>OY856414.1:101026200-102238700 GCA_963693085.1 Alisma plantago-aquatica | reverse complement strand
CGCGGGCGTTCGGCCTCGGCCACGGGCGTGAGGGGGAGAGAATGTCCCTCTTAATCCCATATATATATATATATATATATATGCGTGTGTGTGTGTGTGTTGTTGGGGGGGGTTGCATACATAAATATCATATCTATACATACACATACATATGTAAATGTATGTATAAAGTATAAACAGAAGGATTTTAGTTTCTGACTCGACCCATCAGATTGAACCAGTGACCCACCACCCGACAGGTCTAGTGGGTCGGGTGGGGCTGAAACCCACTTTTAGTCAAGACCACTATTTTAAAAAGCGGCCCAAGCGGCCGCTTGGGCGGCCCAGACCCCCATCCGCTTGGTTGGGTCTTGAGGCGGTTGTTAGTTTGATTGGACTTAAGCGCCCGTTTCAAACCCGTTTGGCCCGCTTGAACACTAGTTTTAGGCGCCCGCCTAAGGCCACTTAATGAAGAACAGGCTTTAGATCCATTCCTCAGGCCCATATTGAACATGAAATGTGAATTTTAGTATATAATATTATAATGTTATTGAATATACTATAGTACTTTTGTATATATGACTAAAGTATGTTCATATATATACTACATTGATGTTGCTGCTACTATATAAAACTAACTATTACGTATGATTTAGTCTAGTAGAATAACTAGTTAACGGAGATCCTAATGAATACATCTAAGACTAATTATCTAGATCTAAACTAATCTAAAAGGAATAATAATCATCAAAAGATTTCATTCATCAAGTCTGATTTGTAAAGAGCATTACAAAGACTATATATAGGTGTTTAAACCCGACTCACTAGACAACTAGCCAATGTGGGACTAAATCACATGCTTTACAAGACAAACTGGGAAAATATCAAATAACCCCTAAAACATAAGGAAACTGATAAAGCATTATAAAAACTATTGAAAAGGCTATGCTGGTCCTACATCACTAGTATTGTGTACATATAATATATTACTACGAAACTCTATTATAAATAAGTAATATTGTATTGCTTTATAGTACTGATTACTAAGTATGGATCAATAAACTACTCAATAACAGTAAATTGGTATGTGTAACTGTAATATAATGTAACTGCAACGCTGTATAATCTTATGAATCAGTATTTTATGACGATAAATTCCTAACCAGTATGTTGTATGATGGCATGATAGTCATATACTGTTGTATGTAGTGCTACCACTATACAATATACTCCTAATAATATGATACTAGTATGCTATTGTAAGTAATATATGTATATCAACGTCCCATGTAAATGTTACTAACTAATTTAGATTTAGTTCATCATGTCTTAAATCCTTGTGATTTCTTTCTTTTGGTTCATTGTTTTCTAGTTATGTTATAAACACTTTACATTGTGGTGTAGGATGAATTTTACACTTTCACATGGGTTTAGATATGTATAAAAGTTTCTAGAAAATTGTTATTTTTAGACAGCGGCGGCAGCCTGTGGCTGTGAGCAGCATCTGTTGCCAGTCGGTGGTTGTTGGTCCTAGGGCTGGCGGCGGCTGGCTCTACGGCCCGCAGCTGCTTCTCCCTCACCCACAAAAGCTAGAGAGAGGAGAAGAAGAGATAAGAGGGAGTGGCACCTAGGTTAGGGAAGGGCCTACTCTGACACATTGTAAACAAAGTGATTGGAAAATAATATTCTAAGTGGATTAGATTTGAGAATGTCTCCATTAAGCAGTCATATGAGCACTGCTTTTGGGCTCCCGTCTGAGGCTGCTTAAGTGAAAAGCAGGAGCTAAGCCCACTTCCAAGACCCAAAATAGAAATACAATGTAATTGTTAGTATGTAATATTATAATATCAATATTGTATAACATTATTTAACATGTTAATATAATACTATTGTACTAAACAACTAAATATATATCTAAATATTGTACAACAGTTAACTAGTGTGTATACTACATTGATTCTGCTTTTTAAAACATAACTTATGTTTTAAATCAAGGTCGGTAGGTGTTTCTAATTATTGAGTTATATATGTATCAAAATCATTCCTACTTTGTACAAGCATTGTATGTATGTACAGCTACACCCATGTTGCATCTTTATGTATGAACTGTTGCACCTACATTACAAATTTATCATTTATGCATGCACTGCTGCACTGCTATGGATGTTTGTTTCTCTTGTATTGTTATGTATGCAACTAATGTACTGTCTATGTAGACCTACTTTATAGTATGTAATACGTACAACTGTATAATGTACATATCATGTACTGCCTACTACTGTATAACGTATATTCTGTACTATGTAGTATGTGCCTCTAAAGTATAATGTATATATCATGTGCTGCCGGCAACTATATATTCATGTACTATGTAGTATGTACAACTAGTGTGTAGATATCATATATTGGCTACTGCTGTATATAACTAATTTAATATATTACTACATCGAGTATGTTATAGTTGAGTTAATTCAGTTACTTTATACTCGTTACATGGTTTATATATGTACAAAAGTTCCTTAAAATATATTATTCATATACATATATGTGTAATTTTCTATAAAATTATATATGAATTTAGGCACCCACTTTTTCGAATACCGCCCGCATGAGCGCCCGCCTGGCGCTCAAGCGGCTACAAGATGTTGTCCACACACCTCACGCTTCTCGCTTTTTAAAACATTGGAAGTAGTAAATCTAAAATCAAAGATAAGGAGGATAGTTGAGACTTGACAGGTTGGGAACTAAGACACGTTGTATGAATCACTTTCTCAAAAATGACTTAGTCTGCAAATCAAATAATGGTAAACAATCACTACTATAAATAGCTGCACTATGGTGCAAAGTATAAAACCATGGAAAAGCTAGATCAAGTAAATAACTGTTCATAATGTATCACAACCATCTGCAACTATACACTAGTAGCTTAGAAAGTAGGGAGCAATTACGATTCGTTAGTACTATAATGAAGACATATACAATGTAAAGAAAAGCATTATGTTTCAATAACAAATAAGTGAATAATGTATGAGTATCGCAACCTCCTGCATCTGCACACTAGGTGCATGTTGTAGGCATCTTAGACTTTCAAGAATCTGCATTTTAATTCCACTGATGTAAGATTTGGAGTTCAAATTGTCCTGTTCCACCGTCAGAAAACAGTTGTTAATATGAATTTTGAAGAAACATGCATATTTTTCTGTAAGAAACCTTAAGATGAAGTAGCAAAACCCGAGCAGAATTATGTGATTTTCGTGGGAAAGACCTACATTTTCTAGCTAATAAATTGAAAGAAAGAGGACCAAGGAAATCAACAATAGGGTTTCATGAGTAATGTATTACCATATTCCTGGTATGGATCTTCAAAGAATAATCTGGAGCAAAATATCCAACATATTCATTGTCTGGAATTCCTGATGAAAAAACTACATTTACGGAAATGGAAATCGAGTATAATTGTCTTTAATGTGCAGTTCACATATAGTAGCAGCGTGGTAGAAACCTACTTCATGCTTTGCAACTACATATAGAGAGGCAGTGTATCCCAAAGAGAAGTGGCAAACAAACATTACTCAGCTGGATTTTGTAAGGCAATTGGGCTACTGCTACTTAAATAGAAAGACCGATTGTTAGAAGATCTTTAGTCTTCAGGTGATGTATATTCCTTTTCACCATTATTTCAGATACTAAGTAAAACAATATATTATTTTAATTGTGCATGTGGATAGTTTACTTATGATTGGTTGCAATAAAAAAGTTTCAGTAAGGTCTAATAAATTATCATATAGTCAGGCAGGATTTCCTATTTGAACGGCATTGGCACCCATCAACAGAATCATGGTTGTTAAGGCGCAGACCTGGGCGCGCCTAGGCCGCAACCGTAAGGCACCCAGGGGGTGCCTAGTGGCTGCCGCCTTGACCTGGTTTTGTGGGTCTGATTGTATATTTATGTGTTTTACTGTTCTATGAGGCTATCGTGATGTTCAAAACTAAGTGTTGCCTATGTTATATGCCAAACATCATTTTAATTTGGATCTTATATTCTTTATACACAATTTTCTGAATTTTCTTATTTTGCACCTTTAATTTAGTTTCCACTCAACAACTATGCTTTACAGAATAGTGATTATATTGCTTAAGATTTGGAGCTATGACATTAAATCTCTAATAACTTGTTAATCTTTCTCTTACATTGTTTACATAGGATAACGGAAAACAATAGAACATATACAAATTTAGTTATATCTCACATTAATAGACTCGTCTACACCAATATGTAGCACATTGTGTATACATATATGCTATATCGATATATATATATATATATATATATATATATATATATATATATATATAGAGAGAGAGAGAGAGTACATATTGGTTGCCCGCGCGGGTAGCCAAGTTAATTACCCGTGCATAGAGAGCAGTGGCAGGATCTGTAATTACTATAATGTCAATTGCACTTGCATGATAACGGTGGCAGCTATTGTAATTATACAATTTTTTTAACGTATGCATGGAGAAGCGGTGCGGTGGCAGGATCTGTAATTAATATAATGTCAATTGCACTTGCATGATAACAGCGGCAACTATTATAATTATACAGAATTTTTTTACGTATGCATGGAGAAGCGGTGGCATCTAATGTAATTAAGAAAAAGGCAATTACGTATGCATGGAACATGTATTCTAAATTTTTTAATTTGAAATTTGTTGCTAGTACATGCGAGTGTTGCCACTATTAGTAGCTAGATCACAATTTGTTATGAGTGCATGTACTAGTGGGAAAGATAGTGGTAGACGTTGCGACATTCATGTTAGGTAAACAAAAAAAGTGAAAGTTGAAGAGAAATTTGTAACTGAGTATGACGTTACGTAATATAATCTGGAAGTATTATTTCTCTTAAACAGTGGAATTTGATGCATTCAGATTTGTATTACAAAATGTCATCTTTGATTACATATGTTTCCTTGCCATTACAAATTATCTATTTTGGTTACAGATATTTCTTTCTTATTACAAAATGTCATCTTTTTTTACTTGTCATTGTAATTCACTATACGTTGTCAGAATGTCACTTGTTTACTTGCTTCTATTTCTAATAAATATTGTCTTTGTAAGGATAAATGATATATTGTAATGAGAACATAGAATCTGTAATGGAAATGAGAAATTTGTAACTATGTATGACGTTAGGTAATACAATCTGGAAGTATCATTTCATTGTATTACAAAATGTCATTCTTGATTACATATGTTTCCTTTCCATTACAAATGCTCTATTTTGTTTACAGTTTTTTCCTTCTCATTACGAATTCTCTGTTCTGATTACAAACAGTTCCTTCCTATTACATAATGATATCTTTTTTTACTTGTTATTACAAGTCTTGTACGACGCCGGAATATCACTCGTTTACTTGCTGCTGTCTCTTTTTTTTTTAGATTATAAATGTCAGTTCTAGTTACAATGCGCTCTTTTGTATTACGTTTTTCCCGTACTTGTTACAGTTTCTCTTTGCTATTTACAATGTATTATCTCTCATTTCAGAGTGGTCTCTTGAACACAAAATCCCTGGTTACATTTGTTTGCTTACAATTATAAATTATTTGTTCTGATTACAAATCTTTCTTTCTTTTTATAGAATCTCATCCTTTTTTACTTGTTATAACTCACTACACTTTGCCAGAATATCACTTGTTTACTTGTTTCTATTTCTTATAATTTTTTTCAACACCTTTTGGATCATCTTTTATATCATCAAACATCTACGTTTGTTACAGTTTTCTTCTGTTATTCTAATTTTTCTTCACTCAACTCTCCTTACAAAATGTTACACATGGTTATATTTTTAATTTTTTCTAGCATATTACATTCTAGTTTGTTGTATTACAAAATGTCTATTTTATTTACAATGTGCTCTTTCGTATTACATTTTTTTTTACGTGGTACAATTTCTCTTTACTAGTTACAATTGTTCTTTGCTATTCAACATTATTTCTGATTATCCATTCTCATTATAAAATATTTCTTTTTATTATAAATTGTTTATTTTTGTAGGCATATTTTTTCTGTGGGCATCTACATTTATGAAAATATGATTCAAAATACAACTATGATATAATTTTCTTTTGTGTGCAATAATATGTTGTAGAATTTAAACACTTTGTAAGGATAACTGATTAACTGTAATGAGAACAGAGTATTCGTAATAGAAAACAAAAATTTGTTACTAAGGATGATGTTACGTAATACAATCTGGAAGTATCATTTTATTTCCTATGTGTTTATTTATCTCCATAAAAGGACACCATTATAATGGTTTTAGACACGTTATGTTAGCATGTGTATACTCCAAGATTAATATATGATCAACTAGAAAATTAGTTTGATTTCATCTATCTTTTGCTTTGATGATCCGATTAAATATGATACGTGGTTTGGTGAGAAATATAATAAAAATATCATCAAGTTTTTTTGTCCTTTTCAAGATATTAAAGACCAATTTTACTCAATGTGCATGCATGACCATACGAGTCCAAGACTTATTAGGATATCAGCTTCTATCTTTATAATTCGATCAGGCTTTGCACCGCTACTCCATGTATGTGTAATTGTTTATAATATAATTACTATACTGCCACCGCCACTCCATGCATGTGTATTGATTTACAGCGTATTTACTAATATTGCCACCGCCTAATCCATGCACGTAAAACACTTACAACCCATATTTACAATTAGTGCCACCGCTCCCATATCAGCATATCGCAGCGTGAAATAACCAGGTAGCCGGGTAACTTTGCTTATCTGCCCGCGCGGGCAGCGAGTGAATACCCATATATATATATATATATACATATATATATATATATATATATATATATATATAGTTCACCAAAATATATATATATATATATATATATACATATTACTTGACATTATTGTTAATTAGAATTTATTGGAAATATAATTGGTTATGGTTTCTTACAATAAAGTATATGTATATGATGCGATTAATCATAAATATGTATATATCTACATATATAACTATAAAATATGTGTATATAAGGGAGGAACTGTTCATAAAATCATGACAGATATGTATATATATAGGGTCTAGAATAAGGAAAGGTTTATTAGATGTGTAATACAAAATACAATGGATTCTCTTTTATAGGACGAGAGAGTGAGCCAATAGACAAAGTTAGGCAATATGGATAAAAAAGGCTAAAGACAAGACAAGTCTAAACCTCATAACAAAAGAAATAACATAATATAACGCAATAAAGAGCATATACTAATACTCCCCCTCAAGCTGGAGCATAGATATTGTTAATATGTGTGTATAGGAACCTACTTGTAAGTGTAATTAAAGTCAGATACCTATATGTAAAGTCTCTTGTATGTAAATATAGAAGCCCCCCAACCGTGAGAATGGGTTGAAGGATTCTCCCATCTTCTTCTTGCACATGGTATCAGACACGGTTCAAAATTTCAGTCAAAATCTCGAAATTTTGGTTTTGACGGGCATCAGACATAGAAATGCACACGTCTAGGAATAGGTGAGTAAAAATTCGAAACTTCGATAGAAATTTCGGAAAGGGGGTCAAAATTTTGACAAAATACATTATTTTTGTTGAAAAAAGGCAAGTTTGGGCATGCATTACGCGAAACACAACCAAAATGGGTTCACAATTTCAAAAATCAACGCCCTAAAGCCTGTTGCACTTGGACGGTTACATAATTACTTCTTTGGTGATGTTTTTGCATTCTCTTGCTCTTGAAGGCTTTGTTCTTCGGATCTAAGGTAAGTTTACTCTCTCTTCTTCCCATCTACATCTATTTCTTCTACTTTTACCCCAGCTTTGTCAAAAGATTACTCCGAATTGCAAGTTGCAAGTGATAGACTACAACTTAAACCTGAGGATTTATGAAATTATTCTATAATTTACATATAACAACAATCATTTTACAAATCTGACTTGATATATATCCTATTTGTCAAGAAAATGGATAAAATACGATTATTAACGTGATAACCTATAAACTAATTCCTTCATTATGTTATTGAAAATGTCATCAAAATCCCTTTTGAAACGATTTTCAATCTTTTCACACATGTAGAACCCCCCACCAAGATCAATATATGATTTGATTGCATAAATAGGTGTATTTATGTATGTAGATCATCCTGGTAAAATTTCGTGACGTAATTCCTTTATTTGGTCGTTGAAATCTTGTACCGAAATCTTATAACGAAATAAGCGTGTATGTAGAAATTTCTATCGAAATTTCTATTTCTGAGCCATCGAAAACGGCGTCGAAATCGAAGTTTTAAACCATGGTATCAGAGCTACAGGAAAAACCCTAGGAGAGTTGTCAATCTCTCCAAAGAACCTTTAGTAAGTTGTCATCACCATCTTGACGTCTGCAAGCATCAGGTAACAATGACAACTTCAAGTTTTCCATTCGTTGCTACAGTACCTTACTGTAGCACGACAACCATTGTGTTGGTTGTTGCTCGCTCTCTGGTTGGACTTAGGTTTTTCCCTTTTGGGAAGTTCTTCCTCTTGGTCCTAGCTGCCCTACGGTGCTTGTGGCTAGCTGCTACGTCCATGTTTCTTCTCCAAATCAACATTGCATCCGGCTACTGTCAACGGCCTCTTATTGCAGCATGAAGTTTGGCTTTCAACAAAGGGCTTAAGGGTTGTTTTCCTCCCTCAAATCTGGTCAAAGAGGGGCGTCCCTGAATCTACTACCTTGCCCTAGAAGGTCACGGGCATAGGTAATCTGAGAAGGGAGCTTTGGTCATCCTCCCATCTACTGTAGCTGCGGAGCACTGTAGCACAATTGCTATAAAGTTTGTGAAAGTCTATTTTTTAAGGCTAAAAAGTCTGGTTTCAAGGTCTATAGTTTCCACAAAGTGTGCAAATATCTGATTTCAAGATCTTTATTGTTCCTTAGTGAAGAAAAAGTTTGATTTCTAGAAGTGAAAAGTTTAATCTCTTGAAGAAAAAGTCTAAATATTTGCTAGAGTTTGATTTGCGGTCCCCTAGTCTGCTTTTTGCCTATTTGATTAATCGGTTGGGTGCATTTTTTATCAACATGGCTTGATAAACAGTTCGTGGTTCACCAATCCACTACGACAATCCAAGAAGAGTTATATGGATTCCATGTAAAGTCCAACAATAAGGCTGTTGTTGATGATACTCTAGAGCAACATATCAGATGTCTTTGTCTGAAGAAGAATATGCTCAATTGATGCTTCTTCGAGCTTCAAAGTAGGCAACGACTTCAATCTCCATTGCACAAAGGTCTGATTTGTCAGCATGCATTACACAGGCATCCAAGGCATCTACGTCCAAGTCAGACTGGGTCCTTGATTCTGGTGCAAATGACCACATCACTGGGGTACCAGAGATGTTCACCACCTATACCCATAAGCCCAACCTATTGGGTGTCACCCTTGCAGACGGCTTTGTTGCCTCTGTTTAGGGAACATAAACAGTGTCACCAACTCCACATATATCCCTACAATCTACGTTGTCCATTCCCCATTTTTCCTTTAATTTGTTACCAGTTAGCAAATTAACTTGTTCTCTTCAAGCATCTGTTACTTTCTTACCAGATACTTGTCTTATACAAGACTTGAAGACGGGGAAGAAGGTTGACGAAGGATATGAACTTGTTGGACTGTACTACTTGTAGCAGCTTTCCACATGATGTGTCACTGCATCTCCCTTAGTGGTGCATAGTCGTCTTGGTCATGCGTCTGTAGAAAAGCTCAAGGTTTTGGTTCCAGGTTTGTCCAACCTGGAGAATTTGCAATGTGAATCATGTCAATTTGGGAAACATACAAGGTCTGTCTTTAGGTCTAGGGAGAACAAAGTCTATTTTTGAGTTGGTACATATTGATGTATGGGGCCCAAGTCGTGTCACGTCTAAAGTTGGATTTTGATATTTTGTCATTTTTGTCGATGATTATTCTTGTGCTACATGGAGCGATCTGAACTTTTGTCCATATTCAAGTCTTATTGTACAGAACTAGAAACCCAGTTCAAAAAGAAAATTTGTACTCTTCGTTCTGGCGATGCTGTAGAATACTTGCGTCGTGACTTCATCCATTTCACCTCCACACATGTCGTGACTTCATCCCAATTGCCGCTTTGATTTACCACCCTCCCAGGCGTTCGGCCTCCGCCACGTGCGTGGGAGGGGGGGAGAAATCTTTCTCTCTTAATCTCATACATCAATCGTCTAACCCACATACTCCACAACAAAATGGAGTGGCTGAGAGAAAAATTTGTCATATTGTTGAGATTGCTCACACTCTTCTCCTTCATATGCATGTTCCTAGAGAATTCTAGGGGGGGGATGCACTTCTCACTGCAACCTACCTCATCAACCATATGCCATCATCCGTTCTCCAAAATTGCATACATGTTCAAATCCTTCATCCTATAAAGCCATTGTACAATGTTCCACCTAAAGTGTTTGGATGTGTTTGTTTTATCTATTGTCTTGATCCACATATGGATAAATGGAGTCTAAAGTCTGTAAATGTGTTTGTTAGGTTATTCTCAAGTTCAAAAGGGGTACAAGTGCTACAGTCCTACCTTACATCTAAACCTGTCAAACTGGGTCAAAATCTGCGGGCGCCCACGGGTCGACCCGTTTAAGTTGGATTTGGGTGATTCGCGGGCACCCGCGGGTGACCCAGTTAAATTAAGCTTATATATTTATATGCGTAATATACACATACACCTATTACTTGTTTACACAAGTTAGCTCTTTACCTTTACCAAAAAAAGTGTATTATCTTTATTTTGCGTTTGCAATAGGCAACAACTAGTACTTGTAATCTTAGAAATGTCTAATGTTACATGAAAAAATTATATGTTGTTTGTTTGATATTTATCTATGAAAACTATATCAGTTTATCTATTCTACATCGACATGCAACAACTAGCTTGCTATTTTTTGTTAAATTTGTATAAACATATGTTGACAACTAATCGAATGGTTTAACCTCAAACATAGTAGTCGGTTGGTTCATTTGCACTATATTTGACATTAAAACATAGTTACAAACTGCTTTATATGTTATTTTTAGTGTTAAGGAAAGCAACTAGAAACTTATTGTCGATTGGACACATTTTATATGGGCACCCGCGGGCAACCCGCTGGGTCGGGTTTGGGTGTGCTTTCCTTCCACCCGTTTAGAAGTGTATCTTTTTGACCCGCACCCACTAGACCCACACCTGCAACAACCCAACCCAAACCCAACCCACCCACCCGTTTGACATGTCTACTTACATCGCTTCTTTGTATCTGCAGATGTCACCTTCATTGAAGACACATCCTACTTTGATGATAGTTCTTCAGTGACACCCATAGTTACAGAGGAACTCTTGCCTCTTTCATCATTGTCGAGTCTCCCATTTTTTAGTCCCCTAGCGACAATGGTCCTTGAGAAGAACGATGAAGAAAAAAGAGTGCTTAGGGTTGCACTATGAGTGCACCCTTCTATTATAGACAGAACAATCCCGTCAGTATGTCGAAAGTATCGACACTAGGTCAGGTAGCGAGACAAATACAATGTTGTATCTGCACCAATGTCGATAGTATTGACAGACATGTCGATAGTATCGACACTGGGTCAGTATTCAAATAAAGGAAAAACATAACAGAAGTATATTATCTAACACTCCCCCTCAAGTTGGAGCATAGATATCAATCATGCCCAACTTGTCCACAAGAACGCATAAGTGCTTCTTAGCCAGTAGCTTGGTGAAGATGTCAGCAACTTGGTCTTCAGATCGAGTAAAGGGAGTACAGATGCGTCCAAACATGATGACCTCACGGATAAAGTGACAATCAACTTCAATATGTTTGGTCCGCTCATGAAAAATAGGATTACTAGCAAGAAAGATAGCTGCCTTGTTATCACAATGCATAGGAACAGGATCAGAAAAAGGCACATGAAATTCCTTCAAAAGAGATTGCACCCACATAAGTTCACAAGCAGTATGAGCCATAGTACGATACTCAGTCTCAGCACTGGATCGAGCCACTACATTTTGCTTTTTGCTCCTCTAGGTGACTAAATTTCCTCCAACATAGGTGCAATAGCCAGAAGTTGACTTCCTGTCTGTCTTGCTACCAACATAGTCAGAATCAGAGTAGCCCTCAAGAGAACAGTGACCACGCCTTTTATAGTGTAAGCCTTTACCAGGAGAATTCTTCAAATATCTTAGAATATGACATAAAGCTTCCCAATGACATTGTTTAGGCTTATCAAGATAGCGGCTAACTAGACCAACTGCCGTAGAAATGTCAGTTTTAGTAACAGTGAGATAAATCAGCTTCCCAACTAGACGTCTATATCTTTTACTGTCTGGGTACAAAGGTGAATCAGCATCATCCCAATTCACATTGGGGTCAAGCGGTGTGTCAGCAGGTCGAGCTCCAAGCATACTTGTATCCTGTAGAAGATCAAGGGCATACTTCTGCTGTGACAGAACAATAGCATTAGAGGTCCTTGAAACCTCAATTCCCAAAAAATACCGCAGTTTTCCCAGATCTTTAGTAACAAAATGTTTACAGAGATAGGCTTTGGTTGCATTAATTTCAAAAAAATCACTGCCAGACAGAATAATTTCATCAACATATACAATAAGAACAACAATACCAACAGATGTCTTCTTAACAAACACAGAATGATCAACATGAGATCTGAGAAACCCGCAAGTAGACAAAGTGGTGCTCAGTTTATCAAACCAGGCACAAGGGCTTTGCTTCAGTCCATAGATAGATTTCTTGAGGCGACAGACTTTATGTGACTCCCCCTGAGCAACAAACCCAGGTGGTTGCTCCATATACACTTCCTCCTGAAGATCACCATACAGAAATGCATTCTTGACATCAAGTTGAATGAGAGGCCAGTCCAGATTAACAACCACAGACAGAAGAACTCGCACGGAATTCAGCCAAGAAACAGGAGAGAAGGTTTTAAAATAATCAAAGCCATAAGTCTGAGTGTAACCTTTCGCCACAAGACGAGCTTTCAGGCGTTCTCCAGTTCCATCTGGATGATATTTAACAGTGTAAACCCAGCGGCAGCCAACTGGTTTACAATCAGAAGGAGGATCAACGAGATCCCAGGTACCCCTGTCGGTGAGAGCGACCATCTCCTCTGTCATGGCTTGAGTCCATGCCTGACTTTGTAGAGCATCCCCAACATTTTTGGGTATAGAAATGGCAGATAAAGCAGTAACAAAATTGCTAACATGAATACTCAGATGGTCAGTAGAAACATGATTAGCTATATTATGAGATGTACAAGATCTAGTGCCTTTTCGGAGAGCAATAGGTAAATCTAGATCAGAAAATACCTCTGTGGGCGCAGGACCTTCAGAAGGAGAAGATTGGTGGGGGGGGGGGGGGTCTTCAGCAGGAGTAGGTTGTGCAGCACGATTTCTGCATTGATATACACGTAAAGGAGGAGTAGTATTTGTCTCAGGTTGTTCAGTATTGTTATCAAAGTCACAAGTCACAGACACAGGTGCAGAAATCAAATCCAAGCTCAGATGTGTCCCCTTAGAGGAATAGTATGGAGTATCTTCAAAAAACACCACATCACTACTCAGATACCATTTTCTTGTCTCCGGATGATAACAATGATATCCCTTCTGAGTCCGTGAGTACCCCAGAAAAACACATTTTGCAGCTCTAGGGGAAAGCTTATTTTGATTAGGACCAAGCAACCGCACAAAACACGTAGACCCAAAAATCCGCGGAGGAATAGAGAAAAGTGGAAGACTTGGTTGAAGAACATGTACAAGTATTTTATCACCAATGACAGAAGACGGCATGCGGTTTATTAAGAAACATGCAGTAAGAATAGCTTCCGGCCAGAAATGTTTGGGAACATTAGAATGAAGCATAATAGTCCTGGCAACCTCAAGAAGATGCCTATTTTTCCTTTCAGCCACACCATTCTGTTGGGGGGGTATACGCACAAGAGGTTTGATGAATCGTCCCCACAGATTTACAAAACACCTCAACAGAGCTTTGAACAAATTCTAATGCATTATCAGTTCTGAAAAATTTAATAGGCATCGAGTACTGTGTTTTAATTTCAGCAAAGAAGAATTTAATTGTAGGCACTACTTCAGATCGGTTTTTTAACAGAAATAACCATGTAGCCCGAGAATAGTCATCAATAAACAGAATAAAAAATTTATAGCTAGATAAACTAGGAATGTGACATGGTCCCCACACATCAGCATGTACTAAGTCAAACACAGCAGTACTAGCAATCTGAGATTTTTTAGGGAAAACAGATCTAGTTTGCTTGCCCAATTGACAAGCTTCACAATTAAATACAGGCATACGACCACCAGGTTACACATGTTTTAACTTTGCTGCTGACGGGTGTCCAAGTCGAAAATGCCACTGTAATGCAGTAACGGATGCTGATAAAACCAAAGCAGAAACAGAATTGCTGAGCAGTCGCAGATCATCCAGGTAATAGAGTCCATCTGGTCCTTCATGCCCCCCACCAATCTTCGTCCTCGTGCGAAGGTCCTGAAAAACACATTCACCCGAAGCAAATGTCAGACTGCAGTTAAGGCACGAATAAGTTTGTTGACAGATAACAGATTTAAAGGAAAATTTGGCACATATAAAGCAGAATGTAGAAGGATGCGAGCAAAGACATCCCCAATGCCAGAGACCGCAGTCTTGGACCCATCAGCAAGCATCACAGTAGACTTAGAGCGGGGTTTAAGCATATTAGAAAAAAGAGAATGGTTGCCCGAAATATGAGACGAGGCGCCAGAGTCGATCACCCATTTTGTATTACCAGTAGAAGAAGAAGAGGCACTCGGAAAGGCAGAGTCACAACTAGAGTATGTGGTTGTGTGAGCACCAGACGTCCCAGCCGATGAAGATGAAGCAGACTGCTCCTGTAGTAACCGCTCCACCTCGGAACGAATAAAGTCAGCAGTGGCTTCAGTCGAAGAGGCAGTAGGAGCAGTCGGAGTAGTACCCTCCGTAGCAGCGTTGGCCCATTCAGGAGTGTCGTGTTTCTTCCAACATTTGTCTTCAGTACGATTGTTACGGCCACAGAAATCACAGTACTGCTGAGGAAAGACTCCAGCAGATGAATCAGTAGACGAGCCACGGCCAAAAGTACTGCAACCAGAAGATCCCCGACCAGGAGCAGTAGAAGGGTGGCCGCAACCGCGACCACGACCCCTGCCACCCATGGCAGCAAGAGCAGTGGGGTCAGCTGTATCAGTAGACAGGTCAGTAGAAGAGGCCGGCAGGCGTTGAAGGCGCTGAAACGCACTCTCCAATGTGGGCACTGGGTCGTCGACAAGGATCTGGTCAACCACTCCAACATAGGAGTCAGGAAGACCACAAAGGAACTGGACCACCTGAAGTTCCTGTCTCTGGCACTGCATGGTGGCCAAGTCCGTGGACAAAGAATGTAATGTCTCAAGTTCAACCCAAACGCCTTTAAATGTGGAAAAATAGTCTGCAATGTCCGATCCAGTAAACTGCAGGCGAGCGAGTTGTTTGTTTAGATCAAACACCTTCTTCGGATTCTTGCTGTGAGAGTAGGTGCTCGCAAGCTGGTCCCACATCTCTTTCGCTGTCGGAAGGCACATGAGAGTAACATTGATGCGAGTCTCGCTGTTGTTCAGAATCCAGGTCATCACAGTAGAGTCATCCTTGACCCAATCATCATAGATCTTTTTATCTTTGAACTCGACAGTGGCAGGCGGAGCAGGTGGCGGATTCTCAGTCAGATGGGAGTGCTTTCCCTGGGATTTTGCAAAAATCTCCATGGAGCACACCCAGTGTTGATAGTTGTGGTCGTCGAGTTTCACGGTGGTCACCTGACGGCGGTAGTCCTCATGTGAAGAAGCCATCCGAGTAGCAGAGAGTCGGGTCCAAACAAGAAGCAGAAAACAGCAGCAGCAGGAGACCGTCTAGATCCGCCAACTAGTCAGTAGCAGACAGAGCAGAGATCCACAGAAGGATCAGCCTACATAAGAGCTACACCTAGACGCAGCAAAGAACCCGGCGGCTCAAGAGCCGACACGGGCAGATAGAAAGGGAGAAGCACGGAAGCCCGTCAACTCCCCAGACAGAAGTAAATCAACGATCTGCCGAAGACAATCAACCAGCCAGTACGTGCACGAAAGAAGAGATCAAACAGATCTGGCCACGATCAACCAAAGATACATCACCGTTTCCCGGAGATGAGCACGGCTGCGGCGGCTAGTCGACCAGCCGACGGCTGCAACAGCAGCCTGCCGCGACGCGGCGGGAAACGGCCGACGGCGGTCGGTGATGATGGGGGGGGGGGGGGGGGGGGAGAGAAGGTGGGGAAGGAGGGGAAAAGAAGGTGGCTAACGTGCCTGCTCTGATACCATGAGAAGAACGATGAAGATAAAAGAGTGCTTAGCGTTGCACTATGAGTGCCCCCTTCTATTATAGACAGAACGATCTCGTCACTGTACCGGCATCGATATATCGACAGTATGTCGATAGTATCGACACTAGATCAGGTAGCGAGACAAATACAATGTTGTATCTGCACCAGTGTCGATAGTATCGACACTGGGTCGGTATTCAAATAAAGGAAAAACATAACATAAGTATATTATGTAACAGTCCTCATGATGTTATTCCACACAGCCCAGCTAGACCACCGGTCACTAAGGTTTACACTCGTCGTACAGGTACAAGTGAGTAGTCTGATTATGGCACCAATGCAGGTGGTACATCCAGTCCTACTAGTTCAGCTCCTTCTCCAAATGCTTCCTTGTCAGAAGGCCGGGTAGAGAATTCCTCCACCTTTTCAACAAAATCTTCCTATTGTCCTGAATAAAGGCGCCAGACTATGAAGCACGGATACTCCAAAACAGATGTCGTACCCGTATCCGATACGTATCGGATACCAATACTCCGTGGATACTCCTGGATACGTATCTGATACTCCTAATCCGTATCCATCTGTATCCAAGCCGTATCCAGTCGGTAAAAATTGAAAAAAAAATTTAGGCATGACATTGCTTGATTAGCATTTGACACCAGCTCATGTCTCAACCCTCTCTACTAAGTAGTAGCTTGCAACAAGGTTGTCATAGTTGCTTCCTTGAAGTAGTTCAAGGTTAGTCATCATTCCTCTTGCTAAATGCCAATCTTCCTTCTCTTTATTGTTTGTACCTCGTCTATTTTTTTGGATTTCACTTTTTAAAGAACTTCCAAGCATCGATACTCCAAAATAGGTGTCCTACCAGTACTAAATGCATATTTGATAAAAATACTCCCTAGATACTCTCTAATACATACCAAATACTTCTTAAGCCGTATTCCTTTTTTATTAGCAGGATATGACCTCAATGCAGCCAGGATACAACCAACCCATTTAGCAGTCAAGAAAGCACCCCACTCGTGTGATCCCTCAAAATCCCAAAACCAAGTGACTTCCAACTCTAAGACTCCCCCTATTGTATCGTGATTTGAGAATGAAATTGGTATTTCCTGTCAAAATTTTAAAATAAACATTTGACAAATTGTTGTATCCATGTACTTGTATCTTATATTTTTGAAAATTGGCATATCCCCATATCGTACCCGTATCCATTTCTGTATCTATATCCGTGCTTCATAGTAGCTAGCCATACATGAAAGAAGATAGTTTGGTATCACAGATGACACAACTCACTTTACAACACAACATTACATGATACATGAAATGAATAAGCTTTAGAATATGATATTATCATGTCTTTTTGTAACTTCTGTCTCACATTAATCTGAATGAAAGACCCCATTTTAAATCATTGTTTAATATTGTGATTTTTGAATGAAATTTGATTGTCTTCATCTATTTTTAAAATAAATATATTGTTTATTTTGAAAATATTAAAATAAATATTAAAAATTTGTCGTATCCATGACGTACATGTATCCTATATTTTCAAAAATTGTTGTATCCCCGTATCCGTACTCGAACACGTATCGGATATGTATCTGTATCCGTGCTTCCTAGGCGCCAGATCATGCACACTTAAAAATATTCAACATTCTATTTCTAACTTTATTTCATATAGCCACATCTCACCTTCATATCATGCTTTTATTTCTTTTATGTCATATGCCTCTATACCTCCGTCTGTTTCAGTTGCACGTGATCACCCAGGTTGGTGTCATGCTATGGATGAGGAGATGTCAATTCTCAACCAGAACAAGACATGGTCTTTTGTTTCACGCCCGCATGGCAAGTTTGTTGTTGGATGTTGTTAGGTTACACTTTCAAAGTGGGTACAGATGGTTGTGTTAATTAACTCAAGGCGTGTTTGATAGCCAAGGGCTACACTCAGATCTATGGTGAGGATTACTTAGAGACCTTCTCTCATGTGGCAAAGAGGACACTTGTTCGCATTTTCTTGTCTCTGGCTGTTATTCACTCTTGGCCTCTACACCGGCTTGATATTAAAAATGCATTCCTTTATGGTAATCTAGATGAGGAGATTTATATGGAACAACAACCTGAGTTTGTTGCTCAGGGGGAGTCAGATCTAGTATGTCATCTTCACAGGTCTCTCTATGGTCTAGCAGTCATCTTGTGTCTGGTTTGGCAGATTCATTAATTCTCTTTCAGAGTTTGGTCTCCAGAGATGTACTATGGATCATTCAGTCTTCTACAGACGACAGAGTTCTAGGAGCATTTTCTAGTGGTATATGTTGATGATAATGTGACTACTGGTGATGACAGGCATGGCATTGCACAGTTAAAGACATTTTTACAAGGCCAATTTCAGACAAAGGACTTGGGTAGTCTCAAATATTTTATGGGGATTGAAGTTGCCAAGTCCAAGTCTGGGATAGTTATCTCACAGAGAAAATATGTCTTAGATCTTCTCACTGAAACTGGGATGTTGTGTACCAGACCTGTTGATACTCCAATGGATCCAAAAGTCATATTGTCCATAGAGCATAGGAGTTACTTGATTCATGGAGATTTAGACGACTCATTGGGAAGTTAATATATTTGACTGTCACTCGGCCCGACATTGCCTTCGCTACTAGTGTTGTTAGTCAGTTCATGGATAAGTCATTCACATGTCATATGGAGGTTGCGATGCGCATTCTGAGGTTTCCCACGAAGTCTCCTGTCCAAGGAACGAGGTTTCCGATTTCAATGTTGTTTCGACAACATGGAAACCGAAATTTTTTGAAATTTTGACAAAAAATTCGATAGATGCGACTGTGCCCGTTTCGATGTGAAAATGAGCGAATTAATTTATGAAATTTTACAGGCGTGATCTCTAAACGTAAATGCATCGTTTTATGTAATAAAATTTGATATGGATATAGGTGGGGGGTCCTTCGTGTGGGAGATAAGTTAACTTTACTGTTTCTTGGAAAAATTTCAAAACTGGGCAAAAAAATTTGTTGATTTCGACATAGCGGTACAACCTCATGATTTCGTAGCAGATGGCGTCGAAATCGAAATTTCGAGCAAAATTTTGCCGATTTCATGGAAACTTCATTCCCTGTCCAGCGCCACCGCTGCTGTCCTCACCCGCCGCCACCACCACCTCCCCTTCCCCACCCGCCGCCAACCACCCACCACCCACCGCCGCCACCACCTGCCCCTCCCCCACCCGCCGCCACCCCCCTTCCTACTGCCGCCACCGCCCCTTCACCCACCGGCTGTTGCCGCCCACCCTCCTCTCCACCTCTGCCCCTCACCTCACCACTCCTCTACCCGACGACTGCTGCTCTTCTCCTTCCTCTACTTTCCCCACCATCACCTCCCTTCCTCTTCTCGTAGTGGTTAATTTGTTCTTCCGGACAACCATTGATCTCTCACGTTGAGAGTCCTCTACGACTCCAGATCTTTCTCTACCTGCACCTCACGAAGGAATATTGATTTCCTCTGGTCAGCGCAGGTTCTTTTTATCCATCTCTTTTCCAGAAAATGGGTCCTTCTGATCTGATGCGTCAGATCCCTGCTGCTGCTACTGCCCCATAGAGGGTTCATTATTTACTGTCTGTTGCTGCCACATTGTGGGTTCTTTAGTCGCTGCTTGTTACTGCTACGCCACCATCTTGCTACTACCTGTCTCTGCTCAGTATGGCTTCCGTTGAGCCTCCTCGGTCTCTTTGTGTTACCATTGTCAAGCTCGACGGCTCGAACTACCACATGTGGTCGGCGTCCTTTGTATTGTATATGAAGGCTCAACGTCGATACTCACATCTTACCACTGATCCTCCTGCTTCCCCTGCTGCTACTGCTGACGACAAGACCAAACAAGCTTATGCCCAATGGTTAAAAGACGACTCGGGCGTTATGTCATGGCTTCTCAATAGCACCGAGTTGCGCATTAGTCAGTCTCTACTATGCCTTCATGATGCCAAAGCAATATAGGACCAGTTGTCTCATGTCTACTCGCATCAACAAAATCCTAAGAGGGATTTTGAAATTTTCAAAAACCGAGCCAAGGAGTACTCCTTAGATGCGTCTATTGAAGATTTTTACAACCAATGTTCTGCTCTCTGGAATGAGTATGAGATCTACCACCCTCTGACTGCTGACATCAAAGAGGCTCAGAAGCAGCACAATGAACTCCAACTCATTTAGTTCCTGGCTGCCCTACCTACATCTTTTTCAGGTGTGGTTGATCAAATTCTGTCAAGTGATCCGCTACCGACTCTTCGCGACATTCTAAAGCGAGTCCAGCAACTCCCATTTGTATCCTCTACACCGACTATTGAGCATCCTGCCTTGGTTGTTCATACTGTTGATTCTGGACGTGGCCGTGGTCATGGACGTGGCTGTGGAGGACGTCCACCACCTTCTGGAGGAAGAGGCACTTCTACTACTCCTGGACGAGGTCAAGCCGCTGGACCGCGCTACTGCAACTGGTGTGGTCGTGACAATCACACTGAAGATAGGTGTTGGATCAAGCACGGCAAGCAAGCCTGGGCAAACCAAGCCTCCACTGAAGCTACTACTGAAGTTGCATCCGATCTACCAGCTGCTCCAACCACTGACTGGCTTCGCTCTGAGTTCAAAAAATTCTTCCAGGAGCGAGTGACTCAACTACCTTCGACATCGGCGGCCGGTTCCTCTGCTATGCTTGCGTCTCCCTCTGCTGGTAACCATAAGTGGTATATTGACTCTAGAGCGTCTGTCCACATGGCAGGTAACATCCACTTATTTTCTGCTCTATCTAAAACTTCACATATTCCATTGGTCACCGTTGCTAATGGCTCGAAAACGCTTGTCCATGGCGTTGGCACAGTTCCGCTATCTCGCAAGATGAATCTTCACTTTGTTTTATATAAACATCAGTTTCCTGTTAATTTATTATCTGTCAGTAAAATTGTCAAACAACTTCAATGCTCTATTAAATTTGATCCCTCTAGTTGTGTTTTGAAGGATCTCCGCACGAAGACGAGGATTGGTTCGGGCCATGAAGGACCAGATGGAGTTAACTACTTGGATGGACCACTTGCAGCTTCAGCTCTCTTATCTACATCTGTCTCAGGACTTCAGTGGCAGTTCCGGCTGGGTCATCCGTCTGCTGCGAAGTTGAAGCTTTTATTTCCTGCTTTAGCTGAAAATAAATTCTCTTGTGAAACCTGTGTTTTGGGTAAACAAACGAGGTCTATCTTTCCTGCTAAGAAAGAACTTGGGTCTAAAGATATTATTGATATTGTTCATTCGGACATATGGGGTCCATGCAATGTCCCGAGTCAAACAGGTGTTAAGTATTTTCTGACATTTACTGATGATTATTCCCATGCTACTTGGCTATTTTTGCTCAAAGATCGGAATACTGTTTTGGACAATATCCGCATTTTCTTTTCTGAAATAAAAACTCAATTCAATAAAACCAACAAAATTCTCTGTACTGACAATGCCCTAGAGTTTATGCAGAAGTATGTTACTTCCTTTTGTTCTGATCATGGCACCATACACCAAACCACTTGCCCCTATACTCCTCAGCAAAACGGTGTTGCCGAATGCAAAAATCACCATCTCTTAGATGTTGCTCGCACTCTTCTTATCCATTATAAAATTCCTCACTGTTTCTGGCTTGAGGCAGTCACTACAACATGTTTCCTTATAAAACGCATGCCCTCTTCTGTTTTACAAAATCGCATACCTTACTCGATTTTGTTTCCTGATGCACCTTTTTTCCTGTACCACCTCGCATTTTTGGGTGTACCTGCTTTGTTAAGAATATGTGCCCAGGAATGTCAAAACTTGACCCTCGGTCTACTAAGTGCATATTTTTGGGTTATTCGAGAACTCAAAAAGGCTATCGCTGCTTTGATCCGATACTCAGACAGTGGTTTGTCAGTGCGGGTGTAGTCTTTTTTTAGCATATGCCCTTCTTTTCTGAGGATGGAGCAAGCCTATCTCATGATGTGTTAGCACAAACCCTCTACCGGACATTGTTGAAGATTTGCCCGTCTCTGACCAGCCTAAAGAACATCCGCTGCAAGTATACAAAAGCCGACCGAAGACAAGCACTCCTTCTATCGCCCTCCTCAACCAATTCCTGCGTCTGCGGATGATCAAATAAACACTGAGGTAACTTCTGACTTGCACCTTCCTATCAGCTTACGGAAAGGTGTTCGCTCCTGTACTAAACATCCTAGCAGTCATTTCGGCACATCTGACAATCTGCATAACAACTTTGCCTGCTTTACTTCTACACTTTCTATTGTCACTATTCCGAAAAATGCTACAGAGGCTCTTACTATTCCAGCATGGAAGAAGGCAATGGACCAAGAAATGCAGGCTCTGTGTGATCGCAAGACATGGGAGCTTGTGGATCGCCCTTCTTCTGGCCCTACAGTTGGTTGTTGCTGGATCTTTACTATTAAATATCAGCCTGATGGGACTATTGAACGCCTCAAAGCCCGTCTTGTTGCAAAGGGCTACACACAGACATACGGTGTCGATTATTTTGATACCTTCTCTCCTGTTGCACGTTTAAACTCTGTTTGCATTCTGATTTTTGTTGTTGTGAATAAAGACCGGTCTCTCTTTCAACTTGATGTGAAAAATGCATTTCTTTACGGAGATTTACAGAAAAAAGTCTACATGGAGCAACCACCTGGGTTTGTTGCTCAGGGGGAGTCAGCCTCCAAAGTATGCAAGTTGAACAAGGCTATCTATGGTCTCAAACAAAGTCTGCGAGCCTAGTTTGACAAGCTCAGTCAGATATTAGTCACCTTTGGCTTTCGTCGTTCTCATTCTGATCATTCAGACTTTATTCGCAAGATAGTGGTTGGACTTGTCATTCTGATTGTTTATGTGGATGATATTATCTTATCTGGCAGTGATACTGCAGGCATACAGGAAACTAAAACTTACTTAGAGAAGCACTTTGTCACTAAAGATCTCAAAAAACTTTGATATATCTTAGGCATTGAAGTCTCCAGATCATTTGTAGGATTGTGTCTATCTCAGAGAAAATATGTGCTTGATCTGTTACAGGAAACTGGCACGCTAGGCTGCAAACCGGCTAACACTCCACTTGACCTAAACATGGACTGGGATGATGCAAACTCTCCTCCCTATGTTGATCATCACTAGTTCAGGAGGCTGGTAGGCAAGCTTATTTATTTGATTGTCACACGAGCGGATCTTATTGCTGTTGTCGGATTCATCATCCGGTATCTTGACAAACCCCGGCAATGTCATTGGGATGTCATATGCCATATTTTGAGATATCTTAAAAGTTCTCCAGGGAAAGGCTTGATGTATAAGAAGCATGGCCACTGCAACCTATCTGGTTTCTCGGACTCAGACTGTGCAGGAAGTCGTTCTGATCGAAAGTCAACATCAGGCTATTGTACATTTGTGGGTGGAAACCTTGCCACCTGGCTAAGCAAAAAGCAGATTGTTGTCGCCAGATCCAATGCAGAGGGGGAATATCGAGCGATGGCTCATACTACTTGCGAACTGTTGTGGGTTCAGAGTCTCCTTCAGGAGTTTGATATATCCTATTCCAGCCATATTCCGATGTTTTGTGAAAATAAGGCCTCCATTTTTATTGGGAGCAACCCCACCTTTCATGAGAGGACGAAACATATTGAGGTCGATTGTCACTGTATTCGAGAAGCGGTTCTCTCTGGTTGGATTTACACTCCATATCTCAGTACTGACAAGCAAGTTGCAGACATCTTCACGAAGATAATTCCCAAAGCTCGGTTTCAAACTCTAGTTGACAAGTTGGGCATGTTCGACATCTACGCTCCAGCTTGAGGGGGAGTATAGAGATATGTTGTGTTCTGTTATGTTTTGTTGAGTGTCATGTGCATAGCATGTGCCTCACTTAAGTTGTTCTCTTCTGTAGTTTAGTCCCATATTGCTCACCTCTGCTTTAGTCTCTATTCTCTTCTGTTATATAAGAGACTGCATTGTACACTATTTTTACTCACTCAATAAACAAGTCTCAGTTTATTCATAGCCCTAACAACATGTGAGTTGCTATGGGTTCATCACTTGCTAGAGGAGCTTGGCTTTATTCAAAAAACTCCCATTGACTTGAAGAGTGACAACCAAGTCATTGTCCACATTGCCCAAAATCTCGTCTTTCATGAGAGAACCAAACATATTGAAGTTGATTGTCATTTTTTGCGAGAAAAGATTCAACAAAATTTGATTCAGTTTTCACCAGTCAGATCAGAAGACCAGTTGGCTGATTTGTTTACAGAGTCCCTAAATGGTTATCGGGTTCAATACTTATGTAACAAGCTGGGTACATACGATATATATGCTCCAGCTTGAGGGGGAGTGTTAATGTGTGTATAGGGACCTACTTGTAAGTGTGATAAAAGTCAGGGACCTATGTGCAAAGTCTCTTGTATGTAAATATAGAAGCACCCCAACCGTGAGAATGGGTTGAGGGATTATCGCATCTTTTTGCATTCACAGATATCAATCATGCCTAGCTTGTCAACTGTGGTAGTGAATTTGGCCTTGGGAAGAGGTTTGGTGAAGATGTCGGCAACTTGATCAAAAGTGAGTATATGGAGTACATATATTGCCAGACAAGACAGCTTCTCTGACGAAATGGATATCCACATCAATATGTTTAGTCCGCTCATGAAAAGTGGGATTGTTGGCAATGAATATAGCAGCCTTGTTGTCGCAATGCATAGGAATAGGAGTTGGTCAGAGATATCAAATTCTTTCACAAGACCACGAACCCATAACAGTCACATGCAATATGAGCCATAGCTCTATATTCAGCTTCAGCACTAGAGCGGGCGACTACATTTTGTTTCTTGTTGCGTCAGGTCACAAGGTTACCTCCCACAAAGGTACAATAACCAAAAGTAGATTTGCGGTCTATTCTGTTGCCTGCGTAGTTGGAATCCAAGTACCTTGTGATTTTATAGTGCCCATTATTTTTGTAGAATAAGCCTTTTCTTAGGGAATTTTTTAGATATTTCAAAATGTGACATACATCATCCTAGTGGCATTGTCTAGGTTTATCCAGATATCTACTGACTAAGTTGACTGCAGAAGAAATATCAGCCCTTGTCATTGTCAAATAGATAAGCCTACCAACCAATCGGCGATACTGTTGGTTGTCTGGGTATGGAGGAGAAGTATCATCATCCCAATTTGTATTAGGATCCGAGGGAGTAGTAGCACGTTTTGCACCAAGCATTCCAGTTTCCGACAAAAGATCAGAACATATTTACTCTGAGAAAAGCAAATACATGAGGAAGAACGAGAAACTTCTATACCCAGAAAATATCTTAATTTCTCCAGATCTTTAGTGACAACATTTTTCCAAATATTTTTTAGCAACCTAAATTCCTACTGGATCACTCCCATATAAGATTATATCATCAACGTAAACAATCACAATGACATGTCCAGATGATTTCTTAATGAATACGGAGTGATCAGAGTGAGATCTGCTAAAACTAAATTTCTGAAGGATACTCAATTTGTCAAACCAAGCACAAAGACTCTGTTTTAGTCCATAGACCGCTTTGCGCAACTTGCACACTTTGGAGCACTCCCTCTGAGCATCAAAGTCGGGTGGTTGCGCTATGTATACCTCCTCATGCAGATCACCATATAAAAAGACAATTTTAACATCTAATTGAAACAGAGGCCAATCACAATTTACAGCCACAGATACAAGAACATGAATAGAATTTAGACGTGCGACAAGAGAGAAAGTCTCAAACTAATCTACTCCATACGTTTGAGTATAGTCTTTGGCCACAAGGCGAGCTTTCATGCGTTCAATTGTGTTGTAGGGTTGATACTTGACAGTAATGACCCAGCAACTAGGAAGCACAGACACTTCTAGACAACCCCCGTGTCCGTGTCGAACACGTTTTGGACACAGACACTTCCTAGACACAGCCCAAAACGTTTTGGACACGGATGGGACGTGTCCAGTTCATTTTGGTCTTTTTCCACACCCCGGACACAGTTGGACACTGCCCAGACACTTCTTGGACACGTCACTGCAGCTGCTGCTGCAGGAATAGCCTATTTCAGAGTGCAAATGTTGAATATACTGTTGTTGTTTATGTCTTATTACTGAGAAAATGTAACATACAGTTGAGATCTAATCAAAAGTACAAACAAATCTGCTGAATCAGAATTAATTAATCAAATTATAGTCTGATAAGTTGGTTAAATGAGTAATACAAACTCATATATATATATATATATATATATATATATATATATATATTGTAATATACTACAGTCCAAAGGTTGTGGGGGAGTCCAAAGGTTATGAACCTCCATAGAAAGAGACTTGGTGGTGGAGTGATGAAGTACCGTCAGGGCTATTAAACTGAAAAGGGAAATCTATAGGAGCTTGCCCAAATTTCGAGATGATGCAAATTCCAAAGATACAAGCAAACAAAGAAAGAAGCTAAAAAGGTTGTTCAGGAGGCAAGGTCTAGATACTTTGATGATATTTATAAGAAGTTGGATACAAGAGAAAGGAAAAAAGATATATATAAAATGGCTCGTATAAGAGAAAGGAAAAGAAGAGACTTGAGTCGAGTAAAGTGCATCAAGAATGAAGATGGCAGAGTGTTGGTGAAGGACGATGATATCAAGAACCAGTAGAGAAATTACTTCCGTAAGCTCTTCAATGAAGATACTACCAATAATGTTAGAGACTCGTGTGACATGAATACAAGATATATCATTTACACACGACGAGTTTCACCATTTGAGATCAAGAATGCTTTGAAAAAGATAAAGGCATGCGGACCAGACGATATTCGCATTGATGTATGGAAGAGTATGGGGGGTGAAGGAGTTATGTGGTTAACAAAGTTCTTTAAACAAGATCAAGAAGACCAAGAAGTTGACGGATGAGTGGAGAAATAGTACTACAGACCCCATCTATGAGAACAAAGGCGAAGTTCAGAGCTGCTCAAACTACAGAGGTATCAAGTTGTTGAGTCATACAATGAAGCTTTGGGAGAGGATTATTGAGCAAAGACTAAGATCTATAACGCAGATATCAAACAACCAATTTGGTTTCATGCCTGGAAGATCAACAACAAATGCTATATTTCTGATAAGGAGGCTTATGGAGAATTATAGAGAAAGTAAAAGAGATCTTCATATGGTGTTTACTGATTTGGAAAAGGCTTATGATCGAGTACCCGGAGAAGTGTTGTGGATGGTTTTGAAGAAAAAGGGCATCTCAATCCAATACATTGACTTTAAAAGACATGTATGATTGCTCTACTGCAAGTGTGAGGACTCCTGGAGGAGAGACACCAACTTTTCCTATCACAGTGGGGGTACACCAAGGATCCACACTCAACCCATATTTGTTCGTTCTTGTTATGGATGAGTTGACAAAGAATGTTCAGGATGATATTCCTTGGTGTATGTTATTTGTTGATGATATTATTTTGATTGACCAATCTAAAGATAGATTGAATAATAAAGTTGAACGTTGGAGAAAGGCATTGGAATCAAATGGATTGATGATTAGCAAGAGCAAGACTGAGTATATGCGTTGCAATTTCAGCCAATCTCGCAGTGTGAATGATGGAACCAAGTTGGACAGAGTATATATACCAAAATGTGATAAATTTCGTTACTTAGGTTCTTTATTCAAATAGATGGGGATGTCCAAAATGACGTTTGTCACATGATCACTGCAGGATAGTTGAAATGGAGAAGTGCAACTGGAGTATTATATGATCGGAAGATCCCTCTCAGGTTAAAAAGTAACTTCTATAGAGCATCTATACGGCCAGCCATGCTCTATGGGAGTGAATGTTGGGTGGTGAAGAAACAAGGTCTCAACAAGATGAACGTGGCTGAAATGCGGATGAGCAGATGGATGTGGGAAGACAAGAAAAGATCGCTTGAGAAATGACTATATCAAGAATAAAGTGGGGGTGGCAAGCATTCAGGACAAGTTGCGCGAGGGCCGACTCAGATGGTACGGACATGTGCAACGCAGACCGACTAATGAGCCTATATGAAGCAAAGCTATTGAGTCGGGCACAATAAATAGAAGAAGAGGAAGGCCTAAATTAACATGGGATGAGCTTATAAAGAGAGATTTTGAATCTCTACATCTCAACCAGAATATGGCTCATGACAGAGCTGAATGGAAACGAAGGATCCATGTAGCCGACCCCAACATAGTTGGGATTGAGGCTTAGATAATGATGATGATGATAATGATGATGCTACAGTTACAAAAAACACACAGTTAGTTTTATATTCATATTGTTTCTACTACACACACACACGGAGACACGCGTCTATATACATATAAGATTATACGTATATAGACACATTAATTTGGACGAATTTTAAAATAAAATTCAGTTATGAAAAAAATATTTTCCCCTCATTTAATGTTGTGTCTGTGTCCTACAGTTTAGAAATTTGTCGTGTCCCGTGTCCGTCCTCGTGTCAGTGTCCGTGTCTAAAACTATGTATGTGCTTTTTTGCCCAATGACACCTGACAAGCGAGCAATCAGTCGGGGGATCAACCAAGTCCCACGTATGTTGATCAGTAAGAACTTGCATTTCAGTTTACATAGCCTGGCGCCACGCAGAATGATGTAAAGCCTAAGATGCATTCTTAGGAATAGATATAGCGGATAAAGCAGACACTTAGGTTAGCAGTTGAACAGAAATTGCCAATAGGATGTTGACTGTAAGATTTGGTCCCTTTCCGTAGACTAACAGGAACATTCAAATCAGAAAATACGTGAGATGTAGGTGGATTTGCCAACAAGGAATGAGGGATTGGAGTTGGAGGGGCATTGGAGGGAGACAAAATTCTCAAGCGTCGTTGATATACTTTTAAGAGGCGGTGACGAGGTCACATCCGGAGGAGGCAGGTCTGTGTCAACCGATCACAGGTAGAGGTGTATCAATTAACAGATCAAATGTCAACGAAGAACATGTTGTAGAGTAGTATGGCATATACTTAGAGAAGACCACATCAACACTAATAAACCATTTCTTTGCATAGGGATCATAGCACTTATAGCCATTCTGAGTCCAAGAGTAACCCAAGAATACACATTTGGTAGATCGTGGGTCAAGCTTAGTCAAGCCAGGACAAAGATTTTTGACAATCAAGTGCTGCCAAAAACCCGAGGCACACTAAAAAGTGGGGCATCGGAACATAGAATTTGATAAGGTAGTTGATTGCCAAGGACAGAAGAGGGCATGCGATTAATCACGTAACAGGAAGTCGAGATAGCTTCAGGACAAAAAATTTGGGGTACATGATAATGAAAAAGAAGGGTGAGGGCAACTTCTAAGAGATGCCAGTTTTTGCACTTCGCAACCCCATTTTGTTGCAGAGTATACGAATATGAAGTTTGATGAATAGTACCCATTTTGCGGAAAAATTGGCTGACATATGATTGCACAAATTCTAGAGCATTGTCAGTGCGAAAAAACTTTTTAGTTTATCAAACTGTATACGGATCTCAGTAAAAAAAGGAGGTGGTAGTGTCTATCATATGGGAACAATCTTTTAATAAAAACAACCAGATAGTTCTAGAAAAGTCATCAATAAAGCTCATAAAGTATCGAAAGCCAGAGATACTGAGAACAAAACAGGGACCCCAAACATCAGCATACACAACATCAAAGGTTGCTTAGACCCAATACAATTTTTCTACGAAAAAGTGAAACAAGTTTGTTTGTCCAGCTGACCAGTCTCACAATGAAAAATTGAATCAGAACTAGCAGGAAGTAAATGCTTCAGTTTATCAACAGATGGATGCCCCAGTCTGTAATGCCATTGAAGAGCGATGAAGGATGCAGTCAGCAACGTAGTTGGCTTTGGTGGATCCAAATAATATAACCCGTCCAATCCCTCATGGCCTGAACCAATCCTCATCCTCGTGCGCAGATCCTAAAAACAACATCGTTCGGGTCAAAAGTGATAGAGCACCACATGCTCTTTACAGTTCTACTAACAGATAACAGATTCAAAGGAAATTTAGGAACATATAGTGTTGAATGCAATAATAATTTTCTAGGAGTGCAGATATTCCCGATGCCAAAAATAGGTGATTGTGAGCCATCAGCAAGTGTAAGGGGCGGAACAAAAGAAGTTCTATGCGGTTCCGAAAGTAAAGCAGAATTACCAGATTTATGAGAGGTGGCGTGTAACATCCCGATCTCCCGCCCAAATTAAAACTCCTTATTTAGAGCTATTAATAAAAACAAGCTTCTTCGAGATTTTCTTTGTAAAATCAATTTTAATGTTCAAACAATATATTATGATTTATTTAAAAGCTTTTATATATTGAAAATATAATTGTGGTACTTTTGTCAATTTTTGAAAAATAACATTTTTGGTGGGTAAGCACACAAGCAGGTAACCGGGTGGCAAGCAAGTTGCTAATGGAGGCAAGCATGTAGCTGTGTAACAAGTAGGTAGCTTGAGCAAACACACTACAAGGTAATGAAAGTAGCTTAGTGTCATGCTCATCTCTTAAACACCTAGCACATCCTAATATTTGACACATCCTACCATGTGTCAACTAATCCTTGATAGATATCTTAAGATGACACACATGCATCCATGTGTCATATAACTACAAATTTATCTTAGGATGACACATAAACATACATGTGTCACTTAACTACAAATCATCTCTTTTGATGACACACATACCCATGTGTCATCCATATACTTTTTGCAATTAGGACCATGCTACCCTCCACCATTCCTATAAAAGGAGCCCTCATCCACCCCACCATCATCACAAATTCTCTCCTCTTTATCCCAAAGTAAAGGTGGACGTCCCTTCTTCCTCCTTGCCCATCTCCTTCACCATAAACCACCAATCTCTCTCTCGATTAGCAAAGCACTCTCTCTTTCTCTATGTTGGTGAATGGAACCACCTCCCAACAAACCCTCTCTCTATAGAAACATACTACCTCCCTCCACCATAGTAAGAGAAGCCATATACTATACATTCCAAAAATATCATGAAGTTGTAACCCATCCCTCTTCTAATCTAGTGAGAGAAACCTTAGGAGTTGTTTTAGCTGGGAACCAGGATCGAGGTGATGGCAAATGCGACAGAATGCTGCCCAAATATATCAAGATTAGCTATATTTAATGATGCTATTGACTTCTTGTGGAATTGTGTATCAAGTACATATAGAGGTATGGTTTTGGATGTTTTCACCTCTTGACATAATCTCTTAGATCACCATTAATGAAAAGTAGGGTTTAGTATCATGATTTAGTATGGTCCTCACTCCTTGCAATATTCTCTTATGTAAGCATGAATGGAAAGTATGATTTCCTATGGTCTTCACTTATTGACATAATCTCTTATATCACCACTAATGAAAAGTAGGGCTTATTATGATTTGGTATAGTTAAGTATAAATCTTCACTCCTTATCATAATCCCTGATATAAACATCAATCAAAAGTGTGTTTTAATATTGTTTAGTATGGTCTTCAATTCTTATCATGATCTATGACATCAACATGACTAAAAAGCATGATTTGGATGGTTGGTATTGTATGTAGAAACAAGTGCACTAGATATGCTTTGTACTGAATAAATAAATGATATACTATATACAACTAAAAGATAGATAGGATTATTAATGGCATTTCCTTCCATTACCCTAAGCTCTTACATATATTGGTCTCTATCATCCTTCAAAATTGAGTTAAGATTCTAGATGATAACCAAGTGTGCCTTTGTACATTCTATTTCTATTCTCTTTTGATTTCCTTTTCTTTTATTTTTTCCTATTATTTGAGTCATGTGATATTGTTGGAAAGTGGAATTCCATCAGACATTTCTAAGGTGACTAGAAGCTTGTTTCACTGATGCTTGTAGCCAATAAAGAGGAAATGTTATTTAATTGATTCCGTGTTCGCATCGGAGGGGGGGGGACTCCCTAACCTCTTGCACGCTCCTGGTCATAGATCGGTCTGAATCAATTCCACAATCCCACAAGTTTACATTTTAGGTGTCATCAAGGAATGAAGTTTCCACGAAATCGGCAAAATTTTGCTCGAAATTTCGATTTCGACACCATCTGCTACGAAATCATGAGGTTGTACCGCTATGTCGAAATCAACAATTTTTTTTGCCCAGTTTTGAAATTTTTCCAGGAAACAGTAAAGTTGACTTATCTCCCACATGAAGGACCCCCCACCTATATCCATATCAAATTTTATTGCATAAAACGATGCATTTAGGTTTAGAGATCACGCCTGTAAAATTTCATAAATTAATTCGCTCATTTTGGCATCGAAACGGGCACAGTCGCATCTATCAAAAATTTTGTCGAAATTTAAAAAAAAATCGGTTTCCATGCTGTCAAAACGGCATTGAAATCGGATACCTCGTTCCTTGGGTGTCATAGTGAAATACTCAATTAATGATTCATTTATTCATTGTTACCTTTTGACCTCTTTAACTTTGACTAGCCAACATATTGAGTTGTATATCTCTGATGATATCCTTTTATTTCTAAACCTTATATTGGGAGATGTGTTGGTAACAGAGTCAGCATGTCTTGGCCAGGGATTGATACATTTGGTATCCGAATCTAAGTCCTTTGGAGTCGGGGATGGATGAGTATAATGCTCTACCATACTTAGGCCCACACTTGGGTTGGTCATGTAGAGTCAGGCATGATCATGTTAGTAATGGGGAATAATCTCCAGCAAAGATTAAGCATGCTAACTAATGATACTCCAAGTGGCATTTTGTGCAAGGAGCACCCTCTTCCGGTCTTGGAAAGGCGAGCGGTGGTTGCATGTGGTAATCTGATTCATTGTGTATAGCATGTGGTGTGCACGAGTGGTTGGGGGTGTGCCAGGGTACTTACAGGTGGTTTGGTAACCCTAATGGCCTAAAGTCTTGGCTAAGCAAGTTTTTGTGGCTGTAGGCCAGTTTCCCAAGGTGAATGGACACCTTCTCTGAGAGTTGTAGTTAAACTCGTTTATGGAATAAGGTCTCCCATTTTGTTATCTTTAATTGAGAGATACCAATAATTCTGATTATACTCCATTATTTCGGTCTAACATTTGATAAAGTTATCATCTGATAAATTCTTAATGAATATGCGTACATACACATTCCTTATGCATCATACTAGTAGATGGCTTGTAATATTGGTCTGAACTTTTGATACTTGAGTAATATATTAAGAATGTAGTTATGTTAATAGTGTCTTGTTTCTTATCTTTATTTTCCATACTTAGACATTTGTCTAACCTATACTCCCCCACTTGGGTTGCGACATATTATTTCATGTTGCAAATTATTATTTGTAGGACTTTTCCTTGTGGAAGACTCATCTTGAAAAGATCCTGAAGGGCGTCAAGAACCAAAGACGGATCAAGCTTAATTTTTAAACTCATGTATCAATTATGATTGACATAGGAGATAATGTAAAAATACCTTTTGTAAGGGTATAATATTTTGAAATGAAATATTGCTTATCTCACTCTTATACTTTGATTCTTGGTGCCATATTAACGGCTCAATTTCAGCTACTTGATTTTCGAAGGAAGAAAGTAGGTGGTTGAATCGGGGACGTTACATGGCACCAGAATCAATCACCCATTTATTTTTACCATAGGTGCAAAGGATGCAAGAAGAGCAAAATCTTCATCAGCAAAGGCATCAGTAGTGGAGGGAGCGAGATGAGCCTGAAGCAGTTTGTCAACCTCGGAACAAATCCACTCCACAGAGGGTGAGTTGAAGAGGATGGTGCACAATCTAGTTGATCAATAGTGCCCATGCGGGTTTACCATGCTTGATCCAACATCGATCCTCAGTATGGTTGGTCCTTTTACAGAACTTACAATAATGTTATTCAGAAGAATCGAGACCAGACGAAGATGAACCACGACCAGGTCCAGCAGTACAGTGACCACGACCACGGCCACGATCGCGGCCACAGAAGGAATCTCCTAAGCGAACCGCAAGGACAACATCAAAGTGGTCTGGAAGGGGTGAAGGCGGCTAGGGTTGGGGCTTGGTGAATGGCGGCTAGGGTTGATGGAGACATGAGAGGTTAGGGTGGATCATGTTGCTCTGTTACCATCTAGAATAGGGAAAAGGTTTATTAGATGTGTAAAACTGAATACAATCAACTCTCTTTTATAGGACAAGAGAGTGAGCCAATAGACAGAGTTAGGCAAAATGGGATAAAAGAAAAAGGCTAAAGACAAGATAAGTCTAAAGCCCATAAAAAAGAAATAAAATAAAATAAAATAATGCAATAAAGCACATATACTAATATGGGGAAATACACATATTTTATATTTTTTAGGCCTCCTAGGCGGCAAGGCACTCAGGTCTAGTGCCTTGACAACCATGAACAAAATTCTGGAGTATCTTTCCAAATAGCATGAAGAGTGTGGCCTGACTTCTAGTATGGAATTCGGTGATGTAATTTGGCAAAATGGCTTTGGTCATGAAGCCCATATTAGGAGAGAGTTGGCAGACTACCCTCTAGGAAGTGGTATGTTGTCGTGGCCACGATCGCGGCCACGGAAGGAATCTCCTAAGCGAACAGCAAGGACAACATCAAAGTGGTCTGGAAGGGGTGAAGGTGGCTAGGGTTGGGGCTTGGTGAATGGCGGCTAGGGTTGATGGAGACATGAGAGGTTAGGGTGGATCATGTTGCTCTGTTACCATCTAGAATAGGGAAAAGGTTTATTAGATGTGTAAAACAGAATACAATCGACTCTCTTTTATAGGACAAGAGAGTGAGCCAATAGACGGAGTTCAGCAAAATGGGATAAAAGAAAAAGGCTAAAGACAAGACAAGTCTAAAGCCCATAAAAAAGAATAAAATAAAATAATGCAATAAAGCACATATACTAATATGGGAAAATACGCATATTTTATATTTTTTAGGCCTCCTGGGCGGCAAGGCACTCAGGTCTAGCGCCTTGACAACCATGAACAAAATCCTGGAGTATCTTTCCAAATAGCATGAGTGTGGCCTAACTTCTAGTATGGAATTTGGTGATGTAATTTGGCAAAATGGCTTTGGTCATGAAGCCCATATTAGGAGAGAGTTGGCAGACTACCCTCTAGGAAGTGGTATGTTGTTGTGGCCACGATCGCGGCCACGGAAGGAATCTCCTAAGCGAATAGCAAGGACAACATCAAAGTGGTCTGGAAGGGGTGAAGGCAGCTAGGGTTGGGGCTTGGTGAATGGCGGCTAGGGTTGATGGAGACATGAGAGGTTAGGGTGGATCATGTTGCTCTGTTACCATCTAGAATAGGAAAAGGTTTATTAGATGTGTAAAATAGAATACAATCGACTCTCTTTTATAGGACAAGAGAGTGAGCCAATAGACAGAGTTAGGCAAAATTGGATAAAAGAAAAAGGCTAAAGACAAGACAAGTTTAAAGCCCATAAAAAAGAAATAAAATAAAATAATGCAATAAAGCACATATACTAATATGGGGAAATACGCATATTTTATATTTTTTAGGCCTCCTAGGCGGCAAGGCACTCAGGTCTAGCGCCTTGACAACCATGAACAAAATTCTGGAGTATCTTTCCAAATAGCATGAAGAGTGTGGCCTGACTGCTAGTATGGAATTCGGTGATGTAATTTCGCAAAATTGCTTTGGTCATGAAGCCCATATTAGGAAAGAGTTGGCAAACTACCCTCTAGGAAGTGGTATGTTGCTAGGGAAGAACATAGTGCATGCTTCTTCCCTAACTTAGAGGTATCATGCAGTGAAGATCTCTTCCAACTCTTTGTGCTACGATATGGGGGGTCAAATGTCACATCCCTTTATAGGACAAGAGGTGGCTCTACAAACCTACTTAGAGGCCAACATCCAAAATCAACAATAAGCTAACGCGAGAGTGTGCTTCTGCAAGATAGTGGTTGCCACCACTTTGAGAGGCCTCAGATGTTGGGAGCAAGATCTTCCTCAGCTTTAAAACAGGCACAAGTCTTTTTGCTCCATCTCCAATGCTAAGTTAGAAAAGGTCATTTGCATAGGGTCAAAAATAGTTTTTTCCCTTCAAGCCTTTGAAAGTGCTTAGTCATAATAGTGCAGTGACTCCTCGGTATCATAGTAGCAAAAGTCTCCGAATTTTATGAAGGCTCCCGAATGTTCATCACGATTAAGACGTCAGTCGCCGATTTTTCACGACTTTTAACGATTTATTCCGCTTTTTAACAATTTATACAATTTTTCACGATTCTTCATGACTTTTCACGATTTTTCACAATTTTTCTCATTTAAGTCGCTTGTTGTTTTTTTACCAAACCATGTACACAAAACTCCTGATATACACTAAACCTCCAACCCCCACTCCTCCGGACAGTTCATTCTAATTGCCCAACTATTTTTTACTTCTTTTCCTACTTTTTCACTAGCTAAGATTGTACGTCTTGTGACCTTAACATTTACATGCATCAGATATGTATATATATATACATACATACATACATACATACATTAGTCTGTATATATGTATATATACATACATGCATGGAACATAACTTCGACGATTTTTGGCGAAATTTCGTCGAAACTTCGAACTTCGACCATAGGCGAAGTCGAATCCCAAATACTTCGGCCTCATCCAAACTTCGGGGCGAAGTTTCAGTGATGTCGACGAAGTTGACTTTTTTGTGTGTATTTTCGTCTCAACTTCTCCGAAGTTGTCGAAGTTTCCTCGAAGTTGGCGAAGTTGGGCGAAGTTTGGTCGAAGTTGAGACGACCCAGAGCATTAATCCTAACTAGTGTCCCAAAGGCCATATAAGGCATAAGTGTTGCCTCCAACCCTCTTCACAACTTCTAATATCAACTCCTATGTTGTTTGTTGCCACTCTTTCCTAGATAGGGTGTTTTAACTACTATTTGACTGTATATTGTATAGAATACATATGGTGAACTATATTTGTATATGTTTATTGCACATTTGACCCTTGAAACTAGGGCTAGAGAGTTGTGAATTGTGTTTTGTGTTAAATTAACATATATAAGATAGATGTATAACATATATAGTAGTTTTCAATTAAAGTTTCCTTCAAATTCACATCATTTTCTTCGAAAAATGGCATCGAAGTTTGTCGAAGTTTGCGTCTAAACTTCCTCGAAACTTCCTCGAAGTTTCCACAAACTTCCACTTCCACACCTGGCGAAGTCGACACGAAGTCGAAGTTCTGCACCATGCATACATGTATATACTTATATAGCCAACTTATTCTTTCCTCAAAAAAAAAATATAGCCAACTTATTCTCAATCATTTCTGAATAGTTGACCAAAATTTATCGATTTTTTCACGACTTCATCTCATTTTTTTCAGAATTCTGATTTTTTTCAGCCCCAGCCAAAAAATTGCCAAATCCCAAACTTGTTACTCTGTTCGGTATAGCTAGGTATTTCGTCCTTCTCCCCTTATTCAAAATCTAATTATTGGTATAAATAAGGATGTTAACTAGTGTTTTTAATTAAGTTCTTTATTTCCTCTTGTTATTTTCCTATTCTACAAGGACCTCTATGTTATTGTTCTCTTTATAAATATACTGGGTACACACATTGTGTACCCTAACCCTTACAGTCCACTCAAGATGGTATCAAAGCGGGTTCGATAGCCGTCACCCTCCCCAGCCGCCGCCCTTTCTCTCTCTCTCTCTCCCTGTCGGCGCCCCCCCCCCCGCCCGGCGTCACCGCCCACTTGCCTTGGCCGACCGCCGCCGGCTGCTATGCCCGTCGCCGATGGTCATGCACCTCTGTTGCGCCGCCAAGTGGTCCTCCGTGTGCGGAGCTGGCCTGCTAGTGCAACCTGACCATCCATTGTTTGTCTCCGGTCGTTCGGTTGAAGGTCTTCGGAGATCTTTTCTTTCTGTCTACCCGCGTCGGCTCTTGAGCCGTAGGGTTCTCTGTTGCGCCTCGGCGTAGTCTACATGTAGGTTGGTCCCTCCAGTTGCTCTCTCTGTCTGCTTCCGCCTAGCCGGAGGATCTAGGCGGTTCTAACCCCTGCTGTTGTTTTCTGCTACTTGTGGACTCGGTCTCCCTAATGGCTTCCTCCCATGAAGATTTCTGTCATTAGGTGACCACTGTGAAGCTAGACGGACACAACTATCAACATTGGATTTGCTCCATGGAGATCTTTGCGAAGTCACAAGGCAAGCATTCCCATCTGACTGAGGCTCCGCCTCCTGCTCCGCCTACTACTGTCGAGTCCAAGGACAAAAAGATCTATGAGGATTGGGTCAAGGATGACTCGACTGTGATGACATGGATTCTTAACAGCAGGGAAACTTGCATCAGCGTCAGTCTACTTCGTCTCCTGACTGCCAAGGAGATGTGGGACCAACTGGCCAACACCTACTCTCGTAGCAAAAATCTGATGAATGTGTTTGATCTGAACAAATAGTTGTCCCGTCTGCACTTTATTGGACCTGATATTGCTGACTACTTTTCCACCTTTAAGGGTACACACATTGTGTACCCTAACCCTTACAGTCCACTCAAGAAAGGATGATTTATTCTCTTGACCATTCTCACATTCCTGTGCAATGTGGTCGATGAGAGGTCGGTCACTGTCAAAGTAGTCAAGCAGATTTGTGGGTGAGGAACGAATTGCATATATAGTTTGAGGCACCATTGTAGAACAGATGTTGTCTTGTGAGTATGAAAAAGCTCCGCAGTAAGCATGCTTTAATCTCTTGGCATATTGTGGTTCTTCTAGCCTATCCACTATTGTCTATTATTAACCCTCTCGTCAAGGTGTGGAAATTGATCATCGTAGAGTTCCTCAAGAGTGGTAAACCACTGGCTGTCTTGCTCATGAGCTGCGATGCTGGAGCAGATATGGTGGAGATCCACCAGGTCTCCCTCCTCTTTGGTTTCAATGTTAAGGACAGATACATTGATCATTGTACTGAGTCAACGCATTAAATAAAGAGGATAGTAAAAGCTCTTCGCAGCAGGACTCTGGCCTTCTTGATGTTGTCTTGTAAATTTGCTCTTTCCCTAAACAGCATTAGGTGTCTAGCCTCCTTAAACAAATATCATACATCTACATAATAATGTGATTCTCTAACAACTCCCTTCTCTGGTCCCTGAATGTATTAGACCATTTGAGTAAACAAATTGCAAAAGTGGAAGGACATTACACTGTTTGGTAGTTCAGTTTCCAATAAAACCCCAGTTTCAACTGCCCAACAGCGTGCCACATTCTCTTTCGTATAGCCACCACCTCCAGTAACCTATATTATATATCAGCATCAGAACAAATGAAAAGATGGGGGAAAAGGTAAAATATAGCTAAAATATTACCAAAACTACTTACCAGTAAAGGTATGTTAAATTTCTTGACAAACTGCACACATTCCGAGTGTCCTAAATATGTGAAGGTGAATTTAGAAAACAATACAACAGATGAGATACAAACTGCAAATTAGGAGCAAAAATGACTTTAATTTGAGAGTTTTCTACATCACAAAAAGATCCAAGTCAGTAGAGAAGGGAAGAAAAACCATCAATGGAGAGGTTGAAGCAGCCCAAGCGGTCGCCAGCAAGAGAGTCAGCCCCACACTGAAGAACAATAGCCCCAGGTTGGTACATCTCTACAACCTTGGATATGATCTGCGGATTTGACATCATTGGGTAAGTTTAATCAGTTTTTTGTAATGACGCTTGGGAAATGTAAGCATAACTTACAGTTTTGAAAAGCCTGGTGAAAGTTGCATCATCTATACCATCCCTGAGTGGAACGTTTATTGAATAATACTTTCCTTCTCTGTCACCAATGTCCTTCATTAGAGAGAAATAACAACCTCAGTCGTTTTTGTCACAGAAATTAAATAACAAGCACCCTTATCCCAGCAAAGTTTGAAGGAATATTATAAGCACAGAGCTACAAATCACCAGTCTAATTGATAATACAAGGGCAATTAACTAAAAAAAGGAAAACAAATTCTGTGCATTATAGTTGTGATAGTTTACCAAATACATTGACATATTGACGTAGTAATTGAAATCTTACTTGGAAATATATGATCTCTCAAGACCAGATGCAAACTACAGTGAGTGTAACATAAACAGAGAAGATTTTGAGGGTGTTCCTGGCCGAGCTAGTTAGCTATATCATGTCTGTTTTAGTCATCTTAGGAATGGATATACCCATCTTTAAAGTTCAACAGATGGTACTAAACATATTATTAAGACAATATTCTATCAGGAAAACTTAACATCATCAATTGATCATCAGCAGGCACCACAGTTTGCATTTGACCACCGATGGTTGTTATCTATTACGGCTGCTGTTTTGATTAAATAAAAAAGACGGACTGAATACTGAATATAGAATATGTACGGCTCCCCTTTACATACTAGGGTAAAGCGACTGTAAAGGAAAAAGTAAGATAACAAAAATATTGAATATGTATGACTTCCCTTTACACAACGCATCCCAACGATGTCGAGGCTCGGTGAGACATCTGGTGCATCAAAGAAGTTTTTCTAGAGAGTTTAAGACACTCTCAAAACAAACTCCACCTTGTCTTCAACTCGGAAACAATGGAACTAGAAAAGCACTTGCAATTTTTTCCAATATCTGAAACTTAAGTAAGAATACCATCTCCTTCACATGCCCTACACGGGCAAATCTCTGTTAGAAAGAAAACCAGGGTTGAGCTTTTGTCATCATGTATGAATCTTGCCTTCACTCGTGGCTTCTCTAATAAAGTGGTACTTGACATTAGTGTGCTTGGTCTTCTCTTGGAACATTTGATCTTTGCTAAGACGTATAGCAATTTGAACTTTACAATGAACAATGATTTGTTCTTGACACATGCCCAATTTGAACATCAAACCCTTGAGCCATAAAGCCTCCTTCATGGCTTACATTTACGCCATGTAGTCTTTTTCCGTATTGGATAGAGCAATAGTACTTTGTAGTGTGGCTTTCTAACTAACAGCTATTGATCCCACTGTGAACATGTATTCTGTGAGAGATCTCCTCTTATCGAGGTCGCCTGCATAATCTGAGTCCACATGCCTTATCGTGATGACTTGAACTCCACCAAAGACTAAACAAGTATTTGAAGTGCCCTTCAAATACCTCAGAATCCTGATAACTGCTTGCCAATGTGCCTTACCAAGATGAGCCACGTCTTTAACTACACTGACTGCATAAGCGATGTCTAGTCTAGTGCAAACCATAGCATACACGATGCTACCAATGGCACTGGAGAAAGGTACATGACTATCTCTCTTTCTTTTTCATCAAAATGTGGAGATTGCAAGGCAAATAACCTGAAGTAAGCGGCCAATGGAGGTGAAACGGGCTTTGCATCTAACAAGTGAACCTTGTGAAGAACCTTCTAGTTGTACTTCTCCTGCATTAGGACAAGCTTTTTATCTTTCATGTCACTCTGAATCAAGGAAGAAAATGTCCGATTTCGATGTCGTTTTGCTGGCCACAAAAACAGAAATGTACCGAAATTTCGATGGAAATTTCGACAAATGCGTTCCTAACGTTTCGACGGCAAAATCAATGAATTAATTTATGAAATTTTACCAGAATTATCTACTAGTGTAGATCTACTCAAATATGCAATAATATTTCAAACTGGACATATGGGGGGTGGGGGTCTCCTCATGTGTGAGTAAAGGACCCTGAACTGTTTCGATGGGGATTTCGATGGAGAATTTCGATGTCATTTTTCAATGGTGAAATCAATGAATTAAGTCATTATAGTTTGCTAGCACAATGTATAAACTTAAAGACACAAAACTGTGCAAAATAAAGCTCTAGGCAATCCATAGTACATTAAAAAGAAAGAAAAAAATTGATGGACAATGCGTTTTGACAGGTGCATTTCGATGTTCGATGGCCATCGGTATGGAAATAATTGTGGAAATTTTAAACTATGCTATGAATCTTTATGCAAGATTCATTTTAGCTTCACTTAGGTCTTACATATCAAATTCTCCACCTAAAAGAGATTTCACCTTGGCAGTCTCAGATGTGTGTATAGAAGTGATCAACATATCATCAACATATAGAAGTAGGTAAACAAAGGAATTGTCATCCAGCCCTTTGTAGTAGACACAAGCGTCGCATCTACTCTTGGAAAACCCATTTTGCATCATGAAAAAGTCAAATCTAATGCACCATTGTCTAAGAGATTTCTTCAGCCCATAGAGAGACCTCTTGAGCAAGCAGACATGGTTCTCTGTCTTCAAAACCCTTTGGTTGTTGAATGTAGATCTTTTCTTCTAGTTCACCATGCAAAAAAGTTCCTCTTTATGTCTAGTTGCTACAGCGCTAGACCTTCAATGGCTACCAATAGAAGAAGCATTCAAATGAAACTATGCTTGACGACGGGTGAGGAGACCATTATAATCAATGCCTTCAATTTAATTGTAGCCTTTTACAACAAGGCGTACCTTGTATCTGTCGCCTTCTTTCTTCTTATAGACCCATTTGCAACCCACTACTTTCTTGCCTTTGGGAGGTACCACCAACTCCCAAGTTTGATCCTTATGAAAAGATTTCATCTCTTCGTTCAATGTTACAATTCACTACTGAGCATACCATGGAGTCACCAAAGCTAATGTGTTGGAGTGGTTTGACATTCTATTTGCCTTTGCCTTTAGTTACATTGTAAGAACTCTCCAAGAAAGATCTATCCAAATAACATGAGGTTGATATAGCTTCAACCCAGAAAGATCTATCCAAGCCCACATTGAGGAGCATGAATCGGGCTTCTTCCAATATTGTCATGCTAAGTCATTATTAGTTCAAAAAGTTTGTATGCTCTTGTTGGTCTGATTCTCAACAAGAGCCTTTGTCACATCCTGATCCTTGGAACCTAAAAAGTACATGATTAAATTATTGATGAAGTCAATATAGGGTTGATTTATGTTACAATAAGGTTCCATCCCATTTTCATGATATTTGGATTTAAAGGAAAAGGCATGTAGAAAGGGTCTTTTGTGCAATTGGTTAGTTTTTGTAACATCCTCAAAGTTTAGAATTTCGTATTTAATTTGACAATACGAGGTGAAAAATCAAAGTTCAACTATGAAGGAAATATAATGACTATAGTTTATGGTTTGAACTCTAGACCTAGTTCAAGTCTTCATATTAAGTAAAGTCATAATCATCAAAGATATCATAAGGAACCTTCAATTGAGAAATTACGTTTGTTCAAAAGTTCAATTTTGTAATTGAGGATATGATTAATCTCATGAATCCTTTTGGAGATCAAGAAAAGGGCCATTGGACCTAGGACCCAAATTCAAGCCTAATAAGGCCAATTAAGGTTTTCATATGGGTCCTTGGGAGTACAAAATTGGGAATAAAGTATTTCGGGGTCGTAATAAATATTTGAGGAATTTTTTATAGATGGATAATTAAAATATAAGATTACAGGAGTAGTTTCAAACAATTTTGAATTACCTACTGGCCTAGGTAATTAATTAGTCATTATTCAATTTTTACTCAAATGGTAGATTAGGAGTCCTTATCCATTCAGTTTTTCCATAATCTCTTTCCCAAAGAAAGGTGATGCAAATATAATTCTTATTCCAAAATTTGGGATTCAATGGGTTAATTATGTGGCTTATACAAATATTTCTTCGATTTGGACTTCTATCAAAAGAGAAAATAAAAAAATAAAAGGGGGGGGGTGATTCAGTCCCCGTGGACTAAGAGTCGCGTCCATGTTCTTCAGACCCGAAACAAAAGCCTCTGAAGGAGAGGACTCACCCAAGATCCGAGGAAGTAGAGGCTATAAAAGCCCGAATTTTGGAGCCTCAAGTGCGACCGACGTCCATTAGGGTTCTTGCATAAGGAAAGACCAAGAAGGAGAAGATAGAAACAGAGATAAGGAGCATGGCGGCGCTAGGGTTCATGCAAGGGCTTCATCCCAGCGACCACCAAAGCAACGGAGTGACGGTTGAAGACGATGGCAACAAGGATCTGGATTCATGGCGACCTTTCGCATGACTAACACCAGTAATGGTTGCCGCCAGGAACACAACGGCGGTGCTCTGTTCTCATGCAAAAATAGGGGAAACGTCCCCTTTTTCATCGAGTGAAAGAGGTGGGAATTCCACCATATGCCTGGTCTACAGGCTAGGATCGTTGATCCCTCTCAACAGTTTGATCTCATTCGAACGGCTATCATTGCTTAAATAAGGTGATTTGTCGAAAATTCATATCTTGAGGTACAAAACTCAGAATTGCGAAAACAAGGTAGCTACAGAAAGCTTGTGATGTTTACTATCTTATAAAAATATAGAAGGGTGTTTTGGATGTCTGATATTTATTATAGTTTGATTACTAGAATATATAAGATTTCTATATTTTGGGCATTAAAAATAGCAATCGACTTTAGAAATTCATGAATATTTTACAGTAATCTTATTTTGGTATGCCTAGTATGACTCCAAAGTCTGATCTTTCTTATTTGATATTTTACTTCAGTTTTGATGTTAACCCTAATAAGGGCATTATGGGCATTTCACCCATAGATTGACAATGAAATGGCCTGAGATTTCTATATAAACACTAGTGTATAATGTTCTTACTGTTAAACAAATTTGAAGGAGTATCATGTATTATTGTGTTACTATTTTGATTTTGTGCCTAATTGGCCAATAAGCAAGGTAATTGATAATTTTTATGAGGCAATGTGGGATATGTATGCATATTTTGATTGATATATGATTTGTAATTGTATTTCCCCTGATTTCATAATTGAGTCAAGTACGATTAGTATATGTGGCTATGTTTGAGATTTATTCTCATCATATGATGTATATGTTCATATTAGTGCATAAGACAACTTATGTCTTATTTGAGTATAAAGATTATAGTAATTATGTATAAGAGTTTTGATTTAATTTCAATGCCAAGATTTTATGGTGATTTTAGATTAAAGTTATGTCTAGTCTAAATGGGAGTCCTAATTTTGGGTTACAATGTTAGGGTAATGGTGGTTTGAGATATAAAGATGAAAAAGGGATATACAGATAGACTTATAGAATTTTGTTAATGCCCAGGTCAATATGTTGTGAACCAAGGAATCTAGGCTATGGTAAAGATCTCCTCAAATAAGGTAAGTGGGTCATATCCGTTGAATTTCATTATTATCACGATACAGCCTACCCATATGCAAAGTAACGTAGAGAATAAGATACTTTCATACATTTAGTTATTAATGTACATCTCATATTCAATAATGCTTCTATTAATCAGATATTGTTCAGATGAACTTATGTTGTGAGGATATCAGATTATAGATTGTAGATATTTAAGCTACTTTTTAGATGCTTAGCATTCATTTATTCTGTTCAATTTATTTCTCAAGCCTTTAGACACATAAGTCATATATTCGATATCATAAATTAATTAAATGATCTATTAAATACGAGGTTCAAATTAAGACTTATTTAGACAACAAGAATCTAGATTTCAGATTTTATATTTGGATTACTCATTGTGAGTAGTCATAAATTAGATCGGCATACTTAATAAGAGTCTCAGATCCAATCCCAGTTATCTAGTAATATAAATACATATTCAGATTCAGAGTTTAGAGTTCAGAGTTAGATTTTATTTATAATTAAAGAACAGAGATACAGAGTCAGAGATAATAGATTAAGATTCAGAGATAACAAATTGAGAACAGATTCAGAGATAAGAGATTAAGATTCAGAGATAAGAGATTAAAATTCAGAGATAAGAAATTATGAACAGAGATCGAAAATGACATCAGAACATTAATTATATACATTATAGGATAAGTCTTCACCAGAGAGTCATGGGACGATTCAGAGGGCGCATTGCACCAGACAATGCAGGTGTTACAAAGGGAACGTTGTGCCAACAGAGGGTGTGTTGCACCATATAGGACACTTTGGTGTCAACAGATGGCATGTTGTGCCAATAGAGGGTGTGTTGCACCATAGAGGACACTTCAGTGTCAACAGAGGAGGACTTATCGTATAATGGTGGCCACAAATCAGATAAAAGACACATCGATTCACTATAACTCTATAAGTTTACAGCTTTCAGACATCAGTTCATCTTGCAATTTTAGTATGTTTATGTTTATCTTATTAGAAATTCAATGTCAGTTACTCTAACCTAGGTTTTCCTTTGTGCATGGCTAGGGATGAGATGTTCGCAGGTACAGAACTTCAGGAGATAGTCATGACAAGATGATGCAATGACAACTTTAGGAGGTTTTCTTGGTGGGGCGCAATCTATACGATCCCAGAGCTTACAGTGGAAGTATAGTATTTTACATCATATGGTTTTCTTATAAGGTTTGATGTAACCATGTCTCTTTTTATGAGAAATTATGAGAATTTATTTATACACAGTATGTAATGGTTATTTTCTATCATTGTTGTAATGCATATCATGTTAGTAACACTCCCCAGTTAAAAAAAATAGCTTCCACTCATGTGATAAGAAAATCGGGGTGTTACAGCCTTCCACTGCTTGATAGTAGAAAATGCCTCATCCTTGCTCCTGAGAAAATAAACCCAGACCCTCCTTGCACAATCATCAATGAAGGTCATCATTTCCTTGTTCTCATGTATCGTCCTTTTGCATGTGTCTTCCCTTTTCCTTGTTTTATTTCCTTTTCCTAGTTTAATCCCTTTTCCTTTGTTATCCCTTCTTTCCTTTTTTTTGTTCTCTTGACTTAAAAAAAGGAAGAGGGTTATTTTTACGTATCAATCAAGAGAGTTTATTGATTTCCATGATATCGGAAGTGCATGATCCTCCATATCCCTCTCTATCCATCACCACCGCCGCCACCCCTTATTCTCCCTTACAGCCATTGTCATCCCCTACCTACACCACCATCTATGTTGCCTCCTCTCTCCCTGTCCCTGTCGCTGACGTTCCCTTCTTCTTCCCTCCCTATCGTTGCCCTCCCCTCTTTTTCCCTCCATGCCGCTGCTAGCCCCTCCCTCCCCTACTAATGTAGTCGCATCCACCATCTCCACCACCTGACGCCACCACCACCTACATCCTCTATTCCCTCCGCCATGCCTCCTATATTCATTGTTGTCGCAGCAGCCCCTTCCTTTATTCTTGTCACCACCTCCTAGCCTAGGAAGCATGGACACTTCCCGGAGGCCGCCGTGTCTGTGTCCAACACGTGTCCAACATGGACATGCCACGGACACACGTGGACACGTGGTAGACACTTCTCAGACGTGTCCAAGTCTCCCATTTTTTATCATGAGTTGGACACGTCCTGGACACGGCTTGGACACACTAGGACACAACACATCACAAATTAAGAAGGGGAAATATCCTATTGCACATAAACTTCCTCTCCATCCCTGATGCGCATGTCTTCCCCTCGTTACATCACCACCTAGGTAATTACTCCTCTTCATCCACCTAAAGACTTTGGCCTCTCCTCTCTCTCCGCTCGTTGCCAACCTCTCGTCTTCCTCTTCTTCCGTCTCCAATATCTATGTTTTATTTGTCCACCAACAACAACAACAACGTCCTCTTTCCCTTCCTTTTCTTCCCAAATCTGAATGTACATCAATGTTTCACTCTCTTCTACAAATAACAACATACCTCCTCTTTTTTCTTTGTTGTCTACCACCATTACTATATTTTTACTGTCCAAATTTACTTGTGCAATTTTTTTCTATGGGTCCATACTTGTAGTGGTTAACTTGTTATTGTTTGTGAATAAAATTTATATTACTATTATTGTGTTTACAATGTGGACTTGTTTGATCGTATGCCTTTGATGACTTAATTTCATGATGTGTGCAATGTGTGTTTGAGTGAACATATGAAAGTGAATATAGCTTGGATGAAATGATCTTTAAGTTTGAATGTGCTTGTTCTTTTTTGTGCTATATATAAAAGTATTATATGTATGTATATGTATATTTTTCGCCGTGTCCAGCGCTGTCTTGTGTCCTATATTTTCGAAAATTCATGTGTCCCGTGTCTGTGGTTGTGTCTGTATCTGTGTCCGCGTTTGTATCCATGCTTCCTAGCTCCTAGCCTAATCCCTAGCCACCCCGCCCAGTCAACCTTGTCGTTGCCAACAACCCCTACCTAACCCCGTCAACCCTCTACTGCAAAACCTTCCCGCCACCTCCTACCCTTTCCGCACCCCTTCCCTTGTTTTAGCCTTCCCTCTGTCTGCTGCCCTTCTAGCCTAGTCTACCGACACCTTCCTCCTCCAACTTCTTTCCCCTCTATAACTACCACATCCATCAGCCTGCCTTCTTTCTAGAAACCACCACTCATCTATGGTCCTTTCTTTTTTGTTGTGGGGGGGCTTGTCCCCCCATACTGCCAACGTCACTGAATGCAATGATTCAACACTGATGTAGGTTCCTTTTTTGGCACATGTTGCTTATGGGTTGGGTCTTGGTTCAATATCGGATGGTGTTGCTTGTCTATTGGTCATATAGAGATATGTTGTTTTCTGTTATGTTTTGTTGAGTGTCATATGCATAGCATGTGCCTCACTTATGTTGTTTACTTATGTAGTTTAGTCCCATATTGCTCACCTCTGCTTTAGTCTCTATTCTCTTCTGTTATATAAGAGACTGCATTATACATTGTTTTGTTCACTCAATAAACAAGCCTTCGTTTCTCTATATGGTATTAAGAGCAGGCCCGGTCCCCATTTTTTCTTCCCTCCCTACCCCCATGCCCTGAAGCCCGCCCCCCCACCCCACGCCGCCGACCTCCCTACCCAGTGCAGCTGTCGCCGCTACCCTTCACTGCCTCTGCTGCCCTCCCCCACCTCCACCTCCACCCACCGCCGCCACCACCTGACCCCCCCCCTCCTTCCTGATGCTATCGTAGCGCCCTCCCTCTCCACTCCCTTCCTCTTCTCCTAGCGGTTAATCTACTCTTCCGGACAGCCATAGATCTCTCACGTTGAGAGTCCCCTACGTCTCCGGATTTTTTTCTGCCTGCGCCTCATGAAGGAATTTTGATTTCCTCATGTCGGCATAGGTTCTTTTCATCTATCTCTGCCCGAAAATGGGTCCTCCTGATCTGATGCGTCAGATCCCTGATGTTGCTACTGCCCCATAGAGGGTTCATTATTTACTGTCTGTTGCTGCCCATCGTGGGTTATTTCGTTACTGCCTGCTACTGCTACGCCACCATCTTGCTATTGCATGTCTCTGCCTAGTATGGCATCCGTGGAGCCTCCTAGGTCTCTCTGTGTTACCACTGTCAAGCTCGATGGATCAAACTACCATCTGTGGTCGGCGTCCTTTGTATTATATGTGAAGGCTCAAGGCCGATACTCTCATCTTACTACTGATCCGCCTCCTGCCCCTGCTGCTACTGCTGACGACAAGACCAAACAGGCTTATGCCCAATGGTCTAAAGATGACTCGGGCGTTATGTCATGGATTCTCAACAGCATCGAGTCGCGCATTAGTCAGTCTTTCTTGCGCCTTCATGTTGCCAAAGCAATGTGGGACCAGTTGTCTCATGTCTACTCACACCAGCAAATCCGAAGAAGGTTTTTGAAATTTTCAAAAATCTAGCCAAGGAGTACTCCTCAAATGCATCTATTGAAGATTTTTACTACCAGTGCTTTGCTCTCTGGAACGAGTATGAGATCTACCACCCGTTGACTGCTGACATCAAAGAGGCTCAAAAGCAGCGTAATAAACTCCAACTGGTTTAGTTCCTGGCTGCCCTTCCAGCATCTGTTTTAGGCGTGGTTGACCAAATATTGTCAAGTGATCCGCGATCGACTCTTCGCGATGTTCTAAAGCGGGTCCAGCGACTACCATATGTATCCTCTACACCTGCTATTGAGCATCCTGCCTTGGTTGCTCGTACTATTGATTTTGGACGTGGCCGTGGTCGAGGACGTGGTCGTGGAGGACGTCCACCACCTTCTAGAGGAAGAGGCACTTCTACAGCTCCGGGACGAGGTCAAGCCACTGGACCTCGCTACTGCAACAGGTGTGGTCGTGACAATCACACTGAAGATAGTTGTTGGATCAAGCACGGCAAGCCAGCTTGGGCAAACCAGGCCTCCACTGAAACTACTACAGAAGCCGCATCCGATCCACCAGTTGCTCCTCCATCCACTGACTGGCTTCGCTCTGAGTTCGAGAAATTCTTCCAAGAGCGAATGACTCAACTACCCTCGACATCGGCGGGAGGTTCCTCTGTTATGCTTGTGTCTCCCTCTGCTAGTAACCATAAGTGGGGTATTGATTCTGGAGCGTCTGTTCACATGGCAGGCAACTTCCACTTATTTTCTGCCCTATCTAAAACTTCACATATTGCATCGGTCACAGTTGCTAATGGCTCGAAAACACCTGTCCATGGCATTGGCACCGTTCCGCTATCTCGCAAGATGAATCTTCACTTTGTTTTATATATACCTCAGTTTCCTGTTAATTTATCAGTAAAATTGTCAAACAACTTCAGTTCTCTATTAAATTTGATCCCTCTAGTTGTGTTTTGAAGGATCTCCGCACGAAGACGAGGATTGGTTCGGACCATGAAGGACCAGATGGACTTTACTACTTGGATGGACCACCTGCGGCTTCAGCTCACTTATCTACACTTGTCTCAGGACTTCAGTGGCACTTCTGGCTGGGTCATCCGTCTGCCGCGAAGATGAAGCTTTTATTTCCTACTTTAGCTGAAAATAAATTCTCTTGTGAAAATTGTGTTTTGAGTAAACAAATGAGGTCTGTTTTTCCTGCTAAGAATGATCTTGGGTCTAAAGATATGTTTGATATTGTTCATTCTGACATCTGGGTCCATGCAGTGGCCCAAGTCAAACTGGTGTTAAGTACTTTTTGAAATTTATTGATGATTATTCCCGTGCTACCTGGCTTTTCTTGCTCAAAGACCGGAATACGGTATTGGACAATATCCGCATTTTCTTCTCTGAAATAAAAACCCAATTCAATAAAACCATCAAAATTCTCCATACTGGCAATGCTCTAGAGTTTATGCAGAGGTATGTCACCTCTTTTTGTTCTGATCATGGCACCATACACCAAACCACTTGCCCCTGTACTCCTCAGCTAAACGGTGTTGCTGAACGCAAAAATCGCCATCTCTTAGAGGTTGCTTACACTCTTCTTAAACATTACAAAGTTCCTCACCGTTTCTGGCCTGAGGCAGTCACTACGGCATGTTTTCTTATAAACCGCATTCCCTCTTCTGTTTTACAAAATCGCATCCCTTACTCGATTTTGTTTCCTAATGCACCTTTGTTTCCTGTACCACCTCGCATTTTTAGGTGTACCTGTTTTGTTAAGAATCTGCGCCCAGGAATGTCGAAACTTGACCCTCGGTCTACTAAGTGCATATTTTTGGGTTATTCGAGAACTCAAAAAGGCTATCGCTGCTTTGATCCGATACTCAGACAGTGGTTTGTCGGTGCGGATGTAGTCTTTTTTTAGCATATGCCCTTCTTTTCTGAGGATGGAGCAAGCCTATCTCCTGATGTGTTGGCACAAACACCTCTACCGGACATTGTTGAAGATATGTCTGTATCGACCAGCCTGAAGAACGTCTGCTGCAAGTGTACAAATGTCGACCGAAGACAAGCCCTCCTTCCATGGCCCCCCCAACCAATTCATGCGTCTGCGTATGATCAAATAAACACTGAGGTAACTTCTGACTTGCACCTTCTTATCAGCTTACGGAAAGGTGTACGCTCCTATACTAAACGTCCTATCAGTCATTTCTGCACATCTGACAATCTACATAACAACTTCGCCTACTTTACTTCTGCACTTTCTGTTGTCACTGTTCCGAACAATGCTACAGAGGCTCTTACTATTCCAGCATGGAAGAAGACAATGGACCAGGAAATGCATGCACTATGCCCCTGTTTGGAAACGGCCTGGACCGGGTTTGGGCGCTGTCGCGTAGCGACACGTAGGCCCAAACCAGTCCGGCTCGGGCTGGGTTTCCGTTTGGCAATGAGACTGGTTCGGACCCCGTTTTGGGTTTAGTCAGTCCCATTTTTGAGCTTGACGCAATACAGGTAGAGGCAGGATTGGAATCTCAAACCCGGTTTGAGATCCTACCCCCCGACTCGCGTCTCGCGTCTCTCGGGCGTCCCTCGCGACGCATATTTCCCTCCCTCTTCCTGGCGAAGCAGCCCGTGAAGTAAATGCGACGCATCTGCTCCCGACGCAGCTACCTTCGGCGTAGCTGCTTCCTGCCGCCTGCCACCGCCGAGCTAGGTCGGTCAAAAGCAAGGTCTGCCATGCCTCGTCATGTCGTCTACAGAGGAAGCCGTAGGCGGCACAGAAGAGCAATCTGAAACCCTAGTCAGTGTTCTGCCTTTAAATTGGGGGTGTGGTGCTGCGAGGTGCTGGACTTCTACACAAGCTTCTTCGTCCAAGAGTTGCGAGGTGCTGGACTTCCACAGAAGATCGTTGCCGCTCGCTCGTGGTCTGCCGGCGTTGCCCAGGTCGACGCTTGTGCCCAGCTTCCGCCTCTTCCGTCGTCACTCCAAGGAGAGATTCTGCTCAGGTTGGTCTCTGTGTAGGGTAGAGGGTTATTTCGGTTTTAGGGCACAATGTCGAATAGGGTTATTTCGGTTTTAGGGCACAATGTCGAATTAAGTACCAAAACATTTGTGAAATGGTGTTCTTTATCGAAACATGTACGGTTGAATCTGATGTTAGATTTTGATTTTGATTTTGATTTTGAATAGGCACAATGTTGTTGATTTTGATGCTTTTCCCTTTCCCGTTGTTTACTCTGCACAGAACATATTTGTTATTGGTTTGATGCTCTGGACGAGCATGGTCTCTGAACTGATGCTATTCAATTTATCAACTAGATTTTAAGAAAATAATCTGTTTCCATCATCCTGTTTATATATAAATAAGTAAACAATAATAAAAAATGGAGAGTCTCTTATATAGAAAGATGTGTAATTACTATATAACAACCCTTATTGAACCTATAATAACAACTTGCTTCTCATTATGTAGCCATTTTTCTCATTAGATCCTTGAACCCAACCCCTTTTGATCCTTAATTTGTGATGTTAGTCACGTCATTGTTCTCCCTCTCTGTCACTTCTATTGGTACTGTTGTTTTCATGGTGTTGTATTTGATAAATAGTGGCGCCGCCACTTATCATATGCTCCAATACCACCTTCAGTATTTATAAATATTTTTTATGCTCACATCACAGATGCCTCCCATCACTACCACCTCCTTAATTTTCTTCCGTCACATGTCTTGATACTTTTCCTTCTTCAATCACTCTCTATTTTGTTTTTGTTGCTTGTGCCACCTCTACTGTTGTTTCTTCTCCACACATAGGATTCCATTAACCATTTTCGTACCTTGATATTTAGTATGAAACAAGCCATAGAACTTTAATTGTGATTGCATTCATACTATATGCTACAAAAAATGATTGAGAAGGTGATGGGTTTTCATTTAGTTTGAGGGTGCATCATTATGTATGATTTTTTATCATGCTTCAGTTACCAAATACAAAAGTCAACACACTATGGCTATCACACACATCTAGCTAATTCAGTTCAGTATTTTTTTCATTCATATATTTAAATTTTGTGTGGTGCAGGTGTGACATTATAGTATGTTTTAATTTACAGAATATCAATGATTGATCTTTTAGAATTTGTGTTATTCAGAAAACTAAGTTGATTTTGTGCGTTGATTAAGGATGAGTGAAATGTTGGACACAAATATAGAATACAATTGACATAACAACTAGTTGAATATATTCCTTGAATATGGAAATGGTGCATCTATAATAATAACTAACTAGATACAACACATAACAACTAGTTATATCACACTTATTAAAAAATTTCAGTCTGTCTCAATAGTAGGTTGCTTTTTCAATATGAAATATACTAATATGTGTTCAGTTTTCTGTTATACAATAGTAGTTTGCTTTCTATATGATGGGTACCCTTTTGAAGTAAATACTACGAAATTGTATAGACTTGTGTCTAATTTTCCAAATGGTTTGAATTTGTTTTTTCCCTTGCAATTGTTTTTTAGTACAAAATGAAGTATGAAGCATACGTTAAACTGTTTTTTGGTTTCTAGATTGCACTTTGATGTTTTCATTTCTGGATTAGATTGTGATGATTGTTTTCATGGATTTGAACCACCACTTCATTTCATGATACATTTCTTTAAACTTTGGTGCCACTTGTATTTGACCTAGGGTCAGTAACATTTGAGAAATTTGTGGATCTTAAAGTTAAGTAAAAGTAACCCAAATACATGGACCCATGTCCTAAGTATTTGTCCAAATTTTAGGCTACTCTTCGTCTGAAAGGTTTGTCATTGATTTGTATGCATTCGTTCATATTCATGGACATGTTTCCAATGCATTTGATAATTTTTGTGTTAATCTGACCTGAATCACATGTCCCTCTCCATCTGGCCTTAATTTTTTGTGGGATTGCAACCAGTTGACTTGGGGCCAATAATAATTTTAATTAGTATGCATTCCTTCATATTCATGGACCTCTAACCTACATCAAATATTTTCATATGATATTTTATACAAGATTTCAGTAGCACTTTCGACTGAAGCTTTACTAACTTTTCCCATGCTCAACTTTAATTGTGTTTTTTTTGTTTCTTGATTGGACTATGATGCTTTTTCCCATGGATTTGAACCACCACTTTGTTACATGCCACACTTTTCTTAATTTGGGTCAGTTTGATCTCATCATCCTGAACATTCAATCATGATGAAATTATGTATGTCTAGTTCAGTTATAGCCTAGTTGTTTTCCAAACTATGGTTATGAGTTGGATTTAGACTAATCCCTAATGGGGTTTGCTTCCCGGCAGGTACAATACAACTGAACATGGCTCTCTTTCATGTGTCAATCAAGTTTCATGACATACTTTGCAGTCATTGATAATTGTATTAGAAGTCTACACTTATTCTGCAAATCATGGTTATACATTGACATAATTTCATATGTTTGGACTTGCCGACATAACCATGGTTTAACCTATTCCTAAACAAATAGATGTCAACGGTATGAATGTCAACACTATGTGTGTTATCCATACAACAGACTATGAAGAATGTTGTAAAAAACATATGTTTGGACTTGCCGACATAACCACCAAACAAGGATCATGGTCGTTCATGTTATGTAGCTTGGTCCACTTCATGTTTAGTAGCTTGGTTCAGTTCCTTTAATTACTTAGTGTGTTTCAGTAGTCCTTGTAACTTATGTCATTCAGATAATTTCTGATTGTTCATGCTTCAGTTCATTTATTGCTCTATTTCCTTCTACGACTTCAACTGAATAAGTACTAGAACCGTAGCAAGGTTTTGGGTCTGTACCGGTTCACATACATGTGGTACCAGGTCCATTCTCATTCATTCATAAATCAGGGACTGACCAGATTCATTTTATAAACAATATATATCAACAAACAAGATTCATTTACATTTGGAATAAACAATATATATCAACAAACCAGATTCATTTACAATATTTGTGTTTGGGTGTTAATCAATCAAGCTTGTCTCATTTGTGTATATTTGTAACTTGCCTATATGCTCGTTGATGTTTCATTATTTGTTTTTCGGTGTTAATCAATGAAGCTTGTGTATATGCTGATTGAATCAGTATTGAAGGAACACACATAAATGGTTTCTGTTGTGACTGAATTGTATTAAACATTTACACTGATTATGTCATCAAATATTGCAGCAACTACACGAGTATGCCTCCCGTCGACCCTAACCACCGTATTGTATGGACAAGAGAGTCTGATGCCATTGTGGTGACAGCATTGCGTAGACAATATGACCTAGGCAGGTGTATTGATGGTAATTTTACTAGGGACTCTTGGAGGGAAATAACTTCTGATGTCAATAATAGGGTTGCCGATGTGTATAAGTTAGACCAAATAAGATGTCGTTGGAAGAACCTTAAAAAGGACTACGTCCATTTGAAGGGTTTGACCAACAAGAGTGGCGTTGGATGGGATGAAGAAAGGCACAAGCCCATTGTACCGGACACCCCTGAGTGGAAAGAGGCCAATGCGGTACGCACACTATACAGAACTTTTATTCTAACAAATTGTAATTGTACATGTAAACATGATTATCTTAATACACATATTTTTTAAAGCGTAGGCAGACAGGGACCTGACTAGGTTGCTTAGGCGCCCGTTTCCCCACTACTACGACATAGATTTAATGGCGGGGAGGAACATTGCTAGAGGACACCATGCAATATCTTCGGCGGACAGTCAGATTCCTGCAGATGTTGCGTCTGAGGATGATGTAAGTGTCGACTTAGGCGCGCCTGATACACCCATGTACACACAATCGGCAACAGACGAGCGCAGCGTACCAGACGAGCGTAGCGTACCCGCACCTACCGGGCAAAGTGAGGGTGAAAGCGCGCGGCCTGGGGGAACAGATAACCCGTCAGTTGGGGGCAGGAGTCCTACCCATACGCGCAGGAAACGACAATCAACGCCGCAAGAGCGATGTAGTCTTTCCAATGAAGTTCTGGCTGAGTTCACACAGGTTTACACAAAGGTTCACGAGTTAGGCACATCCATGATGACCAAAGCCTATGAAAAAGAAGAGTTGGCAAACATTTTACAACATTTTAATGACAATTTCCCCGATGCCCCCACCGCTGTTTTTACTACACTTGTGAACGCCATCAAGGACTCTACAAACCGCAACATCTACCTTAACCTCAAAAACACCCCTGCAAAGATAACCTTGTGGTTAAACGACCTTTGTGAAAGGTCACAATTCGGTTTTGCCACATCTGTACCTCCAATGCCTTCATTTTATTTCCCGTCTCCGCAACCATTCCCTTCACCCAACTTCAACAGCACGTCATCTCAACAATCATTTGTGCCACCATTCCCTTCACCCAATCCCAATACCACATCGTCTCACCCACCATTTATGTCGTCTTCCTCTTCACCCAACTTCCCAGGCTATTCGTCTCAGCCACCATTTATCCCGGCACCCAACTTCCCAGGCATGCCACCGATGTGGTTTCCTTCATCCAGTGATGCTGGCCCATCAGGAACATAATTGCACGGTTTATTTCATATGCATTTGATGTTAATTATTTTCCATCCAAACATTTACATTTGATTGACTGTTGTAATAATTTACTTTCCGCACACACATTACATATCCATACAATTTCATTTGATTGTGTTGTAATAATTTATTTTTCGCACGTTAATTGGATTGTCTTATGTTGTAGCAATTATTATGTTGTTGTTTTCATTGTACATGTAGGCATCATGTCTGCCAATGACCAACCGCAAACACATGACATGCTCAACAACCTTTTATTAGATACCTTGTTGTGGCCAGTGATTCACGTTGGTGATTTAATTGCCGACTCTATTGCATACTCAATCATGGACGCAGTAGACGTTGATGCCTCCACACCACCTCGTATCCCTAGGTCAGTTAGCATCAGGAGTGGCCACATAAAGGTCTTCGAAATATTGACCGGTCACGAACAAAGGGCTTATGACCTATACCGGATGCGTCCACAAACTATAATGACCTTTGTCGACAAGCTTGAGAGTCGTGGCTTGTTGCGAGGTACTAGCAGTGTCACCTCAGTTGAGGCAGTATGCTATTTCCTGCAGATGGTTGGCCATGGACACACAAATCGTGCTTTAGCGGAGGACTACATTCACTCCGGTGAGACCATTAGCAGAAAGTTCAACGAAGTCTTGGACGTTGTTTGTGCGTTGACCCATGACTACATTGTCATGCAAACTGCAACTACATGCACAACAACACATACTCGCATTTTACATAACGCAAGGTTCTACCCATACTTCAAGGTAATAGTTAACCCCCTAATAAATTTAATTCATTTTCAAACATTATGTATGTTTACAACATTATTTTGGTTTATAGAATGCCATAGGGGCTATTGACGGAACACACATCCCTGTCTTGGTCAGCAGAGACAAACAAAATCGATACCGTGACAGAAAAGGGAATGTCTCTCTCAATGTCATGGCTGTAGTAGACTTCTCCATGGAGTTTACATATGTCCTCACTGGGTGGGAGGGGTCGGCTGCCGACCAAAGGGTCCTGCAATCGGCAAAGACCCATAGCGGGTTTACAGTTCCGTTGGGGAAGTTTTACCTGGTAGATGCAGGGTATGCCAACACTCGTGAATTTGTTGCACCCTATCGCAACACAGCATACCATATTGCTGAGTACATGAGGAAACAGACATGCCTACACCAGCAAGAAAGAGATGTTCAACCACAGACATGCTCAACTACGTAATATTGTAGAAAGAGCATTTGGGGTGCTGAAGAGACGGTTTGCATACCTTAAGAAGGGGCCGACATATCCTATTCATTCGCAGTGTCGCATCGTACTTGCTTGTTGTATCCTACACAATTTCATCCGACGGCAAAATGACGGCGACACCATAATGGATGACCTCCCAGATGAGAATTCATCGTCTGCCATTCCCCCAGCCGACGTTCCCCCGAGTTCAGGGCAAGGTTCAACTCAGGCCGATTCAAGGGAGGGCGAAGTGTTACGTGAATCCATTGCTAATCTCATTTGGGAAACTCGTTAGTAGAGTATCTGTAATAGATTGATTCCCGAATTGTTTATTTGGAACCTGATCAGAATCGTCACATTGTGTCAATATAGGTTGTCTTCAAATGGAGAACGGAATGCCTCGCTGTCAATGCGGCCTTCAATCCATTGTACGCGTATATTTGGATGTCGAGGATGCACAAAACGGACGTTTTGAAGACAACAACCCACACAGGCCATATTTTACGTGAGGTAGGGTTCAAAATCAAAATAGATGTCATATGAGGTTGCCCGCGCAACGGGTTGTACCCACAATTGCCACACTAACCGCCGTTAGGGCTGCAATGCTTTCACAACTTGCATATGCACGCAGTGAACGTCAGCTATGGTCTTCCCAGTGTGACTTTGTCTGTTCCAGCAGAGCAGACACTGATAGGCTACAACTAGAAATTACAGATCTACGATCGCGGTCCCAATATCTTCGCAAACGTCTTCACATAACTAGCGACGACAACACTTCCAATGAGGACGGTTACAATACATCATAGATGTATAACATCATTGATGTCTGTCCAACATTCATAACATAAGTTTATCTGTAATAGATTGAACAAACAATGGGGCCTATCTTGTATGTTATTGTTTTGATTTTCAATCTAACTTCATTACCATAAATTGTTTGACTGATTCAAATGCATGGTGTAGATGTCTATTAATACAACTGAAGTTGTGCGGTGTGACTGTGGGTTAGAGGCAGGCTTGCGACTTAACACTGACGATGCAGGGTTGTATGACTTTGGAATTCTCAGTGAAAGACCAGGTGAAATGTATTACATATGTCCTTCTCGCGAGGTGCGCTTGTACAAACACACATATTATGTAGCCACTGTGTACGTTACACATTCGTTGTCATTTACGTAAACTTCATAATATTTTTTAGGGAAAAGATCGATGCAGATACTTTCGTTGGGCAACCGATCTCAGGCCTACAATTGATTCTCTGAAAGCTGAGATTGCGTTACTCACGCATTGTGGGGTCAGACAATGAACTTGAAAGATTTTGTTGAAATTCATCACAACCACCATGATGTTTACACCAACAAAAAGTATGAGCATGAGTATCTAGAACGCTACGTAGAAGAACTGAAGGAACAATGTAGGCTTCTGTTGGACACTCCTTCACCCCCGATGACGCCGTAACGTCGAATGGCGGCCATACCTTTCATTCGCGTCATCGGTTTTCCATTTTATTTTTGTTGTTTGGAAGTTCCCGTGTTAAGTGTTGTCCATTGTTTCTTTTAAACGAATATGCCATGCTCTGTTGTTTGGAACTTACATATTAACTAATATGCTTAGTCATTCGACGCCTCCTCATTTTGTGTGGTGTTCGGAGCATGATATGGTTCTCAGAGGTAGGATGAGAACCCAATATGATTTGGGAAGGTGTGTTGATGGAGTGTATACGATAGAGGCTTGGATGGAGGCAAAATCATAGAATGATAATAAACCTAATACATGATAGTAGTGAACTTAGGTGAACATAAGAGTTATTATTGTTCTTCTTGTTATTTTTGTTCTTCTTATCTTCTTGTTATTTTTCTTCTTCTGTTCTTCTTCTTATCTTCTTGTTGTTCTTGTTCTTCTAGTTTATTACAGGTAACATGGCAAATCGTTTTCCTGTAAAAGAATATGATCTATCAAACAGTGAGTTTATGAGACGCGTCTCCCTTCCCCTACCCTGGATGTGTGATCCGTTTAACATAACTCCTGGCTATGCTGTTGTGGAGGTAGGGAGAATAAACTTTGATGTACAGATCAGGTGGTCTACACCTGAAGAACAAATATGGAATAAGAAAGGAAAATATTTAATCATGGATGAAGGTTGGGCTGAAATGTTGGAGAAACTAAAAGCCAAACCTGAATGGACTGTCACCCTACAACCAAAACCCGAAGACCACAGTCGCCCTACAACCTTTTATTTGTGGATTCGCCCTACAAACTCAGAATTGCTTAGGTATATTTACCCGAGACCAGAGAATTATATATCATCAACTTCAGACTCGGCTGATGCCCTGTTTGTGAGAGACTACCACCAACCAAATGAGGAAGACCGTGAAGTGGAGGACTCTTCTTCATCAAGTTATGTTGAATCTGCTGCATCAACAACAAAACTCGGCTGATGCCCTATTTTGTGTATTGTCTTTATTTTGCTTATATAGCATTTCAGGCTTGTTATGGGTGCCTTCCCACTAAGACAATTTATATTTATCGAATGTAGCTGAATCTGTTTTACTTCAAAAATGATGTTCATGTTTGACTAGTCAAATCTTGAATTTTTTAATTTAGTTGGATTACTTTTAATGATGCCCCACAATACATCATTATAGTTTTTATGATTTTGTTGTTCTTGATGTCTGTTTTTTTTTAGAGGAGCTTATCCTAATTGGTTACGTATATGTGGTTGCATTTATCTCGGGTTAATCACAACCCTTGATGTGCTTCATCATATAGTTAGCATAAGCATAGAAGTATATGTGTACTTCTACAAGGAACACATATAAAGTAGAACATGTATCATGATAGCTGACTAGCCACTCATATTCAAAATGTATATCGGCTAAAAACTTGTTTCTTGGTCTGACGGGGTTATCAGGTTACCTCATATCTTGGGGTATTAAACATAGCATGTTAGGCATATTCAACCTCAATAAAACAACCAAAACACCCACATAAACACCCCACAAAAGGGTAACACGCCCGACTCACATCTCAACAACAAAATGAGAGTTCTTAAACCAAAGTGATATAGATAACAATTAAGTTATTTTTTAGTTACTTTTTTTTAAACTTCTGTTCAAACGGCGTCACAAGGCCACATTTTTAACAACAGTTCTGCGAGAATAGGACAGATTCAGCTAATCCTGCCTATAGTTGCCAAACAGAATCAGACTAAACCCATCCTGCACAGCCAAACAGAATCAGCTTGAAACAAGTCTGAAACGAGTCCAGCCCCCCAGAATGAGACTGGTTTGCCAAACAGAATCAGACTGGTTTGCCAAACAGAATCAGACTCCAGCAGGCCTAAACCCGTCCAAGCCAAGCAGGCTTGCATAAAGTCAGCCCCGAACCAAACAGGGGCTATGTGATCGCAAGACATGGGAGCTTGTGGATCGCCCTTCTTCTTGCCCTGCAGTGGGCTTTCGTTGGATCTTTACTATTAAATATCAGCCAGATGGAACTATTGAACGTCTCAAAGCTCATCTTGTTGCTAAGGGCTACACACAAACATACGGTGTTGATTATTTTGAGACATTCTCTCTTGTTGCACGATTAAACTATGTTCGCATTCTGATTTCTGTTGTTGTGAATAAAGGTTGGTCTCTCTTTCAGCTTGATGTGAAAAATGCATTTCTTTATGGAGATTTACAGGAAGAAGTCCACATGGAGCAACCACCTGGGTTTGTTGCTCAGGGGGAGTATGCCTCCAAAGTATGTAAGCTGAACAAGGCTATCTATGGTCTCAAGCAAAGTCCACGAGCCTGGTTTGACAAGTTCATTCAAATTTTAGTCACATTTGGCTTTCGTCGTTCTCATTCTGATCATTCAGTCTTTATTCGCAAGACAATAGCTGAACTTGTTATTCTGATTGTTTATGTGGATGATATTATATTATCTGGCAGTGATATTGTGGGCATACAGGAGACTAAAACTTACTTAAAGAAGCACTTTGTCACTAAAGATCTCGGAAAACTTTGATATTTCCTAGGCATTGAAGTCTCCAGATCATATGCAGCATTGTGTCTCTCTCAGAGAAAATATGTACTTGATCTGTTGCAGGAAACTGGCATGCTAGGTTGCAAACCGGCTAACACTCCACTTGACCCAAACATGGACTGGGATGATGCAAACTCTCCTCCCTATGCTGATCATCACCAGTTCAGGAGGCTAGTAGGCAAGCTTATTTATTTGACTATCACATGAGTTGATCTTACTGCTGTTGTCGGATTCATCGGCCGGTATCTTGACAAACCCCGGCAATGTCATTGGGATGTTATATGCCATATTCTGAGATATCTTAAAAGTTCTCCAGGGAAAGGCTTGATGTATAAAAAGCATAGCCACTGCAACCTATCCGGTTTCAACCGGCTAATACTCCACTTGACCCAAACATGGACTGGGATGATGCAAACTCTCCTCCCTATGCAGATCATCATCAGTTCAGGAGGCTAGTAGGCAAGCTTATTTATTTGATTGTCACATGAGCTGATCTTACTGCTGTTGTCGGATTCATCAGCTGGTATCTTGACAAACCCCAGCAATGTCATTGGGATGCTATATGCCATATTCTGAGATATCTTAAAAGTTCTCCAGGGAAAGGCTTGATGTATAAAAAGCATAGCCACTACAACCTATCCGGTTACTCAGATTCAGACTATGTAGTAAGTCGTTCTGATCGAAAGTCAACATCAGGCTACTGTACATTTGTGGGTGGAAGCCTTATCACCTGGAGAAGCAAAAAGCAGACTGTTGTCGCCAGATCCAGTGCAGAGGCGGAATACCGAGCGATGGCTCATATTGCTTGCGAACTGTTGTGGGTTCAGAGTCTCCTTCAGGAGTTTGATATATCTTATTCTAGCCCTATTCCTATGTTTTGTGACAATAAGGCCTCCATTTGTATTGCGAGCAACCCCACATTTCACGAGAGGACGAAACATATTGAGGTCGACTGTCACTTTATTCGACAAGCAGTTCTCTCTGGCATAATTTGCATGCCATATCTCAATACTAACAAGCAAGTTGCACACATCTTCACGAAGATACTTCCCAAAGCTCGCTTTCAAACTCTAGTTGACAAGTTGGGCAAGTTCGACATCTACGCTCCAACATGAGGGGAAGTATAGAGATATATTGTTTTCTGTTATGTTTTGTTGAGTGTCATGTGCATAGCATGTGCCTCACTTATGTTGTTCACTTTTGTAGTTTAGTCCCATACTGCTCACTTCTGCTTTAGTCTCTATTCTCTTCTATTATATAAGAGACTGCATTGTACACTATTTTATTCACTCAATAAACAAGCCTCAGTTTCTCTATAGACCATTCTGCTGCGTTCACACGTGTCTCTACGTGTGCCTATGCTTATTCTCATGGCGTCCTCTAAGCCCTTTTAGATGTTGTGCGTCACGACTGTCAAGTTGGATGGCTCCAAGTATACTTGATCCTCCTCTTTTGAGCTTTTCTTCAAAGCCTATAGAGATATGTGCTGTCTTGAGCAAAGAAAGTACGAATGCAATCAAGCACAGTATTTCGACCTTTGAGAAGAAACAACCAAGTGGTACGAGAATGATCATCAATGAAAGTCAAAAAATATTTCACACCAGAGATACTAGGCACAGAACAAGGTCCCCAAATATCCGCATGTACTAATTCAAAAGGTGCTTTGGAAGAAATAACTTTTTTAGCAGGAAAAACAGAACGAGAATGTTTGCCCATAACACAGGTTTCACAGGAAAATTTATTTTCAGATATATGTGGAAAAAGAAGTTTCAGTTTCGCAGCAGATGGATGTCCAAGCCTAACATGCAACTGTAGACCTGACACAGAGGTAGAGATCATCGCCTTTGAAATCGGTGGCCCATCCAGGTAGTACAGCCCATCTGGTCCTTCACGGCCCGAACCAATCTTCGTCTTCGTGCGGATATCCTTCACAATACAACCAGAGGGATCAAATTTGACAGAGCAGTGTAGTTGTTTAATCATTTTGCTGACTGAAAGCAAATTAACAGGAAATTTCGGAATGTATAAAACGGAATTGAGATGCATCTTTTGTGACAAAGGAATTGTGCCAATGCCATGAACAGCAGTTTTAGAGCCATTTGCAACAGTAACAGAAGATATCGGAGATGTTGTACTAAGTTTGGAAAATAAATGAAGTGCACCAGTCATATGAGTGGAAGCACCGGAGTCGATGCACCACTGTTTGTTACCAGAAGACGAAGAGGTGAGCATGGCAGACGAGCTGGATGCAGAGGGTAGTTGTGCAAGACGTTCTTGAAACATCTTCTCGAACTCTGAGCGAAGCCAATCAGTATTAGGTGGCGCAGGTGTTGAATCGGTAGAAGCGTCAGCCACGGCAGCATCATCAGCAGTTTGGTTCGCCCAAGCAGGTTTTCCGTGCTTTATCCAGCAGCGGTCCTCAGTGTGATTGTCGCGGCCACACCAGTTGCAGTGACGTGGACCTTGAGACAGACCTCGACCTGGAGTAGAAGAGCCTCGGCCACCAGCAGGAGGAGGTCGACCACCGCGACCGCGACCACGGCCACGACCACGAGTAGAATCAGAAGAGCGCGCAACAAGCGCAGGATGCTCAGGAGCAGGTGTGGGAGTCAGAGAAGGCAGTCTCTGAACTCGTTTGAGGACATCACGAACAGTGGGCAGCGGATCACTTGATAGAATTTGATCAACAACCCCCGAGAAGGAGGCAGGAAGGGCAGCGAGAAAGTGCACAAGTTGAAGTTCATTTCGTTGTTTCTGGGCAATTTTGATATCAGCAGTAAGAGGATGATACAATTCATATTCATTCCACAAAGCAGAGCATTGATTATAAAAATCATCAATAGATGTGTCAGTGGAGAACTCCTTTTTGGCAAGCTGTTTGAAAAATTCGAAGACCCGCTTTGGATTCTCCTGATGAGAGTACACATGTGCCAAATGATCCCACATCGCCTTGGCATCATGGTGGCAGAGAAGAGATTGACTGATCCGGGGCTCAGAGCTGTTGAGGAGCCAAGACATGACGCCTGAATCATCTTTGGACCACTGGATGTAGCTTTGTTTAGTTTTGTCATCGGAATCCGCCGTAGGAGCAACAGGAGGGTCGGCCGTCAGATGGTGATATCGACCCTGCGCCTTGACATAAAGGACAAACGACGCCGACCATAGGTGGTAATTGGACCCGCCGTCGAGTTTCACCGTAGTGACACACAGAGATCTGGGGGGTTCAGAGTAAGCCATAGCAGAGAACGATGACGCCTTAGAAGCAGTACAGACCCTTAATGGGCAGAGCAGAGGAACCCGAACCGGGCAGAAGGGATCTGACGCAGCAGATCAGAAGAACCCGAAAACGGGCAGAAAAATCATAGAAAACCTACGCCAACATGAGAAAAACTCAACGTTCTCCCATGAGGCGTAGGCAGAAAACCCGAGGAACAAAGTAGACTCTCAACTTAGAAGGCCAGAGTCTTCCCGATCACAAATCCGCAAATTTCCGAACGTAGGCGGAGAAAAATTAGAAAGTGCACAGGCTGTACGTAAGGATTTAGAAGGTGATTGGGAGGGGAAAAAGGGGGTTAAAGGTGGATATGGTGAGGGAGGAAGAGATGGAGGAGAGGGTGGGGTGGGAAGGGAGGAATGGAGGAGGGAAAAATAGTGGGTGACTGTAGGGAGCAGCAGCAACGACGAGCCGTTGCTGGGCAGCAGGGGTGGCGCAGGCTGGAAGGGGGCAGCGGCGGCTGATGGGGGGGGGGGGGGGCGGCGGCTAGGGATAGGGGTGGAGGGAGAAGGAGGGAAGGGTTGTGGTGGCGGCGGGGGGGGAGGCTGTTATGTCATGGGAGGGAAAAGAAATTAGGGAGGGAAAAAACACGGGCCTGCTCTTGATATCATGAAGATAGAAGAAATCTTGTTTATTGGATGAATCAAACAGTGTACATAGTGGTCTCTTATATAACAACTAGAGACAGAGACTGGTTAAGAAGCAGCCCATATGGGACTAAACAACATAAGAAACAACATAAGTAAAGCACATGACGCTCAAGACAACACATATCTCTATACTCCCCCTCAAGCTGGAGCGTAGATGTCAAAAAGGCCCAGCTTGTCAGTCAACGTCTGGAAGCGATTTTTGGGTAGCACTTTGGTGAAGATATCTGCAAGTTGTTTCTCCGTGCTGATATATGGAGTGTGAATCTGTCCGGACATAACTTTTTCCCGTACAAAGTGGCAGTCGACTTCTATATGTTTCGTTCTTTCATGGAAAGTAGGGTTGCTCGCAATAAAAATCGATGCCTTATTGTCACAGAACATAGGAATGGGGCTAGTCGGAGAGATGTCAAATTCTTTCAGAAGACTTCGGACCCACAGAAGCTCACATGTAGTATGAGCCATCGCTCTGTACTCTGCTTCAGCACTGGATCGTGCAACAACTGTTTGCTTCTTACTGCGCCATGTAACCAGATTGCCCCCTACAAACGTACAATATCCAGAAGTGGATTTTCTATTGGATGAAAAAACACGGGCCTGCTCTGATACCATCTCTGGTGTGAAATATTTTTTGACTTTCATTGATGATCATTCTCGTACCACTTGGTTGTTTCTTCTCAAAGGTCGAAATACTGTGCTTGATTGCATTCGTACTTTCTTTGCTCAAGACAACACATATCTCTATAAAGCCCAGGGACGTTACTTGCACCTTACGACTATCGCTCTGTTGCGCCTACCACCGTTGATGATGATAAGGCTAAATACGTGTATGATCTATGGATCAAGGCAGACTCAAGCATCATGACTTGGATGGTCAATAGTGTGGAACCAAAAATCAATTAGTCTCTTCTTCACGTTGAAGCCATGTGGGATCTTCTTTCGCGTGTATATTCTCAGCAGCAGAATCCCAAGGTGTTCAAAATCTTCAAAACTTGGCTTAGGCCAGATTAAGGCAGGCTAAGTTAAATTAGGACCAATTCTGATCGTGTTAGGTCAAATTAAGGCCAAATAGGTCTAGTTTACGTCATGACATGTGTGATGTGGTTGAAGTTATGAATGACAGAGAGAGCACATTGATAGAAATGGAGGGGGCATTCCATCAGCAGGTCACCACTCATATGAGGGTGAACGAACTTTGGATTGTTTCCACCTCCACCTTCCCTGCCTAAAACGGAGAAAAGGATGTGATTGAGCAAATCAAAGACGATTTCGATAAGCCAATGGAATAAGTCACCTACCTACTAGTAGTGGGGCACAAGCCGGTAACCTAACTCGTTCAAGAGTCAGAGCCTATCTGAATCTGAACTAGGGATCAGATCAACCAAAAGCAAACACCATCTGTTGAGGATGAATCAAAAAAGCCTTTCTACTTAGCTTAGGGATAACCAATACAAATGTACATAGTGATGTATACATTTGAATATAGTTGATTGTATACGCAGAATCATTTATATATATGTAAAATATAAACAATATGAAGAACGCCTAGAAACGCCTAGGCTCCCGGCTAGGCTCCTAGGCCCCCTAGGCTTCCCTTGGGTGGGAAGGACCGCCTAGCTGCCTAGACAATGATGGTCCATATCTTTTATCATTTCCAGCAACACTTATCTTCCTTTTCCAACAATTTTATGTTTCTTTTGTTCTTCAAACCCCCCACCCTTTCCAGCCCTACAAACATGTTGCCTACCTCCCGAATGCTTGTATTACCCCCAATATAAACATTGTGTCTACTAACTAATTGAATCCTAAACATTGCTTCAAGTTATTGATTCTCATTTTCCAAATATTTGCCTACATCAACACTACCTCTACCATTTTTTTGAGTTTGCACCCTAACCACTCTGTTCATTGTTTTTGTGGTTGGCGTGAAGAAGAGAATAGAGGATGATGAGTAGAGGGAAGAGATGAAATGGAGGAAAGATGGAGAAAGAGAGGAAGAGTTCTATGTCTATTACATCTATATGGATCTTCTTATCTTTATATATTTCTATGTGGATCCTTTTGCTGCTATTAATGATCGTTCTTCCTTATGAAAAGCTTGTGGAGATTGTTCATCATCATCTACCTCGACTGCTACTATGGAGTTATCTATTTCACATGTGCTCTATGCTCATTGGACGTTACCGTTGGTATGGTATGCCCATAGAGCCAATCATGTGATGATTGGCATTGCATATATCATAAAGGATTTGATTAATACACATAAAGGCAAGCTTCCAATTCATTATGTTTCCCTCAGTTATGAGATAATGAGGAAATATTATGAATGTCTAAAGAATGAGTGAATGACAATACTCAATGACGTATGTCTTCAAGTACATGACTTGGAAGAATGAGATCATACGAATTCTCAGAGTATGCATAATCTTATTATGTCCCTAGTCGGTTGTTACTATCGAAGGTAGATAGACACCAGTAACACATAAGACTAGAGTGTGGGTTGGTTGATGACAGGATCCCATTAGTCGTGGCAACATCAAACCAAGCACACAGATACATGTTAGGGAATTGTGTATAGGACAGACCCCCCTTCAGAGTGACGCATGGAAACCATCACTGGTGGTCATAGTCATCTCTCATAGTGAAGGTGGTAATTGTGATTCTTGGACCTGAAATCACAGCACTTGTCACATGTCGTTGGGCACGCTTTGACATCATCAAACGCAGTCCAGAGTGATGATTGGGTGACTTTGACACATGGGGATAGACTGAGTGATAGATATGGGATTTGCCCCTCCTACTGGAGTATGATATCATGGCCACTTGATAAGCGAGGATGAGAAACGCATGCGCATGCACATGTGAATCAATATATGATATTGAGGTCACATTATCTCAGACAGTCTGCTCTTGGTTCAAGAAAATGGATTGAACGTTGAGAGGATGACGATTCCATGCCTCGAGTTCATCCTGGATATCATAGACAAAGGAATTATACAATCACTTCAACACCTTACACAAATTATAGGTTGAAGTAGTTCTCCAACTTTCCATTCACTTGGGTAGCACTGATGTGCGACTAGGCACCGCTCCTTGCTTGTGATGTCACAAGCTAGTTATGGACATTCACTGCCAACGTGATATGGGGCTTATAGGGTCACAAACAAAGGAACTCGTCTAGAAGAGGAGTTTATCTTGAATGATGACTGGATTGATTACTAAAGTGTTTAGGTATTCAATTCACACAAAAGATCAACTGACTGGCTGACTGCACTGTCAAACGACTATCTCACTATGTGAGACGGGCGATTGGACATGCTAGACGGACGTCTCAAGTGTTGAGACGACCGTTTGGGTTGCCATGCTAATCAAAGATCGAATTGGCTAAGTTCTGCCCAACATGAGTGAACCGACCGGTTCAAACTGTTGAACCGACCGACTTGGCTCAGGCTCACCAGACGACCGTCTGGGTGAGCAAGACGGGTGTCTCACATGGGTGAGACGGCTCGGTTGGGGCCGAATGAAGGTTTTGGATGTTTTCCGAACTTATTCGATTGCACATTACTTGTGGTGCATGAAATTAGTATGTGATATTAATTGGAATCGAAATTGTCAAATTCGTATGCAATTAGGAAACTGTTAGACGGTCACCTCGCACTCTCGTAGTGCGAGACGACCGTCTCGCGCACCAGATGACTGTCTGGGTAAGCCAGACGACCGTTTGGAGTGTCACAGATTGCGAAAATCAAGATCTTCCGGTCCCTTCAGCTCCCGCACAATCCCGTACAGACTGGGAACCCTGACACTAACCCTGCCTATAAATATAGGGGTATTGGGGGCTTCTTAGAGCACAACACAGACAACTGAGAATCAGTTCCTCTAACAATTGTTGTCATCTCCGATTGTGGTAACCGAGAGACCCAAGCAAGTCCTACCCGACAAAGGAGGGATAGTGACGGGAGAAAACAACTAAGGATCGTTGTTGTGGGAGAGCAAGTTGGTGACTAGTACACTAACGGGAGCGACAACTCCTTCATGTTTGTTCTAGTTGAACGACAGGAGTTCTAGTTGGTCTGTGTGGACTACTCTAGAGGCAGGAGTCCTTTAGCTGCTACTAGGAGAGCAAAGTCAGCCTGCAGTTCGCGGCGAGACCACAGAAGTCGCTGCAGAAGTTGTCGTGTTTGTTCTCCGTGGTGAAGGCCAGGAGTTGCACAGCCACCATCCAAGAGCAACTAGTTGATAGTTGCTTTGAAGCGAGTTCCAGGACCAGATATAACTCGCTAAACCATCTTTCCTATTTCATAGTAGTTGACGCGATCTTGCTGTTATGGGAATACGGATAGATAAAAAAAATCCCGCTGCTATACTCTATGCCCGTATTTCCCAACAATTACTTCATCTGCATTTTTGATGTTGGTTTTCTATCTAGAGACGCCATACTACTACTTGTGCTAGGATTAGCGCATTTTATTTGTTTCTTTGTGCTTTTGCACTATCTGATGTTCATGCTCGGTCTGCATTTTTACTTTGTATGTGCTTTAGCGCACATCAACCACTACTCCTACTGTGACCCAACACTCTCTAGACTATGACATCTGCTATTATGATGAAAACATTATGAAAAGAGAAGATGATAAAGATTTTTGTTGGTGACTTTACGTATACATGATGGACTTTCATATACATTGGATCTTGAAGTCTTTTATCTGCTTTCTACTTCGCACATTGGTCTTTTATCCAGCTATGTCGCCTACTTTGTGTTGTTGTGTGTCAGCACTCTCAGGATTGTTCGTGCCTTGCACACGCTAACTCCTTTCTTATTTGTGCTTTGTATGTACGTTGACTACTGCTACTTGTGTACCAGCACTCTCTGGTCTTGTGTTCCAACACTCTCCAGTCTATGTCATGACTCATGACGATAGCAACTAAGATGAACACCATGATGCCTACTTGTTGATGTTTGCTTTTGCTCCATATGCCACTTCATACTAATCAAGAAGCTCGTGCTACTTGCATGCGTACTCGCTTATGGATTATTTGCTAGAGGGGAAGTATTTGATTGTTTGAGTGTTATATTGTAATATTGAGGGAGAGAAATATTATTGTATGGGCTTTGTTTATCTTTTTATTCTGCCTCTGTCTTTAGTGTGTCTCTCTGTTTGCAAGCTAACTTGGGATTCTCCCAAACTTTAGCTTGAGAGGGAGTGTTAGACACAAGGAACGAGGTATCTGATACCAATGTTGTTTCGACGTCCTGGAAATAGGTATTTACCGATATATCGACGAAAATTTTGAAAAATGCAATCATGCCCGTTTCGATGCCAAAATGAACGAATTAAATCATGAAATTTTAAAGGTGTAATTTCTACACCTAAATGTGTAGTTTTATGCAATAAAATGTATGTAGGGCGTTGTCCGTCATGTGGGAGGTAGGGAACCTATCCTTTTTGGGGGGATTTCAGTGAAGGATTCGATGGCAAAACATTGGAATTAAGATTTGGAATTTTAGTAGCACAATCCATAAACATAAATACACACACTTATGCAATAGTATCCATTTTACAACACATGAATAGCATAATAACATACTAACTCATCAAATGTATGTAGAGTTACACACGAATTCTCCATACAATATTGAGTTGATATGGTTGACATATTGCTCTAATGACATTTACATTATGTAACGTTGGTTGTATCAAGTTACATGTTGCTCATATATGTCATGTATAATACTATATAAGTGTATAATACTCGTTTGTATTATGTAATCAAACACGCTATATTTTAGGATTTTATTTAAATTTGACTTTGTAAAATAAAGTCTAGATAACAATAAAGAGGTATTACTTAATAATTAAAAACACTTTTGAAACCTTACCAAATAATAACTTTAACTTATACAACATTAATACACAATTATATAGAAAATTAGATAACTCGTCAATTTTTATTACTTTTAAAAAACAATATATACAGTTCCACTATACCTTCTTTTATATATGTTCACATTACTCGTTATTAGAATGTCTTCTACTAAACATAAACAAGTAACTAATTATAACAGTATTTGTTGTAATAGTACTAGTGATTCGATAAATTTCATGGTATAGTAATCAATAGTGTTGAAATTTGGTAGATCTAGTGATAATATTGCAGCTCTACATAATATACTTATAATGGTATGTATAGATAGCACCAAACATATCAAAATTAGAGTAATACTAGGTTATGGCGGTAGAAAATCATTTTTAGGTGAAAGTGGAAGAAAATAGAAGGAAAAAGAGATGGAGAGGTTGCAATGGTAGAAAATGGAAGAGATAAATTCAACTTATCTTGATTTAGATTTATTTGAGTTCTAATTGCTAAAAATCACCCAAATACACATTTTCTCCTCCCAGGATGTAACGTCAGTCATTCTTACAAAAAAGGGTATACCCATCAGTATACCGTCGGTTTCAGTCGATACAATGAAGTCAGTAGTGCATTTTGCACCGAAACCATCAAAATATGGCGATATTGGCAATATACTCATCAGTATACAATATTTGCAAGCCTATCAGTACGCGTGCATGTTTCCATATCTGATGGCCTCGGTATCGGTATTTCGGTCGAAATATCGCCCATATGGAAGATATCTCATTCTTTGGTTAGGGAATAGGGAGTCTAGTTATTTAGTTAATTACGTTATTGGGTCTATTTGTATATGGGCCCAGTTGTGTTTTGGCCCAATAGGGTGTCTGCTTCCCTATATCTCCTTCTCCTAATTATAGGAGAGGGTCTACCCTTCTATCAATAAGAAGAAACACACAACGGATGCTCCTCATCATATCGTTTTTCCGTAGTATGTAGTTGTATAAGCTATGAAGCATGGTACACTTCAAAACAGATGCTGTATCAGTGTCCGACACATTGGACACCCGTATTCCATAGACACGCCTAAATATGTATTGGACGCTTCTCCGGCCGTGTCCAACATTTTGTTTTGTTTCTTATAGGTGGTCAAGGCTTAAACACGGCCTGGACACAGCCAGGCCCATTTATAACCCACAAGAAAACAGGCTTGGATCTCCACTAATCCTAGTCACAAAACTACACACACAAACATGTCTTCTGTAGATCAAATCTATCTCTATTCGCAAGAAGGCAGCAACTGTATTCTTGCTGGTCTTATCACATATCTAAGTTTAGAATAGCAACAAGTGTCTCCCTCTTCTTGTTTATATTTAATCTTTCAGCTCATTCATCTATTCTTAAGCTTGGGGCCTTCCTCTATTATAGGCAAAACTGATTAGCTAAGGTAACTATCAACCTTTATCCATTATTATCTTGTTCTATCAATGTTTCTATGTTTATCACTTTCTTGAATATCCAGTAGTACATTTATATTAATTGCTGTTGTGCATCTAAATAAATTCCTTATGAACAGTCAGAATTAATATAACATCTGCAATTACTGAGTACTGACTACTGATTTAGAAACTCTATGTATGTTTAATGATCCATATTACAAAATTCAGCAGCTTACTACATCATTGGAAGTGAATCCGTGAAGTCCATTCTTAGACTAGGCAACTGCAACTGCAAAAATTGCTTACTGTTTATATAAGTCCCCAATATTTTTGTCTTTTGATTCTTTTAGACTTCAAAATACACAACTTAAGTTCTTGAGGATTCCTTACATCATTTCATGTGAGTCCCATCTTAAAATTTTGATATTGAATTCCACCATTTCAAGTTTCAATCCCTCTTATTTAATCTACCTGTTTCTCCTCTCCTTTTTCATCTGTATCTCTTGTCATGTTTGGGTATTATAGATGGTATATGAATCAAAGTCAAATTTTCTTTTTTGTAACTTGTAATTGACATAAAAACGGAAAGGTGTCTTTTAACGATATCCTAGTTCAATGTTTCAATGTTGTAGTTATACAATTGCCAATTGGTTTCATTTTTTGAGTTTGTCTACTTGTCTTAGCTTGTTTCTTATGAATATATATATAGTTTAATTTTTAAAAAATATTCAAAAAAGTACCGTGTCCATCAAGGAAGCACGGACACTTCTAGACAGCCTCTGTGTCTGTGTCGGACACGTTTTAGACACAGACACTTCCCGGACACGGCCCAAAACGTTTTGGACACGGCTGGGACGTGTCCAGTTCAATTTAGTCTTTTTCAGCACACCGGACATAGCTGGACACTACCCGGACACTTCCTGGACACTTCACTACAGCAGATGCTGCTGTAATATCCTATGTGACAATGCAAATGCTGAATATACAGCTGTTGTTCATGTCCTATCACTGAGAAAATGTCACATAGAGCTAAGATGTGATCACAATTACAAACAAATCTGTTGAAAGAAAAAACAATATGTAAAGTCTAAGCACTGAATCAGATACTATGAATCAAATTATGGTCTAATAAGCTGGTTAAATGAGTAATATGAACCTCATATATATGAATATTCTGTAATATACTATATTTACAAAAACTACGTGTTTAGTTTTCTTCTTCACATTATATCTATTACACACACAAAGACACACCTCTATATGCAAATAAGATTATATATACATAGATACCTTAATCTGGACAAACTTTAAAATAAATTCCAGTTCATACATCATACACCCACATATATTGATATATTAAAAAAACATTTTCCCCTCATCCAATGCCGTGTCCGTGTCCTACATTTTTGAAATTTGTCGTGTCCCGTGTCCGTATCTGTGTCAGTGTCCGAGTCTAGAAACGTGTTTGTGCTTCCTTGGTGTCCATTGTCGTGTTTGTGTCCTATATTTTCCAAAATTGTCGTGTCCCGTGTCTGTGTCTATAACCATGCTTCCTAGGTTATAAGTTTGTCCCAAACATCTTTGGTGGTCGTTAAGTGGATGACCTCGCGGAGGACTTCATCCTCCAAAGAGAGAGGAAGATGCATGTACAAGCCTTTTGATCAATCTCATTCTGCCAGTCATTCATCAAGGATTATGATTATTTCTCCTATCTAAGAAGAGCTTTGTGGACTCCTTACGCGAGGCAAGATCCGCACTTAGCTTGCCAGAGAGACAAGTTCTTCAAGCGATCGAACTTCTCGATGTTGTGCTGCGACATCATGATGGGGATTTGGTCACAGAACTTGCTCAGATACCACTTGTTGGCGTATAGTGGTGATGGGAGACTCGAACAACAAGGCCCAACAAGCTTGTTGTGTAGATGCGGAAGCGTGAGATCAAGCATTCCAATCCAAATGCATACGAGGAAGATCAACAACTGAGCAAGCAAGCAAACAAACACAAAGGACAGATTTTTGGTGGTTCGGCATTTCCTAATGTGGGAGCCTAATCCACCGACAAAGATAATATTATTAATGGAGAGGACAGAATAGATGACTACAAAAGAGAGAAGAAGAACCTGATCCCCTTTTACATCCGAAAGGCAACTTGGGAAGAAGACAGTTGCTTGGAGAGATCTTGGAGGCTTGAAACCCGAAGGGAAGCCTAGGTTTATATGTGGCTTTAGGTCTTAGAAAAACGACGTCTCTTGGCGTCTCTTCATTTCTCTTGATGTTTGGGACGAGTTGGGGTCTATTTATAAGAATAGGACCCGTATCCAAAGTCCCAAAGTCACCCAGATTTGTCCATGCCGCAATTACAGTCTGGATGGACCATATACGATGACTAGTTGTACAATAATCGCACGGCATGTCAAATTAGGGTCCAGGCGGACCGTACACAATCTAGCTTGGACCTTAGTTGTTGCTCTTTCCTTAATATGGTTCAGATGGAGTGTATATGGTCGGTTGGATGACCGTATATCCATTTTTAGATGCCTAAAACGCATCCCGACGATGCTGAGACCCAATGCAAACGTTCAATCCATCAAAGAAGCCTTTCTAGAAAGTTTAAGACTCTATCTTAACAATCATACGTATGAAAATAATCCTTAGGCTCGATCATGTGGTAGTGAATGTCGAATCATGAACCAATCCTTCTTGTAGTCGTAGGATGGAGATGAAGCCATAACATAGTCATCGTCTTCAGAACCTCCATGAGCAACCTTTGCATGAGTTGCAGCATCATAGATTCCCCATGCTTTTGTTTGTTTTGCAACTCGTAGCATTCATCCCGTATATGGCATGTCTTCTTGCAATAGTTGCACATCATTGATTGACGTGCCTTAGACTTGGCTTTTTTTCCTTTGAACTTTAAGGGTCTTTGTCATGTAAATGCTCCCATCCTCTAGCGGACAATGCTTCACCCGCTACTTTGGATGAAGTAAGATCCTTCTCTAATTTTTTTTAGACGACATGGCCTTTTTGACTGCATTACGTGAGATACTCTTGACTCTCGAAATATCATCATATCTTGGAGATTGTTATAGGATGGTAGAAGGGTACAAAGCAACAATATTGCTTGATTTGTATCCTCTATGTTCACATCTGATCATCTTGATGTCGTGGATAACTTCATTGAACTCATCGAGAAGAGTCATTAAGGAACTGCTTTGTTACATGTGATGCATGAAAAGGCACTTCTTTGAGCATACTTGTTAGTGATGAAATTCTTCATGTAAAGTTCATTAAGTTCATCCAAACTTCTTTGGCGGTCTTCAGATGACGAACTCGCAGAGGAATTCAGCCTCCTCGCAAAGGAAGATACATATATGAGCCTTTTGATCAATCTCCCACCATCATGCATTCGTAATGGATTTCGATTTCTTCTCTATTCTAGGAAGAGTTTTGTGGACTCCTTGTGTGAGACAAGATTCGCACTTTACTTTCCAGAGACAGAAGCTCTTAAAGTGATCGAACTTCTTGATGTTGTACTTTGACATCATGATGGAGATCTGATAATAGAACTTGCTCTGATATCATTTACTAAAGGTAGGGTAGTGATGGGAGACCCAAACAACAAGGCCCAAGGAACTTGTTGCACAGATGCAGAAGCAGGAGATCGAGCAATCTAATCTGAATATGTACGACGAAGATCAACGACGGAGCAAGCAAACAAACACAAAGACAAGATTTATAGTGGTTCGGAAAATTTCCAATGTGGGAGCCTACATCCACTGGCGTAGATGACATTATCGATGGAGAGATTACAGAGATCAGGATTACAGAAGAGAGAAGAAGAACCCAATCCCCTTTTACACCCGAGCCAGTTGTGGAAGAAGATAGTTGCTTAGAAAGGAGATCTTGGGGGCTTGAAACCCTAAGAAAAACCCTAGGTCTGTCTAAGGCTTTAGTTCTTCAAAAAATGACATCTCTTGATGTGTTTCCGTTGCTCCTCATGCTCAGCACAAGTTGAAGGGTCTATTTACAAGAATAGAACACATATCCAAAGTCCCAAAGTCATACAATTTTTCCCATTGCGTTTAGACTATATGTGGCTAACTAGGACTGCAAATTCATTTCCACAACATTTATGGTCTAATACTAGACCGTATTTGGTCCAGCTGAACTGTAAATAGACATGCTTCCAAGTAGACCGTATATGGTCTGATGTATGGTCGTATATGCCTTGTAGGTGCCCATAACGCATCCCGACGAAGTCGAGGCTCGGTATAGATGCATGGTTCATTAAGAAGCTTTTCTAGAGAGTTTAAGACACTCTCTCAACAATAAATGTGACCATTTAATTGTATTGCATAACTCAAAACTCATTTTTTCTCTACACGATATCTGTTAGAGTTATTGTTATTTAGCTTATTATGCATATGGGCCTAAGTATGTTTGGCTCGTTAAGGTTTGATCCCATACTTGTATTAGTCCCATTTCCTATATATCGGAGCAGGGTTTTGCCTAATTAATAAATCCAATTGCCTCCCATCTTATTTTTCACACAGTGTCATAGCAAGTGATCCTATACCCTAACCCTACGTGAGAGCTTAGTTATACAAGTGTCAGCCTAGACGCCCTAGGCGCTAGGTAAGGCGCCTCAAACTAGGCGCCCAGCCTATTAAGTATATTAAGTGGACGTCGAACCGCTTTTAGGCCCAAATTTAAGCCATTTAGAGGATAAATTAGCATGAATTGAGTCTGGATTTGGTCAAAGTAGATCACCTCAATTCATTTGTGGTTGAAATAGGTCTGATTTATGCCAAATCAAGTCAGATTTCGGCAAATTAGGTCAGATTTTGGCAAATTAGGTCTCATTTGGGGGAAATACGTCCAATTTGGGGAAATTAGGTTTGATTTGGCTAAAATGGGTCTCATTTACATCAAAGAAAAGTAAATAGAGGGTAATTTAGGGAAAGTTAAGGTCTAAGAAGTCTATGCTATGCAAGATTAGGTTAGATGTAGGTTAAATGAGGTCAGATTCGGTCCAATTTAGATCAAGATAGGTCAAACTAGGGTCAATCAGGTCTACTTGGGTCATGTTAGGTGTGATTCAGGTGAAATATAAAGTATATGTCCTGCTGCTATGTCCACGTTTCTTATTTTAGAGGCTGAAATTCATGCAGTCCTGCAACTCCTGCTCCCACATCTACTATAGTAGTACTACTTCTATTTGCATTTATTCTTTTGTATCTGACTTCTTGCTCCTACATCTCGAACAGCTACTCCTATTTGCATATCTGCAACAAAATCTTCCAATCTCTTCTTCCTCCCCCTTAGTCTCCTTTCATACCTCATGCACTGTTTTTTTTTATTTTGTTTTTCTATCTTTGTCTTTCTACTTCACCTCTCCAGTTGTTGTGTTTTTATGTTTCTGACTTCTTGCATGTCTTTTGCATTTTCCTGTTTTCTTTCTCCTTCAATTCCAAATGATCATCCTCCTACTGTTGTTTCTTTTTTCTTCGTCTTAATTCTCCTTGTTAATATATCTTTCTTTATGTCTTTATTTTCTATTTTTCATTACTGCTGTACCTATGTGCAATTTACTCCTTTATATAAATAAAGAGGAGAGCCCTATTGGGAACTCTCACGTTGCCTTGCGCAACACACACATCGCGACTGTTCTGTTTTACGTATTCCGCTAACATGGTATCAGAGCAGACCCCACGAGACAAGTGTGTGGACCACACCCTACCTAAAAAATAACAAGTGCAAGCACACAAAAGTGGCTGCACTTGAGGGGGGGATGTTAGAATTGTCCCACACCGCTGAGCTCTGGGAAAGGTCCTGGGCTTATAAGGTGTGTGGTCCCTTCACCCATTGCCAATTGGTTTTGGGTTGAATACCACACATTCTAATATGGTATCAGAGCGGACCCCATGAGACAAGTGTGAGGACCACACCCTACCTAAAAAATAACAAGTGCAAGCACACAAAAGTGGCTGCACTTGAGGGGGGATGTTAGGATTGTCCCACACCGCTGAGCTCTGGGATAGGTCCTGGGCTTATAAGGTGTGTGGTCCCTTCACCCATTGCCAATTGGTTTTGGGTTGAATACCACTTGAGGGGGGATGTTAGGATTATCCCACACCGCTGAGCTCTGGGATAGGTCCTGGGCTTATAAGGTGTGTGGTATTCAACCCAAAACCAATTGGCAATGGGTGAAGGGACCACACACCTTATAAGCCCAGGACCTATCCCAGAGCTCAGCGGTGTGGGACAATCCTAACATCCCCCCTCAAGTGCAGCCAGTTTTGTGTGCTTGCACTTGTTATTTTTTAGGTAGGGTGTGGTCCTCACACTTGTCTCATGGGGTCCGCTCTGATACCATGTTAGCGGAATACGTAAAACGGAACAGCCGCGACGTGTGTGTTGCGCAAGGCAACGTGAGAGTTCCCAATAGGGCTCTCCTCTTTATTTATATAAAGGAGTAAATTGCACATAGGTACAGCAGTAATGAAAAATAGAAAATAAAGACATAAAGAAAGATATATTAACACTCCCCCTCAAGCTGGAGTGTACACATTGTGGATGCCCAGCTTGCCACATAAATTCTGGAACACTGCTGGACCTAATGGCTTTGTCAAGATGTCAGCTAATTGATCCTCAGACTTGACATATGGTGTCACAACATTGCCATTCTTTATCTGATCTCTGATGAAGTGACAGTCAACTTCTATATGCTTTGTACGCTCATGGAAGACAGGATTCCTGGAAATATGTATAGCAGATTGATTGTCACACTTGAGTGTCATGGGAGATTGAATCGAAATCTTCAACTCAGATAAGACAGATTTGATCCATTGTAATTCACAGCATGCATGTGCCATAGCACGGTATTCAGCTTCAGTACTAGACCGCGCTACCACCTGTTGTTTCTTGCTTTTCCAAGTGATCAAATGGTCACCAAGGAAAGTGCAGTAGCCAGAAGTAGATCTTCTATCAATCTGATTGCCAGCCCAGTCTGCATCCGCATAACCTGTCAGAATCAAAGGTGATGAGGAGCTCTTTGGTTTGTAGTAAGTGATTCCCTTTCCAGGAGCACTTTTCAGATATCTCAGAATCCTGCATACAGCTGTCCAGTGTGACTGTCGTGGTGTGCACATATTTTGACTCACCACTCCTACAGCAAAAGAAATATCGGGTCTTGTTACAGTTAGATAGATTAACTTCCCAACTATTTTCCTGTAGTGTCCTGGATCTGAATACTCAGTGTCATCATCCATCTCCTTGGTGTGATAATCCATAGGAGTGGATACTGGCTTAGAATCAGTCATGCATGTTTCCTGTAGCAAGTCCAGCACATACTTCCTCTGAGATAGGTTTATACCTGCATGGGATCTAAGAACCTCAATCCCTAGAAAATATCTCAGTTTCCTCAGGTCCTTTGTGTGAAAGTGTTTTTGTAATCCTTCCTTCACACGTGATATACATGTAGAATCGCTGCCAGTAATCACAATATCATCAACATAGACAGCAATAATGATAGACCCACATGAAGAGTTTGAATAAAATAGAGAGTGAACAGTCATGGAACGAGAGAAACCCATCTGTAAAACAACAGCACTGAACTTGTCAAACCAAGCTCTAGGAGATTGCTTTAGCCCATATATAGCTTTCTTCAGTTTGCACACTTTCTGACACTCCCCCTGAGCAACAAAACCAGGTGGTTGCTCCATATATACCTCTTCTTGGAGATCACCATGAAGAAAAGCGTTCTTCACATCCAGCTGAAAAAGAGGCCAGTCAAAGGTAGTAGCAAGTGATATAAGGATCCGTACAGAGTTCAAACGAGCAATTGGAGAAAAAGTCTCAAAGAAGTCAACTCCATATGTCTGTGTGTAGCCTTTTGCTACCAATCTAGCCTTCAGCCTTTCAACAGATCCATCAGGGTTGTGTTTGACTGTGAAAACCCATCTGCAGCCCACAATTTTCTTTCTTGCAGGTAAGTCGACAAGATCCCATGTGCCATTGTCTAATAGAGCAGATATTTCCACCTGCATTGCCTGTTTCCAACCACTGTCCTTCATAGCATCTAAATGATTTCTTGGTGTCGTAATTGAGTCCATCCCAACAGCAAATGCACGAGCCTGTGTAGATAAGTGGGACAAACAACACACATTGGATATGGGATGTCTAATAGTACATGAACGAATACCTTCCTGACAGCAATAGGAACATCAAGATCAGAAGCTTCTGCATGAATCTCGTGAGTAGAAGACGATGGAGGAAGCTCAGAGACTGGTATCGCTGCCTCATCTGGATTCTGTCTACCTCGCCTGTGATACACCTGTGAATAGGGCTGAATGACAGGTGCATCATCATGTTGCATGTCTTGAATAATAATGGGTGGCACTCCCTCACTCGGCACATGTGGTGCCACTCGCTCACTTTGAATTGGGGGTGGCACTCTCTCACTCAATTGCTCCCCCTTGCTCATAGAATTTGCAAAATATGGAGTGGTTTCATGAAAAGTGACATCCTTAGAAACAAATATACGACGCAAACTAGGACAATAACACTTGTAACCTTTACTCGTACCAGAGTACCCAAGGAACAAGGTTTTAACAGACCTAGGTGAAAGTTTGTCTTGTTTAGGATCAAAATTATGAACGAAGGATGTACAACCAAACACCCGAAGAGGAACATGAAAAGGTTGATCCATAGGGCGTAAAACAGAAAAGGGAGTGCGTCCATGCAAAACGGAGGAGGGCTGTCTATTAATCAAAAAACATGTGGTGAGAAGGGCTTCAGACCAGAACCGTTTAGGCACATTTGATTCAAACATGAGGGATCGAGTAACATCCAAAAGATGGCGATTCTTTCTCTCAACAACTCCATTCTGCATAGGGGTGTGAGGACAGGATGTATGATGAATCATCCCAACCGAACTACAAAATTCATTCATCGCTTTCTGAACATATTCGAGAGCATTGTCAGATTGAAAAGTCTTGATGTTGCAATTAAATTGAACTTGAATTTCTTTATGAAAATATTTAATGATGGAAAGCACAGACTCACGACTTTTCAACAAATAAATCCATGTCATGCGAGAGTAATCATCCACAAAGGAAATAAAATAGCTAAAGCCATTATAACTTTGGTCTTTAACAGGACCCCACACATCACTATGGACTAACTCAAACGGACTAGTAGCCCGATTATTGACACGAACAGGATATGACAATCTATGATGTTTGCCCAACTGACACGATTGACACTCTAAAGAAGACAAATGAGCCAGATCTGGTTCCAACTTCTTCAGGCTTTCTAAGGATGGATGTCCATATCTGCAATGCCATAGCAAGGGGGAACCACTCATCATGACGGCTGAAACCGGAGCAGGAGATGGATGGCGAGGTAGACAATCACCAGGGAAGAGGTAGAGATCACCTTTCCTAGGCCCCCCACCAATCATCTTGATACTCTTGAGATCCTGTAAAACAAAACAAGAGGGCCCGAATGTTACCGTGCATTTTACAGTGTCAATCAGCTTGGCAACAGAAAGCAAATTAAATGGAAATTCAGGCACAAAATGAACAGATTTCAGATCAATATCTGGTGTAAGAGACACAGATCCACTAGCTACCACCTTCCTCACTGAACCATCTGCCAAGGTAACAGATGGATGAGGAATATATGAGTCAAGTGAACGGAGCAATCTCCTCATACCAGTCATGTGCTGGGATGCGCCAGAGTCAACCACCCAAGGATTTGCGGATCCAGAAGCCATAAAGGATGCAGCCTGATTACCCGCAGTAGACGCAAGGTTGGCTGCCGAAGCAGATGACGCGCCCATGTTTCAGTGCTGAGTTGCCTGAATAAATCTGTCGTATTCCTCCTGAGTAAGAGTGATGCCAGGAGTACTAGAACCCACAGCTGAAGATTCCGAGGTGGCACAGTTTGCAGCTCCAACAGGCGGGGCAGCAGGTCTCCCATGTTTCTTCCAGCATTTTTCTACAGTATGCCCAGGTTTGTCACAGAATGTGCATCTAGGACGAGTCCCACGTCCTCTGCCCAAGCCAGATTTGTCAGATGGTGCAGGTCGTCCTCCTCTTACTGCTGATGCAATAGAAGCATGAGAATCTCCAGAAGGAACAACAGAAATAGAATCAGCAGACTCAAAGGTGGACTGTTGAATCCTAGAGTAAGCTTCTGCAAGGCTTGGTAATTTGTCTGAAGCAAGGATCACACTTCTGGCCGAACCGAAGGAGGGGCTAAGTCCAGAGAGAAATTTAGCAGTGACCAGGTCGTCTCGATCTTTAATTTGCTCAGCAACTGTCACTGGATGATAGTAGCTCAGTTCTTGAGAAATAGCTTGAATCACACCAAAATACTCTTCAAGTGGCTTATCACCCTGTCTTTCCGCAAAAAGACGGTCATAAATCATAAATTGGCGAAGAGCATTCTTTTCTTGAGCATAATGTTGCTTCACGGCATCCCAAATCTCCTTGGCTGTAGAGTAAAACATGAACCTAGATGCAATTGTAGGTTCCATGCTGCCCCATAGCCAAGTCTTCACTAGGCTGTCCAGACGTTTCCACTCGGCATAGTCTTTGTCAGTGCTAGCTAGGGGTGCAGAATCAACGAACTTTGCCCTATCTCGGGACTCCAAGACGGTATGAACAGCATTCATCCATAGCAAAAAATTCTTCCCATTGAGTTTGATGGGAATAGGCGACACCTCTCCATAATAGGTGGACATCTTATTCTCCATAATGCAACGAGGATAGGTGACGGAATGATACGTGTCACAAGGAAGGCTGGATTGACGGGAAGATACACGTCACGTGACGGAAAGATACACGTTACAACTGAAACTGGATAGAGGATGCGTTACTGACGCATCGACAGCCTTCAAGAGAGAGAGGTTCCTAATCACACATGAAGGAGATGTGATTAGGAAGGCACTTTGGAAGAGACGAGACCTCCGGTTAGAGCTTTAGATGGCCGTTTGATCAACCGGAAATCCCCAAACAGCAAATTCGGCTTCCGAAAATTAGCCGAAAAGTTGCTGAAAAATTGCAGAAAACGTAGACGGAGCTTCGGTTCTTGGCTGTCGGGCCTACGGTAGCATGGAGGAGACTACCGGAGGTCCAGAGATAGTAGACGGGCGACGGAAGCCCTTAGCCGACGGGCTGCAGCGCCGGCGGTGGCGTCTGCCCTGCCCTTGCCGCGCGGCGGCGGCGAGAGGGGAAGGAGGCCGCTGCTGCGGCGGCGCCCTAGGTGGAGGACGGCGGCGGCCCTGCTGGGATGGAGGAGGAAGGGCGGCGGCGCTGGAGAAAGGAGAAGCGGAAGCGGCCGATCACACTGCTCTTGATACCATATTAGAATGTGTGGTATTCTACCCAAAACCAATTGGCAATGGGTGAAGGGACCACACACCTTATAAGCCCAGGACCTATCCCAGAGCTCAGCGGTGTGGGACAATCCTAACACTCCTCTTGATCCTCCCAACAGTTATCAATGTAAATCATGCATATTACACAATTTAATAAACATATATTTACAAAATAGCATATAGTATCATATGTATAAATATACAAATATGTAACTAAAAAAATAAAAATAATAAAAACGCCCAGAAAAGTCCAGCCATAGTAGCCCGGGTGGTAAGAGCCCGGTAAGTCCCAATGAAGGACCTGGGTTCGAACCTCACCAAAGGCACTCTGCGAACGGCAACTCACGCTAATTAGGCACGGGAGGGGGGTGACTGGATCACACCCTCTCATGCCTCGAGAGTTTACCATGTCGGCTTTGCCCGGGGTGGGTTCTCTCGGTCATCAAAAAAAAAGCCCAGAAAAGCCTAGGCGCCTAGGCGGCCATTGAGTAGGACTTACCGCCTAGCCGCCATGACAAGTATGCATGAGAGAGAGTAAGAAGAGTCCGATCTTGTGGGCAGTCGTCACCTTTTAGCGGTGTTTTGCTGCCCGCACGGAAGCCCGTCGTCCATTGTTTTGCTTGCTCCTTTGCAGCCAAGCCTTCTAAGTTCTCTCCCTCCCTCTTCTATTCATGCATGTGGGGTTGTTGTTTCCGCCCCTCTACAGCCCCTACACACCGCTCTCCCCACCATTGGCCGACGATAGAAAGCAAAGCCCGAATAGGAGCAGCCATAACCACCGCCAACTGAACCAGCAGTGCCCTTCCTTAATAGGATAGGGCGCAACAACCGCCAAGCAGAGCAGTATGTGGGCATCGCTAACCCCAGCAATCGATGACGCCCTCCTTACGGCCCTTTTCTACCGCCATCACAGGTTGCTACTACACAGCATCACCTCCCTGCTATTGGTCCAGGCGCCACCATAGCCTCACCTTCAAATGTTGCCCTCGTCCATCTATAGGGTCGCCGCAACCCACTACCACCGTCGCTAGCAGGAGAGGAAACCCCTCCACCACCAGCCATCACCGACTAAATCACATCACAACAGCAAAGGCGTCACAAAGAAACTTGGGCGACTGAAAATTCCAAACTCCCGCCCTGTTTTTTGCAAATTTATGCTTGATCTACCAAGCAATCATCGTAGACTTTTTCTTGGGGCTCCGCCCCAATCCCTCACAAGGGGTGGCCTTCCCTAGACTCTTGCCCGCGAAGGGGCTACAGGACCCCCCTCATTGGAGGCAGCACCCCCCAGACCGCAAGCAATATTGCATTTGGTTTGTCAAAGAGTCTCAATGCCATTGACCACCCACAACACTCTAGTTCTCTTACTTGGTGTCAGAGGGAGATATGGAGGAGAAAAGATCATTGATCCGTACATGTTGTCCAGTTCCCGCATGATCATCATCTATACTTTGTCGACACCCACTACACTGCATCTTCCCTTTAGCAGTGTGTCTAAAGCATGTTGCTCAACTGCTTTCGCGCAATATTCTTATAGCAGTGCACTTATCCCGACTATCGTGCATCATTATTGTAGTGTTGTTTCTCATACAGAACCATACTTGTCTAGGCGGTCCTTCCCACCCCGGGGAAGCCTAGGGGGGCTAGGCGCCAAGGCGGGAGCCTAGGCATTTCTAGGCATTTTTCATATTTGTTTATATTTTACTTATATATAAATGATTATTACATATACATTTAGCTATATTCAAATATATGCATCACTATGTACATTTGTATTGGTTATCCCTAAGCTTAATCAAGCATAACTTCACCTATATCACGTCTTTCATGACCTAGGCTACACCTATTTGGCCTTAATATGACCTAACATGATCTAAATTGGACCTAATTTAACTTAATCTGTCCTAATTTGGCCTACGTGAGACCTATTTTGGCATAATATGACTTAATCAGATGTAACTTCCCCTGGTTTGTCCTACATTGACATAAATGACCTAATTTGGCAAAACCAGACTTAATTCCCCAAACCAAGACATGTTTTCCCCAAATCAGACCTATTTCCCCTCAAATCAGACCTAATTTAGATCTGATTTGGCTTAAATCAAATCTATTTCTTCCGTAAAATAACTAAATTGGATCTAATTTGACTAAATTCAGACCTAATACATGCTAATTTGGTCTTTAAGTATCTTAATTTGGGTCTAAAAGGCCATAGGCATCCTCTTCAATTATCTGAAAGCCTAGGCGCCCAGTTTAAGGTGGTCCGTCCAGAGTCTAGGGGGCCTAGGTGGAGCCAAGGCGGGAGCCTGGATAACTATGTACGGAACTACTTCAATAACAATCATCTCAGATGACTTCTACAAATGTTTTCCACTAGATGTTGTGTTATCTTCGTCAAGGGAGAAGATAGCTTGCGAGTGTTTGAGTTTTTTTATTATGTATTGTAACACTCAGAAGGGAGATCAAAACTTTGTATGGGCTATTGTTATCTTTTTCTGTATTGGCAAGTTCGCTCCAGCTTGAAGGGGAGTGTTAGAGTTATTGGTGTTTAGCTTATTATGTTTATAAGGTTATTTAGCTTATTATGCATACGGGCCTAAGTATATTTGGCCCATTAGGGTTTGATCCCATACTTGTATTAGTCCCTTCTCCTATATATAAGAGCGGGTTTTACCAAATGAATTAATCTAACTGCCTCCCATCTTATTTTCGACGACATCAACAATTATTTCTTTAATAGCTTATCATATAGAAAATTGTATAAGATTTATCACTACCTTCTTAAGCCTCTAATGGTCAATCTCTCATTGTTTATGACTTGATCTTGACTACAAGATTATGGAGACAGAGCAACTTGACTTATATTATGAATAGGGATGCACGTCTATATAGATTTGGGTGGAAGCCAACAGCACAATTACACTGTAAAGGACTAATCACATATACATAATCAGAATAGGACATCAGAAATAAAGAATCACAAATGATGAATATGTATTATTCAAGCACTTCCCCTCAAGTCGGTGCACATATATTATTAGCACCAATTTCGTTACAAAGAAACTTGAACTAACACCTAAGGGACTCAGTAAATAGATATGTCGCTTGTCTTCCGATGGAAGGGCAATTTTGACTTGATATTGGAGTTTGCTCACAAATGAAATGACAATCAACCTTGATATGTCTTCTGCATTTGTGAAAAATTGTCTTTGACATAATGTAGATAGCAACTTGCTTATCACAGTGTAAAAACAACTCCAATACATCTGAATATTATATCCAAGTTCCTCGAAGATATTTTTGACCCATAAGAGATCACTAGTAGCATGGGCCATGACTCAATACTCTGACTCTGCACTGAATCGAGCCACCACCTTTTGTTGTTTGTTTTTCCAAGACACAAGATTGCCTCCCACAAATACACAGTCTCTAGATACAAATAGTCCAATCAACATCAGAGAAACCATGAACTTTAGATGTCCATGATTAGAATATTCATTACATCGCATGGACTCCTTTCGAGATATCAAAGTATCTGAATGACGGTCTCCATGTGTACAGTATGGGATTTGTCCATCAATTGACTAACTGCAACGGTAGCAAAAGATATATTTAGACAAGTGATTATGAGACAATTAAGTGTTCCCACTAGCCTTCTGCACCTCCGATGATCTTTGAGTGGCTCGTTTCTTAAAAAGATAAAGTGTTTTTGTTATGAAATGATAATTCTAACTGGGGATCTAGCCATCTCAAGAAAGTATTTTGGGCGTCTCAAATCTTTAGTTTGAAATTTGCTTTTAAAACATTGTTTGAGCTTAAGAATTCTTAATTGATTGTCTCTTGTAATGACAATATGATCAAACTTGGACAATAAGAACGACTCCTAAGGGCCCACATTGATAGATAACAGAATGATCAAGTGTAGATCGTAGATGATCATAGTGCACAATTGCATGACTGAACTGCCAACCTAAGCTCTCAGAGACTGTTTAATACCATAGGTGAATTTGTTGAGCCTATTGACAAGACGAGGCACCCCCTGAGCAACAAACCCCAGACTAGAGGTTGCCCCATGTGAATATCTTCTGACAAATCATTATGAAAGAAAGCACTTTTAAAATCTAATTGGTGTAGAGGTCATGAGAAATGGGCAATCAACGAAAGAAATATCTAAATAGAAGACATACTGGCCACCAGGGAAAAAGTCTCCAAATGATCATCCCCATATACCATAATGTAACCCTTAGCTACCAAGTCGTCCTTTCAAGCAATCAACCGATCCACTAGGCCCTACTTTCACAAAGAAGTCTCGTCGATATCCAATTATACCTTTGTCATTAGGAGTAGGAACAAGACTTCATGTATGATTCTAGTGAAGACTTCTTAGCCCATCTTCCATAGCCCGTTGCCAACCCGGATGGCTTATATGAACAGATAAAGAAGTAGGTATTGCAATGTCAGACGAAGAAGAGAGTAAAGCTTCATATGATGTGTCATCTTGTTGTAGATTATACATTTCTATTGTCATGTCATACATGTGTGAAATGTTTGATGAGTACATCAAGTGAAGATGCCCCTAAAGTTCTTTGCACCTTTCAAAGTGGTTAGTGAGGTCAGCCACATGAGACTCAATAGAATAGATAGAAGATTTGCATCAATTTATTTCCACCCTTCTAGAGTCTCCCGATAATACATTCTGAAATATGTTTAAACTGTCATTATCCTTGAGCCAGATCTTGACAGTGCGGCTCCATGGAGAAAAGTTCTTCTTTTTGAATTTTGTGTTCATGATGACTCAATTGCAGATAAGTAGGGAAGGTGCAGAGTGGAACCACTATGATAAAGAGGGATTTTGATCAATTATATGGGCACGTTTGGTTAGCTGGATTTACTGAAATCCTGAATTCTATCCATCTTGTATTGCTGAAATGTTGCATTCTCAAAATCCCGTAAAGTAAAATTTTATGTATGGTTTGCTGGATTTTGTAAGTGTGGGATTTATCTTTTTTCGTGTCTGTTGTCTTGCCCATGATGGATTTTGGCATCCGGGAGAATTTTGATGGAGACCAAAATGCGGGATTCCTATTCTATTTGAAAATCCCGGGATTAGGCCCATTTCTCCAATTCCGCAAACCAAACATAAAATTTGCAGAACTGGAGTCCAAAATACAATCCAATATGGCAAAATCCAGGTAACCAAACGTGCCCTGTGTGTAAATGGTACATGGCGTATAATTGGGGCACACGTGAGAATTTATTGATGAAAAACAAATACTTAAACGCAGTGTGTGATTGAGTACACCGCGTGTGTAAATTTGTTGATGATGGGCATACTTCTAAAGACACAGTGTATGTGGGAGTGCACGGTATGCTAGAGAGTAAATGACGTGTAAATGACCTACAAGTCGTGTATGTTGTTGAGGATGATGACCTCCACTTCGAACAAAAGTACACGGTGTGTTGGATACATACACGGCGTGTTCCTTTGTGTACAGACAAAAACATCGCCCAAAGCAGAGTTACATGGCGTATAACGTCCCGCCAGAACAAATTTGAACTGGTAGATCAGCCAACACCAACATGCAAATGTAGGGGAAGTTTCACCCTATTTCGAAGTATGAATCTGGCTATAAGGACAAACTTTGGACGGTGTTTCTTTGCTTATTGAGGAGAGAGATATCGGTGGTGATAGAGATCACACTGGTGCTTGATCGTGATGGCGAAGATGATTGCAGTGATACACCATGAGCATGGTTCTTGATAGTGATGGAGATGGCAAAGATGACTATAGTGATACATAGTGAGCATACAAACGACAATCGTCGAGGCGTTGGAGATGACTTCCACCGTGAAGATGAGGAGACGATTACTGAAATTGGTGGAGGTGACTTCCACCGTGGAGAAGACAACAAGCACGAACAACTATCGTGGAGGACAGTTGCCGACAGTGAAGGCTTTAATGATCGAGGACGGACTATTGCTTGAATTTTTTTTCAAGGGTTATGGACCGCTCTACTATGATACCATATAAACTAAGAGACTACGGAGACAGAGCAACTTGATGTGTATTTTGAACAAGGCACGCCGGTCAACGACCTAATTACCCAATACGGGACCAATCCCATATATACCAAGAATTGGAATAGGAAATACAATATAAAGAACTAAAAAAACAAATACTTATTATTTTAACAGCTCAAAAATCATTGTGCTCCTTGATTGTCTAGCACAAACTTAACTATCTTGAACAAGATTCACTCGTGTGCAGAAATATGATGGCGTAATCAATCAAGATAGCTCCCTTTGGAGGCACCCTTGGCACTTTGTAGAGCATTGACAAGTGCCTCTGCATAAAAGGAGCTCCACCTATGTGTGAGCAAACAATGCCAGAACTAACTCTTGATACAACCAACCTATTCTAGCCAATGTCAAATACATCAACCCCGTCATGTTTCGTTGCTCCAAGGCTGGTGGATGATGTGAGACGCTCTCAATGGCATCAGTGGCCAGAATTTTTTCTTTTGTGGTCACTAGGCGTTTGTCTTTCATTCTTTGTGGCCACTTTATTTCCTTAATTCAGCCGTCTATTAGGCCCACGGATTTTGTAGCCAAGGCAGTCATTCTCATTGGTTTCAAGCCACTAGGCCCATTAACTAATCATGTTTGGCCTTTTAAAAGTTTAACACCAATAATTTTCAGAAAGGTTATAGTAGCAGTATGCAATCTCTCCCTAAAAGCACCAGAATGTCCTCCCACTCTAGCAATTCTCTCATCTAGCCCATTAATTAACCGGTTGCTTTGCATTGCAGCATTAGATGTAGTCCTCCATGGAAAAAAAAACTTTTTTTATTTCAAAAATTGCATATAAAGTCATGGCTTTGATCTTTTCTGTCTCTCACTAGTGTACCATTTGTCCCAACTTAAATCAGTGTTTCCTCCCTCCCCTTTGTTACAAGCTTCTTATAGGGGACATTGTGCTATGTCCAAACCTACTACTCTTTTATGTTGGAAGTTGGTATAAGAGAGAACGATAGAGTGGATGGGTAGTGTACAGAGCACTGGAAAGAATTTGTTGAGAGAGTGTCTTAAACTCTCTAGAAAGGCTTCCTTGATGAACCGGACGTCTACACCAAGCCTCGACATCTTCGGGATATGTTTTGGGCACCTACAGGTGTATTTATGGTCATTACTCCAGACCATATATGACCTGCCTGGAGATCCTAGATTGTATTTGTATTTACGGTCTAGCCGGACCATATACAGTCCTGTGTTGGACTGTAAATGTTGCTGATTTGGAAATACAGTCTATGTTACAGCCCGTATACAGTCCCTGTCGGACTGTAAACACGGTCGGGAAAAAATCTAATTACTTCGAGACTTTGGATATGGGTTCTATTCTTATAAATAGACTCCCCCAACTCGTCCCAGACATGAAGAGCAACGAAGAGACATCAAGAGACATTGTTTTTCAAAGACCTAAAGCCACAGACGGACCTAGGCCTTTCCTTAGGGTTTCACGCCTCCAAGAGCTCCTCGCCAAGCAACTGTCTTCTTCCACGGTTGGCTTTTAGGTGTAAAAGGGGATTGGGTTTTTCTTCTCTCTTCTGTGATCATCATCTCATTAATCTCTCTATCAATAATATCATCTCTGCCAGTGGATGTAGGCTCCCACATTAGCAATTTGTCGAACCACTATAAATCTCATCTTTGTGGTTGCTTGCTTGTTAATTGTTGATCTTCGTCGTACATATTTGGTTTGGATTGCTCGATCTCACTCTTCCACATCTCGCAACAAGCTCGTCGGGCCTTGTTGTTCGGGTCTCTCATCACCACCATGTCCCAACAAGTGGTATCAGAGCAATATCTACCTCTGAATCTTTACCATGACGTTGAAGTACAACATCAAGAAGTTTGATCGCTTGAAGAGCTTCTCTCTCACGCAAGTCAAGTGTGAATCTTGCCTCACGCAAGGAGGAGTCCCCAAAGCTCTTCTCAGAAAGGAGAAGAAATAGGAATCCATGACGGATGAGCGGTGGGAGGAGATTGATCAGAAGGCGCATACATGCGTCTTTCTCTGTTAGGAGGATGAAGTCCTCCGTGAGGTCGTCCATCTGAAGACCGCCAAAGACGTTTGGGATGAACTTGAAGCACTCTACATAAAGAAGTCCATCACCAAGTCACCAACGAGCTTGCGCTAAAGAAGCGCCTTTTCATGCTTCGCATGGAAGAAGGTGGTTCCTTGACGACTCTTCTCGATGAGTTCAATGAAATCATCCACGACCACAGGCAAATCGATGTGAAGATAGAGGACAAGGATCAAGCAATTTTGTTGCTTTGTACCCTTCCACCATCCTACAAGATCTCTGGGATATGATGATATTCCGCTAGTCAAAAACTATCTCACTCCATGAAGTCAAAACGGTCTTGACGTCTCAAGAGAAATTAGAGAAGGATCTTACTTCATCAAAAGTAGCAGGTGAAGCTTTGGCCGCTAGAGGAAGGGAGCGTCCACGTGACAAAGACCCTGAAAGTTCAAAGCAAAAGAAGAACAAGTCAAAGTCATGTCAATCAAAGACGTGCAACTATTGCAAGAAGACAGGTCATACCCGGGATGAATGCTACAAGTTGCAAAATAAGCAGAAGCATGAGAAATCAAATGATGATGCAACTCATGCAAAGGTGGCTCATGGAGATTCTGAAGACGACGGCTACGTTCTTGCTTCATCGCCGTCCTACGATTACAAGAAGGATTAGGTTCTTCATTGAGCATGCACGTACCACATGACCGAGCGTAAGGATTACTTCCACACCTATGAGTCACGTCAAGGTGGAGATATCCTTATGGGTGACGATCGTCCTTGCAAGACGATTGGTGTTGGCACGGTGAAGATCAAGATGTTTGATGGTGAAGTCAGAACATTAACGGACGTCCGGCATGTTGTTGGGTCAAAGAAGAATCTCATCTCTTTGGGCACACTTGAAGACAAGGGCTGCAAGTTCTCTGGTGAACACGAAGTTCTTAATGTTCTTAAAGATGATCGGGTCCTCATGAAGGCAGTGAGAAATTCACACAAATTGCAAGGTTCCACTATCTCAAGCTCCGCAGCGGTTACAACTTCATCTAAAGACACCACAAGGCTCTGGCATATGCGTTTGGGACACATGTCTGAGAAAGGGATGATGTTTTTGAGCAAGAGGCTTGTTGTGTGGCGAAAGCATTGGAAAGTTAGATTTCTGCGAGCATTGTGTTATGGGGAAGGCTAAACGCAATAGCTTTGACACGGCAATTCATTCATCCAAGGATACTCTAGATTATGTTCACTCTGATCTATGGGGCCCTTCTCGTGTTCCTTCCAAAGGTGGTGCTAAATATATGATGACCTTCATTGATGATTGCACAGGGAAGGTTTGGGTTTATTTTCTCAAGAGCAAGGATGAGGCGTTCTCGACTTTCAAGCAATGGAAGGCTCTTGTTGAGAATCAAACCCATAAGAGCATAAATACTTTTCGGACTAATAACAGCTTGAGTTATGTTCTAAGGAGTTCAATAGTTTCTGCAGTGATCATGGGATCAAAAGACATCGTACAATGCAACACACTCCCAAGCAGAACGGTGTAGCAGAATGACTGAACATAACATTGTTGAAAAAGGCATGATCCATGCTTCTCAATGCGGGCTTGGATAGATCTTTCTGGGCTAAAGCTATGTCAACCTCTTGTTATTTGGTGAACTGTTTTCCATCGTCTTGTATTAATTTCAAGACTCCTATAGAAGCTTGGTTTGGTAAACATGTTGATTATTAGAATCTGTGAATATTCGGTTGTCCTGCTTATGCACATTCTGATACTAGCAAATTAGAACACAGAGCTATCAAATGCATATTCCTTGGTTATGCTTCTGGGGTGAAAGGATATCGTCTTTGGTGCCAGGATCCTTCTTCACTACACTTCTTGGTAGAGTGCAACATTACTTTTAACGAATCTTCCATGTTGTCTACTATGCAAGACACAAGTAGCCCTTCTACATGTTCTCTACAGAGCGTCCCACAACAGGTGGAGACCAAAGAAGCTATCGGCTCAGTGTAGCCAAAGGCAAAGGCAAACATATGGTCAAACCACTCTAACACTATGGCTTTGGTGACTCCATGGTAGCCTATGCTCTTTCCAACACTGTTGATGTGGATATTGGTGATAAGCCAACCAATTTTCGTGATGCAGTCGCAGGTCATGATGCTCCGTAATGGATTGCTGCAATGAAGGAAGATATGGAATCTCTTCACAAGAATCAAACTTGGGAGTTGGTGGTACCTCCCAAAAGCAAGAAAGTAGTAGGCTGCAAGTGGGTCTATAAGAGAAAGGTGATAGTTACAAGGCACATCTCATTGCAAAAGGCTACAATCAAATTGAAGGCATTGATTATAATGAAGTCTTCTCACTCGTTGTCAAGCATAGTTCCATACGGGTGCTTCTTTCTTTGGTAGCCATTGAAGACCTAGAGTTGCAGCAGCTAGATGTAAAGACAGCTTTTCTACGCGATGAACTAGAAGAAAAGATCTACATGCAACAGCCAGAGGGTTTTGAAGATAAAGAGAACCATGTGTGTTTGCTCAAGAGGTCACTCTATAGGCTGAAGCAATATCCTAGACAATGATACAGGAGATTTGACTCTTTCATGACGTACAACGGATTTTCCAGGAGTAGCTATGACGCTTGCATCTACTACAAAGGGTTGGATGACAATTCCTTTGTTTACCTACTGCTATATGTTGATGACATGTTGATCGCTTCTAGGCACTTCATCTGAGATTGCCAAGGTGAAATCTCTTTTAGGCGGAGAATTTGATATGACAGACCTAGGTGAAGCTAAGAAGATTCTTGGCATGGAGATTCAAAGGGACTCAGATTATGCAGGCGACCTCGACAAGAGGAAATCCCTCACATGTTACATGTTCACAGTGGTATCTATAGCGATTAGTTGGAAAGCCACTCTACAAAGTACTATTGCTTTATCTACTACTGAAGCAGAGTACATGGCAATGGAAGCCGTGAAGGAGGGCTTTATGGCTCAAGGGCTTTATGAATCAATTGGGCATGGTTCAAGAACAAGTTATTGTTCATTGTGACAGTTAAAGTGCTATACATCTTAGCAAAGATCAAATGTTCCACGAGAGAACGAAGTACATTGATGTCAAGTACCACTTCATTGGAGAAGTCACAGCTGAAGGCAAGGTTCAAATACAGAAGATTGGTACGTCTGAGAATCCAGTTGACATTATGACAAAGACTCTTCCGTTAGCTAAATTTGAACTTTGCTCACAATTAGTTGGTCTTCTTTCTACCTGAACTTTGCCCATGCAGGGCATACAGAGGAGAGGGTATTCTTAATCAGTTTTTGATATTGGAGAAGATTGCAAGTGCTTTTCTACTTCCATCATTTTCGAGTTGAAGACAACGTGGAGTTTGTTGAGAGAGTGGCTTAAACTCTCTAGAAAAGCTTCCTTGATGAATCGGACGTCTACACCAAGCCTCGGCATCTTTGGGATGCATTTTGGGCACTTGCAGGTGTATTTACGGTCATTACTCCCGACCATATATGGTCTGCCTGGAGATCCTGGATTGTATTTGTATTTACGGTCCAGCCGAACCTTATACAATCCAACGTTGGATTGTAAATGTTGCTGATTTGGAAATACATACAGTATACAGTCCCTACCGGGCCGTAAACGCGGTCGAAAAACAACCTACTCACTTCGGGACTTTGGATATGGGTTCAATTCTTATAAATAGACTCCCCCAACTCGTCTCAAACATGAAGAGCAACGAAGAGACGTCATTTTTCGATGACCTAAAGCCACAGACAGACCTAGGCCTTTCCTTAGGGTTTCACGCCTCCAAGAGCTCCTCTCCCAACAACCGTCTTCTTCCACGATTGGCTTTCAAGTATAAAAGGGGATTGGGTTTTTCTTCTCTCTTCTGTGATCATCATCTCTGTAATCTCTCTATCAATAATATCATCACCGCCAGTGGATGTAGGGTCCCACATTGGGAATTTGCCAAACCATTATAAATCTCATTTTTGTGGTTGTTTGCTTGTTCGTTATTGATCTTCGTCGTACGTATTCGGTTTGGATTGCTCGATCTCACGCTTCCGCATCTCCGCAACAAGCTTGTTGGGCCTTGTTGTTCGGGTCTCTCATCACCACCATATCCCAACAGAATTTATTGTTCAAGATTTACCACCTTTCGATGGAGCCTTTACCTTAACTTTGGTTTATCAGAGGATATTCTTCTACTTGCTTATGTTCATGTCACAGTAGTAAGCATGTTCTTACCAACAAGTCCACATCATCGAACTACATGCTCATAATCTCACGTTATACATGCTACCATCTACCTGTGTCCAGCACTCTAATTGTTCTTATTGCTACCACAGTCACTTTGCACTACTTTAGTTTTCCATTCCAGATTGCATGCAATATATCCAGAGTGATCACAAGGCCCGTTTATAATCCAAGTACTTGGAGTTAAAAGAAACTTCTTTTGTGTCCAAGACTCCAAATTCATGGAGGGGGAGCGGGGGTCCCCATGTATGTACCAAATCTAGAGACTGTAGAGTTGGACTTGCTGCTGGACCATAATTTTCAAAGTTATGTTAGGTTCAAGTATTTTCCTTTTGTTGAGTTCGTATTTTCATCATTGTTACATGATTGTCATGATTATTTTCTTATAAGTATGTTTTATGTTTATGATTGTTAGGTTCATCATTGTGTGTGCTTAGTGAAATCTTTTGATCATCCATCCGATATATTGACACAGCTTCAATCATTCCTAACTCAAATTCAAATACAATATAGAGAGGTGTATAGCTAGATCGCACATAAAAAAGGCTGTGTACCAATTACTTTACATGCAAAACATAAGAACATTACCTTAACGTCACCTGTCCCAGGAAAAAATTTGTCTCCATACTTGTGAAAACTGACAGTCATCACTCTGTAATTTTAAAAAAAAAACTAACTTCATAAATAAACAAAATGAAAAGCTGCTTTAGTGTTGATGTGTATCTGTTATTCAAATCGTCAATTCTCAAAGTGCAATACATGTGTGGGAATAAACAAAGTTTTGAATATGTAAGGACTCTAATGCAGACAAATTTGAACCTACTAGCAAAGTATCCATACACTTCTATAAGCAAAGACCGACTCAAAAGACTATCTTTTTATTATTCTCTCAGACGAGACAACCATAAAACAGTGTGTTTTGTTGTAAATTCCAAATCGTAATGAAGTGAATGATTAAAACAAATATGGTAGTTATAGATGGGATTGGATTTTGATTTTCAGTGCATTTATATGTCTAAACGTTTTTTGTCACGGTATCATCTTGTATGATATCCAAAAAGAATGAAAAAAATGGAATCAGATAACATTATTTGAAGTACCTCCATTGAAAAGCTTATTGAAGTTTTTTTTGTAAAATTCTTGACATCATCATCCTTATCCAATACTCCATTTATATTCTTGATGCCTTTCACTTGGCCCCGATCTCTTTCCTTTTCTTTCTCTTAAATGACTCATTTATATACATCTCTTTTCCCCATTTTGGTATCCAACTTCTTACGTATTTTTGGAATGGTTCTAAAGACTTAGAAAATCAAAATTATTTATTTCAGTGGTGACTAATGCAAGACGAGCTGCCAACTTCATCTATATTGCTCCTCCATCTAAGCAAACATGGGAAGCAAAGACTATTGTGACAGAGAATTGGAATGTCTTGGTATCACAAATTTTGCAATAAATTGTATTGCTCTGTAAAGTCTCAAGGAGAAGAAACAAAGGCTTCTTAGAGGGTTTGTTTCTCATAAATGGGGTTTTCATCCTCCTAATAGAACCGAGAACATAGTGAAGTCAAGACTATCTTTTAAACTTGTAAATAGCTATCAAGATGGATAATGACCCTAGTTGTGATATTTTACACATGCTGGATGGCAACAAAAACCATTATGCGTGAAGCTATGAGCATGACGAGATATTGTGCAAGGATAGTGAGGCTAAGATCTTGTTATAATACTTGCACATAATTGATTGTAGATAAGACAGAATGCTTAGCTACCCTGCATAAAGCTAGTATAACTTTCATATAAAGTTACCATAAAATTTCTACTGTGCTGTCTTTTTTACAAGTCAACTTACACTTGAATTTTTTATAATATTCAGCATATTACCCCAACCCTAGGCTACAATACAGCCTTGGCGTGAAGCTAAATGGATACCTATAAAAAGTATTGTAAAATGGGAAGTATGACTATTTTAAGATAATTAAGAAATGATTGTAAGGCTTGTATAAATAGGAGGTTAGACAGAGTAACACTCCTATACTCCCCAATATGGGCCTAAACACATGGCAGACTCTAATACTCCCCCTCAAGCTGGATCCTAGGTGAATCACATAGCCAGCTTGGCAAGACACATACAAACTCAAATATAAAAAATTAAGATATACTCAGCCCACACAAAAGATCACTCATCCTAAATCTCAAAATATAACACTCAAAAGTCTCAAACACTCAATCACTCCTTGAAGTAGATAGCGTCAAGATAGTAGCATAAAAGCTGACTCCCTCTTTAGTAGATAGTGCAGAAGTATTAGAAGGGTAGACTCCCCCTGAAGCACTAGCAGTATAACAGGTTTCACGAGGAAAACCGTACCAACATAGATAGCAAAAGCATCTCTAAAATAAATAAAGTAGCATCTGGAGCAGTAGATAGCAACACATCTGCTTAGTTGCAACCAACTTAGTCGTTGACATCACAGTTTAGAGGGTGTTCGGTCACAGACAGGCAGCATTCGATGTGCATATAAAGCACAGACGGGCAGATAATGTAAATGCACAATAATAGATAAATGGCATAAGGCATCAAGAATGATGTCGTGCGGATAGAAGACCATGAGCAATGTAGTTATAGCAGAAAACTTCATTATGCATAGGCAAATGTATGAGAAGCTCGATAGCAACATCACATGATGCACAATATTAATACAACAAAAGTAGATAATACCATGGCAGAAGATAAGTAGCATCATGAATATATACTATAGCACCATAAAAGTCGAAAATGAAGCATAAATCCATAGCAGGAGATCAACATAATAGGCGGTGGCCTCAGTTTTACACAAGCAACAATAGGCATGTAACAGGCAAGCCTCAGTCTTACACAAGCAGTATCTAGAGCAACAGCATATAGAAGCATATTGCAGGTGACACCATCACAGTTGCAAGCGTTGTCGAGCAGCCCAAAGAGTGTTGGGGCACATATAGTAAATTCTAGAGAGTGTTGGTCCACATGTAGAGGCTGTTAGAGAGTCTATTTACTTTATATTTTCTATTTTACTTAAGTTGTTTAGTTTGTTTGTAATATGGGCCCAAGTGTGTCTTGGCCCATTAGGGTTTGTCTTGTGTTTTTATGCTTTCCCCTTGTCCTATTTATAGGAAAGAGTGGCTGCCTCCTATCAATAAGAACAAAAACCTACACAAGGGGATTTCCCCATCATATCTCTATTCCACATGGTATCATAGTTGGCTTTCATGTGCCGCCCCCAACCCTAAGAGAGAGAGAGAGAGAGAGAGCAGGAGAGATGCCTCCCCTTGCAGGCGGTTGGCGCCGTTGGGCGTTGCTTGGCTGCCCCCAGGATTTTCCATCCTTGCTTCTTCTTGGAGTCGTTCCTTCGAGTTGTCTCCATCTTCAACAAAATCATCCACATTGAAGTTGTTTGTACTAGATCTACAAGGGCCACCATGCCTCCGTCAAACTTGACTTGCTAATGGAGCCACCGATATCCTATTCGCCGCCATCTTCACAGATCTAGACCGCCATTATTTACTCCGCCGCCTATGCCACCATCATTGAGATCTAATCCAAAATCTTTGATAAAGATATCTCTTTTCTACTGATATTGTGGACACATCATCCCTATATTGCTATGATGAAGATCCGGAAGGATTTTCCCCTCTTTTGTTGTTGTCTATGGGGTTTTTCTGTTGTTGTTCGCTGCTAACACGGCGTATCGTTAAATGACACAACGTGTTGGCGAAGACTTGGTTTCGCAAATCTGCCCACGACGACACAATGTGTCGCTTCTTGACATGGTGTGTTGCCTACACTATGACACAGTATGTTGTTTGCACTGACACGGTGTGTCGCCTAAAGACATGGCGTGTCACTTGCGTTCAGCCCTGAGATTCTGTCAACTAACACTGTGTGTCACTGTATGACACGGCGTGTCGCATGTTTCCTGTTGGCATCGACTTCTGTTGTTATGGTATCAGACACAGCGTGTCTTTTCATCGACACAGCGTGTCACCTGTTACTGCTTATTATTGTCTCAACTTCTATCAACTGACACGGCATGTCACTATACGACATGGCGTGTTGCCTGCTTCTTGTCGACGTTGACTTCTACCGGTGCATCTACTGATGTGCAACATGGTGTGTCTCTTCATCGATTTGGCGTGTCAACTGCTATTGCTGATATTACTCGGCGTGTTTCACCATCCACAATGACTTTGTTACATGACGGAGGTATCTATACATGGCGAGTCCCTTCTTTATCCTTACCAGCAACAAGTATCTTCTTTTTCAACACTTTTATTACTGCCTTTTGTTGTTTCACACCCCTACCCTTCCCAACTATATATACCTTTTGCCTACCTCAATACTTGTTCCGCCCCCATATACATATTGAACATACTGATTGTAAAAGGATCCATTTATTTTTCTATCCGGATCTATGTAATTGAGTCATGTTGCATCTTGACTCGAGTTCTCAATTACCTCCTCCACATATTTGCTTACAAAAACCCAACCTCTACCATTGTTTTTGACTCTCCACCCCAACCACTCTCTTGACTCTTTTCGTAGTAGGCATGAGGAGGAGGATGGAGGATGATGAGTAGAGGGAAGAAATGAGATGAAGGACAGATGAAGAGAAATGAAGAAGACTTTAGTTCCACTGCTATATGGATCTTCATGCCACCTTTTACTGTTGATATATGGATCTTCATGCCTCTTCTACTGTTGATATATGGATCCTTACTATGTGGTGTTCCTTTTGCTTCTATGTGGATCCTTCTATTGTTATGTGGACTAGTTTTGTTGTTGCTTGTTTCTACTGTGGAGCTTTCTGCTGCTATTATTGCTTATTCATCATCATCTCGACCACTGCTATGTTGTTGATTGCTTTTCTATCCGGCGACGTCATTCTTACTACTTGTGCTATAATTAGCATATTTTACTTATTGTTTAGTGAGCTTGCACTACAGTTGTTCGTGTTCTATTTGCACATTGACCCTTTGTATGTGCCTTGCACACGTCTACTACCGGTGTTGTTGTGACCTAGCACTCTCTGGGGACTGTGACCCAGCACTTTATGGACTCTGACGTCTGCTTCTAGAATGAAAATTATATGATGAGATGATGATGGTACTTTTGGTTACATGCGTGTGATGGGGCTTCATGATTTTCTGCTATTGTTGTTCATCTTGGAGTCTTTTTGTTGCTTCCTACTTTGAACACTGGTCTTTTATCCGGCTACGTCATCTATTTTCTACTATTGTTTTCCAACACTCTTTGGCTTGGTCGTGCCTTGAGCATGTTGACTCCTTTCTTGTCCATGCCTTGTATGCACGTTATCTGGTGCTTCTTGTGTTCCAATACTCTCTGGACTATTTGATAGCGATAGTGACTGCGATGAAGACCATGATGCCTACTTGTTAATGTCTAGTCTGCTTTAGATGCTACTTCATATTGATCAAGAAGCTTCAGCTACTTGCTTTTGGATTATCTGCTTGAAGGGGAGTATTTAAGTGCATGAGTGATTTATTATAATGTTGAGGGGGAGAAATTTGTGTATAGGCTTGGTTATCATTTTATTTTGTTTAGTCTGTTTGTTTGTCTGTTTGCAAGCTGACTTGGGATTCTCCCAAGCTCAAGCTTAAGGGGGAGTGTTAGAGACAAGGAAGAAAATGTCGATTTAGATGTCTTTTCGATGGCCACAGAAACAAAAATTTCGACAAATTTTGACAAAAATTTTGATAATTGCATCTTGGTGTTTCGACAGCAAAATTAACAAATTAATTTATGAATTTTACCAGAATGATCTACTAGTGTAGATCTACTCAAATATGTAATAATATTTCATACTGGATATGTGGGGGGTGGGGTCTCATCATTTGTGAGTGAATGACCTTGAACTGTTTTGATGGGCATTTCGATGGGGAATTTTGATGTCAATTTTCAATGGTGAAATCAATGAATTAAGTCATTATAGATTGCAGGCACAATATATAGACTTAAAGACACAAAATTGTGCAAAAAAAAGATGCTCTAGGTAGTACATAGTATATGAAAAAGTGAACAAAATCGATGATCTGCCTGTTTCGAGAGTTTCGTCAGTCCATTTCGATGTCCGATTGTAAGCGACACATATAAAATTGGCAAAATTTAGACATTTTCAACATTGGTTAGAGAGTTTATTTACTTAAGTTATTTCTATTTTACTTAAGTTGTTTAGTTTGTTTGTAATATAGGCCCAAGTGTGTCTTGGCTCATTAGGGTTTGTCTTGTGTTTGTATGCTTCCCCCTTATCCTATTTATAGGAAAGGGTGGTTACCTCCTATGAATGAAAACAAAAACCTACACGAGGGGATTCCCCCGTCATATCTATGTCCACAGAGGCATCAACGTGCATAGCGAAATTGCGAATAGGTAGCGGAAAGTCAACACACATACAACGTGAACAAGTAGAAAAGATGACAATAGTCTAATAGCATCTCTTCAAAGAACAAATGTACATGATACACAAAAGTAGGGCATCACAGGAGCAAGGAATGAGGTTTCGGCGAAATCACCGAAATTTCGCCCCAAAATACCGATTTCGGTAGCATCTGGTACCGAAACATGCGACTATACCGATTTCAATCGAAACTGGCAACAAGATTGCATTTATCGAAATTTCAACAAAAATTTCGACGGTTTCGAAGAATTTCGCCAATTTCGAGGTTTTTTGTACACAAATTGAAAATTTTCGATGGAAATTTCGATGGAAGTTTCGATAATTGCAATCCTTTATGTTATTGTTGTTTTTTTAATAGGACTAAAGGGGGATTGGGGTTATTTCACCATTTATTACTCATGCATAGCATATACCTATAATATATCATAGTTACATTGCATTCCCTAATATTTGCTACTCAAATTATCAAATACTAATACGATGCATGCTTTATGCTATATTTTATTTTCTTCAATGCGGACTACATGTATCCTAGTGGTGGTTTATTAGACAACGAGGGTCCTAGGAAGCCAAATACACCAAAAAATAATGATTTTACTTGGAAACATTGCATTAATGTTCTTAGGGCCAATGAAATGGTTGACTGTCGAGTCAATATCAACAGCAAACTATCAACCCAAGTAAAATGTGTGGGGGACGCCCTACATATCAAATATGTGATGTTATAGCACAAATAAGTACATGCATGTATATAGCTCATAACTACAAAATTACATAACTTAATTCCTACATTTTGTCATCGAAATCCTCAATAAACATGACATTTCCCTTACCTCCCACATGAAGGACCCCTCCCTAACCTACCCCCACATAAAATTTTATTGCATAAAACAATGCATTTAGGTGTAGAGATCACGCCTGTAAAATTTCATAAATTAATTCGTTCATTTTGGCATCGAAACGGGCACAATTGCATTTGTCGGAATTTTTGTCGAAATTTCCATAAATTTCGATTTCCGTGCTGTCGAAACGGTATCGAAATCGGATACCTTATTCCTTGCACAGGAGTTGTTGATGTGTTCGCAAAGGAAGGTCTCCTTGTTGGAGTAGAAGGAAGGTATTGATGATGAGAGATCGAATTGGTTGATCTTGGCCAAAAAGGCATATGTCTCAGTGTTTGCCATGACTTCTCCTATGGGGTTTTGAACGAGTTAGGGAGAGAGGTGGAAAGAAGATGGTGCAAGTAGTGGATATAACAAGCGGGCCAGCAACAATTCTAGTCAAACCAACTGGAAGAATAGAACAACAATTGGCAAAAAAGATGAATCGAGAAATCAAAGATGATAAAAATCGTGGATAGTTTTGAATGGCAAAAGAAGGAAATCATCAAGATTTTAAAATGCGAAAAGAAAACAAAAAGGAAAGATTGCATCAATGTTTTAAAAAACATTAAGCGGACAGCACCTTGTAACTAGTTAAGCGGTAAGCGGCCGATTTTTGAAAAAACGGACTTTAGTTTTCTATATAATTTCATACAAAATTACACATATATATACTATACTCTTTGGAACTTTTATATATATCTAAACACTCTACCCAACAATACAAAACACCCAAATAGTTTATAAAATAGCTATAAGACAATAACTATAGCCATAATATAGTAAACAGTAGACTTGACATGGATAAAACATAAAACACCCTACATACATGATACAAAAGAAAATTTTACATGTTTACATAGCTAAGCAGTAAACAATAGACTAATTATTGGATACATTACTAACATAATTGTTATATGTGCATATCATCAATTAGTCATACATTACAGCAGCACATTTAATTAAAGTATGCATTCTAAATTAGATAATAGGCATAGGAAAAAAAACCAATTTAGCACACTTTTACAAAAATATTTACCAAAATAGCACACTTTGCAAAATATTTCCCAAAGTAGCACACTTTGGTCTGAAAACGCCACTTTGTGTGGAGCTTTTTGTAACCAGAACTATTGAGTGCAAATGGAAAGCGCCACTTCATGTGGCGTTTTTCATTTTTTTTTTTCAAATTTTTTTTATTTAAAAGTAGACACGCCAATTATTGTGGCGCTTTTCAATCTCGCATATAAAAACGCCACAAAAAGTGGTGGATTCCACACAAAGTGTGCTATTTTGGGAAATATTTTACAAAGTGTGCTACGTTGGTAAATATTTTTATAAAAGTGTGCTAAATTGGTTTTTTTCCATAGTCATACATTACAGCAGTACATCAATTAGTCATACCCAGGCTTATCATAGGATATTTAATGTATATAAGTTAATATATTATAGTCAATAATACTTGGGACCATATAGTTTATTTAATGTTACAGGTGTACAACGGTATTTAAAAAAAAGGACAAAAAGTGGGCAAAAAGCGGGAAAAAGGGCAAAAAGACGGAAAAAAGGGCAAAAGGCGGGAAAAACGGGTGATTTATTACAAATCGGTTAACATGCGATTTTGGCCATTTTTAAACGGCATGGGTGCTGGGCCGATTAATCGGCTGCTCAGGCCGTTTTTCATTTCACTGGATTACATACAAGCTTTCAATGGCGAAAGATATGAGGGTATAGAAGTTGACGGAATCCATGAGTGCAAGGTCCATTGGAGCTGGAGGTGAAGAAAAATCAAAAAGTCAAACATAGAGCAAGGCACACAACATGCAGGTCTTGATCTATAGAAACCATAGCCTGGGGAGAATGAAAATACAACCTATAGAAAAGAAGAAGAAAGGTAAAATAATAAAGAAAGTGACACACTGACGCTAACTAACAAAGGAAACACATGAAATTGGCGTTGCTAAAAACAACGAAAGGAAGGAAATAGGGTTATTGCCTTAGAAGGCAAAAGAACAAAAAAGAAAGGAAGAGGGGGGAAATTTAAACCTGCTCCAGTAAGAGGCCATGGAGGTTGGACATATGCATGGCGGACGGCCAAGCCAAGAAAGAGTGTTGACTGCCATCAAGCGGAAGAAAATATTTTTTTTTCAATGGTTGGGTATTGGATCACTGCTTTGATACCATGTAAAATGGGAAATATGATTAGTTTGAGATAATTAACAAGTGACTATAAGGCTTGTATAATAGGAGGTTAGATAGGATAACACTCCTATGCTCCCCAATATAGGAATAAACACATGACATACTCTAACAAGTATTACACGAGGTGATTGGAAAATTTTGAGTGAAGGCAAAACATTACTAGTCATGGGGCAAGTCATTGCTTGTTAGCTAATATGCAGTAGACTATAGTACAATTAAGTTTTACGATGACCAAATCTAAATCTTCATATTATATTCCCTTCAATTAGATAAAGATTTTCAGGAAAGCACAAGAAATTGTTTAGGTGCATAAAATCATGTATGTTCGACACAAGATCTTATCTAATAAGGAAAGTGAGCTCTCATTCTACCAGTCTACTACTCCTATGGTTATTATTTTTTTCATAAAACTTTAAATCATTTCACTAGTTGTTGAATGGCGGGTTAGTTATAAAAGTGAGTACAAAGAGTCGAAGAATGTAGTCATCAAAATACTGTCTCAAACGGCTACAACAAGTGTATGTGAGAGAAATTAGACACCCTTAACTCACACAAAAAGAAAGAAAACAATAGGGTTGAAATGATTCCACATATTGGTATACTAGTAAGAACACGTACCATTATATAATATTTTATCAAGACAGTGGCTAAGTATAAATCAAAACATAATTTACATTAATATATGCTATTAAAGAAAAATCTAAATTCTAATAAAGGAAATTAGTTAATGGCATGGATTAATATTATATTTTTTCGGTGGTTGAGTATGTGATAATAAAATATGTAGTTATTACATTGTGTTAGCAATAGGAGTATCATATTTGAAACAAATTGTAATTTATGAGAAAATTCTGGTTTTGGGGAAGGAGGAAAGATAAAGCATGAAGTTCGGAACTAAAAGAATTGGGAATAGTATGCGACATTCTAGGGTAGCGAAATATGTTAGAGAAGGGATGAAGAGATGACGATACATGGTCTCTTGAAGAAGCATTGGTCGGTAGTGGGAACATCTCTAAAGTAGAAGAGAGAGAAATAAGAGGAAAATAATAAAAAAGGGAGAAGATGTGGGAGGGAGTTAAGAAGAAAATAGGAATTACGAATTCTCACATTTGGAGTGGCTAGAAAATTTAGAAGAAAGTGAATATCGCATCACTGTAATTAGAAAGACAAACTCAATTTTCATATTATTTCAAGAAGCCACCATGAGACTTTGTAAATTAGAATTAACTTAGACTTACATGTATCATGATGCAAATCGCGATGATAGCACTTGCAGTCATGGATGAATGATACTAAGGCTAATGCCCCAATTGTAGACTTGGGTTGATCTGGTAGTGACCCAGACCCCACAATTGCAAGTTAAATGCGTACTAATATTCAACAATACAATCTTAAAAGGACAAATCAAGCAAATTTCACAATCAATTGCGTTGGATTTGCTTTGGATAATCCAAGTGGATTCCTTGGGCCTATACGTATAGATGAAAGAGAAGTAGGGTTGTAAATGGGTCTGGGTATACCGGCATACCCGCAAATCTGTATCAGCTAAAACCCATCACGGGTCTAATTTTTTGTAACCGTAAATCCACAGACCCACATACCTGCGGACCCGTATTTGAGCAGCTCCATTAATGGGTATTTCTTTACCTATACATTGTAGACCCGCATACCCGCATTACTGAATTCATATATATTATAAATGCATATCAAATTGAATGGCCTAAAGCCCCACCCATGATCTAATGGTTAACATCTAATATCAATTCCTAAACGGCAAAACCGAATAAAATTTTACAGTCGAGTCATAGACTCATTCCAATTGTAAATCCAGGTTCCAACTGGACTGCGACGCCGCTCTTGTGACTCCTGAACTAGAAACGCTCGTCCTCGTAAACCCCTCCCAGTTGGCTTGGAGTCCAGGTGCCTGTCAGCACGGTCCTTTGGTGGCAAAGGGGGAGATGACAAGTTTATAGATAACAGTCTCTTTTAGTCTATCAAATGGACCACGCATTAGAGGATTAACTACACCATTGATCGTCCCCTTATTGACTTATCCGGCCACAAAATACCAAGAAATGAAGTAGATTTTGTTCATAGGCCTCAAAAACATATCATAGATTTATGTTCCTTATGGCTATAGTTAATATTATGGATGTGATTATGGACAGGTGCAACAACAACCGTCAGATTTTATGGATCCTAGTATCATGTGGCAATGTAGAAAAAACTACTTTCTTAGACTAGCTTTTTGGCCTTGGCAATGGTGGACATAGCATGCCACCAGAGCATCACCAAACATGTTCCATGAGAATAGGAGTGAAAGTGTCCTTGGTCACGTTGGGAGGCGCGCCACTATACTTTTTTATGAATCTCGTAGGAGAACCATATAAAGTACAAAACGTTGTCCATCAACTCATAGTCCTGTGATAAATTCAGTTGATGAAAGGCCCCAAGGGAAAAGCTACGATGATTTCCTGCTCTCTGGTAGTAAGCCCTCTCATATGCATTCTCGATAGGAAAGATCTCCAACACCTTTGTGACTTTGTCTAATAACTTTGATGCTCTTCCCAGATTGCATTCATACAGACATATTGATCTTTCTTCTAATGCTTGGTTTGGATGCTTAAAGACATCTTTTTATTTTGCAGCATTGTAGTCCAAGTTGACTAACTATCAACTAAACTGCTCTCAATAGATGAGTCAAGTGACATGGATGCAATATACTTTAACAGCTGAATATGACAGCAGGCTTCAAGTAAATTGCTTTCGTAATAGAGGGCAAGATATTGAGCATGGTATTGGTCAAATTTGGATGAATATTCAGTGTTTCACTCTGTTGGTAAAATTGTTCTGTCGTTTCTTGTTTGTTGTGTGATAATGTAAGTTTGTAACTTGTTACTCGTTGTTTCCATCGCTTTTGTGTATCTATGTTTTGAAAGTCTTCTAGACATTTATTATTAAAAAGACACAAAAAATATGTTGTTCAGCTACATTGGATGTTTTATACGATTCTATCAAATTTTGTTGCAATCTCACTAATGTAGCATTAACTTGCAGCCAAAATGTATTCAGAGACTTCATAGAAGTTTCTATTTCCACACCCCTAGAAGTCGAAATCGTGTATCAAGTTAACAACTAGCTAAGCAGAAATAGGTACTAAATAATGAAACTGTAGCAGTGTCCAAATCCCAAGAGAAACAGTGAACAAAAGTCTTGTTCAGTTTGACAAAGAAAGCCGGCAGATCTATTTGATGTAGGGACCATATTTCATTGTTTTGACAATTCATTGTAATGTCAAGGGCCTCAAGGAACTATGTGTATGTAAGTCTAAGATCTTCTTGGCATTACATGATGCTGAAGTTAAGAGTAGTTAGACTGCAATACTAGTGAGAAAAATAGGCAGTTTTGTTGACTACCAAAGCACTTTTTTCATGATACTACCTGTCAGTGAAGTAGAAGGCCTCTTCCACTCCATCTCCATGGTGAACATCTATATCAATGTAGAGAACCCTGGCATGATATTTCAGGAGCTCCAGAATGCCCAAAACCAGGTCATTGATGTAACAAAAACCAGACGCCTTGCACTTTTTAGCGTGATGCAGACCCCCGGCCCAGTTGATGGCAATGTCGCATAGTTTATTGTTCAGTCTCCTTGCGGCATCTGAAATATAAAAATTGTATTAGAGATTTAACATGGAAGGCTGCAGAATAGCAACGGGCTGACAGATGTACCTATTGTTCCACCAGCATAAATCTGGCAGAATTCAAACAGGTCGTCGAACACGGGGCAATCTTCTCCTAAACTAACTGCACAGATAAATTCGCATCACAACTGAGCGCAAAGCATCATTAAGACGTAACGACAACGGGGCACCGCATCAATATACACGATCTAGTGAAGACGAGCCTCACATCTCGTCATCGTGTTAGGGAACAGGCTTTGCGTTTCCGGCTTTATCCTCTGCAGAAACTCCACGTACTCGGCGGAATGAAATTGGGCGAGCTCCGCAGGGTATGCCTTGTGCGGCCGCTACAGGGAGGCGTTGGAAGAGGACAAGGTCAGCTAAAAACTACAAGGGAACACGTAAATTATACGGAACAAAAAGGGGAAAACGCCAGTTTTCAAGAGAATAGATGAAATCGGATCTTACGACTGACATATATTTCCATCTTCTTGTGGAGCTCGTAGGCGAGCACGAGATGGTGTGTCATGCACAAGCGGTGCGGCTTCATTGGGTGGTTTGGTCCGAAGTACACATTTCCTACGTCGCCTGAAAAGCACGGGGGTGAATTGAGTAAACAAGCCGCACTTTGGGTTTATGGATATGGCAAACGCATTGTAACTTTTAGGGTTTTAGATAGATAAGTACATCAATCGAGAGAAGATTACCGTCATAAAAATAGGCGATTCTGTCTTTCGAAGGCATCCTCAGAGCTCTGGTTTCTCGAGCATCAGCTGTGAGAGGAGAACGAGCACGGTAGGAGGAAGCTGTTAAGCTAGTGTCAGTAGCTGTGTATGGGTTTAAGCAAAACGAAGAATGACGAGCGCGAAAGAAGAGCGGGAGCTAGGCTCCTAATCACGGCGTTCAACGGGCACGGCCGCGGGGAGCCAGGGCGGAACGGGGAGCCACCAAAGAAAAGAGAAGAAAAAATAAATCTTTATCTTATACTAGTAGAGCGAGGAATTTTCTTTAATTTTGTATTTCACTTTCCATCCCACCAAAAAAAGTTTTTTTATTCTCTCCTTTCAAACAACAACACAAATATCTTTTACCGTTTTCACGGACGACTCTCCACATATTTCCAACAAATTTTATATATCACGTACATGTGCACGAGTACGTTCACTAGTATCTAGTAGAAACATGAGATTGCAAATTTTACTAAGGATAATCCAGGACCCCAAACGGGTGTGATGCAATTTATAACACTATTTATATATAAGAAGAAAATGTGTCGGAATGTATTTGGTGAGAAGAATTTTTATGACTATCATTCTATCCCATTTATATATATAAATCATTTTTAATGTATTTTTCTAAATTATAAAGTTCTCATTCTATTCTAATTTATGTTATCTAGTAAAGAATGTGGGTGTATCTTCTGTATTAATTATATATTAGTCTTTTATTTCGATAAGGCGACCGTGTAAGACCATAGGAGGATTTAGATTCTACTTTTTCCTTTAGTTTTTAAATTACAATTGATTCATGTGTATTATAATTTGTTTAGAAAAGTTGAAAGAGAGATCGAATATCATTTTTAAATTATAGATTGTCCTTTATTTTAATATGAAAATTTACTGGCATTATTTTCGTGAAATTTTATATTTTGTTTTACTAGTTGGATATTGTGTGTCCAAATAAGGTTGTCAATATCGTTGTAGTGGAGTTGACTCCTACGAGTATCCACAATTGCACTATCTTTTCGTAGTTGCAGCCAAGATGGGAGGAGGTAGTCTCACCGATATAATATCGTGAAAGATCATGTGTAACGTGACCACGGTCAGAAAGAAATTACTATTACTTTTACCATTACTTCTCTTTTTTAGTGAATTTTTTTCTTCTTCTTCTTTAATATTTCGTCTAGTATGACATTAGTGGAAACAAGTTTCGATATTTTATTTTAACTTGCTTTACAACGCACTAAACTCTAATGTTATGTACTTTTTTCTTTAACTATACTAGACGATAGAACGCAATGTTTACCATATTTAAAGTAATCTAATATTTTCAAGCACCTGTAATGTATAGGATATACCCATTACTATATACCAAAGCCCATTGAGGGTTTCAATGCAATTCTCCCTTTATATTTATGAATTATAAAGTAACCCTAAAAAAATGTGTATTATATAAAAAACATGAGTGGTGTTTTATGGAATGTATATACACATATATATGGTTACATAATTGTTTGTTCTTATTGGAAAATTCACTAAGGGTTTTAAGAAATTCCTCTACCTTGTGAATTTACAAAGTAGTACTTATATACGAGTCTATATCGTATAGGAGAAGTGTGGGAGGTGTTGTTTGCAAATTTTTCATATTTTTAGTTATAAATTAGTCTTTTATCTTAGAAGACAAACTTGCAAGAGCATCTAAACTAAGAAATCCGATAGAGGTGTTCAATGTGATTTTTTCTTCTATTTTTTAATTACAATATAGTCCTTATATTCTAATCTATATTGTATAGGAAAGATTCTGAGAGGTCTTGTACATAAAAATATTTTATGTATATATTTATATGTTAGTCTTCTACTCTTATTAGGCATCTTGCAAGAGCATTGAATGATGTAGATGTAGTTTTTCCATTTAGTTTTTAAAACTATAAAGTGATCCTTATTTTTCTAATAAGGTTATACGAAAGTCAGTGAAAGGGATTGAATGTAATTTTTTATTTTACTTCCTCTAATTGCAAATTGACCTTTGTCTTATAGATGAAAGGTCGTGAGAAGGGTTCCATATTAGAAGTTGATTCCTACCAGATTCTGCATCGCATGATGTCGTCTTTATGTAGTTTCCATGATTGGAAGTATGGTGCAACCAAGGACGTCAGAGGAGGTGGTCGCTCTGTCGTGATACATGTAAGGATTCACACTAGTATTATCGATGTTGGAAAACATTTATAATTCATTTAATCCCTTAGTTATCTTTTTAATGATCTCATTCTTAACATTGCATTTGGTATGACGTCAATTAGTTGAAAAAAGTTTCAACATATATATTTTCCTTCTAGCCTACCTTATTCATAACACAATTGCCTATTATTGTAACTTTATTTTATTTTTATTTAGCTAAGTATGATGATGTGATGCTATATTTACAGACTCAAAATAATATGATATTTTCAAATGTGTGCAATGCACACAATATTATGTATTATGTCATGAAAAGTTGTTCCTATTAGTTTGGTGTAAGTCATAAGTTTTGTGGAACTTGTTTTCTGATAATTCTAGTTCAGTTTCTGGAACTTAAGTTCCATTCATTTCCATGTGATTGGTTTGCTTTAAGCTTAAATATGGAAATCATGAAAAATATTATTAATTTTTACTGTGTAATATAGATAAGTAAGGATATCAAAGACATAAAAAAGAATCGTAATCGCAAAAAATCATAATATTCTTAAATCATAATAACCTCAATAAGTGGTTATCGTGCAGATGTTGCTCCTTTAAAAAATATTTTATTATAGTATAATTATGATATTAATATAAATATTATGATTAAATCTCATCACAATATTTTTATTTCACTTTGTGTGTACATGGCATTGTAATAATATATGCATTTCATGTGCTTGTAAATATAAGTTTTGGTTCATCAGTGTTTAATACAATGCAAAATATTAATTTTTATATTATTTTTCTATGGAATTTTTATTATATTATTTGTATGGTTATAGTTAATTATTATTTTCACATCATATTATTTAACATGAACAATAAAAATATGTTAGATAATTCACATTATTTTCACATAGTGGGGTGTGTTTCTTTTTCATGATGATTGTATTTTTGATTTTGTAAATTGCTCTGATAATGGCGGTATAGTGTAAAATATTTTATATAGTGCTATTATAGTGTATGATATTTTATCATATTATATTATGATTTTAGCAATGAACTAAATCCACACCGCCAATATTTCAAGTCATAAATATTTTACATGTGTCACTTATGACGAATGAAGATTATGACAGTATAAGAAATGTGTTTTTTCCCAGAACTTGTTTTTTGCTCTTTTTAAGAGGGAACATAGGAGTTGTGTTTTGTATATAAGTTTGTAACTCATCGGAAGTCACAGAACTCAAGTTCCAACACTTACTTCAAACCAAACATGAAAAATTTCTTAAGGAACTCCAGTTCATAAGTTTTTCAGACTAGTTATGACAAACCAATCGAAGCATGGAATATATGGTTTTTCACAATTTTCCACCTATTTGAATCACTCATTTTCACCCATGTTTTGTAGTTTGGGAGTTTCTGTACAAAATACATTATGTACTGGATTTAAGTATGATTTTTCCTTTGTTTATATTTTTCATAATCTTTCTCCATAATATCCCAATCAAATTATCTTGAATATAATATTAATTTTTAGATCCTACGAATATTCATTTGCATTTATCTTCATAAAATTTCACTTCTCTTTTTATAATAAAGAAGGTCAATCCCAAATTAATATTCCCAGGGCCTCCCTATTGATAAGTATAAGTGCCAACCATTAAAGAAAAACCCTACATCTAAAGCCAGAATAAAAAATAAAATATATCATTCTCGACAAATATGATTAATATAGTATAAATAGAACAAATATTTCTTTTTCTTTTCATTTTCATAAGCTTCATTAACTAATGTCCCATCAATTGTAAGACATTCACGTATCACAAATTTTATTCAACTTTATGAAAATCATAATCATATATTTTTGCTCATATGAAATATAGTTTTCATTACTTATATGTACATGAAAGAACAAATTCAGAATATTGTGCCCATCCCGGGAAAGAGAGAGTATAGGAACATTCCAATCTAGATTGCTCTATTTATTTTAAGACCCTTAATATGTCCCAATATGTAAACATGTTTGTTTGTCTTAATTGGATGTTTAATGTCACAACTGTACTTTTGATTATGTTTTAATATTAGTTGGTAGATTTATGTTTCAAATTTGAGCCAATTTGGACTTCATTTGCTCAAGTTAAGCAATGCTTTATACTTTTATGGACTTATATGAAATTCCCCCTTTTTCAGGGGCCTAAATATAATTTTTATACATACATATTTCATATTACTTGGTGCTCTTTATAATATAGTAAACTTTATCTTATTTGGATACTTTTGAACCTTGTTTCATAATGTATTGATCCCTTATAATATACTAGTGTGAAGGTTAGGGTAAGTGCACCTACTGGTGTTAATTTGGCTTCATCAACCGATGAAAGTTCTACATGTTCAAAAACTAACGGAAGTTGTGTATGTTCACAAATTAGTGAAAGTAATGCATGTTCACTAACTGATGGTCGTTCTACGTCATCACAAACTGATGATTGTTCGGGATCATTACAAACCAACAAAAGATCTAGCTGTTCATCAACCAACAAAAGTCTTGCTTTTCATTGGTTGTCAACCGATGGAAGTTGTGGACACATAAAATGATGGAACAACTGGCTCTTTAATCGATAGAAATACTATTTTAGACCCTTTGACTTTCTCTTTCTCTCATCCAACCTATAAAAACCCCTTCCCACTCCCTTCAAATGAACATTTTACCAAACTCGCTGCTACTACTATAGACCAATGAGAAATCACTAGTAGACGATGGGAAGGCCTCTAACAGATGAAAAGCTTACAAATTGTGGAAGCATGTTGGTGGATGCCTCAAATCTAGTTCTCCTAGGATGGATCTAACCCTTCTATCCTAGTTCCTTGCATCCTACATGTAAGATTTTATCTTCTAATCTCCTATTTTGGTTTTTTCCCCTTTTACCATGTCCAAGATGCATGGTGATAAAAGCTGGAGATCTGTGTATATTGTTAAAGAATCCTCTTTTCTTCTCTCTTTGTTCTAGATCCACCTTGTTCTTAAGGAAATTTTTTTTTAAAATTTTAGAGGATAAATCCCAGATATTTACTTCTTCATTTTTCTTGCATCCTTGTTGTTTTGATATTTTTCTTCACCCTTGAGGTGAGTGATATAACCTTTGATGTATTTATCGTCTACCATGCATAACACTAATCTTGCTCTTAAAACCTTTAACATGCTAAAAAGGATCTCTTGTGGATTGTTTGGTGTGAATAGGATGAAGATACAAAATTTCACATATTCTTTATTTATGAATTATATTTTCTACTATGAATTGAATACCCTCCTCGAACATGCATGGACTAAAATCCATAAAACATGTGTAATTGTTACTAAAAATGTCATGTTTATGTTGCTTCTAAACTAAAATATGATAAGTATATATATATATATATATCCTTACTATTTTGTAGAAGTTATATTGTGAGTTTAAGGATTTTCCTAGCCGTTTTGCTAGTAGTTAGACGAAATTCTAGTATCAAAGGTAGTTCATATGTCTAGTTTTTAGGGTTTCTCTACCTAAATATTGAATATAGGATTACTTTTACATCCTTTGGTATTTTAAGCTACATTTTTAGGTGCTATTGTATTTACTCCTTATTAAGCTACCTGGAAATTTATAAATTCTAATGAGATTCTTTTCTGGAGTTATAACTATTACAGTTTTAATGACAAGTTCGACTTTTATGTGCACTAAATAATGGTTTGGTCCTCTTTATGACCAAGGATGTTTTCATCTACCGTGATTGAGTAACATGAAACTGTCTTATACATGTAATATCTTCAGATTTATGATATATGATTTAGTCCAAATATGTTAATGTGCCTCATATGTAACTTAATTGATGATGTCAAACAATATGTAACTGGTTAATTAATCAAGTGTAACCTTAATCATGTAGTGTCATGTAATCTTAGAACTATCACAATATCAGAAATTGTTAGATAGTTAAATGAGTAATCCTTGTAACAATTACAATTGTGAAAAGGGACTTGGGGTTATATATTGTTATGTAACATGGAACTGTCTTGTACATATAATATCTTCAAAAGTTACAATACATGATTTATTCAAAAATATATCTAGGTGCCTTATATGTAACTTAAATGATGATGTCGAACAGTGTGTAATTAGTTAACTAATCAAGTGTAATCTTAATCGTGTAATGCATTATGACCATTGAACTATCACATTATGAGAACTTATTGGATAGTGAGACGAGTAATCCTTATAACAATTACAATTGTGAGAAGGGACTCAAGGTTGTATATTGTCGATATATGTGGGTATGTAGAGGGCTTGTCTCTATCATCTACGTTTCATGATTATATAGAGAGCGGTTGAGGTTGTGTCTTAGATTTTATGTGATCGGGAGTGTCTTCAGTCGTAACTCAGAGTTGAGGGTTGTATACCCTGGTTTTTTAATGTTGTGGCATCTTTACCTAGGACAGACTAGGTTTTTAGTGAGATGGTCATTGTGCCCGACCTGTAGATTTGTGCCACTACAGTTTGTCACTTGTAGTGACTGAGGGGAAGAGATATTTAGGATTATGGTTATCCTAGATCTTGTACGGGTTTGATTGTAACTTTAAAGTGGTCAGCTAGTAGTTTGAGTGGTATGCCTTAATATACCCTTGGATTAATAAAATATGTAGTCATGTAGTATATTTGTTCAGGGTTATTTGGCGAAGCACATTGTATGATTATTTCCTCTTTTCTATTTCAATTGGTAATATCATATGTTATTCATACCTTTACATATCCAGTTACATGTATTTGCACATTTATATGTGTATTTTCATTATATAAACTCTGATTAGTACTCTAACCTATTATATTATCTGGTTTAACTGATTTATTATATAACCTTATGTAAGAAATAAATTTTATCGCATGTTATATCATAGCACTAGGACTTGGGGTTTCCAACCATGGTTTTCCGGATCTTTTAGTGACCAACAACGCGACCAAACCTTTTGTAGTAAGGAGCCTCAGTTTGTGGATGTGTCAAGCTAAGAGGTTGGTGTAGTCTTTGTTAGAGTCCTAAAGTCATCTATGTGCTCTCAATTCCAAGAAGGGGGGTTCTTAATATTGTATATCGACTCACATTTTTGGTGGTATGCTATGAATAATGTATATGTTGTAATTATCTGGTCAAAACCTTTTGTATATAGGTTATGGTTAGGACAACAAACTCTTTAAAAAAATATGTGAAGTTTGTGCCTTTGTGCAAGTATTCAAATGAAATGTTTGAGTTTGTTATTCTGTTTTAACTACATGCCTTTTTGGTAGTATAGTTAATTAGTATTTGATTAACATTTTGGATTTGAGTACTTTCATTTTGTGTGGTGGGTTGTCACATTTTTTTTTCATGAACTCTTTGTGAATGGAAACCTACCTAAAACTATTTGAAACAACCTCATGAGACTCATATAGAGCCCTAGTGAGTGTATGCCTCTCACTCAAGCTAAGCACATGCATCGACATCAGATAAGTACATTGAACATTAAAAAACTTGCATATATTAACAAATCTAGAATTTTATGACAATTATGTAATTATTTACATTATATTTATTTATTCAATTTCAACCTTTTTAATTGTAATTGATAGTGTTCTATGATTATATTTTTCAAATACTAATAATTTAATAGTTACAATCATATTGCAGAGGTAACTAGTCAAGACAAAGACATTTAGAATCAAGATATGATAACATCATCTATGTGACACCCCATGAGCCAGACCATGAACATATCTTACAGTTCTGAAGCTAAAGTCACACAAGACATGACTATTAAACAAGACTATTCAAAGGAACAGTAAATCCAAATCATGATAAGAGTGGATGTAATATCCTAGCACAAACCAAATGTCAATATTCAAGATCAGACTCCATACTAGACATATAACAATAAGGTAATAACTTATTTTTGTAAAAAAATGATCAATTTTCACACTAAGAAACATATTCAACAATAGTAGACTTATCAACTACTGGTGAGAGGAATGTAACAAAATTCAATGCATATTTTCATGGCTTGTCATCTTTTATTCATTTGTCCTAAAACTAATTGACTTGTACCTCTCCAAGTAGAAATCACCACACCTGGTTCTCATGTGAACAACTAGTTCTTATTATCTCAGAGCTTAGCTGTCCACCCTAAGATATCAACAACAAAACATGGTTCACCGTAGGTTTTCAAAAGAGGCACATATCCTCATTTCGGGCACACAAGATAAGATCAAACATAACAGAATATCATATATCAGAAAATTTCTCATATTTCATAGTTTAGATTTCTTCAAATTTTATTCCTCATGGATGTATAGTTTCAAAATAGAGTCTTTAGGACTAGAGTCACACCAGATGACTCACTCCTAAATCTTAGTTTTCTATCATTTCAGGTTTTAATCTACACTATGAAAATCCTTCTCTGATTAGTACAAGGAGATCCATTTCATTTCCCAGTATGGACCTTGGGGGAAACTCAGGTGTTCAAAAGACGTAACTAGATGTATTCATCATCTCACTTGTTACTTAATCCTGGTACACATCTTATAGAGAATCTAAATCATCATTTATCATGTATGTATTCTCAGGCAACTAGAATGACACAAAGTAGATAAAGGTTAACAATAAAGACAATCATTTTGTCAAGAATCAAAACAAACTATGATTTATAACATTCGTGTTTATTCCCATTTTCACATAATTTCAGACAATCCTCAGTGGTAATCTCATTCTCATGTAAACCTAAATAGGGTTTCTCAATTGCAAATAAATACATCTTGTTTCAATCCCAACACATCTATAATAATTTCACTTAATCTCGTACAATTTCAGTGAATGTTCATATAGATATCAGGACTAACATTACTATCAACGTCATTTGTGATGATCTTCTTAAGGCTATCCAGTGGATTTTCGAAGGTGGTAGCATGGTTAGATAGGTCAATCATGTTTTCCTTGCTCTTATTCCTAAGAAGGACATTGTTTCGTCTCCAGGTGATTTTAGGCCTATTTCTTACTGCTCGATGATCTATAAAATTATTGCCAAAGTCATCTCAAGGAGGTTAGCCACTCTTTTGCAAAATATTATCTCTCCTTACCAAGGTGCTTTTGTTAAAGATAGGAGTATTGAGGATTGTTCTCTTCTTGCGACTGAGTTTACTCTTAAATTCAACTGGAAATACAGTCCCCCTGCCGCTTGCATCAAGTTTGATATCACCAAGGCCTTCAATTCCGTTCATTGGTCCTACTTATGGGATTGTCTTACTGGCCTTGGGTTCAATGAGAAGTTTATCTCCATTCTAAAGCAATGTGTGGAGACTCCATCCTTTTCTCTCTTACTAAATGGCTCTTCGGTTGGCTTCTTCAAAAGTTCCAATGGTCTTAGGCAAGGTGATCCCTTATCACCCTTGTTATTCATCCTTGCTATGGAAGGTTTCAGCAGATGTCTTGAGGAAGCGTATGATAGCAAACTCATTAGAAGCTACCCTATCAACAGGACCAAGGCTCTTAGCCCCCTTCTTTTTGCAGATGATGTTCTTATTTTCTCCGAGGGGCGCTTGCGTAGTTTTACAAATCTCAAACAGATTTTTCTTGAGTTTGGTTCTATCTCTGGTATGAAGTGCAATCCTAATAAAACCCATATATTTTTGTCTTCTTCTTGCCACAACTAGGATGCCTTGATCAATTGCTTGGGTATTCAGCAAGATACATGGCCCATGAAGTGTCTCGGGTTCCCTGTGGCCGATGGAAATCTCAGGAGGTGCCACTTTCATGAATGCTTGGACAAGCTAAGAGACATGATACAGAGATGGCTGGGGTCTAAAATCTATATGGTTGGTCATCTTATTCTTATTAAGCATTGTGCCATGGGTTTGATTAGCTACTGGTTACGTATGGGTGACATTCCCCCAGCTGTTCTGTGTAGGATGGAGTTTCTACTATCTGATTTCTTATTGGGAAGCTCGGTGCATCCCTCTTGTTGGTCATAGCTAGCCTATTTGCTTTGTGAAGGCAGTCTTGGTCTAAAGAGACTTTATGAAATTGTGGATTACCATACTTTACGTCATATCAAGAGGTTCGCCCAAGTTCAATGCATATGGAGCTCATGGGTTTCTTGTAGGTATGGTGATTCCTTGGTTACTTTTTCCAAGAGTGGCTCTACTTGCCATAGGCGTATGGTAACTCTGTGGCCTTCCTTCTCAATGTGGGCAGGTAGGGATATTTGGGAAAACATCAGGCAAAACGTCCGTATGATAAGGCTTATGAAAGTCTTTGGTTCTCTAAGCACTATCCTAGGTGGAGTCTCACTACCTTTAGAGCTCTCACTAATGTCCTTCCTACATTGGAAAAGATTAGCTCCTGGTCGGGGGCTCCTGTCCCAGCATGCTTATTGTGTGGCCAATACAATGACTCGATTGCCCATTTGTTTGAGGGCTGAAAATACTGGAAATATATTTGGGGTCGAGCTCAACTTAAACTCAACATCAGGTCCTATTATTCTCTATATGGTTTCCTTAATGACCTTGGTAAGAGGTCGAAATAGTCCAAAATCATTGAACTTTGGGCCATTACTGGTGTTGTCCACTTCATTTGGGAGGAACGCAATAAACGACTGCATAATGGTGGCGCTTCAGACTCTGTTATCATCTACAACCGTTTAGCTCTAGATATCAAGAGAATGTATTTTACTTTTAAATCATGTCTTGATATTTCTCCTACTATTGCTAGGAATTGGGATCTACTGTAACCAATTCTTAGGAGTGTTTAGTCACATGTGTGGGTGTGGCTTGTAACTGTCCCCTTCCTGTGGGTTTTTGGAATATATTTACCCAATTTTCCAAAAAAAAACATTACTATCAACATATGTGTCATCCATTATGCTCATAATAGGTTCAATATATGACATATACTTATTATGTCTGATTTCAACATATACAATTAAATATCAATGCATAAACATGCATAACACACTTAATACTCCCTTTTACTATTTACCATTCTTTAGTTAGGATTACTATCCAAAAAATATCTGATCTTACCTAAAATCCATTAGAACATATCGTTCTCATAATACAAGTATTCTAACAAATAATTACAATTCAAGAATGCATTCTTATGAATCAATTCACATCTTGTGTCTGTCTAAATTCCTTAATCACTCACTCGAGAGTATTATTCATCATTATCACACAAGTCATCATACCAGGGTTAGAGTTAGGTTCTTAGGTCCACCAATATAACTACTTGGTTTTCTCCTCATGTTAGGTTTGTTACTCTTAACGTTCTTCATTCTTTATTCATTACATTATTAGAATCAATCATTCATCTCTCTCATTGACATCCATCAAAGTCCCATTTTATTGTATTTATTTCAATTTTTGTGTATTTATTTCAATTTAGGTCAACCCAAATGCAACTAAAATAAACATATTATAGACTTCATCATAACATTTCATCAATTCATCCATAACTTATTAATACAATTCAGTTCACTCTAGTCCATTTTTGTTCTTGTGTTCACATGAACACACCATGTCATTTGACGTCCAAAGTCATTTTCATACTTATAAAACAATATGTCCATTCCTTATAAGACTACTTTTAGGAAAAAGAACATATTAGGGTTACGTCTTCTTACCCTATAATATCTAGCCATCTACTCAATTCATTATAATGTGACTTGTATAAATGACTTACATTCAAGTGAGGTTTACTCGTTATCCTATAAATTATACTAGAATATATGCATCGGGTTTAGATCATCCTAACAAGACTTCTCAACTTCTATTGAAGTGATAATACCTAAAATTGAGCATTTCTTGTCATTTACAAGATTAAATACAAGTTCAAGCTTTCTCTCACATACTCACCTTGATACTGAATTTCTAGGATTTTTAGGAAGTCAGCTTAATTCAATACGTCATAAGAACCTTATTATTCACTAGCCTCACCACGCTGTGTAGAGTTTCATTAAGGTTAGTCACAACAATGGAAACGGTACTTTCCATTTTGATGCAATTCATCCATCAATTATAAGTATGCATCAATTTAGTGGCTCATTTGAGTCAATCCCTTAACACTAACCGTAGACATCGAATACCTCCATTTCAACCCCTCATATTCATCTTTATATGCGTACCATATCTAGTTCTTGCAAATATCCAAAATATAGTTAAGGAACTCATTTTTATTAAATTTAAACAAGATTTTATACTTGTCAACTCAATTTCAAAGTATATAATTTGTTAGGTCTATTTTAGACAATATTCAGTTAAAACTACACAATTTTCTATCCATATGATTTTCACATAAATTGAATCCATAACATGACGAACTAAACAAATACAAATCAAATGAGAAATAATCTGAACCAGTAGCATTCGATTTTCTAAATCGCCCAAATATATTACCCTATCACATACAAATACAATCAAAGATCTTCATTATTTTCGTTAGATAGAATTAGGATTTCAACATGATTATAGAGTTCAATAGGTAAATAAACACTCACCTCATGAACCAAGCATCTCAAAAACATTGGTCATGTTCTGAGTTCCTAGGAATTCAACCATCTCCCATAGATTCAACTCATTTCTAGCTTTTTTCAACTCAAAACCCTTAGAAAAGGAGAATAGGAGAGAAAGAAAGAGAAAAGAGTTGTTTTGATATCCTTTTTTATTCAAATCCAAGAAGGAGTGAATTTTAGATATAGGAAATAATATTCATCATGAAATCATATCTAAAGAGGATCAACTTACTAGATTTCATCAAATTTAGAAGATAAAACCCTAGACCACCATCTACACCTCTTTCTCCTTCCAAACTCTAACTCTAACTCTCACTCTCTCTCAAGAATTTTGTGTATTTGGATAAAATGACGTATGGTGAGGATATTAGGGTGTTAGGTTAGAGATATAGATCAAGTAAGGTGCTTGTAATAATTACAAACAAGTCCTTCATTTACCCTTTTATTTCAATAGAATTTGTTGTCAACTTAGTTGTTCTAGTCATAAAAATTGGCCGATGAAGGGATAGGTGATCAGAAAAAATGATTCAAAAATATGGAATTTAACCAGTCATCTAAACTAGAAACTTTTAAATATACTAAAAATTTAAACCTAGAATAATAAAATCGGTACATAATTAAAAATCAAACATTAGATAGTTATATTTCAGCCTGAATGCATTGTCGGTTGAGTTAACCTTGGGTGGAATCTCGATCGGATAATAGATCCAGAAACAATAAAAAAGTTTGATTTTTTTTCAAGACTTGTATATTTAAGTTATCCAAACTATATACAAATTTCAAATAATCCAAATTATAGATCAAATATTATAAATCATTTGAAACACTATATTCAACACATATGTATTCATAACTATCAAAATCCTTTCTTTGGTTGACTTAGTTTTCAATTCCTAAAACCTAATTATTAAAAAACTTGCTTTGATTTTATATTATGTTTAACACATCATAATTATACTACCATCGTTAACCAAATTATAAACAATGATCACTCTAGGTAAGCACGCAATCATCCAAGTAAATCCTAGTTAGATGGCTAAGTTGAAACACGGTCGTTACAAATTTACGATTATCTCTATTCATTGTTTTATTGAGCTTCAGTCAATATATAACTCAATTTTGAGCTCTCTATCAATTTAAATTATTTTTATCCAAAAAGTTCTTAAAATATTCAAATCAGATAAAAGAAAACAGACCTTTTCCTTCTCGAGGACTCCTGTCAAATCACATCTATATATTTTGTGCCATGTGGTGAATTGGTATGATCCACATGCTTGTCTCATGAATTCATATTAATCCTAGTTTTAGTTGCATTTTAGGTTAGGTTTTTATACATATTTCTCATTTTGCTTTTAAAATTAGCTTCCATTTAGCTTTCCTTTATTTTATGCTAATTTGTAAGGTTTTGATCCAGTTTTTTTATTTTGATGATAGGGTTGAGCTTCATAACTTGTGTGCCAGTGTAGGAGATAATTGAAACAAATTTTCATTAATATTTTCCTTGGTCAATTGATAAATTTCACCACTGGTGACTTCATAGGCAGAAGCCCTTCTTTACACGCCAACACCACCCTCTCGTGGGTTTTATCAAGTATGAACACACATTGGTTCAAATAGGCAATGTCTCCACATCAGACGTTCATAACACCCAAATTTGTGAAATATTAGTATGTGTTTTACCTTAACTTTTGTACCTTTATTAGCCATGATATGCCTTTGATTGTCTAATTCATAGAATTTTTGTAATTTGTCATTTTTCTAGTTAAAATGTCTAATTAATGTATTTTCTGAGTTGTAGGCAAAGAAAATAATCCAACAGTTTTACATTATCTGGAAAATAGGGAAACTCATTAATATATTTGACGGTGCCAAGGCAACTCACTAAGTAGTTTTATTAACAAGCAGTTGCAATGCAAATTTAGAACAAAGCAACATTGTACTTTATTGCCAAATCTGGAAAAGTAAATGCTTTAAAGTTCAGAAAGATACTATTTTGACTGAGCCTGTGACACCTCATCATACTAAACGAGATTACTCAAAACACAAATCTTGATCAATAACTAAATTAAAACATGGTAAAAAATGTGGAATAATTAAAACCAGATTTCATGCCATGAACAAGTTCTAAAACATTTACATAAAGGTCCTTCTTTTCCATTCTCATATATTATAATAGGAATTTACATATGCGTTCAATGGCCTCAGCCGCCTCCTGTGTACAAAAGAAGCGTTTACATGTACATGACATATCTACATACACTGGAATACTGCCAAAATCTCGTGTTGATACACATATCTTATCTAGAAAACACCTCCCACACTAGGACCTAAGAGTATAGAGACGACACTAGGACTCTACTACTGATATCTACAACTGATCAACCTTCTGAATCTATTGATCACCAGGACGGTTCTCTTCCACAACACGACCTTGACATTATTGGATGTGACCACCTAAAAAGATGTGGTGACCTACGGGTGAGACCCAGTCCCAGCGAGAGATATAACTCTCCAATAGATTTTGATTACAATAGGTTAATTAATAGTAATAAACTGAGCAGTAGGGTATTGAATAAGCAACTTAAGCAGATTAAACAATTTAAGCATACTAAGCAAGTTAAGCAAGTAAACTTAACAATAAGAATAACTACTCAGATATTTTAAAATAGCATCTTATAAGCATTGTGTAGTATAAAATCAAGGTAAGGGATAATTCAACCAATGTGAAATGTATTTGACCTCAATAAATATACTACGGCTTGCATTACATCTTTTATTATTATGGCCCAAGGGATTCGATGAATACCATTCAAGTCCCAACTGACTACTACTAGGTCAAAGTCAGTGCCATACAAGATCTAGGATAACTGGATTCCTAAGATCTTCTCCGCCCTCGGTCAGTATGAGTCCGCCACAATGACACATCAGGTCAAGCTGCTAACAACCTAGACCATCCTTGGTACAGGTCACGACAGTAGTAATAGGATGTGGGTACGCAAACCCTACCATTCGAGGTACAACTGTAGTTGTCCTCAATTCTCATCATATACACATATCTGAGACACGACCGTCGCCATTCTCCTACCGAGGTATAACCGCAGTCATCCTCCCAAACACTTGGAGTCAGGATGACAAGCACCCCGCATACTCAATAGTATGCACTCTGAGTTTCCCTTAGGAATACTCATTTCACCATATGGCAAGTCATGACACTCAGATGGATCTATGGCACAGGGCACTACATGATTAGGATTCCACTTGATTAGTTATTGCTAATTGGGTGAATTAAGGCTTCACCATACAAATGGACATACAAACCCTAATTCATTTCTATCAAATGTATTAGCATTGCAACTTCAAAAGATATAAAATGTTTGAGGTATGAATCTTAATCACATTACCACATGATATCACTTATTGCATCATAATGAACCACATGTGTCATCATACCATTTCAAGATATTCATTTCTTATCAAAAGTTCCAGGTTTCAACCCTTATTGGAACATAAAAAGGATTTCACTTCAATCAGGGCTCAATCCTACCTAAAGGTCATTAAGACCATCACATTAGTTGTTGAAAGATCATCATTATCATTCTAGGCCTTAAACAAGGCTCAAAAGATCATCAACATATATGTATCCCATAGATTTTAACATGGCAAGGTACTATGATATTCAATTAGCACTATATTGAGGTTTCAACATAAGGAGAATGTATGTCATTGTCTCATTAATCATTCAAGAGGTCTATTTATTGAAAATCATCATCATTTATTAATATTAGAGTTGGTATACCAAGCCAAGTATCATTAAGGGTACACATCTAATTGTTATGGTGATTTATCAAATATACTCATACAAGGGCAAAGGTAAGACTACTAAATAAAGGCATTGAGCCATCAAATTCTTATCACTAGGACCCACATATAACACTATGATATTCATTCAAAGCCATAGGATGTTGAAACATCCAACCTCATCAATTAGATCGGGTTCATTATTCAAAGTCATCAATTGGGGTATAGGTCCAACCATTAGATCCATTGAACCAAGTGATCTTTGGTTTAGGGCTGAATTGAAGCTACATGAAGAGCTTGACTCACCATCAGTTCTGGTGACCTGATCCACCATAAATTGTGACATCTTGGACCACCATTGATTGATAGTATCATCACTACTATCATTTCTCACCATCGGATGTTACATTATTATCACCATTGGTTGATACCACCATTAAGGCACTAACTATTTAACATTAGATCTAATTGAACCAAAACTTGACCTAAGGGGTGACCATTGGTTGACACCCTTGGTCACCACCATAGGTTGTCGTGGTGCTACCATTAGTTGTCACGGTGTCACCATCGGTTGACATGTTGTTACCATCGAGTGATGTAGTAGTGAAGGAAAAAGGCTTGAAAACCCTAGTTTAATCCATCGATTGTTAGGTGCTTAGCACCATTGATTGAGATACTAACCTACCCTAGATCATCCTATCCTTAGGAAGGTCACACACCTATTTATAGGTTCATTTTAGAACTGGAACAGAATAGGACACTATAAAAATCCAAAACTCTAGCAAGCATAGCTTCTATATGCAAGGATCTTTGTTTTTAAGCAAGAACATAAGCAAATAAGCTTGAAGTAAGCAATATAGGTGAAGAAAGTTATAAAACTCACCTATAATGATAATAATAGACTTCTAGAAGCAAGGATCTCGAGCAAAGAAGGCAAGGAAACCCAAGTTTCAGATCTGAACTCGGCCAAGTAGGTACCCTTCTTCACAAGGAAGCAATACCCTAGAAGAAAGAGCAAGAAAAGATAGGTTCTTGAGTTCTAGAGAAAATTCTTCCATGGAAAAGCAAATTTATGACCTGGAGAGAGGTAGGAGGAAGAAGAAAAGAGAATTAAATGGATGAAATAAGGAAATCCTTACCTTTTTAGGTCAAGTTCAGCAAGGAGATGCTTCAGAAACCCTAGAAGGAAGCAAATCGAAACCCTAGATGCTTCTTCCAAGGAAATCACCTTCTTCTTCTACCTTGGATAGGTTTTCCATAGTAGAAAAGATAGAGAACGAGGCTCTTAGTTAAAGGGAAGTAGAAGAGTGCAAAATCTTCATTTTGGAGGCTAAGGATAAGTATATCAAGCTTGAGGAATAAGGTTGAGAAGAAGCATGAGGTGTACAAGCACCTCTCCATGTATCCATGGCTTAAATCTTGCATGGACGAGCAAGCAGCAGGTCCACTGGCTGTTGGGGACTACTGGGCCATTATTTGATGGTCTCCCAGGCCATACACCGGATGTTGGTTGAAAGTTACCTCTATTTGATCATGGTTTAGGTCTAAAGATGGGTGAACCATCGGTTGATCATGTCCATAAGTGAACCATGGGTTCAAGTGACCCAAACCAGGTTGAAACATCGACCTAGGCTTGCTGGTGATGACCACTGACTGTTGGACACCAGATGATTCCCAAGCAATTCGATCCATCGGTTGATAGCCTTGAAGGTGGCTCATCCATGGGGGGTGTAAATCCTAATTCAACATAGAATGAAATCTCCTCCAATTCAAGGTACAATTGGGCATCCCATGGATCAACAAGCTCCAGAATGATGATAAAACATATAAGGAACATAATTGATGGAAAAAAAATCAAAGAAAACCCATCAATTGGGTAAATTGTAGAAAAGTCCAAAATGTACATAAAATTGCATAACTTGCTCAAACAATGTCCAAATTGGATCAAATTTGAAACCTAAGATTGTATTATGATTACAAAGCATATCACAAGGTTATATTAAGGTTATAAGCATTCAATTATGATAATTTATCTAGTTCAACATTTTAAGCAAGTTTAGGGGACTTATAGCTATAAACCCCTAACAAGGATTTCCCCCCAAAATCCTACGCAAAGAGAGATGGGTACTTCCTACACATCTCATCCTCTAGCTCCCACGTAGCTTCCTCTACACCTATATGATGCCACAAAATCTTTACTAACACTATATCTTTCTTCTTCAGCTTCTTCACTCTCCTGTCTAGGATCAACATTGGACCTTCAACATAAGAGATATCCTCATTTAACTCAACCTCTATTGGTTGGATTGTCTTCTCTATATCTGGATGGCATTTCCTCATCATGGAGATATGAAAGACATTATGTAACATATGTAGCTCTGGTGGTAGATTCAACTTGTATGCCGCCTTTCCAACACGAGCCAAAATAGGGTATGGTCCCATGAATCTAGGAGACAACTTACCCTTCCTTCCAAACCTCAATGCACCTTTCTAAGGAGAAACCTTGATATACACTTTGTATCTCACTTGGAACTCAAGTGGTCTACGCCGATTGTCTGGATAAGACTTTTTTCTATCCTAGACTGCTTTCAACTGTTGTTGTATTACTCTAATCTTCTCAGTAGTCTGTTGTACCAACTTAGGACCCAAAAGTTGTTATTCACCTATCTCATACCAGCACAGTGGAGACTGACAATGTCTCCCATACAAAGCCTGATAAGGATTCATATCTATGCTTCTTTGATAATTGTTATTATAAGAAAATTCTAACAAGCTGAGATGTATATCCCAACTTCTAAGAAATTGTAAGACACATGCCGTCAAGAGATCCTCCAAAGTTTGAATAGTCCTTTCAAACTGGCCATCTGTCTGTGGATGAAAAGTTGTGTTGAACCTCAATTGTGTTCCCATTGATGAAAGTAGACGTTCCTAAAAATGACATGTGAACTGTGGACCTCTGTTAGAAACTATATTCACTAGAATGCCATGCAGACGGACTATCTCATCAACATATACTTGTGCCAACTTTTTTGTTGTAAATGTCACCTTGACTGGAAGAAAGTGAGCTAACTTAGTCAATCTGTCTACTATCACCCATATGGAATCATGACCCTTGGCTGTTCTAGGAAGACTAACCATAAAGTCCATAATAATATGATCCCATTTCCACTACGGTATTGGCAAAGGTTGTAATGTCCCTACAGGCTTCTGGTGCTTAGCCTTTACATGTTGACAAACTGGACATCTAGCAACAAACTCTACCACATCATGATTTAGACCTAGCCACCAATATAGATCCTTCAAGTCTGATACATCTTGGTACTTCCAGGATGCATTGCATATATTGAAGAATAATCCTCCTCAAGTACCATCTTCCTCAACCCATCAACATCAAGTACTACTGTCCTATTGTGGTAACAGACTGTACCGTGCTGGTGGGGCGTAGCTCAGGCGGTGCGGCTCGCACGGCCTCTACGAGAGGTCACGGGTTCGACTCCTGGCTATGCCCCAGAAGTGAATTAGCCCACGCGTCGGCCGGCCAACGATGCGACTGAATTGGGATACCCGGTATGGGCGGCAGGGTCCCCGAGAGTTTACACTGCCTGCGGGGGTCACAAAAGTGGCGCTCGTGCGGGGTGGTTCTCTCGTAAATAAAAAAAAAACAGACTGTACCGTCATCCGCTTCATAGAAGCCATCATATTTTTCATTGACAATCCCTGATCAAATATTCTATATCACAATATCATTCTATTGTGCATCATGAATCTGCTGTCTCAAGGTAGGTTAAACATTTAATTGTGCCAACAAACCTACCAACAAGGAAACTTCTAGCTACACATTCATCTAATGAAGAGACACGGGCATATCTCTTTTATGGCACACTGAGGAAAACAATTGTGCATTATCTACCGTTGCTGATGAACACGACTTCCTACTTAATGCATCAACTACTACATTCACCTTTCTAGGATGGTAGTCTATTGTGCAATCATAATCCTTAATCAACTCCATCCATCTCCTCTGCCTCATATTCATCTCCTGCTTCAAAAAGATAGATTGTAGATTCTTATGGTCGGTAAAGATCTGACACTTTTCTCCATACATGTAGTGTCTCCAAATCTTTAAGGCATGGGCCACTACTGTAAGGTCCAGGTCATGTGTTGGGTAATTCTCCTCATGCTTCTTTACCTATCGTGATGCAAAAGAAATCACATTCTTATCCTACATCAACACACATCCCAACCCATTATTTGAAGCATCACAAAAGACAATATAACCTTTCCCTTACTCTAGCAGCACTAACACTAGTGCACTAGTCAACTTTTCTTTCAACATCTGAAAAGAACATTGACACTTGTCATTCCAAGCAAAAGGAACATCCTTCCTGGTTAACCTAGATAGGGGTAACACTACATAACTAAAGTATTTGATGAACCTCATGTAGTAACCCGCCAAACCTAGGAAACTGTAAATTTATGTCAGTATCTTAGGTTGTTCCCAGTCTAGTATAGATTCAATATTCTTGGGATCAACACAAACACCTTTAGCTGATATAACATGTCCCAAAAAAGACACCTCTGACAACCAGAACTCACATTTGATAAACTTAGCATATAGCTTGTGTTGTCTTAACAAAGTCAATTCCTGGCAAAGTTGTTGTTCATGCTCCTGAATATACTTAGAATATATCAGGATGTCATCTATAAACACAACCACAAACTGGTCGAGATAGGGTCTAAACACCCTATTCATCAGATCCATAAATGTTGTTGGTGCATTGGTTAGCCCAAATGGCATAACCACAAACTCATAATGACCTACCTAGTCCTAAAAGCTGACTTGGGTATGTCATCCATCTTAATCCTCAACTGATGGTAACCTGACCTGAGGTCTATCTTTGAAAACACAATGGAACCTCTCAACTGATAAAAAAGGTCCTCAATCCTTGGTAAAAGAAACATTTTCTTTATTGTCACTTTGTTCAATTGTCTGTAATCGATACATAACCTCATTGAACTATCTTTCTTCTTGACAAACAACACAGGAGCACCCCAAGGGGAAGTGATTGACCTAATAAAACCCTTCTCTAATAGTTCATGTAATTGTTTCTTTAACTCATGCATCTCTGTTGGTGCCATTATGTACGGTGACTGTGCTATAGGTTGTGTTTCAGGAGCAAGATTGATCTCAAAGTCAATCTCTCTAGGAGGGAGAACTCTAGGAAACTCATCAGGAAAAACATCTTCAAAATCCCATACAACCAGTACCTCCTGGATACTAGGACCTCTCGCCTTGGTATCCACAACATGAGCTAAAAAAGCTTCCCATCGTTGTTTCATCAACCGCTCCACTATCATAGCTAACATCAGACATATGAGAAGAATCTTCATGTCAACGTGTAAAACCCATTGTACCTCTCTGTCATGGAACATTGCTACCTTAGAACTATAGTCCATCATCACCTTATACTTATCCAAGTTATCCATTCCTAGGATCACATCAAAACTATCCATGTCAAATGGCAAGAGATCCACTTGAATGTTGCATCCAAAAAATAGAAAGAACACAAGAAGAGCACACTTCCTGCAGCTCAGCGGAACCAACCAAAGGAGTTTCTAGCCATAGACTATTAGATCTATGACTAACATGCAGATAACAACTATTTATCACCTCTCTAGTGATAAAGGAGTGCATTGCACCTGAGTCTACTAGCACAAATACTAAACAAGAAGCAAACAAATCAGAATGAAATAACTTCATCTGACATGTCATGACTCGTGGATGTACCAATGCTTCTGGCTGGCTCATGGCATAGAACCTAGCCGTCGCTTGCTATCATCTATGTCCTCAGCTAGCTTGTCCAGAGGATCATGTCTGCAATGTTTGAACACATACTCTTCCACTACTAGAACCAAACTGTCATTGATGTGATCCCTGCCAACTCTGTCTTCGCTGCTGAGTTCCCTCTTCAACTTTCATAGGTAAATTCCATCTAATGTGTCCAATCTGTTCACATTGATGATACACTCGGTTATCACCCTATGGTCTAAGCAACCCTGTAACTAAGACTGATGATGAGATGCAAGCTCCTATTAGTGAAAAATTGTGACCCCTACCCCTACTCGGGTTCCACTGTGACGCTGCATGTGATCTTGGTTCAGTGAAGGTTGACCTTGGTTGTAACAGCGGCGGGAAAAACCTTGGATTCTTAAAGACACCAAATGATTGTCCTTGGAACTGAGCAGGTCACTTCTTAACATTAGTTTCACACTTCTCTATGGCATACCTCTCAATCCTCCTTACAGATTCCACAAAGGTGGAAAACCTTTACCTATTCTCGAAAGTCAATGTTGTTGTAGTCAACTCTATACTTAAACCCTTCTAGAACCTACAAATCCTTTCCTTGTTAGTGGCTGCCATGTGAGGTCAGAACCTCAAAAGTTCCATGAACTTTGATTCATACTCATTGATAGTCATTGTACCTTGTCTAATCTTCTCAAACTGAGAGATTTTCTCATCTAGGTATGTCTCTGGGAAGTATCAGATGACAAATTCCCACTGAAACTCCTCCCATCCTATCACCACCCCTGGATTTTTCTCCTCTTCTATGGTCCACCAGTGGCCAACACTACCCTTCAACAGGTAGACAACATGGTTTACTTTGTCTTCTTCAGGAATGTTTAGGATTTTGAACACCTTCTCCAGCTGTAAGCCACATGTCATCGTCTGCTGGGTCAGAAGTACCAGCATATTTGATCGCCCCAACCCGTCTAAGATGTTCATAAGTCTTTCCAACTCCCTGAGACTCCACATTAGGGACAGTTGCCCTAGCTTGAGGTGCAAGCGTTCTGTCCGCTATATGTGTAATCCTGGCCATCATCTGTCTAAACATAGACTTAAACTTAGGATTGGCCATCATTGTCGGATCCATCTGAGGCATTGCAGGATACTCTGGCCCTGTCTCTGGCACTTTCTCATTGCGTTCTTACCTCCTAGCACCACCTCGTGGTGCCACATAACTGCTCTCTGTGTGTTTTTCATGTCCTCCAGACATATCTGCTTAAGCATAAGCTATGACCAGACATGTTGGGTACATAAGAACAGACTCAACCCTAAGTCCTACGTCCATGTAGAGTCAGCGAACCTAGAGCTTTGATACCAACTTAACTATGACACCTTGTCACACTAAATGAGATTACTCAAAACACAAAACTTAATCAACTACTAAATTAAAACATTGTCAAAATGCGAAATAATTAAAACCAAATTTCACATCATGAATAAGTTTTAAAATATTTACATAAAGGTTCATCTTTTCCATTCTCATATATTATAATAGGAATTTATATCTGTGCTCAATGGCCTCATCCACCTCCCGTGTACAAAAGAAGCATTTAAATGTACATGCCATGTCTACATACATTGGCATACTGCCAAAATCTCATATTGATACAAATATCTTATCTAGAAAACACCTCCCATACCCGGACCTGAGGGTATGATGACGACACTAGGACTCTACTACTGATATTTACAGCTAACCTAACTTCTAAATCTATTGATCACTAGGCTGGTTCTCTTCCACAACACGACCTCGACCCACCTAAAAAATGTGGTGACCCAGGAGTGAGACCCAGTCCCAACGAGAGATATAACTCTCTCCAACATATATTGATTACAACAGGTTAATTAAGAGTAATAAACTAAGAAGTTAGGGTATGGAATAAGCAATTTAAGCATATTAAACAATTTAAGCATACTAAACAAGTTAAGCTAGTAAAATTAACAATAAGAATAACTACTCAAATATTTTAAGATAGCATCTTATAGGCATTGTGTAGTATAAAAGCAAGGTAAGGGATAATTCAACCAATGTAAAATGTATTTGACCTTAACAAATATACTACACGACTTGTATTACATCTTTTATTATTATGCCCTGAGGGATTTGAGGAATACCACTCAACTCCCAACTCACCACTACTAGGTCAAAATCAGTGACATACAAGATTTAGGATAATCGAATTCCTAAGATCTTCTCGAGCCTCAGTCAGTATGAGTCTGCCACAGCGACATATCATGTCAAGTTGCTAACAACCTAGTACATCCTTAGTATAGGTCACGACCCTAGTGATAGGAGGTGGGTATGCAAACCCTACCATCTGAGGTACAATCATAGTTGTCCTCAATTCTCATCATACACATATTTAAGATACGACCGTAGACATTCTCATGCCGAGGTATGACCGCAGTCATCCTCCGAAACACTTGGGAGTCAGGATGACAAGCACCCCACATACTCAATAGCATGTGCTCTGAGTTTCCCTTAAAATACTTGTTTCACCATCAAGAAAGTCCTGACACTCGTATGGATCTATGACACATGGCACTACATGATTAGAATTCCACTTGATTAATTATTGCTAATTGGGTGAATTAAGGCTTCATCATACAAATGAACATACAAACTCTAATTCATTTCTATCAAGTGTATAAGCATTGAAACTTTAGAATATATAAATTATTTGAGGTATGAATCTTAATCACATTACCACATGCTATCACTTATTGCATCATAATGAACCACATGTGTCATCATACCATTTCAAGATATTCATTTCTTATCACAAGTTCCATGGTTTCAACCCTTATTGGAACAAAAAATGGATTTCACTTCAATCAGGGCTCAATCATGCCCAAAGGTCATTAAGACCATCACATTAGTTGTTGAAAGATCATCATTATCATTCTAGGCCTTAAACAAGGCTCAAAAGATCATCAACATATATGTATCCCATAGATTTTAACATGGCAAGGTACTATGATATTCAATTAGCATTATATTGAGGTTTCAACATAAAAAGAATGTATTACATTATCTCATTAATCATTAAAGAGGTCTAATTATAAACAATCATCATCATTTAATCATATTAGAGTTGGTGTAATAATCCAGGTATCATTAAGGGTACACATCTACTTGTTATGGTGATTTATCAAATATACTCATATAAGGGCAAAGGTAAGACTACAAATTAAAGGCATTGAACCATCAAATTCTTATCACTAGGACCCACATATAACACTATGAGATTTATTCAAAGCCATAGGACGTTGAAACATCCAACCTCATCCATTGAATTGGGTTCATTATTCAAAGTCATCAATTAGGGTATAGGTCCAACCATTAGATCCATTGAACCAAGTGATCTTTGGTTTAGGGCTGAATTGAAGCTACATTTACGAGCTTGACTCACCATCAGTTGTGGTGATATGATCCACCATAAATTGTGACATCTTAGACTACCACTGATTGATAGGATCATCACTACTATCATTTCTCACCATCGGATGTTACATTATTATCACCATTGGTTGTTACCACCATTAAGGCACTAACTATTTAACATTAGGTCTAATTGAACCAAAACTTGACCTAAGGGTGACCATCGGTTGTCACCATTGGTTGACACCCTTGGTCACCACCATTGGTTGTCAGGTGCCACCATCGATTGTCACAGTGTCACCATCGGTCACTACTATAGAATAGGCCTTTGGCGTCGATTAATTAAGGCCTTTAGTGTCAGTTTCCAAGTGACACCCAAGTGGGCGCTGCTAAAGATCGACCCCTTTGGCGTCGATTCCATAATGGATGCCAAAACACTTCCTACCACCGAAAATGTGCTAGCAATGGAACTATAGACATTGATTATTAACGAAAACCGACAATATAGCATGATTACAGATGTCGGTTAGTAAACAAAAACCAACGCCCCTATCCCAGTCAGCACGACCGTGGTACCTGGACACAATAGGCATCGGTTCTTGTCGACAATCAAAGCCAAAAAGGGATAAAGACATCAGTTTTTGGCTAACAATCGACGCCATATGTCTTTGTTGTCAGTTTTATTCAAATAACCGACACCTATATTCTGTTTTTTTTCTTATCAGTTTGTAGGCTTGTTGTATGGCTGGTCAGCAGGATGCAGAACCTGTAGTTCAGTTTTGAACTGTAGGTTTACAACATCTATTGATATCAGCCAACAACATGCCACAAACCTACAAAATTAACAAGATCGATGGACAATATTATATATATGTCATTCACACACATGTATAAGCACATTTAATTCATATTATTTTTCATCACACACATGTAGAAACCAGTAGTTCCATTTCAAATTTCCTCCATTTTCACACACATTTAGCAACCTGTAGTTCCATTCATTTCATCTCTTTTCACATTCAGACACATGTAGAAACATTCATGTATTCATCTTTACATTCACACATTCAGACACATGTAGAAAATTCATTCAGACATGTATATATAAAAGTTTCACATGTCATCAAATACAAAAATAAAATAAAGGTTGTAGCATTACAAACCCTTACAAAATAGAATGTCAGTTGATGAATTAAGTACTATATACCCATCATATGCAACTTCCATAAGCAACTAAGAAGCAAATTTAGAAAAATGAACAACATGCATCTATTAATACAGACAAGTCTAGATAGACAGACAACTAAATACTACACCAACATGGTCCCGCATCAGTAACTTCGAGGCCTTTTCATTGTGGCAATCTTCTTCTGAAGTTCAGAAAAGAAAGTAGCTATGAGGATTGATTACTTTAAGATAAAAAGTGTAAACACAAAACAAGACATGACAATTATATTTGTTAATTAGACCTACCATGGTCTTTTTGATGATTGTACTGTGTCACAAAGCTCCTCACTGTATTTAGAAAAATCTGAACTGACAGGGGCCTCATCATCAGATTCCTCTGAGCTGATACTATTCATCGTGTGCTCATACCGCCGTAGATGATCGGGTGTCTCATTGTTGATGTTGGTTATCCAAACTTTGATGGTATTATGGCCAACTGGATGGAGAAAAAGCTTGTCGCTACGACCCACTAACATCTTTCTAATCCAATCACTCCAACCGGATTTTGATACAAGATTTCTTGCCAAATCATACTCAACCTTGATAACATGTGAAGAATTGCCAAAATTTAGGGTCACTTCACCAGACCTGTAGTGTCTTCCATTTAGAAAATGCCAATGTTCGGGTATGGTTAGTTGGTTTAAGGAACGATCATCTAGGATGATGTTCAATTGTTCTTCATTAGGGAACGTTAACATTGGCATAGAGGCCCGATTCATAGTGACTGTTGTGGGTGGCCAGAGACTGAAAAATATAACTGCTAACAATTGTAAGTATATATAGTTGTGTTATATATTTTCAAAAAAAGTAGTAGACGGAGACTGAAAAATATAAGTACTAATGGTTTATCTTGAAAAGAAAATGATAAGCATGTCATACAACTTTGCATAATCTTCAGATATACAATGAAATTGAAGGAATGATTTATCTTTTATTTGATAAATTGTGTCTTGAAATAAGACACATAATCAAACTAATGATACTGATGCAGAAATTTGTTCACACAAATACATTGAAATGAAGATGGTTCTACACTGAGAAAAAAAAAGTTTGGCATGATGAGTATGCCCTCTCCTTTCATTATTTTCAATTAATGATCCCACCTATCCCACACCTACCCTTATCACACCACCCTCCCTCCTCACCCTCCCCCTCCCCTGGCCCTCCACCCTACCCCACCCCTATCCTCCTCACACCCTACCACACCCTCACCCTCCACCCTACCCCATCCCTATCCTCCTCCCACCCTACCACACCCTCACCCTCCCCTAGACCTCCACCCTACCCCACCCTACCCTCCTCCCACCATACCACTTACCCTCGTTCATGCATAATTAACCCCGATTAATCAATATTAATCAACTACACAATCTTAGAGAAACTAAGTACAAATATAATTAATTAAGTTCATTAATGCATCATTAACCCTAATTATTCAATAGTAATAAACTATATGGTGGCATCATTAATCCTAAGTTCAAATCTAGTACTGATTAATTAACCACTCACCGCACTGGTGGATCGAGCAGGCTGTGGTGGCGGCAGCCAGAGGTGGAGGTGGCCAGTGCTAGAGGTACAGGCGGTGGCCAGTGGCAGTGACTGGAGCATCATCATCATCATCAATCATCATCAGCATCATCGCCATCATTGTCGTTGTCATCGTCATTGTCATCATCATCATCATTGTCGTCGTCATCATCATCATCATCATCATCATCGGAAAGAAAGAAAGAAAGAAATAAAGAAAGAAAGAAATATCAATTAATTAAATTCATTCATGCATCATTAACCCTGATTAATCAATATTAATCAACTACACAATCTTAGAGAAACTAAGTAGAAATCTAATTAATTAAGTTCATTAATGCATCATTAACCAATATTAATCGTCAGTTCTTTGCATCATTAACAAATATTAGTCGTAAGTTCTTTGCATCATTAAAAAAATATTAGAGAAACTAAGTACAAATATAATTAATTAAGTTCATTAATGCATCATTAACCCTAATTATTCAATAGTAATCAACTATATGCTGGCATCATTAATCCTAAGTTCAAATCTAGTATTGATTAATTAACCACTCACCGCACTGGTGGATCGAACAGGCTGTGGCGGCGACAGCCGGAGGTGGAGGTGGTCGAGCTAGAGGTGAAGGTGGTCGACACTGGAGGTACATGCGGTGGCCAGTGGTGGTAATTAGAGCATCATCATCATCATCATCATCATCATCATCATCATCATCATCATCATCGCCGTCATCATCATCATCATCGTTGTCATCATCATCATCATCATCATCATCCTCATCCTCATCATCAGAAAGAAAGAAAGAAAGAAAGAAATAAAGAAAGAAAGAACTATCAATTAATTAAATTAATTCATGCATCATTAACCCTGATTAATCAATATTAATCAACTACCCAATCTTAGAGAAACTAAGTAGAAATCTAATTAATTAAGTTCATTAATGCATCATTAACCAATATTAATTGTTAGTTCTTTGCATCATTAACACAATATTAGTCATCGGTTCTTTGCATCATTAACACAATCTTAGAGAAACTAAGTACAAATCTAATTAATTAACTAAGTACACAATCTAATTAATTAAGTACAATTCTAATTAATTAAGTTTATATCCTAAGTTTTATGTAACTTTATTTAATTTAATTCATTCTTCTATTTGAGTTAGTTCATTCAAGCATCATTAAACAATATTAATCAACTACACAATCTTGAAACATATACATTAGTGATTAACCTCAATGGAAATATATATATCACCGAGTAACCACAAATTAGTAGAAATCAATAAAACTCACCAAGTAAATGACCTGATCAATTGACTGAAGAAAAAATTCATACAATACATTGAATCACATAATGCATTTATTGTATTCAAGACAAAGATATATGGATAAAATATACCTGGGGAACACCGGTGGCGAGTAGATGGAGAACGGTGGCGGCGAGCAGAGGCAGCGGCGAGCAGCTGGAGAACGGTGGCGGTGAGTAGCTAGAGAACGACGGTGGCGAACAGAGGCGGCAGTGGCTGGAGAACGACAGTGGCGAGAAGAGGCGGCAGCGAGCAGCTGGAGAATGGCGTTGGCAAGCAGAGGCGGTGGCGAGCAGTTGTAGAACGATGGTGGCGAGTAGAGGTGGCGGCGAGCAGCTGGAGAACGGTGGTGTTGAGCAGAGGCGACGACGAGCAGTTGTAGAATGGTGGCGGCGGTGAGCAGTTGGAGAACGACAGTGGCGAGAAGAGGCGACGGCGAGTAGCTAGAGAACGGCGGCGAGCTAGAGATGATGCAAAGGTGATGTTGAGGTTTAACACACTGGCGGCAGTAAGCAGTTGTGGCGAGCAATGGGGAAGAGGAAAATCACCAGAGCCCTAAGCGGGGGGGGGGGGGGGGAGGAAATCACAATGAAACAAAGACTACAGGGAGAGTCTATTTTTGTGATTAAGGTTAGATACTTGGCGTCAGTTATAATAAAAACTGACACCTATAGAAAACTACTCGTTGGTTTCCACTTAAAACCGACTCCAATTAGGCAATTTGGTGGGAATTTTTTCATGGGGACAGTGCGTGAAAACACATCGGCATCGGTTCGGCTACTAAAATCGATGACAAAAGTTGGCCCGATTTCTGTCTCTCAAAAACCCTTTTAGTCATCGGTTGTTTGGTAAAAAACCGACGCTGTATGTGAAATTTTGGAGGTAATTTTTTTGCACTGGAAAATTTGGATTTGGCGGGCGATTTTAGACGTCGGTTGCTTAATGAGGAACCGACGCTAAATAAAAAGTGATACCCGTGTCTGGCCGCTCTTCACAGATAGATGTTGGTTTGTGTATTAAACTGACGTTGTAGGGTTAAGGTGTATGTTTCATGTATACAACCGATGCCTGTAAATGTGACGTTATAAGCCCTTTCTATACTAGTGGGCTGACATGGTGTTACCATTGGGTGATGTAGTAGTGAAGGAAAAAGGCTTGAAAACCCTAATTTAATCCATCGATTGTTAGGTGCTTAACACCATTGATTGAGATACTAACCTACCCTAGACCATCCTCTACCTTAGGAAGGTCACACACATATTTACAAGTTCATTTTAGAATTGGAATAGAATAGGAATCACCATAAAATCCAAAACTCTAGCAAGCATAATTTCTATATGCAAGGATCTTTGTTTTTAAGCAAGAAAATAAGCAAATAAGCTTGAAGTAAGCAATATAGGTGAAGAAAGTTATAAAACTCACCTCTACTTATAAGAACAGACTTCTAGAAGGAAGGATCTTAAGCAAAGAAGGCAAGGAAACCCAAGTTTCAGATCTAAACTCGGCCAAGTAGGTACCCTTCTTCACAAGGAAGCAAAACCCTGGAAGAAAGAGCAAGAAAAGATAGGTTCTTGAGTTCTAGAGCAAGTTCTACCATGGAAAAGCAAAGTTCCGACCTCGAGATAGGTAGGAGGAAGAAGAAAAGAGAAGGAAATGGAGGAAACAAGGAACTACTTACTCATTTAGGTCAAGTTCAGCAAGGAAAAGCTTTAGTAACCCTGTAAGGAAGCAAATCGGAACCCTAGATGCTTCTTCCAAGGAGATTGCCTTCTTCTTATACCTTGGATAGGTCTTCCATAGTAGAAAAGACAGAGATCGAGGCTCTTATTAAGAGGGAAGTAGGTGAGAGCAAAAGCTTCATTTTGGAGGCTAAGGATAAGTATATAAAGCTTGGGGGATAAGGTTGAGAAGAAGCATGAGGTGTACAAGCACCTCTCCACGTGTTCATGGCTTAAAGCTTGCATGGACAAGCAAGCAGCAGGTCCACCAGATGTTGGGGACTTTTGGGCCATCGGTTGATGGTCTCCCAGGCCAGCCACTGGCTATTGGTCTAAGGTTACCTTCGTTTGATTATGGTTTAGGTCTAAAGATGAGTGAACCATTGGTTGATCATGTCTATAAGTGAACCATGGGTTTAAGTGACCCAAACCAGCTTGAACCATCGACCTAGGGCCTGCTGGTGATGACTACTGGCTGTTGTCCACTGGATGATGCCCAAGCAAATGGAGCCATCAGTTGATAGCCTTGAAGGTGGCTCATCCAATGTGGGGGGGGGGGTAAACCCTAATTCAACATAGAATGAAATCTCCTCCAAATCAAGGTACAATTGAACATACCATGGCTCAAAAAGCCAAAGAATGACGAGAAAACATATAAGGAACATAATTTATGGAACAATTTTCAAAGAAAACCCCTCTATTTGGTAAATTTCATAAAAGTCCAAAATGTACATAAAATTGCATAACTTGCTCAAACAGTGTCCAAATTGGACTAAATTTGAAATTTAAGCTTGTCTTATGATTCCAAAGAATATAACAAGGTCAGATTAAGGTTATAAGCATCAATTATGGTAATTAATCTTGTTCGATATTTTAAGCAAGTTTAGGGGCCTTACAAAGCCTCTTTCACTAAGAAAATGCAATGGAAAATATACAATAGCGTCGACATGTCTTTCTAATTCAAGATACATGTGTTGGATTTTCAAATAGAATTAATATCATGCCTCAACACCAAAGGAAGAGGCAACAAAATGTACATTTCTAGTTTGGGAAAACTAGTACGTTCCGACATTTATAAATTTATCAAATCAAGGTAATGTCTTATGGAAAGCCGCAAACTCTACAACAAGATATAAATGATGTGTAATTAAATATGACACCCATCAAGCTCTTTCATTGATGCAAGGTCATCAACTTGTTTTATTAAATTCAAAGGTATCAACTAATTTTGTTAAACATATGGCCATAAATACTTTTCCTTGGCACAAGTTCATCGACCCTACTATTACAGAAAGGGCTATTGAGACCTTTCATTTAGGCTATTGAGGTCATTTATTATTTGTTGGAAAGATCACACGTTTCCATGAAAATAGCTATCGACCATGCGATCAGTTTCACGTTGGATGAATACCTAAAGCACAAATTAGGAGTAAAGGCAATAAAATAATTGGAGAATCCATCTCACTTAGTGCAAGACTATCAAGCTACATAATTGGAAACTGGTCTACGAGCAAATCTATCAAAGAACCCAACAACCACATCTCATTGAACGATCGACCTTGGATTCCCAGGAATGCATGATGTTGCTCTTTGGTCGACGTTCAACACTCCCTGTTGGTTTAGCTAACTATCGACATCACATGTACATCAATCAACATGCACCCATCGATCACTTTACCAACCAATGCTGCCCAGGTAGACAGGAAGCAAGTCAATTGCCACCGGGTCGATAGTTCTGGTCGACATCCAACTCCATGTATGTATTGACCTCACTGCTTGATAGGTCAAATATGGACTGGGTCCCATCGATATTAATTTTGTGGCTTTACAACTTTTGTGACATTTATTTTAAGACTTTTCAAATATCAAGAGAAACTCTAAGGATTCCCATCTATTCCTATAAATACCAAGCAGTCGCCACCAGACAAAGGCATCTAGGGTTTTTGGGAAGAACAAGTCAAAAGGTTGTTTCCAAGATCAAAGACAAGTCTAGTGACCATCGATCACTAGACTTGGAAACCAATCACCATTTCTCTTTTCTCTCATAACCATGATTGGCTCAAGTTTTAATATGTTATCTTCTTGCGCAATGAGTGTCTAAAATCCATAACTTACGCTTGGAGTACCCATAAAGCCCTCTTAACCATGTAACTGTTGCTTCTTCTATTTATTGCATATGTTTTTATAGTTTTGTTTCTATACTCTTATCTTAATGTGTTGTATGTTGATTAGCTACCTTTTTGTGATGTTTGATATGGATTTATTGAAGAGAATAAATTGAATAAGATATGGAGTATATGTTAGTAACGAGACACGAGACTGAGGAGTTACTATAACAAAAGGCAAATGGTTATATTTGTTCTTTTGGTTACGTCTCGAGAGAGAGATATCTTTGGATAGAAATCTACCCGGATCTCAAGATAAGGAAGGAGTGGATGTCTTTTATGACTATTTGTAAAATACGTCAGGAACACATATAAATTAGAATGGAAGGTTTTACATGGTTGTGGTGGTTTGAATGGTGAAACCCAATCCAAGTTTTCCCTTCTATCATTTCATAATTATCTTTATTTATTCTTTGATATTTGAAAAGTTAGATTTACAAATTTAATTAGATTAATTCATTCCTTGACCACACCAATTTCTCCTCTTTGATTTGACTAAACTAAGCTAAGATCTCTCATTCTTTTTCTGTTGTTCTCCTTATCCCTGTGTTCGACCCCCACACTACTACAATAGACTATGTATTGAGTTGTGGATGTCTCTTATAGTAGGGTATAAATTTAAAGTCTAATATCTTTGACTATAAAATTGTGTTTACACTTTTCATCCACTAAAAAGAGCAATCAACATTTTGCACCATTGTCAGGTACAAGGTGATAGACAACCACTAAGAATTTGGGGTCTACCCAGATTTAGTCAGTGCTATTAAGTTTAGTGATAGACTTGATTACACAATTTTATTTCTTTCTTTTCTTTTCTTTTGATAAAAAAATCTTATTTTTCTTGTTAGACTTGTTATTTAGTTCTCTTTAAAAAATCTTTTTACCCTATCGAGATCCATTCCAGTAGTGTGCTCCTCTTTCTACCAAGTTTCCATGCTGGTAGTACTGTTTTCATTAGTTTATTTTTTTTGTTTTGTTTTGTAATTTGTTTCCTTCATACCTTTTTTTCTTTCTTAGATTTTGTTTAACCTTTGTAAAACATGTTTCTCTTTCTTTGTTTTTATTGTAGCCATGGATCTATCCACATCAAGGCAGACCATCCATCTTGTCCACTTGCACCCTTGACTTTTTCCACACTCCAGACTATTAGCAGATCATAGAGAATCATGTGTTTCAATTGGTGTCCTTGCATCAACTACTTCACTTGGCATCCTTACACCAACCCTCACAAACTTCTTAGGCTTCGTAGTTTTTCACTATTGAATACCGATGCAAGAGGAAACATTGATGCACTCAAGTTAGCCATGTCATCCTACTTTCAAGATCATGTAGAACCGTATTCAACTGTGAATGAGAGGCAAAATTGTACGATCAAAGAATTGATAAATGTCATTGCCCACAATAGAAGCCTCATATACGCTAGCGAACAAAGCTTTTCTAATACACCCTCAGTGTATACATCAGATCCACACTCATTTTGCATGTATGATGACTTCAACAATCATGTCCAATATGCTAGTCCCAATAAGGAATTCATTTCACCTTCTAACTTAGATCCTCCATTGGAGTCAATCGAATTTTTTAGTGAATATTACCCTATTCAGGAGAAACTTTCGTTCCACCCGTTTGATACAATGCAAAAACTAGCAGAATATTTACAATATCCTTACATGGAAGTTGATGATAGAGATTTTTGCGTACCCATGTATGACCAAGAAGCAATGTATCACCCTACAAATCAGTTTAATGACTCACTTGATTGGTCCACTTTGCTTTTCGTCCCAACTCAAAGCGACACTCCACAAGTTGAGGATTGTTGTTGGTTACTAACATGCCATCTACTTTGGGTTGGAACAATTTATATGATGACGAGGGCAATAGCTACTACACATTGGTGGAATGTGATCATGATCTTGATGGCCACCCATTTTATACTTTTACTTCACCCCCCTTGCAGGGTGATGACAACAAAGGAAGATGCAACGAAATGTGCAATTTTCACGGACTTTGAGAACACAGTTGCAACTCATGAAAAAATCCTACCCCCTTGCTCAGTGACAAGCATGGGATGAAGGATTCACAACTTGGTTAACCTAAGATTTCCCTTCCTATAGAATATGATTGGATGTCCCATATTCAACTTGGTTATACATAATGTTATCCAGTCTCAAATTCAGAGATGGAGAGGGAAGACCATAAATATTTTCCACAATCGAAACCTCTTACCTCCATTTATTCATGTGTTAACATCCTGAGGACCAACTATGAAGATCCACACTTTAAAGGATATCCTGATAATGATATGCTAGGCATTTGTTTTTATATTGGTATGAAGATGAAGTCACCAAGTCCCTGAATCCAATTGTCCTATTTCACACTTGGCAAGGTCCACCACTCTTTACATTCTACTCATACATAGTAGATCTAATATGTAAGACACTAGTGACCTTTCTCCTAAGACTTAGGATATGGAGTCCTATTTCGCTATCGTCAGGAGACCCCATTTCCTTTGGGGAATAGATGACTGCAATGCACACCATATTTGCTAACCTTAGGTTAAATTTTCTTGAGGATGAGTAAAATTTTAAGCTTGGTGTGATAGGACAATACACCTTTTTATCTCTTCTATCTATGTTTTTCATTTATACATTTTTTTTGAGTTTGTTGGTAATTTTTAGTTTTTGCAATTGTGGCTATGTGGTATGAATGATATGTTTAATGCTCATCTTATGTTAAATCACCCCATCATCATTATATTTGTTTGACCTTTGGCTTCATTCATCTCATTGATTCCTTTTTACAGTTTTGGCAATGAATTCTAAGATTACGCGTTGCTTCCCACAATTCAAAATTACTTGTTTGTTTGTTTCATGTTATGAATGATGAACCTAAGGTTTGTCCCCGTTTGTTGGATCTAGTGTAAGATCAAAATTCTAAGTGATATTTTTTTATAGATTTGATAATATTTTAAGGATCCTTGAACTGTATAAAAACCTTCATTGAGGTTTTAGAGAGCAATCACGAGTTTTGAGTTTAATTTAGATGTATTGTTTACAATAATGGTTTTCATGCTTTCCCACATTATATTGTGTCAAAAATATAAAAAATGAGCAAAAGAAGCTTGGCCTCCCAAAAAATCACAAAAATAATTCCCTTTTCTACAAAACTAGAAAATTCTAAAAATAGCTAGCACCCATGACCAATTAATTAGAATGCAGTGTTAAAAGCCTGAGAGTGAATAAAATTATGAGTGAATTTTTGTTTGGGTGAGTTAAGGTTGATGCCCACTAGGTGTATGATTGTGCTCACAAACATTGGTATGTCGTGTCTAGTAGTGTAATCCAAAACTAATTAAAGAGTCTTTAGGAACCCCTAGGAGAGTAAGGAGACTTTCCTAACAGCAGGGTTGGTTCAGGCACAGTGTGAGGAGATCATCTCCTACTTTTGGCTTATTGGCTTGGATTGCAGGGATTGTTGTTCATTACTTGGACTAACCTGACGCAGATTGGGAACCTCATTAATCATTTACTTTTGCATTTAGAAACAAATAAGTGGGAGATGTGTTGTACTTGATTGGTTACATAAATTCCTAATGACACCTCGCTACTCACATTCATCATTTTTCTCAATTTATTAAGTGACTGTACTTTAATGCGTACATTATGGTTTACATCCCTATGAATATTGTTGGACTATAGTCAAGTCACTTAAATAGGCTTGATAGTTCTATAATCTTTTTTTTTGATAAAAGATCAACTAGACATATAGTGTTTACAAACAAAGATGTCTGTAAATAAAAGCGTACATGATGGAGCACCACCAGAGTCAACACATGACATGTTTTGTCTGATGAGCCATATATGGTGCAACATGAAATCAAATGATAGGAAATGAAACACACCATAGAAAAAAAGAAATTATTGGGGGATTTACCCCATAAAACAATAAGCCTCATGTTCAAATTGATAAAACAATTAAGATGTAGAAGATATAACTAGAAGCTTGTGTCGTCTACCATAATCTCCTCCAAGGTGTAGTAACCATCAATGTTGTAATCACCAAAGAGCGTCATCTCCGCATCCTCATCACCCCTCACATGTGTCGATGTTGATGTCAGTCATAAAAAATGAAATGATAGATAAGGAATGTTCAATATCATTTTGAATTTGAATTAAAGATCATGCAATATTATTGTATTTTTTGTTGTTTCTCTCAATCCAAATGTTCTACAAAATGGCAATGATCAAGTTTGGTGATGAATGATGGGTGTGTAAGGGTTTGAACCTAATGATGCAAATGGGTAAATTAGTGAAGTTTGTGATAGTTCGAGGATGAAAATAATGATGAAGAAGTCGAACTATGATAGGACAATTATAGAAGAAATGTTTGGTAGTTTCTTCATTTTATTATAGAGATGACACCTGGTAGGACCCTAAACCTATCATGTGTAGATTATATTCGGTGAGGATTTTGTTATACATGATAATCCAAAAGAAGATTTTAAACTTTTATGGTCATTTCATTTTCCAAAAAGGTGCAAAAATGGATATATGCCCTCTGTAAGATAGGAAGTGATAGGATTTGTTTGGAGCACAGTTGCTTCCCCATTTCCAAGATATACTGCTAGTGATGTTGTATTTGAGATTTTGAATGATATCTTGAGTTGTGTTTGGACTGAAAGACTGAGTGAGGAGGGTTTTGAGGGTGTTATGTATGTTTCTAGCGATCAGATGAAGATATATATATATATATATATTGATGTTTTTCAGATGTGGAGGGATGTTGAAGTTTATGACAAAAATTTGGATGGAGTTGTTGTGAAACCATGGGCCAGTCAAAAAATTTATGTTAGTGAAGGCATGTGGTTGAATGTTGATAGTATTGACAATGGTGCCCAAATTTTTTTTGATGTATTTCCAGAGTGATGAGGATATTCTTTTTTTGTTTTTTTGCAAGGATTTTATTTTTTATATTATTTACGGAGAATGAAGGGCTTCCAGAATTTGGAGGTGCTGGTGATGAGTGCATGTATGTTTTTTGTGATAAGGCAGACAAAATGCGTATTAATGTTGATGATCCCCCATCCCTGTATTCTAATGGGGCACATATGGTATCCCAATTAACCACATGTAACCTGGCTTTGTTAGTTTTATCTGAGAAATGGTTCCATAATTTTTTTTCTACGAGAGTCAATCTATTGTTTTTTTAATTGGTAAAGGAATGCAACTAAGGTAGTGTGTAGTGATGGGTGTGATTGTGCTTTTGAGGAGAGTTATACATTCAGCTAAGTTGAGGAAGTTATTGGTCCAGGTAGAGAGTTTCTGTTGGTATTTTTCTATGATGGGGATCCATGTTCTATGTTGTATGGGTTGGGGAAGCTGAGTAAGCCAAGGTACATAACTGGAAAGTTCTAAATCTTAAACTTCAAAGGGGTTTGATATCTTTGGATAGTGTTAGCAGGTGTGTTGACACCAAAGATGGATGATTTGTTTAGGTTTATTCTGAGGCCAGTGATGTAAGAGAAGATTCCAATGATTTGAATAGTGTTGAGGATTGTGTTATCTATAGGTTTATCTAGAATCATGGTACCGTCTGTGTATTGTATGATGTTTTCAAAACATTCATTTGTTGATTCAATTAGACCATGATAGGTGCCTTTCTTGATCATGTCAGTGAGAAGTGATGTACTCAAGATGAAGAGGTATGGTGATAATGGATCTCCTTGTCTGAGACCGTTCGAGTTATGGAAGTGACCAAAAGGTGTGCCATTTTATGATGGTGGAGAAAGTATTAGTAGAGATGCAAGCATGTCTCGAGTTTATCTACTTCTCTGGGAATCCATATCCTCTCATTACATGCATTAGGCAAGTCCAATTTACAAAGTCAAAGGCTTTCTCAAAATCAAGTTTGATGGCAAGTACCAGTGTTTTGTTTTTATAACAAAGATGAAGAGTTTCGTTGGCCATGATGTAAGCATCTTGAATGTTTCTATGTTTCAAGAAAGCATTTTGGTTGTGTGCTATGATGTCATCTAGATTTGGTTTGATGCGATTACTAAGAATTTTTGCCAATATTTTGTAGGAAGTATTGATGAGGCGAGTCTAATGGGTCTAAATTGCGTAATTGAGTATGGTTGGTCCACTTTTTTAATCAAGGCTATATTTTTTTGGTTGATAACTTTGATATGTTTGTGAATATTATCATTGTTTTAGATGTAGAGGAGTAGTTGCATGAAATCACCTTTCTCGATAAATCTTCTCTGTACCATTCTATACCATTCAAATTTTATCGGATGTCTACACAGAGACTGAAATCACCTTTGATGTGTTCTCATAAAGAGAGGTAGAATTAAATATTGAGACCATCAAGTCCACATGATTTATTTTTTCCTAAAGATGAGACCATTTTTTAAGTTCATCAAGGGTGAAGTTTCAGATGATGCTGTTAGGATAAGGTATTGTTTTTTTTGGCTCAATTGAATTTAAGGAGGTTAAGGTGATGGGCTCGTGGCTAAAATGTTGCATAAGTGTTCAATGATATGATTGGTAATGTTGTATTTGTTTGATGTGAGGGTACCATTAATGTTCAATTTGGAGATGATATTGACCTGAGTATTATTGTCACAACATTTGTTAAAGTATTTAATATTTTTATCACCTTCTTTTGCCCATTTGATCTTTTCTCTATGTCTCCAAATGGAGTCTATGCAGCTTTGGTTGTGATCCAATTCGGCCTTAATGGCAAGAGTGAGAGCAGGGTCAGTCTGAGGGTCACTATCCACAAAGAGATGTTGTTGTTCTAGACCAGCCAGTTTGTGTATGGTGTTTCCATATTTTTATTTTTTTCAAACTTCGAGGGATGACCTGATCCTTCTGGTGTTATTGAGAATGTAGTAACCTGGTTCCAAGGAGGCTTGTGTGAAAGTAGTCTAGTTTTGTTTACAGATGTAAACATGATGGATCTCACAACCAGAAGTTTTCAATTCTGAAAGGTCTGGGGCCCCATTTGATAGGTTTGGTGTTGATATGTAGGGAAGCAGTCAAATATAGGCATGTGAGTGATAGAAACAAAGGAATGTCAGTAAAGGTATTCCCAAGAGGGAGTGCAAATGAAGTGGTCGATCCTATCCCAGGAGTGGTTCCTGTTCTAGGTGTAAAGTGCATTGGAGGGGATAATGTTGATCATGTTGTGTCTGATGATGAGATCCCTAAAGTTTTTGTCTGATGAGGTCATCGAACCTATCTGATGGTGTTGGTTTTTTTTCCATCAGAAGGTCATGTGATAAGGTTGAAATCCCTTCCCATTAACCATGGTTTTTTTGGCATGGGCCCTGAGAATATAATCTAACTCTTTAATGAAAAGAGCCTTGTTAGATCTAGGTTCACCATATACGCCTGTGAAGAGCCATTTGTTGGATTCATAGGAGTTCAAGATGTGCAAGGTAATGGTGAATGCACAATATTCTATATGAGAAATATCAAACATAGTGTTGTTGATACCTATGCTTATGCCTCCTTTGAAACCATTTGGTGGTATTTGGTACCAAGTGTTGATATATTTGTCCCCAATAGTTTTGAAAGAAAAAGGTGTTAAAGTGGTTTTTTGTTCTAGAATAGTGATAATATTGATGTTGTTTTTATGTATATGTAGTCGTATATTTTTTCCTCTTAAGGTTGTATGCACCACAAGTATTCCATGAAGAGATCTTCATCTAGTAGGATTTGTAAAAATAGGTAGAAAGGAACCCATGTATCATACAATGTGGAGGTTTTGTAGGTCAGTATTTGTTTTGTGGATATGTATTTGGTTCCGCCATTTCAAGAAGTGTTCTATATCGTCTAAAGCTAAGTGGAATACCTCTTCAGAGTCAAAGGTGATACCTATGTTATCAACAAATTGGGAGAAGGAAAGGATGTCTAGCCAAGTTGTAATGTCTTCTATACATTCTAACTTATTTTTTTTATCATGCGCAACAATAGAATCAAAGAAGAATGTTAATCTATATGTTGTACTATGATTTTATCATCATAATTCTTACCTTATTCTTTTGAAGCAAAGAAGTTCTTCTTCATCTATGTCTCATGTGTTGTATCGAGCGAGTTGATCATTGGAATTGTGATGATATTCTTTCCATTACTCTTCTATTTTGGGATTTGGGATGATCTGATCTCCTCCATGATCGTTGTTTTAAGTTTTTTCATTGTGTCAAAATCGAGGTTGGTGGTGGTGGCTGGGTTGTTGTGGAAAGGGAAAGGTCTGTAAGAGTTTTGAAGGGAATTGTTGTTGTTGTCCACAGATGGTGAGGACATTATAGGTCTCTTGTTTTGGCTGTTCAGGTTGGTGTCTGTTTGTGAAAGAGAGGATGTGTTCTTTCTCTCCTAGACCATTTTCCTATCAAAAGGTTTTCAGATGACCATCAAATTCTCTTTGGAGTTGATAGGGTAGTGCCATGAATGTTGATGAACGGTGATGTTTGAGAATGTAGTGGAGATATTGGTAGGGTTTTCAGCTATGAGTTTGATGATGTAGATTTTTTCTCCTAATTGAATCTTTAGAGATGCCGATAGAGTGATGGCTTGTTTAATGGAAAAGACACAAAAGGTTTTGATGTAATTTGAAGGGTGTAGAGTATCACGTCTGACAAATTAAAGGGTCATTTTGATAGAGTGGGCAATAGCTCAGAAGACTTAAACTGCCCACAAATGTGGGGGAAGGTTAAAGATGGAAACCCACCCTAAACCACCAGAACCGACAAGGGAAGATCCTTATTTAGGAGTCCATTTCGAGATGTTGGCTTGAACAAAACTGGTTCCACACGGTATAGTCATAACTTGACCAAAAAGATGGTCGAGTTTTGTTCCTTCAGGGACAAAATATAAGAGATATGATGGGGATAATTTTTTTGGTTTAAGGATTGTGTGACCAGGAAGTAAAAGAGCAATGGCTCTAGTAACATTCAGGATGTTAATAGTATTGTTGTCAATGTTGTTGGTGATGGAGACTAGGATGCTACTATTAGTGATGACTTTGAGAAGGCACATTGAATTTATCGGTAAGTTAATGGGGAATTCATTCTCAAGGTGAATCACAAGAGCCATGTTGTAAGGTTGGGGATCAGTTGAAGGGGAGGGGATAAAGGTGGTATGTGTAGATAGTGTTGGTAGTATAGATATGTTTACATCCTTATAAAAGGAGTGAGTAAGTGTGCATCTACTAGTGGGCAAGTAGGAGGGATGAACGAGTGGACATTCAGAGGTATGTGGAGGATTTGTATTGCCTTAGTCAGGGATATGGAGGCATGAAAAGGGATGTGGTCTGTAGGCTAGGAAGCACAGACACTTCTTGAGAGGTGTTGTGGCCGTGTCTACCGCATGGACATGGCTGGACACGTGGTAGACACGGCCCAGACATGTCCAACTTAAAAAAAAAAGATTTTTGGGCGTGGACACGGCTGGGACACGACTTAGACACGGTCAGCCCAGTCCAGCCACATTTGTGTCCAGTTAAGTTAAAAAAAGACTAAACCCTTCCCTCCTATTAAATCCCCTCATATGTTTCCCCAAGTTTCCACGAACTTTGTCCTATCCTTGATTACCCCCCCCCCTCTATATTTCTTCCCAACAATTCTTTCCTTTCTCCCCATTTCTCTCCAATTCTCTTCTCCCTACTACTGTTAAGTACCAACGTTTCAATATCCATGTCAGTTCTTCGTAATTCTTTCCTCCAAATTTCTCTCCACCCTTACCAATGTCTCCTCCCCATGCTCTTCTTCTCATTCTTCCCTCTCCCTCAAATTAAATCTGTTCAGTTCGGCTTTTTACCTCCCCCCTATTTCTTCATTCTCACTGATGTCTTATCCCCCTTCTCCCCAATTTCACTCAGGATTCCCATTATTTTCTTAGTGTTGCCCTGCCCCTTTACCATCCTATGGCTATTTTTTCTTATTCTTCTTATTTTTCTAGTTTGTTATAATGTTGAAAATAATTATTGTTGGTTCAATTGTGATATATGAATCTGTAATGTATGTTGTATCTTCTAATATCATTCTATGTTGGATTTATTTATTATTGAATTGATTTGATTAATGTTTATTTACTGTCTAGCAATCCTTGCTTTATGAATTTGAATTTTCAATTTGCTTTGTTTTATTGCAAGCATGGACATGAATGTGTTTACATTAATTTTTGAATATAAATAGGTTATGTTTGTTGTCGTAGATGGTTTGTTTTTCTATTTTGATGAATGTGTTTTATGGATGATTGCATGTCTTTTAAGTAAATGAAATACAAACTCCACAATTCATTTTCTGTAATAGGATGAACATCAAAAATATATACATATATATGTGTAAAAATATGTCATGTCTGGTCCCGTGTCCCGTGTACGTGTCCGTGTCCGTATGCGTGTCCGTGTCTGTGTCCGTGCTTCCTAGTCTGCAAGTGTTTGTGTATCAGGTTGTGTTCTCTTTATAGTTCTGACAACTCTCTTATCTTGTTGATATCTATCAGTAATCTCATGTTTTGCATGATGGGTATGAAAAAATGAGGTTTGAGACCTGGGGTGCCCTAGGGAAAGACATTGTTTGTTTGGGCAGTGGTAGGAAATAGAAACATGCTAGAGTTCTACATTGGAACTTTGCTTGCCATCTTCTATTGCATATGAAGCATCACAGAGAGCTGTGTTGTGGTTTTCATTTATAGCTGACGAGCGTCCATTCATATGGATTTGTATCTTTAGTGAAGGAGTCAATGGATAATTTGGTAGAGGTGGCTGATCTAAGTGGTGGGAAGTTTAAATCATATGATAGGGAATTCTGTTGATGTTCCATAAAACTAGTTTTCTCTATATCATTGACTGGGGAGGAGTAAAATGCATTGTTGAAAGAAAAATTCTAATGAACATACCTTCCCACTTGAGGGTTGTGACTCGGGGCTGATGTAGCAGTATCTTCCTCATCTAAAGGAGAGGATGGTTCAGATGATGTGTTGATATCTATCGGGTTCACAAAGGATCCTGGTTTTGGTTGATGTTTCTCTGGGACAAATAGTTGGTCTGCTGAGTCAAGTTCACCTGAGTCAGTATCTCTAGGGAATCTAAACAAGGATGTTAGTTCTGTCAAAGTTTCTGAGTAGAAATCAGTCACCTATGTGAGAAGTGTTCGATCAACGATTGGGCAGAGATAAATAGTCCATTCTTTTCTGATTTTGAGTTCATCAATCATCTCAGTCCACCCTTTGATTATGTCATGCTGGATCTATTTATCATTGGTGATAGTGATCTTAAACTATTTGTTTCATATTTGTATCTTGTTTTTGCCTGGTATGATGTCGAACTGATGATATGTCCATTCGTTGGGGAGCATCACTGAGATTTTGTTGTTTGGTTCATCTAGGGTATAGTCCTTAAATCGAAACTTGGGGGCCATATTTGAGGAGCTTTCTTTGTAGGCAATTCTTTTCTATTTCTGAAGTTTTCACGTGCTGTGTTTGGCTTTGAAGATTCGACTGATGTATAGTGGTGTGTTGACTATTAAGGCTTTCTTTTTCCTCAAGGTGGTATTGATGTGTCCCCCTATTTTCATGATCAAAGTAGCATTTTAGTGTTAGATAGTTGGTTATGAGGAAACACGTAGCATTGGTTGTGGTCGACACCTAATAATTAGAGTTCCCAGAAAGTGACTACTAGCTATCTACTATGGTGAGAAGAAGGTCATGCAGATTAGCGATAGGTGAAGCAGCCACGATGTCTAGTTCTCGATAAGGTACACTCAAATGTTTTACTATCAATGTTGTTGACGAGATGGTGTTGCACTATCAGGAGACAAAGTTTGTAGAAATGCCACCTAAGTGGAGAAGTAGGGAGGTGAAGGCGCTCCAGGAGGTACCTGGTGAGGGTACAAAGCTTTAGAAGGTGGATCTTTAATGTGGTTGGAGAGGGTGGTGTTTATAGAGGGAAGTTGTAGCTTTCTCTCTCAAGCTTCACATCCATTGGAAAGATAATTGTGACAATGATTAAGGCTAAAAGAGCATCACATGCACTAGATACTAGTTCTCTGATCTTACATTGGCAAGTTTGTTTGTATGGTGGAAGTTCATTTGGAAATAACATGTCATGAAAAACTTATGATTTACAATTATTTTTCCTAATCTTAGTTTTTATTGCCATGCTTAATTTGGATGTTATCATGGAATCTTTGAGTTTGACTCTCGTTCAAGGACAAGCAAGTTATAAGCTTGGGTGGTTGATAACACCCAAATTCATGCAATACTACTATGTTTTTACCTTAACTTTGTACCTTTTATTAGCCATAATATGCATTTAATTGTTTAATTCTTAGTCTTTTTGCAATTTTTTCTAGTTAAAATATTTAATTAATGTATTTTCTCACTTGCATGCAAAGGAAATAAGCCAACAATTTTACATTGTTAGGAAAACATGAAAACTCATTGATATATTTGACCAAGCGCCAATACAATTCATTAAGTAGTTTTCTTAATAAGCGGCCGCAATGCAAATTTTAGAGCAAAGCAACATTGTATTTTTTGCCAAATTTGGAAAAACAAATGACTTTAAAGTCTAGGAAGTTACTATTTTAACTGAGTCTCTTTGAATAAGGAAAAGGCAACAGAAAATATACAATAGTGTCGACATGTCTTTCTAATTCACGATACATGTGCTGGCTTTTCAAACAACATTTGATATCATCCTCAACAACAAAGGAAGAGGCATTGAAATGTACATTTCTAGTTTGGGCAAACCAATATGTTCCAACATTTATAAATTTAACAAATAAAGGCTATGCCTTTTGGATAACCGCACACTCTACAACAAGATATCGATCATGTGTAATTAAATATGATACCCATCGAGCTCTTTCATTAACACAAGGTCATCAACTTGTTTTATTAAATACAAAGGTGTCAAGTCATTTCTTTAAACATATGGCCATCAACACTTTTCCGTGGCACAAGGCCATTGACCCTTCTCTTATAGAAAGGACTATCGAGACCTTTTGTTTAGGCTCCCGATGTCATTTGTTATTTGTTAGAAAGATCACATGTTTCCATGAAAATAGCTATCGACCATGCGATCAGTTCCATGTTGGATGAATAGCCAAAGAACAAAGAAGGAGCAAAGGCAATAAAATAATTGGAAAATATAGTCCACTTAATGCAAGACTATTGATCTACATAATTGAAAACTGATCGACAGGCACATCTATCGAAGAACTCAACAGTTGTAGCTCAATGCACGATTGAACTTGGCTTCCCGGGCATGCATGACGTTGCTCTTTGATCGACGTCCAACACTCCCTACTGGTCTAGCTAACTATCGACATTGCATGTACAACGAACATCACACACTTATCGATCTAGATATCAAACAACATCACCCATGTCCAGGCAAAGAGTCGATAGCCACCGGGTTGATAGTTCTGGTCGATGATGGAGCTCTAAATGGCACACCAATAAAAACCCAAAAATAAATACTCTTAGGTTTAACCAAAAGCACTGCACTAATTCCTCACTCCACATGAGCGGAAGCCTTATTGTAGTATACTTAAGGATCAAATACAAAGGACAACCTTTTTAGGTAGTTATATATTCAGAAGTATTAAGAGTAATATTTATCATTGAGTAGTTGAAAGATTAATTAAACTAAATTGTTTCCAAAAGAACCAAAGATTAAAGAAGTAAATAACATGTAACAAAGAGCACCAGGGCATGGGATTTTACTACCCGGGCCTGCATAATTATCGAACAAGATCTAATTCTCCTATAGTCGTTGCTAAATCGAGGCTCAGCTGTTGCGCCCTCATGGGATACATGTCATCACCTAGTATAAACTCCCTTGGAACTGAACATCCTTGGCACTCAAGTTCCCTGTCTATACTGCTGAACTCCTTTACTTATGATTGACCATCCTCGACACGTAGTAGTTCAAAGTTCAAATACCTCACTATCCCTTGATGATAGCTTAGGGGGATAATGAGATCATTCTGGTGTCTAATCACGCTCACAACAACTTGCATATCCATGATTATAAATTATATGCAAAACAAGTCGTCAATTTGGAAAGCAAGACATCGAGTAGAATCATACTTTATAACAACTATTTTGTTAAGTTTAGATACAAGCTAAGATAAAATACGGGCAATCAGGGCTAGTCCCCATGCCCAAGCACAAGGTGTCTACTCACTCATGGCAAGGGAAAACAACAAAGAGATAATAAGAATGATGGAGAGGGCCATGACACCTAGTGCAGGAAGACCAACCTCTCTACAACGGCCACCACCTCCTCACTCCTCGCTGGGGTTTGTGCTACACAATGTGGCTTCTAGTCACTGATTAGATACCCTTTTGATAGACGATAAGGTTTTCCTTTTATAGATACATTCTTCACCTCTAAAACCCTAAAGATGAATGCTTGTGGTCGAAAGTAATTGATTGCATGGCCCCTACTCGGTCCAACATGTGACTCACATGGATTACTCAATTTGGACCTCACATTCGGTTCTCTGGATGACTAGTATGGAGTGAATCAGAATGGACTGGATGCTGGGAGCACGCGTCTGGACATCGAAATTGGGACGACTTCGGACAAAGAGTGGCTCGAGTCAGGCGAATGGCAGAACCACTCGCTTGACTAGGTGGTTGAAAGGTGATCAAAAGGAAAGTTTTTTTGCCTTATTTCCCTTAAGGCATAACATCGTGGGGGCTTAACCGTCCATCTGGGTGTTTTTATGCAACCTTGGCTGATTCTGCACAAAATATATGTGAAAATGTGTTAAAGTTTGAAAAGGGGGAAATAACTACATTTAAGTGAATATAAAGCTAAAACTTGGAAATAGAAACACAAAAGCCCCTAAAAAGTGAATAAAACATGTAAAAGAGGGTATAAATATACTCATCAAACTACCCCAGACTTAATTCTTTGCTCGTTATGAGTAAAGAAAAATAAAAAAGAAATCAACAATTGATACAGGTTCCAAGCCTTCCTCTCCCAACCAAGCAAACCTTGATGTCCCCTTTCCACCTATCACGATCAAGCGACCCAAATCCTTGGGGGTCACATAGTCCACATTTGGATATCCCCCAACTAGGGCTTGTTCCTCTAATCTCTAGACCTCAAAACCTATAAGGAACTACTTTCATATCAATAATACTCCTGATCTATCTACGCAAGTAGAAGCACAAGTCATGGCTATTTAGGGGAGAATTTTGATAAGTCCCCTGGGTATGAAAATTGGATGAAAGAAGGATAAAGACATGGCATGGACATGATTCCCTAATCTCTCCTCTATTCGACCCGAGATCTTATTTAGGATTCAGTTATTTTATTTGTCTCTCCTCTATTTGACTCGAGACTTCTTATTTGTTTGCAGTTACATTGATCACATGTTTCCATTTGGGCTTGTTGGCCTCTTTTATTCATACACGACTATGGACAAAATCAAAAGGAGAGAGTATTTGTGGAAGGGATGCCACCCCAGACCTAGGGATTGGCATATGTTGGGAATTTCATATTTTTTTCATGGATGATGAAGAGGTAACATGTGATCAAAGAAGAATGAGATTAAGAGGCTGACTTGTGCTTCTCCCTTTTATTGTTGCATTGGGGTCAGATCATCACATTATATCAGTTAATTCAATTAATGTAGGGTGAAGGAGTATTCACAAATATTGTTGCAAGTCATGTTGGAGGCACACGTGGCTCGACCTTTCAAATTCCTTTTGTTTACCATCACTTCCAAGGGGGAGGGATGCTTAGTTGTTGTCATTAGGGCCTAGAACTGTTCAAAACATGTTTATTCCTTGAAACTTCCTTTTGCACAGGTTAGCTCGAGAAAAAGAAAAGGGAATAGTTCATTCATATATTCTCCATTTTTAACATACATCAGTGATAGAATAAATAAAGGTCACAACTCACATAAGAAATTGAAAAAAGAAAATGGAAAACAAGACAAATGAAAATAAAAGATGGAAAATAAAAAAGAAAGAAGTGTTTGAGGATGAGAAAGGGCAAGGGTAGAGTTGAGGTGGTAGAGATGATGTACCACCCACCCTCCACCTCCAACTTCAAAATTCTACCCGTGCTTAGGGAGAAAGGAGTTAGAGATGGAGGAGAATTGATATGGAGAGTGGGGGAGGTGGAGATGTGGGGTGTTGCTCATCTAAGAGCACACAATGGAACCCTAAGAGGGGGTTCATCTTCCATTGGCTGTGCCCTCATCTAGGCATGGTCTTGGCCACTAGTTGCCCTGATATTCATTGGGTGGAGGTGACGGTGCCCTAGGCTGTGTGCCCCATTCTCCGCAACCTGTGTCTATCCAACGTCTCACTTCTAGGGTGATGGCTTGATGATCATAGAGCTAGTTGATCATCAGGTTTATATCTGGTGTTGGCATTCCTCGACGGTGTGCATGGCGCACAAATATGAGATCCTAGGGGACATAGGTGTCATGGGAGTAGTAGCACTACAAATGCATGTTGGAGGGGATGACATCAGCCAGTGGAGGGCCACCGCCTCCTTTTTGAAGTCTGTCATTCATGTTGATATTTGTTGCCGCTATTGGGGGTGTCAATGCAAGAGAGATAGAAACACCGTTGTGCTTGATCATTGGAAAGTCCTGGTGTTGCCAAGCTCTATGTTTTCCCCATTATATAGCTGCATCGAGGGGAAATTACGAGTCCCCCGGAAGGAATCGACAGTTACACCATGCACACATTATCCCTAGCGCATAGGGTCTTTACGTCAATCATCCCTTGGGAAGTCCTGATCAAAATATGATAGTGAATATTGATAACTAGAGTGAAATAAGAACGAATACAATTTCTAAGGAACAAAATTTCTCAAAAAAGATAAGGACACTTATTTGTGAGAAAGAAGTGAAATCATATATGCACAATATAAAGAGAAGTCCCATCGAGCCACGTGGCACATCACATATTATTTCACAAGATCGTGAAATCATCTTCCATCAGTCAAGTGACTAGATAGACGGGAGTTTATGGAAGGATGAGAGAATGTCATAATGAGTTTTGCTTATCACACTGGCTTATCCATTTATTAGGTTGTCAAAGATGTGGTACTCTTCCTTCTCCTTCTCTTCTCACTTCTCTCACCTATATATTTATTATTTTTTGGAGTGGATTTGTCAAAATAAAATAAAGAAATAATGAAAATAGACAAAAAAGAAATAAAAATAGACTGGGTTGCCTCCTAGCAAGCATCCTGGTTTAGCATCGCAGACCCGATCGATGGTAGTGTTTTTCAAGTTAGAACTACATATAAGGTATCAGATCCCTTATCTTCCAAACCTATGGACCCTGGATCATGGTTAGATGACATGCATGGCTTGTCCGTGGGTAGGGCTTTGTGATCTTGATCAACCACCTACAGACATGTTTTTCGTGGTTCTGAGTTACCTTCCGCCTTAAAAGCTTCAATCGAATTGTGCACCCTCTTCAAGTCTTTGAGAACTCAATACTAAATAGTCTTCTTCCCGGGTCATAGAATGAGTTTTCCGACTTCAACATCCACTAAAGCTCACACAGTGGCTTGGAATGGTCTTCCCAAAATGAGCAGGAACATATTGTCTTCTTTGATATGCATAAGGAGTCATGTCCTAGCTTGATTGGAACATCTTATATAATTCCTAAGGGTTTAGTGATGGATGCGTTTAGCTAACTGAATGGTCATTGTTGTGGGTAGGAGATCTATGAACCCTAGGAACTAGTATAAGGTGTAAGGCATAATGGATATGCTAGCGCCTAAATCAAAAAGTCCCTTACAACAAGTCTTCTCACCAAAGAAACAATCTATCCATAGAGATCCTGGATCACTTTTCTTTTGAGTTTGGTGATCTTGTATGGCACCAAAAATTGTTGGCGATAAATTCACTATCTTGGTTTCCTAGGTCGAATACTTTCCTGACAGAATCATTTTAAGGTACTTACACCAGGTTGGTGTTTCAATCAGTAGATCTAGAAAGGGAATTTGACCATGGATTCTCTTCATGACATCTTTCAAATTCTTAAGTCGGTCACTGAGATTGATATGACCTATGTGAGATGCACTTATGGGAGTCACAAAGGTTCCAGAGTTGACTACTGAAGTGACTCCCATCATATCCTTGCTAGTGCTGGACTCTGTTGGTGTCATGGGAGGTCTGTTGTCTGTTCCACTAGATTACTGATCAGGAAATTTGGAGATTCACTTGGGATCCTATGGATGTTGTCAACATACATGGAGGTGGGAGGTGCAGTGTACACGTTCCCTGACCTGGTCATTACATCATTTACATGCTCCGATTGCTCCAGGTGTTTGGGATTGTTTTCTGGTTGACCAACAATTGAGCCCACTAGGACAGTCGAGCGATATGAGATTACAATGCCTTTTGATTTACAGTGGCACTGGTGAGTTGAGTCTGGTATGATGCCATCATCTCTTGAAGTGTCTTCATTGGGTCCTGCGCTGGTGAGACTTCAATCTACAACTGTGAGACTTGATTTGGGTTCTGGAATTGTTGGCCTTACTGGTAATTCTGGCTGGGAAAGTTGAACCTGAAATTTCCCTGATTACGTGGGCCATTATAATTTGTTGGCGCTCTACCCTAATTGGGTTGTGTCGAAGTCTGATTTGGACCTTCGACTCCCACAAGGTTACCACACTGAAAATTGGGATGACTTAAAGTTTGATTTGGATTATAGTCTTCTTGCCTTGGAATATTGTGGATTGACTTCATGTCTTCGGCTTGAGTAACTATATACTGCTAGCCTATCTGATTCTCGTGGAATGCAACATATAGTTGTTGGCAGTAAATGGTGTTGTGGTCTACTGCATGGCAACATTTGCACAAGGGTGCAATAATTTGCACTTGGGGAGTCTGACTCTTTCTCTCATACGCACTAAAGGACTTCTCAAGATTTTCTTGCTGGAGGTAGAGGGCTTTCAATGCTTTCAAGATAGATTTAAGTTACAATCAGTCTTCTACCATGGCCACCTTAAGAACGCCCTTGCCCGAGGGTATGTTCCAATGGGTTTTGATTCTCCACCATAAGATTAATGATTTTGAGTGCATTGTCGAAGCTCTGTCGCATGAAATTTCCTTTGGAGGAGGACAATGAATTTATTGGTCTCATTGTCGACTCCTCATTAGAGAACTAAATGATTTAATTCTCGAGGATTCTGTGAAGCAGACACTTGCATAGGAGTTCATTGAATCGATACCATACTTCATGCAAAGATTCCTCGAGTACTTAATTGAATCTTGTAATCTGACTCTAGATTGAGTAGGTCATTGAAGGCAGGTAGAATTTTTCTAGGATATTGTTCTCTAGGGCCTCCCAGGTATTGATCAAATCTCCTAGAAGAGCATTGTACCACACTTTGGCTTTGTCTATCAGGGAATACTTGAAGAGTTGGAGTCGCATGGCATCATTACTAATGCTTGTTGGCTTCATCATTGAGAAAAAGTCAATGAATTTAAGGAGATGCTCTCGAAAATCATCTTCGATCCTTCCTTAAAGGCAAAATTTTGCAAAATGTTGACACATTGGGATTTGATCTCGATCGGGTCTCCTAGGGGTTAGACTAGATGAGTCAAGTCGGTGCCTTTAGGGATGGAGAGATCTCATAATTCTTTTGTGCGCTCCACAACTTGGGCGGTTTCTAGGCTGGTCTTGAACTCGGCTTCTGCCTGTTCTCTAGATTCTCTGGCAAGTAGTTCTCACTGGGACACGATAGCTACATTGATGCGCGCTTGAATAGCTGCTTCTGCATCCACCATGGCTCTCTCCTTGCGAAGTTTTCTGAGAGTTTTCTTGATTTCAAGATCAAATAACAATCCTAAGTCAAGACTCCTGGATCTCTACATAAGCTAGGAGTACCTGAAAAGAAAAAGAAAGATCATGAACAATGTGTTATTTCTAGAAGATTTCAATATTATCAAGAAAAATAAATAAAAGAAAAGAAAATTCCTAATTATGCTTATACTTCTGAAAATATTAAACTGCTATTGTCCCCAGAAATGACACCAATTTTTGATGGGGCTCCAAAAGTCAAATCAATAAAAATCCTAAAAGAAATACTCTTAGGTTTAACCAAAAGCAGTGCACTAATTCCCCACTCCACATGAGCAGAATCCTTATTGCAGTATACTTAAAGATCGAACCCAATGGACACCTTTTTAAGTATTTATATAAATTCAGAAGTATTAAGAGTAATATTTGTCACCAAATAGTCAAAAGATTGATTAAACTACCAAAAGAAACAAAGATTAAAAAAGTAAATGATAGGTAATAAAGAGCATCAATGCATATGGTTTTGCTAATTCTCTAATAGTCATTGCTAAATCAAGGCTTAGATGTTGCACCCTCATGGGATATAGGTCGTCACCTAGTATAAACTCCCTTGGAAGTGGCCATCCTCGGCACCCAAGTTCCCCGTCTATACTACTGAACTCCTTTACTTACAATCGACCATCCTCAACATGTAACAGATCAAAGTCCAAACACCTCACCATCCCTTGGTGATAGCTCATGGGGATAATAAGATCATTCGGGTGTTCTAATCACGCCAGTAACAACATGCATATCCATGATTATAACATATATGCAGAACAAGTCATCAATTTGCAAAGCAAGGTATCAAGCAAAATGATGCTTTATGTAGAAACTATATCATCAAGTTTAGATACAAGATAAGATGAAATACGGGTGATCGGGATTAGTCCCCATGCCCCAACATAAGGCGTCTACTCACTCATGGTGAGGGACAACAACAAAGAGATAACATGAATGATGGAGAGGGCCATGACACATGGTGTAGGAAGACTAATCTCTCTACTATGGCTGTCGCTTCCTCATTCCTTGCTAGAGTTTGTGTTTTACAATGTAGTTTCTTATCACAAATTAGATACCCTTTTGATGGACGATAAAGGTTCCCTTTCATAGATACATTCCTCACCTCCAAAACCCTAAGGCAGAATGCTTATGGTCTAAGGCATCTGATTGCATGTCTTGTACTCAGTCGAACATACAATTCACATGGGTTACTCACTTTGGACCTTGCATCACGTTCTCTGGTTAACTAGTATGAAGTGAACTGGAATGGACTGGATGCTGTGAGCGCGCATCAGGACATCAAAATCGAGAGGACTCTAGGTGAAGAGAGGCTCGAGTCGGGTGAATGGCTGAATCGCTCGCTTGACTAGGTGGTTGAAAGGTGATCAAAAGGAAAGCTTTTGGGCCTTCCTTCTCTTGAGGTGTAGCATGTGGGGGCTCAACCATCCATCTGGGCATTTTTTTTGCAACCTTGGTTTTTTGTGCATAAAATATATGTGAAAATGTGTTTAAGTAGGGAAAAGGGGAAATAACTACATTTGAGTGAATATAAAGCTAAAACTAGGAAATAGAAACACAACAACCAATAAAAAGTGAGTAAAACAACATGTAAAAATGGGTATAAATATACTCATTAGTCGAAAACCAACTCCATGCATGTATTGACCTCATTGCTTGATTGATCAAATATGGGTTGGGTCCCATTGACATTAATTTTGTGGCTTTACAACTTTTCATGGAATTTATTTTTATAAAAATTCAAATCTCAAGACTAACTATAAGGCTTCCCATCTATTCCTATAAATATCAAGCAATCTCCACCAGACAAATACATCTTGTATTTTTGGGACAAATAAGCTGAAAGATTGTTGCCAAGATCAAAGCCAAGTCCAGAGACCATCAACCTCTGGACTTGGCAACCAACCACATTTTCTCTTTTATCTTCTTACCATTACTGATTCAAATTGAAATATGTTTCCTTCTTGTGCCATGAGTGGCAAAACTCCATAACTTGGGTTGGGAGTAGCCGTTAGGCCCTCCCAACCATGTAATCATTCCTTCTTCTATTTATTGCATATGTTCCTACAATTTTGTTTCAATACTCTTATTTTAATGTGTTTCATGTTGATTAGATACCTTTTTGTGACGTTTGATATGGATTTATTCATGACAATGATTTCAATAGGATCTGGAGTATATATTAGTAACGAAACACAAGAGTGATGAGTTGCTATAATAAAAGTCATACAATTATACTTGTTTCTTTAGTTATCATCTCGAGATAGAGATAGATAACTTTGGATAGAAATCTACCCAGATATCGAGAGAAGGAAGGAGTAGATGTCTTATATGACTGTTTGCAAAACACGTCAGAAACATATATAAATTGGAATGGCAGGCTTTACATGGTTGTGGATAGTTTGATTGGTGAAACCCAATCCAAGTTTTCCCTTCTATTGTTTTACAATTATCTTTATTTTTCTTTGATCTTTGATAACTTAGATTTACATCTTTAATTAGATTAATTTGTTCCTTGACCAAAACACTTATTTCACACTTTTTATTTGACTAAACAAAGATAAGATTTCTTGTTTTTATTTTGTTACTCTCCTTGTCCCTGTGTTCGACCCTGCACTACTACAATAGATTTTGTATTGAGTTTTGGACGTCTCTTATAGTCGGGTATAAATTTGAAGTCTGACATTATTGACTGGAAAGTCGTATTTACACTTTTGACTAAGAAAAAGAGTGATCAGACATCAACTGATGGAACCCCACACTTACACTCATCTAGTGATGGAGAGCCTACTATTGGTATGTATGCATAGAGAGCCAATCATATGATAGTTGTAATGACATAACTTGTAAATGGTTTGATTGATAATAAAGGTAATCTTCCAATTTATTATGTTACGTTCACTTATGAGATAATTAAGTAACATAATAAATGTCTAAGGAATGATATTACTCAATGATGTATTTCTTTGGCTTGATGACCTGAACAATGATATCATATGGATGCCGAGAGTATATACATTCTTGTTATGTCCATGGTCAGATGTTATTGTGGAAGGCTTATAGGTAATAATAACACACAAGACTAGAGTGTGTGTTGGTATATAACAAAATCTCATTAGTCAAGATATATGATATCAAACCAAGCACATATGTTCTTATTAGAGAACAGTGTACATGACATACCCACCATAAGAGTGATACATGGAAGCCATAATCGGTAGTCAGAATCAACTCTTATAGTGTTCGTGGTGATTGTGGTTCTTAGACTTGAAAGCACTACACTCATCACATATCGTGTAGTGCACTTTGACACCATCCACCATGATCTTGAATAAGGGTTGCCATAAAGGTGATGATGGGATGCACTGTGACACATGGGGATGATTGTGAGTGATGTAGATGGAATTTGTCCCTTCTATAGGAGTATGATATCATTTCCACTTGATAAGAGAGATAGAGAAAAGCATGGACATGAACATGTGAGTCAATATGTGATATTGAGCTTACATATATCTCAAACAATATATTTTAGTTAAAGGAATAAAGATTGAATATTGAAGATGATGATGATTCCATGTTTCGAGTTCATTATGGATATCAGTGACAAAGGAACATACAAACAGTATAACACCAATCGCAAATTGTAGGTTGAAGTTGTTCTCCAACTTTCCATTTACTTGGGTAGCAATGATGTGTTTCTAGATAATGCTCTTTGCCTGTGATGTCATAAACTGGTTATGGACATTCATTGATAATGTAAATAGGAACACATAGGGTCACACACATAGGATACACTTGGAATAGGAGTTAGTTCATGAATAATGTTTAACTTAATTAATAAAGTGTTCAAGCATTCAATTTAAACAATAATTAACTGACTGGACTCTGAACTGACCAGTTCAATTGTTGAACCGACCAGTTGGAGTGTCAGGTTGACTGGAAATTACATTGGCTGAATTCTGGATGAACCAAGGCATGATCGACCAGTTCACTTAGTGAATCAATTGACTCAAGGTTGCTAGTCGACCGAATCATGGGATTAGATGCCCAATTTATGGATCAATTTGATTGCATCAGGGATTAGTTTTGATGCCATGTTGTGTATTAATTGTATTACAATTGCCAATACAATTGTTATTGGGAAACATGACAAAATGACCGGTTCAAGGATTGAACCAATCAAATCACTTGCCAACTGATTCGTTCACTCACAAATTGATCGTTTTTCCACTCGTAGGTTGAAAAAGTTTGTGAAAGTCTAGTCCCTTCCACTCCCACACAAATAGAGAACCCTGACCCTAACCTTCCTATAAATTGAGGGGCATTGGGGGCTTCCTTGAGACACAACTCAATTGCTCCTAACAGTTGTTGTCTTCTCTAGTTGTAATAACCGAGTGAACCCGAGCAAGTCCTACCCTATAAAGGGAGGGATAACAAGAGAGAACAATTGTGGGAGAGAAAGTTGGTGCTAGTACACCAACATGGAGGGACAACTCCTTTCTGTCTGTTCTACTAGAATGATAGGAGTTTTTAATGGTCCTTGTGGACTACTCTAGAGGCGAGGAGCTTTTCTCTCTAGGAGGACAATGTCAGGTTGTCGTCCATCGTGATCAACTAGGAGATGCTGTAGACGTTGTTCGAGTGCGATTTGAAGAAAGGCACACAAGACGACAAGGAGATTGTCGATGGACTTGCTCCAAGACTAGGTATATCTTTGAAACCATCCTTCCCATTATATAGTTGCTGATGTGATGTACTATTATAAGGGAAATATGGCAGTTAATTTTTTATTCCGCTGTCTGTGCCACTATATTTCCCTACACCTACCGCCATCTACCAACAAATTCTTGCATACCCTAATTTATGGATGACAACCGATGGAAAATTTCCATGCTGCCTACCAATGGAGTCCTTGCTTTGTCAATTGATTACAATGTAGACTTATCTACAAATGAATTTGTGTACTCCACCACCCCATGAAGAACTTTTGTCTTATCTACTAATGAGAAGCATGCACACCTCGACCAAAAAGACTCTACAAGCCATCTACCGATGGGTTTTCTTCCCTCTCGCCGATTGTTTGGTTTCCTTAAACCCCTTGTCTTCTTCATGCAACCACTCCTTTTCTTCCTGCAACCAACCCTTCACATTCATGGCATGTCCATTACTCTCAATATGTGAGTGGTTACAAACCCTAATAAAAAATGCCTATATATAGAAGACATTGCCTCTAAAGAAAAAGGTTCCTCTCTGGATGCCACCAGGAAGCGCAAATCCATTATGAACATCCACCTCCAATTTTCATTGATCGTTTCCATCAGTGGACGACGATGCACTGAATAATTATCACTTTTCACAAGCTATTTTACCATATATTTTGTGCACTTATTGCTCATTTTAATATTATTTGTGCATGATTTATCACTATTGGCTTGTGACACTTGATTGCATCAAATATTCATTATTTTACTATTCCATATTGATTTATCATGATTTGTGGAGATTATGTTATTTCTTGTGCTATTTCAAACAAATTGAAAATAATTAAATCAGCTTGGTACTACCGACATGTATTTTAGTGGTAGCAACATTGGAAGAAAAGGAACATGGATGAATCGAGGAAACTCGATAGTACCGATAGAAGAATTGGTACTACCAACATTTTAACAAGAGTGCAACTAAAGGAGTCTCGATGATACTGATGCCCAAGTTCGTGGTAGTGACTTGAGCTAGAAATTCAATAGGAGATGTCAGGGAAAATCTTGGTGCTACTGACATACCGTCAGTAATATTGACAATTTACAAAGGATCACAAAGCTGAGAAGGTCTCGGTACTACCGACACCCTGTCGGTACTATCGACTTGCCATGATCATGCCAGATTGAATATCGTAGTTAATCCAACAATTGTGACTTAAGGAGGGTAGTGCATCCAAACCTAGATATCATGTTCTTTTCCATTGCACGACAATTGAGAGCCAGGAGAGGAGAAAGTCACGTTCCAGGAAATTCGGGCACCTACAGTGGAAAAATTTGCATCCAGGGGATAGAAAATCGGCACGTTTGGGAGAGGGAGTCATACAAACCGTCTTCTTCAGGGGTTAAGTTAGTTTTCTAATGTTTACCACATTTTTCTTTTCTTCTCCCATTGGTATGATAATGGAAATCATGCAGGGCTAATCCCCTTTGTTCCTTAGGACCCAGGAGTAGCCCGATTTTGCAACTTACTTGACGTTATGAATTAATATCTATATTTCTCTTAATTTCTAGACATTTCTCTATGATTGCTTCATGAGTTATCTATGCTTGATCACCATAGGTGATTTATTAGATCATTAATTGCTTTGAAAGAGGGATTAAAGGTTGGACATGGCATAGATTTACATAACTTAGACCACTCTTTGAGTGAAGGCCCACGACTGTTAAGGGAATAACCTAGAGAATACATTAAAGATCCTAACTAATAATTAAATCATTACAAGAGTGGAGTTTGTATTAGATTAGGTAGTGAATTATACTGCGAGAGTGGGTAATTCTTGCTACAAGTCTCTTGGTCCAGGGTTAGATGAAATGATGTCAATTGCAATGTGACCATGGTGAAAATGTAATCCTAAAGAATCCATTCCAACTTTTATTACAACCCAATAATTTTAGTTTTAATTCTTGAAATTTAGTTAACTAATCATTCAATCACTCTTTTTAATAGGTCTAGTTGATCAAGTTATCATTAGTAGTAGTTTCTGGACTCACATTTTCCCCATGTTCGATATTTGGGCCTCTTTGGGCCTATATTACTTTGATATGTGCACTTGCATTTTGTACGTGTAGTAAACACACAACAATTTTTTGGCGTCATTGCCGGGGAAAATGGTGCATCCATCACTACGACTATTGTAACCGGCCACTCTAGGCCACAACTTTTCTTTTTCTTTTTTTACCATTCTTAAAGCTTAAAATTCAATTATTCATTTGATCACTGGTATCCAATACTTACATCGAGCTAACTATCTACAAGTACTAGTGCATTGTGTAGACAAGAAGCACCGACTATGGGGGGTCAACTCCATAGAGTGCATTTCAGGAGGAGTTCTTACATAGAGCAAGGGACTATTGTGATTCTATGGGAGGAATCATCCCAACTCCATCACTGCAGGCAACACAACCAGAACAACCAGAAATGGGTGATTGTAATACAGTAGTTGAAGAGTAGAGTGTCTGTGAGAAGATAAAGGCATCTTCTGCTACATCCTAGTTGAGGCCAATTAGAAGGCAAGCCATCAATGTTGGAAGTTACAAGATAGACCTAGGTCTGGTAGCGTTGGTTAAATCACAAGCATTCCATGGTCACAGTATGGAGAACCCAATGATGCACATAAATAACTTTTTAGAAAGTTGTGACATGGTGAAGATTGATAGGGTTTTAGCCACAATGATATATTTGAAGTTGTTTCCCTCTTCATTGGTGTATAATGCAAAGTCATGGTTTCTTAGCCTTCCTCCAGAGTCAATAGACACCTGGAATCAGATGATAGATATCTTCGTTGAGCACTATTTTCTGCCCCAAAAGACAAATGAGCTAGTTGAAAAATCTATAACCTCGAGAATAAGGCATAAGAGTCATATTCAGAGGCATGAGAGCGATTCTAGAACATGTTGAGGAAGGTCCCTCACCATGGAATTGATATTTACGATCAAGTAAAGGCCTTCTATTATGGGATGTTGATTCAACCCTATTTTAGGACTTCATCTTGTGTCATTTTGCATTTCAATCACACATATACCAGTTAGATTACATGTTATTTCCCTCAATACACATATTTATGTAAAATGCACTTATGGACATTATTTGCATGTTTTTCAGGCATTTGGACCACGCTTGATGGAAGAGAGAGAAGGAGTGATCCTAGGGTTTCTCTACCCTTGGAGAGACCCAAAGTGAAGCCCGATGCTCCCTCAGCCTAACCCTAGTAGTCAAAGATCCATTGAATCAAAGATATCCAAGAAAATCCAAATAATCAAGTCAAAGTGCTGATCCAGAACCTAGCACGGTCGTGCTAACACAGAACGGTCATGCTAGGTCACTTGCAAATCAACAAAGTCATCCTCAATTGAAGCTGGAATCACCACAGCCATGCCATATATTACGACCGTGGTGAACTGACCTAGAATGGCCATGCCACCCAGAACGACTGTGCTACAATAGAGGAAAAATGGCCATGGATTAGAGAACGGTCTGAGCATTTTGAGCCACCACAGTCGTGCCAGTTCCAGTACAAAACTGACTATCAACCTATGATTTTCACATTTTAATTCACACAACCATTCTACCCCACCACAATCATGCTCGCCCCTACCCACCATGGCCGTGGTGATCCACCACGGCCGTGCTACTCACAAAACCTAGCTACTTCTACATTGTTTTTCCCATACTACCCCTACTTGACCTAGTGCTTCCCCCACACCTATATATACCTAGGTGGCGGCTCAAACACAAGGTTAGTGATAACACTTTATTTTACATACTTTTTGTATATATTATATACCACTTTTAATATATCTTTTATTAGCTTTCCCCAAAATGTTACCATCTTTTTGACTAAAACCTCACTTACACATCTTTCCATGATTTTAGGTAAATTTACAACCCAAGTCACGGTCGTTACCTCGATCGTGGCCCACTCATTCAATAATGGTGGTTGAGGTCTCTGAACTACGTTAAGATTGAGGTCCGTCTACCTTTAAGACAGACCACGGTCAGACTATAGCCACAATCACTGCTAAACCACGACCGCACTGGAGGTCGCGATCAGTATAGGAGTACCAATCAAGCCAGGGACCACAATCTATTTGGAGACTGCGGACGCCAAGTTCAAACCGCGACTTAAAGAAGGTCGCGGTCCAATTGAGGTCACGATCCCTGCAGACCGCGACCAAGTAGGGAGACCTCGACCTCAACCTCTTCAATGCAATGCACGAGTCGACCTCGACCACGATCATTGCCAGACTGCGAGCAACTGGTAGACCGCGACCGAGTTCGACCACATGAAAGAAGGAATAAAGAGCAAACTATGACCGCGGTCTCACACCTCCCCCCCAACCCAGACCGCGACCGTGGTCTAGGCTTAAATTGGTGGAATGCGCCTATAAATAGGCCACCCACCCATCTTGTCAAATCATCAGATCATAGATCAGATCTCGAGGACCACAAAGTGCTGCTGCATCCTAAACTCATTCCATCCCATCCCATACACCAGTCTTAGATCTCCAAAGGTGGAAGCTGAGGAGAGAGAAGACTGAAGATTCCTTCTTTGTGAGAAGAAGATCATCCACATCATCGATGTGCTAGATCTAGATATGAAGAAGTACCATGTTGTATCATGTCCCTTCTCCCTCTGTCTAGATCTATCATTCCATTCCACTGTACTTCCCTCCTCACTTTGTGAATTTCATGTATCTATCTTTCTGTAACGTCGTTATGTTGTCCGCAAGCATGTGTGGCTAAACACCTTAACTTGGGTTGGTTGTAGCCACTAAGGCTCTCCCAACATGTATATTGTCTCTCTTTGTTGAATATATATACTCTTATCAAGGTTATCTCCATGCACCTATTTTAATGCTTCACTTGTATGATTAGTTACCATCTTGTGATGTTTGATAGTTGATATCTTGAGAGAGTATTATCGCTTTATCATGTGTTATGGAGTAGTATGAATGCACGAGAGTGTTGGAATGCTAAAGCTTTAAACCATATGTTATACTTTGTGGTTTATGTGTGGCCATCTTGAGAGAGAGGCTACCCTTAGACTTAGATCTATCCTTGTCTCAAGAGAGAGTGGAATTGACACTTTTAATGGTTGCTTGTAATCTTGATGAAAGTATACGAGAGAGAGAGACAATGTTGCATGTTGGAGAGAAGTCTTAGTAGGTGAAATCCGATCTGAGTTTCCTTCCATATACTTGTTTCGTCTTATTTTCATTTTCATTTATTTTTGTTACATTTGTTTTCTTGCTCTATCTTTGTTTGAGTACAATTGTTCCCTTGGGGACACCTCTTTAGTATACCATCTTTATATGGAGTATAAGAGTGATAGATTCTGTGTGCTTAACACTGCCAACCTTGTCCCTGTGTTTGACCCCGATTGCTACATCGGACCCCATTTATCGTTGCGGGGGCCTGAGAGTCGGGTTATCTCTTTAAAAGTTTGACTACTCTGAATCTGCTCCTTTTGGACGTGTGATTTAGGCTGATCAACTTTTTGGTGCCGTTACCGGGGACAAGGCATACAAACTTCCCTTTATCAAAATTTATCCAACTTCATCTTATTCCTTAGGATTTCTATTCCAATTTTAGGGTTTCCTTTGAAATTAGGGTTTTGCCTCCACTTTTAGTATTATGAACCCTAATTCAACAAAACTACATAAAACCTTTAAATTTCTCATTTTAATACTCCTAACAAACTTAGGATAATTATTTAGTAACTTATTTCCATAATCCGCAATAAACATAGTTTTTCTGCTTTTCCACCCTAAATTAGGGTTTCTATATGTATTATCCTTCATTTATAGATTAAAACCCTAAATTATCCAACTTTGCATTCAAAATGGATGAAAACTCTATCTTAATAATCAACATGTTAATACTCTTAAAATTAACCTATTAATCCACAAAGATTCACCCTTTATATACAATTAGGGTTTCTAATTACCTTTTAATACATTTTTCTACCAAATTAATGTACTTTTGTAAAACGAGATAGAATCAGGTTATCAAACCATTTTTATCTTATTCCTCGTATTTTTCTATGCAAATTTCATGTATAAAGTTTTCTCATCAGAGTTTTCTATCATTAGATATGATTTTTCTAAGAAAACACATTTTACTGGAATTTCGTTTAGAGAAGGGAATTACCGAAAATTTGTGATCATTTGATCGGTGCGCCACTGGTCCACTGATCAAATCTGACGCCCCACGTCGATTGCCTCCACTATGCGAGCTAAGTAAGTGCACTGGTCCTGAGATCGTTGGATCCCTATCAAGTCCATGATGGACTCTGATCCGAGGGCTACTGCTCCTCGTCTTCCTCCTTCCTCAGGTTCTAGGCCATGGTGGCTCCACGGTGGCGCTCTCATCAGAGTGAGAGCAATCGAGAGAGAGGGATTGGGAACCTGGAAAGTTGCCATCAGAGTTCGCGAGGGTGAGAGGAAGTGCCTGAGGGCCTTTATATAGGACTAGGAGGGATCATTCTAGGGTTTCTTATCCCTGTCGCCACCTGTTCCTCAGCCCAATTGGGCGTTTCTCCAAGTCGCGATGGAAGCCTACCAACCTAGGGTCGAGAAGATTCGTCTCCCTCCCCCGGACCCAAAGGAAGAATTCTTATGTGTGCACATGCACTGAATCACGAGAAAGATGAAGGGGAAAGTCCCCATGCAAACCACCAGAGACTGAGTTCTACTGGAACTCATCGATGTGCGGCACCCATTGGATCTTGATCCAACAACCCACATCTCACGCGTTCTAGCAAAAAGGAAAGGATTTTCCTAAATTTCGAAATAAATCCTATTTTTCAAGGATAAATTGAAATAGCCATAACTCCCACATTATAACTCTTTTTTATCTCAAATTTTAAGGGAACCTCGTTTATGATTTTATCTCTCATCATGACAAAATTAGGGTCATTATCTAAAATAAATGGGTCCTTTTCTTCAGTTGCAAGTTAACACTTAAATATTTATATTTTCCACATATTTTCTCTTTCCTAGCCTTTATATTATTATCCTGAGTTCTTTGAACCCCAAGGAACCTTAATAGTTTGAAATTACATCTTGGGAAATATTCCTTAGCCTTTCATTCTTCTTTTATCTATTTTATTATGTATTCTTTTATCCAATTGAATTCCTTTTCCTTTTCTTTTTCTCTCAATTGGGCTCAATAGCCAATAAGCCCCACTAAGAAAACATACAAGGCTATTATGCACGAAATTCATTCAAATAAAACCATTAAATCAACCATTGACCTCATTTATCTTTTAAAAGGAGATTTAAAAACCTCATTACATGATTTAAGAAAAATGGGGTTAGAACAATACTACAAGCAAAGCGGCTCCAAGAGGCTCCTCCCCCTTCCAGAGATGGCATTTTATGACGCCCACAAACTACGGCCTACCAAGGATGACATAGAGAAGATGTACTCCGGGGTACTGTGGGCTGACAAAGAACAAGAACTTATAGTCGGGGAGAGCAGTGCCCAAGCTGAAATAAAAGAGAAGAAGAAAATAGGGCAACGGAAGAAGCTGGTAGTGCAAAAGAAAAAGAAGACATCAGATGCACCGATTACACCAACCACGACACCAGAAGATACAGAACCACCAACCCCCATTACTCCCCTTCTAAAAGAAATAGTGGTTAATGAAGAACCTACACATGTAGAGCCACACAAAGAAGTAGATACAATGGAGCCAAAGGTGGAAAAAGAGGAAGGCACAACAGCCAACCTGCAGCCCAACATAGAACTAGAGGCTGAGCCAGAAGGACAAGGCTCCCAAGACGTACCAGAACCAGAAGTTAGTGGAGCCGACATGGACCCACAGCACAAGCAGAAGGAGAAGGAACAAGGTCCACACCACCACCTCCGCAACCAATAATACCAAGCATGTTAACGACGCACATGGATCAACAACTGCACCAACAACAATAGCATACACCCTCTTTCGGGGGTGTACTAGGTACAAGGTTTGATGCCATGTGGGAACGCATACATCAAACCACTGCAATAAATATAAATATTACTTCTTCTTTATCTGCGCTAACAACGTAGGTACATGTCCTCGATTACAGAAGACAAGCACTCCCTGACCTCATACAAGAAGCATTAAGCAACCGATGGATAATGATGGGAGTGCTAAAAGAAATGAAGGATGAAATGGAGGACTTTAAGAAGGAGAGGCACACCATTCGAGCAGACAATGAACATATGCATCACAACTATGATGCAGTGATGGCCAGCCTCGAGGAAGAATGCCAACGCCTCAAAGGACCACCGAAAATTTGAAAAGGAATGTGAAGAAATCGATATCCGGTGGAAGAAAAAGAAGGCAAAGCATTTAGCAAGTACAACACACTCCTCATCGGGCCCCTCCATTTACGACGACAATGACGATGACAATGTGGGAGGAACCGGGACGAGGGCAGAGACATAGAAAGAAGAAAGTGCCAATGTAAAGATGACACCGACACCTGAGCAGAAGAAGAATGAGCCTCTACAACAATCGAGCTCCCCCAATGACAAACACACAACAAAAACCACAACATTGTCAAAGGAGCTCAATCTCAACAGCCGCCCTGAAGAAGGGAAGGAATAATCTAAAAAAGGCAGTGGTACACGCATAGAACAGCGGATGACCCTGCCTACAAGTAAGTTGACGTGAGAAGAACAACTTGCTATAGCTCATCAAGAAGAAGTCATCGCAGATTTTAGTGCAATAGGGGTTGTGGAGCTCGATAAGATGCTAGTCGAGCTAGGCACTGGTATCAAAGAGAGTAATGAGTTCCTCCTATTCCAAAGACACAATGAGCATAATGACTATCTATATGATGGAAATATGGAGGCAACTCTGACAATGCTAGCAGCCGTCAAACTAGGCCAAACTTTCGAGGAAAGCAATATTATAGACAAAGTAGTTGCAGAAGCTTTCTCATAAGTAGTAGAACAAGCGGCCACAACCCTACCGATAGCCAAAGATGAGGTACAAGTATCCATAACTATGCCGACTATCGATGAAACCTTGACACCTTCTACACACGAAGGAACATCTGACAACGAGCATGGCAAGCTATCAACTTTCTTTATAAACGAGCCTGCCAGGGAGCGGATTACGCCAACTAAACAAGAAACACTTGGAGTGGCTCCTCCGCTGCCATGTAAAATGAAGGAGATGGATATGTCTGTAGTATTGCGGATCACATCTAGAGATGTCCACATTTTAGCAGACATCCTCAACGATGATCTACCTGGGTCAGACATACTATATAACAACAAGGGTAGACGTCTGACTAGGGATCACTTCCGGGGGATCTTCCTACAAAAAGCATGAGTACATAAATGACTATTCAAGGTGCTCCGTGCTACCCTCCTGGAAGAATTTCTACATCTAGACAAGCCGCAACCAGTCTTCAATGGAATGACACATCTGGCTAGCCTCCTCTACAAAGAAGACTACAAGGCAACATATGTTGCTAAACTGAAGGCAGCTGTACACAGAAGAGAAAAAAGATATGTAGTGCTACCCATAAGGAATGTAAGGCATTGGACACTAATCATCTTGGACCTGTATGAGCAGAAGACGACGGTGCTCAACTACTGCACAACCAAACTATACATCACTTCACTAATCTACAAAAGGAAGGACACCAGAGATGCCCTAAAGATACCACTGCGTCTGCAATGAGAAATCAAAGAAGCAGATGACAGATTCTAGGACTTCTAGAAGTTCTTCTCCATAAACAAGATGGTCCCTCAAGAAGAGGCTGGTTCGGGGGATTGCGCCTTCATAGTGCTGAGAATGATGGAAGCCATCAACAAGGGAATCCCCCTAGAAGATCTTGACAATGAGGACCTACATGGACTGCGGGGTGTATGCCATGGAGGTCATCTACGACTGTCACTTTTTCAGCGACCCGGTGATGCCTTCAAAAGATGTACCTTGGAGACTTCACAAAGATACCCCTCTTCTTAAAATGGTGACTTGGAGGGAACAACTGAAGACCATATGTGTCGATCCAATAGAGCCAGCCAGGGCTGAGGCTTGGAAAGAAGGTTGGAGTCAAGGCACTAAAGAAGCTATAAAGCACACATCAGATGACGAACCAAAGCAGCCTCCAGTAGCAGAAATCCCTAAAGAACAGCCTGCAAAGGAACAACCTGAGGAGGGAGAGGTTGAAGAAGAAGACCCGGTCGATGTAAAGCCAGACAGACCGGCAGGAGAAGTTACACCTTCTTTTAAGGACTTCGACTGATGGAGCTGCCTTAGACTGTCTTTAGAAGAACTGAATATCATTATGAGGTCCTTGAAAGAAGATGATTCACCGGGAGATGCCATCTTCAAGAGAGATGGCTTTTGTGTGCTAAAAGATGATCTCCGAGAAATGCTAAAAATAGGAGGATATCTTTCAATAAGCACGATGCCAGCTTACCATGCGCTACTAGGCGAAAACATGCCAAATACTCACATGGCATACTTTCTACTGGTAGATGACATCTTGAAAGACAAATAATCAGGTGAAAAGGAGTGCCTGCAACAATGCCTGGCGACGTCCCTACCAGACTACATCTTTTTGCCAATTCTTCACGACAATCCTTGGACTTTGCTGGTTATCAATATCGTTAAAAGGACTGCAATCCTCTACAACAACTCAGATGCAACCTTTGCACTTAATAAAAAGACAAACATGACAACCACAAAGACTCTGACAGAAGAAAAGGCCAACACATGCACTGAGACGATTGTTGATATGATAAATAGCCATGGAAAAGGGTACACGCATACGACAGGCAAAGACTTCAAAAAGATGCAATTATGCCACAGGAGCCCCCAACAGGTGCCCCTATCAAATGATTGTGGATTCTTTTGTCTAGCCTGGATGGTGGCCCTAGCCAGTATGGACACCAAGGTGGAAGGTATGCAATAAGAACAATACCACACACTACGAGGAGTATACGCAAGCATGCTTCTCGAGTATGAGTGGACCTCCAACAACAATAAGAATGAATAAAGAAAGCTCATTTATACATCTCACTCAAATTTTGACACCCCGAGACGTGGTGTAGGATAAGTTTGGAGGAGGGGTCATAAACGGGCTAGAGAGGTACATTTACCATATTTTTACCTCTATAAAATTCTCAAAAAAATTCAAAATTTTTGCAAAAGCTACCTTTTGAATTTAGAATCTAGCCTCCTCTCCTGCAAAATTTTCAAAATTATAGTACTTTCGCCCTCCTAGAGAGAAATAAACAAGCAACCTATATATATATATATATATATATATATATATATATATATATATATATATATATATATATATATATATATACGAGTAAAACAAGAAACATAGAAATATTACTCTATCTCATTCTTGCAATAAGACGTTGTACGTGTGACAATCTTAACTCATGAAACCCTCAGAGACTATAGAACTTCACCTAGCCATACTCCCGACCAACCACCCTCACCTGACGCTTTTGACCAAAAAATCCTTATCTCCATAGAGAGGGAAACAAATACCCTTTTCAAAGCATATCTAAAAAGAGGTTTGGCCGCCCAGAAGACCGCTTAAAAATCCCTCGCACCCAAGCCTGAAAGGAGATGTAAAAAGTCAAGAAGAAAGAAAAAAAATAATGAGAGTTGTGCCCAAAAAGATGCCAAAAGTTTCCACACGGTCGATGTATTGCTACACTCATGAATGCAGATATATTGTCTCCATAAGTGGAATCTTGAAGCCAAGCTTACACACCTCCAATCCTAAATGAAACTCATAAAACCACCTGACTTAAAGTCAGAAGCCCAAAAAGGGCAACACTATTCTTACGACAGTTGTGGGTGAGGAACTCAGAAAGATGAGGAAGACACTTGAAGCCTTAATCCTACCTAAACACATTAGCATAGGGCCAACCAAAAATAAATAAATGGTGTGAAAGCTACCCCTTGAAAAAGATATGGTATTAGTATGGTTATTACCTAAGGGGAAGGGGTGATAAGTTGAGAAGGAGGAACATTTTACAATTGAAGGCAATGGCGAGAAAATGAAGTTATGCAACTCTAGTTGAGAGGGAGGAATGAGACCTCAAGGTTAGAAAACATGCCACAATAGTCTTGATTCAAGAATGAGATATTTCAGTCATGTTATGTTCTATAAGTTTGGTCACATATGTTTGTTCTTTGTCTCTCTGAGTTTTCACTTAGCTTGAGGACATGCTTGATTCTAAGTTTGGGGGAGTTGATAACACTTTATTTTACATACTTTTTGTATATATTATATACCTATTTTAGTATATCTTTTATTAGCTTTCCCCAAAATTTGAGCATCTTTTTGACTAAAACCTCACTTACACATCTTTCCATGATTTCAGGTACATTTATAGCCCAAGTCGCGGTTGTTACCTCGACCGCGACCCATTGATTCAACAATGGTGGTCAAGGTCTCTGAACTACTTTAAGATTGAGGTCCTTCCGCATTCAAGACAAATTGTAGTCGGACTATAACTGTGATCACTAATAAACCACAACCACAGTGGAGGTCATGATCAGTACAGGAGTACCAATCAAGCCAGGGATCGCAATCTATTTGGAGACCGCAGACGCCAAGTTCAAATCACGACTCAAAGAAGGTCTCCGTCCAATTGAGGTCACGATCCCTGTAGACCGCGACCAAGTAGGGAGACCTCGACCTCGACCACTCCAATGCAATGCATGAGTCAACCTTGACCGCGATCATTGCTAGACCGCGAGCAATTGGTAGACCACGATCGAGTTCGACCACGATGAAAGAAGGAATAAAGAGCAGACCGCAACCGCGGTCTCACACCTCCCCCAACCCAGACCACGACTGCGGTCTAGGCTTAATTAAGTGGAATGCACTTATAAATAGGCCACTCAACCATCTTGTCAAATCATCAGATCATAGATCAGATCTCGAGGACCACGAAATGCTGTTGCATCCCAGACTCATTCCATTCCATCCCATCTACCAGTCTTGGATCTCCAAAGGCAGAAGCTGAGGAGAGAGAAGACTGAAGAATCCTTCTTCGAGAGAAGAAGATCATCCACGTCATCGACGTGCTAGATCCAGATCTAAATAAGTATCGTGTTGTATCACATCCCTTCTCCCTCTGTCTAGATCTATCATTCCATTCCGCTGTACTTCCCTCCTCACTTTGTGGATTTCATGTATCTATCGTTCTGTAACGCCGTTATGCTGTCCACAAGCATGAGCAGCTAAATACCTTAACTTGGGTTGGGAGTAGCCACTAAGGCTCTCCCAACATGTATATTGTCTCTCTTTGTTGAATATATATACTCTTGTCAAGGTTATCTCCATGCACCCGTTTTAATGCTTCACTTGTATGCTTAGCTACCATCTTGTGATGTTTGATAGTTGATATCTCGAGAGAGTATTATCACTTTATCATGTGTTATGGAGTAGTATGAATGCACAAGAGTGTTGGAATGCTAAAGCTTTAAACCATATATTATACCTTGTGGTTTACGTGTGGCCATCTCAAGAGAGAGGCTACCCTTAGACTTAGATCTATCCTCATCTCGAGAGAGAGTGGAATTGACACTTTTGATGGTTGCTTGTAATCTAGATGAGAGTATACGAGAGAGAGAGATGATGTTGCATGTTGGAGAGAAGTCTTAGTAGGTGAAACCTAATCCGAGTTTCCTTCCATATACTTGTTTTGTCTTATTTTCATTTTCATTTGTTTTTGTTACATTTATTTTCTTGCTCTATCTTTGTTTGAGTACCATCGTTCCCTTGGGGACACCTCTTTAAATACCATATTTATCTGGAGTATAAGAGCGATAGATTCTATGTGCTTAACACTGCCAACCTTGTCCCTATGTTTGACCCCGATTTCTACATCTGACCCCGTTTATCATTGTGGGGGCCTGAGAGTCAGGTTATCTCTTTAAAAGTCTGACTACTCTGAATCCGCTCCTTTTGGACGCATGATTTAGGCCGGTCAACTTTTTGGCGCCGTTGTCGGGGACCACAAAGTGATGCTGCATCCCAGACTCATTCCATTCCATCCCATCCACCAGTCTTGGATCTCCAAAGGTAGAAGGTGAGGAGAGAGAAGACTGAAGACTCCTTCTTCGAGAGAAGAAGATCATATGCATCATTGACATGATAGATCCATATCTGAAGAAGTATTATGTCGTATCATGTCCCTTCTCCCTCTATCTAGATCTATCATTCCATTCCGTTGTACTTCCCTCCTCACTTTGTGGATTTCATGTATCTATCTTTCTGTAACACCGTTATGCTGTTTGCAAGCATGAGCGGCTAAACACCTTAACTTGGGTTGGGAGTAACTACTAAGGATCTCCCAACATGTATATTCTCTCTCTTTGTTGAATATATATACTCTTGTCAAGGTTATCTCCATGCACTTATTTTAATGCTTTACTTGTATGCTTAGCTACCATCTTGTGATGTTTGATAGTTGATATCTCGAGAGAGTATTATCACTTTATCATGTGTTATGGAGTAGTATGAATGCACGAGAGTGTTGAAATGCTAAAGCTTTAAACCATATGTTATACCTTGTGGTTTACGTGTGTCCATCTCGAGAGAGAGGCTACCCTTAGACTTAGATCTATCATCGTCTCGAGAGAGAGTGGAATTAACACTTTTGATGGTTGCTTGTAATCTTAATGAGAGTATACGAGAGAGAGACGATGTTGCATGTTGGAGAGAAGTCTTAGTAGGTGAAACCCAATATGAGATTCCTTCCATATACTTGTTTTGTCTTATTTTTGTTTTCATTTGTTTTTGTTACGTATTTTTTCTTACTCTATCTTTGTTTGAGTACCATCGTTCCCTTGGGGACACCTCTTTAATATACCATCTTTATCTGGAGTATAAGAGCGATAGATTATGTGCACTTAACACTGCCAACCTTGTCCTTGTGTTCGACCCCGATCGCTACATCAGACCCCATTTATCATTGCGGGGGCCTGAGAGTTGGGTTATCTCTTTAAAAGTCAGACTACTTTGAATCCACTCCTTTTGGACATGTGATTTAGGCCGGTCAACTACCTCCTACCACCCCTAGCTACCTCCTACCACCTCCTAGCTCCCCATTTTTTCCCCTTAGCCATTCCACTCCATTTCCACCTCCATTTGACCATTTCCACCACCAAAATACTAGTTTATACTAGTTTCTACCCACAATCCCCTTACACCTTGGAGGAGAGAGGAGGATGTCTTACAGTAGCTGGAGAGGAGGATTTCTCCATCTACACTGAGCTCCATGGCTTCTTCTACCTCTTTCTCCTTTATTTTTGTATTTTCCATTTCCATGAGTAGCTAGGCCCCTTTTGGTGGGCTATTTGGGGGTGTAAAATATTACTTTGATACCATGTTGGTGGAAAATGATATGTAAACTTTGTAATTCCATTTTTTAATGATTATGTTCTATTTCTATCTCATTCTCCATGAATTTCTTGTTGGTTTGTGTGTGAAATCACCTAGGAATCTAGGGAAATTGCTTATATGTGTGAATTTTGGGATTTGCCCCTAGTTCCAATTCTCAGATCCCTAGGTTGCCTCCCATCTTCATACATCCTAATTAATCTCCCTAAGTCTAAGTGAGAGATCTAAGTAGCTAGATTAGGTGACTCTAGTGCAATCAACGTGGAGCCTTCTCAAGGCTAGAATGTGGAGGAATTGGGGTCCAAAACCCTAATTTCACCTCCCCATTACTACCCGAAACCCCTAATTTCCCTAGGAATGTCTAATATAGAAACCTAGACTTGTTTAGACTCTGATTGAATTGAACCTAATCCCTAACCCAATTGAGCCTCGCAAGGGTAGTAGGGAGTGTTAGGGACTAGTTCCCCTATACAAAACCTAGCATATCCATGGCCAGTAAGTAGTTTAGGCTAATTCATTAGACTCTAGCTTATTGTTTGGTATGGATAATAAATGGAATCATAATGCTTATATATCACCCCCAACTTAAGTGATAAGTACATCCCCTAAACAACCCACACCTCTCTTAATTGCTTTAAAACCCTAGTTTTCATCATGCTTAGCTAGTGTTAGCTTAGTTAGTTCTTTTCTTGCTTAGTTAGCTTCTTGCCTTGTTTTTGCCTTGTTCTTGCTAGTTTAACTCTTTACTTGCTCTTTTGCTCCCCTCTTGCTTGCCTTAGTGTAAATTGCCTTTTCATATCTAGTTTAGTCTTTTCCTGCTTAATTAGTTTTAATCTAGTCTAGGGTTAACTTAGATTTCATTCTCACCCTTAATTGCTTTCTTGCTTAACTTAGTTTAACAATCAAAACAACCTTCAAACCCTTAACCCCAGTCTCTACAGTTGAACCTAGAAAAACCAACCTAGCTCTAGTTCCCCCCTTTCTCCCTGTAGATCGACCCTATACTTTCTGCCCTCCTATACTATGACAAGACCATGTGTGCTTGTGGGATAGTGTTTTAATAGACGTAGGCGTGCTTAAGTCTAGGTCCTTAAAAATATTGAAAGTGAATCCACCATGTGCTTCTTTCCATCATAGAGTTGCATCTATTCAAAATCTCATATGAGTAGTGTGTAACACCATTGGCAGAAATGCACCGAGCTTTCTGGTGTTGTTGTCGGGGAGAAAGGTGCTCGACCTAGCTAGTTAGTTTTTCTTTAACTTTTCCTAATGCCCTCATCATTGCTATTTTTTATTCATTATTCTTTGTATTCTTTTTGCATATTGGTTTGCTAAATTGCTTTCTTTTGTTTGGTTGTGCCTTGTGCATGTGACAAGCCACTCGAGGAAGACAAGATGGAAGGCCAAAATGCACAAACCCATCCATTTCCTCCACCGCCCTACCTCCAAGGCTGTACTAAGCCTTACACACCCCCACCACCACAACCACCACATCCATGACTTCTACCCTATCATTCCTAAGCTTTAGTTTCATGCTGAGGACAACATGATTCAAAAGTTTGGGCTGGTAGGGCGGTAAGCCCTCGGTTTTTGTCTTATCTTGTTGATTACATGTCTCATCTGATTACTTTTTGTTTGTTTTTGCTATCTAATTAGAGTTCACCTACTTTGCATACTTGCATGCCATGTAGTTTGCTTTCTTATCATTTTTGTGTAAGTTTCAAAAAAATTGCTCTTTTTGCCATGCGTTGCATATCATGTAGATTTTTGGTATTTTTTGCATGTTTTAGCTAGGATTTGCTTGTTTATTGCTTTAAGTTCAATAATATAGGCTTAGATGCGATTGAAGGCAACTTGGCACCATTTTGGCCAATTCTGCCCAAATTTGAGATTTCTTGTCTAAAAGTGTGTTTCAACCCAATCTCTACTTTTTGGATTAAAAATGATGACCTTTGACAAATGCAAGTGAATTATCATAATTTATTGCTAAATGGTATCAATTCTTGACTTCTTACATGTGCATCACCTCTCTTGTGCTTGTGAATGATTTGGTTGAATTGTGACTTGAGCAAGCTATGAACGCTTAGTGTCTATGAAATCACTTGATTAAAGTATCAATTTCAGGTTGTTCATTCATGTGGTGTGACATTGTTGGATGAAGTGTTGGATTAATTTTCATGCAGGATACCTTGTGTTGAGAATCATGCCAGTGACCCCTCTTTGACTCGACTATTCACTCACCATCTTCTTACCCCTCCGCCTTATGAAAGGATGCCAAAGTGCACATATCAGCCATGGCCACCTCCAAAAGTTTAGGGTGGCCACATCTACATCTCACTGCTTCACTCTCATCACCATATGCCCTACCTACTCCAAGGGAAAAGAAAAAAATGCAAAAAATAAAATAAAAGGTTCTTCTGTTTAAGATAATATAAGTAAAGAAAAGATGAGTGCTCTATGTAATAGCACTCCAAAATCTTACCACAACCCTTTCTTCCATTTTCATACCCATTGAGCTAGGAAACATCAAACCTAGCTCATTTTGCCCTTTTCTGTAGCCACATGGGTCATTTGGTGTGATTTGAAACATAAAGTTGAAAGCATGAAGGTGTAGTCATCCTTGATTAATGCCATCATGAAAGGGTCTACCTAGAACTACATGAAAGAAATAGGGATAACTTGTGTGTTTTATGCACTATATTTGAAGTTCACATGCTTTGTGCTCTTTTCATGATTGGTTTGTGAAAGCAGGAGAGGAGAGAAGTGGAATGCATGTACTTAGTCACTACTAATCCAATTCAGCAATAATCATCCTTTACATTGCATTTGTCATTTTTTGATTGTGAAAACATTCCAGAGAGATTGAGTTGGAGCATACTTGAGGACAAGTATGTTTCAAGTTTGGGGTGGTGATTCAACCCTATTTTAGGGCTTCACCTTGTGTTATTTTGCATTTCAATCACATATATACCTATTAAATTACATGTTCTTTCCCTTAATATGCATATTTGTGTAAAATGCACTTATGGACATTATTTGCATGTTTTTCAGGCATTTAGACCACACTTGATGGAAGAGAGAGAGAAGGAGTGATCCTAGGGTTTCTCTACCATTAGAGAGACCCAAAGTGAAGCTCGATGCTCCCTCAACCTACCCCTAGTGGCCAAAGATCCATTGAAGCAAAGATGTCCAAGAAAATCCAAAGAATCAATTCAAAGTGTTGATCCAGAACCCAACACGACAGTGCTAGGTCACTTGCAAATCAACAGAGTCATCCTCAATTGAAGTTGGAATCACCACAGTCGTGCCACACAGAATGGCTATGGTGAACTGACCCAGAATGACCGTGCTATAACAGAGGCAAAATGGCCTTGGAGCAGAGAACGGTCTGAGCATTTTGAGCCACCACGGCCGTGGTGACCACCACGACCGTGCCAGTTTCAGTACATAACTGACCATCAACTTGTGATTTTCACATTTTAATTCACACGACCGTTCTTCCCCACCACGACCGTGCTGACCCCTACCCACCGCAACTTTGGTGATCCACCACGGTCGTGCTACTCACAATACCTAGCTACTTCTGCACTATTTTTCCCATACTACCCCTACTTGACCTAGTGCTTCCCCCACACTTATCACTACTACATAAATGTCTTATAACGTCACATTTACAGGCGTTGGTTGTATACAAGAAACTGACGCCTAAACCCTATAGTTTCGGTTGAATACCCAAACCGACATCTATATGTGAAGAGCGGCCTGAAACGGGTATCACTTTTAATGTAGCGTCGATTCCTTAATAAGCAACTGATGCCTAAAATCGACTGCGAAATATAGATTTTATAGTGAAAAAAAGTAACCTCAAAATTTAACATACAGTGTCGGTTATTAATTAATTAACCGACGACCAAAGGTTTTTTCACGTAGGACATTTTATCGTCTGTTGTCTTCCAATAATCGACACCGATGTGTTTATCCACACTGTCCGCACAAAAAAATGTACACCCATGTGGCGTCAGTTTTCTTTGGCAACCGACGACTATGGTCAGAATTTGAGAACACTTTTTTTGTCAGAATATGTATATAGACGTCAGTTTTTATAGTAGAAACCGATGACTATAATTGAGCATAGGTGTCGGTGTTTTCCTGGTAACCGACACCTTTTGTTATTAGCGTCGGTGGCTTTTAATAACCGATGTTGATGATTAACTTAATAGCACCCGCGCGAGCCAGACTTTTCCCCTTTCTCTATTTCATTCCTGATTGAGGCTAGGTCTGGCGATTTCGTGCTCATCGCCACTCATTGCTCCTCTGCTCACCTCTGCACGCTGCTCCTCTGCTCACCGCCACCGCCGCTGCTCGCTACTCCTCTCCTCTCCGTCGCTTGGTGCTCCAGCTTCTGATTGCCCTGGTCACCCACTCACCATCGCCACCTGCTCCTGGTCACCCACTCACCTCCGCCGCCCTCTATCCTACTTGCTGCTCCGGCCACCCGCTCGCTGCTGCTACCCTCTCTCGTGCTTGCTGCTCCAGCCACACTGCTCCTGCTTGCTGCTCTTCCCTCTCTCCTTCCGATAAGACACCCTACTCCTTCCCCTGCTTACTGAATTAGGTCAATAAGGTACCACCCACTTTTAAAACTGAAGGATACTTGTTCGCTTGCCAGAATTGAGATCTTCTACCTAAAATTACACAAGTAGATCAGAGTATATAGCATATAGATGCCGCTCTTAAAAAGCATATACTTATCTACTCATTCGTTCATCCAATGATTTTGTATTGATCACCTTATTTAAATTTCGAGCTTTGTATTTGTTCATCTACTTTTTAAAATTATTTAATCATCTACTGATTTATATTTGTTTATCAACTGAGTTGTACTTTTTTTATCTATTACTTTGTATTTGTTTATCTACTGATTATATTTATTTATCTAATGCTTTGAGTTTACTTATTTAGATGTTGCTATTGTAAATCAACCTAGGATATGAATAAATCTTGTGCTTGCATATATTTGTGCTTCTAATCCTCATGTTTGACCTAATTCAGTAAATTTTGATGCATGCTGAAATAAGATTTAAACTTGTCCATTCTAGCATCCTAATTTGATTTGATTATGTGCTTTGAACCTTGAAACATGCGTGTTAAAGATACATTGATGTCTCAAACTTAACTCACATGTGGGTCTTCTATTTCTAAAATGATTATGTGACCTAGTATGTATGTTGATATATGAAGCTCTAGTTAAAATTTCAAGATTGACCCCTAATTAATACATTATAACAGAATTGAATCGTGCATTTGTGTTGTTGTAGGTGCTGTTGACTTGCTATTGATTCACATATATTTCTTCTTCAACCTTCAAGTGAGGTATAATATTCTCACTCTCCCAATGTTCCATTAGGCTCCTTTTTGATTCAAATCTTTGATATATGGAATCATGGTTTATTTACTGATTATTATATACTGACAAGCATGATTAAATGATGTTACACAAAACTTAGGATATGAATGATGAAACTAGGATTGTAGGTATAAGAATGACAACAAACATGTATTTGTTGTCCTAGAAACCCATCCAAGATTTAGTCATTAGGAGTAAATCTTAGATAGTCCCTGGTTTGGGACTGTTCTTGAACACCTAATCTCACTTAGGATGTAAGTGTATAATGTGTATTGGGTTTTCAAGAAAATTTTGACAACATTTCCCCATTTGTTCTCTAAGTACATATGTACTTGGAGAACAACGGGGAAATGCTGTCGAAATTTTCTTGAAAACCCAATACACATTATACACTTACTAGTGAGATTAGGTGTTTAAGAATGGGATAGGTGGTACGCATTTATTATATATAAGAATGACAACACATGTATTTGTTGGCCTAGAAACCCATCCAAGGTTTACTCATTAGGAGTAAATCTTGGATAGTCCCCGGTTTGGGACTGTTCTTGAACACCTAATCTCACTTAACATGTAAGTGTATAATGTGTAATGGGTTTCAAGAAAATTTTGGTAGTATTTCCCCGTTTGTTCTCTAAGTAGATATATACTCGTAGCATTTCCCCGTCTTAAATCTCATGATTGTCACATTCCAATGCAATAAATATTGCCCGTGGCAATTCGATCTATATTGCCGAAGCATGTAAGGTTTACAATCACCAAACTTTGTTTCTTTTTCAACAGTCTATGCAACAAAGTTATTGACCCTGATACTCTCAATACTTTGCAAAGAGAAGTGGTTGTTACCCTATGTCATCTTGAGATGTATTTCCCTCCTTCATTCTTTGATATCATGGTACATCTGGTTGTCCACTTGACTAGGGAAGTGAAAATGTTGGGACCAGTTTTCTTGCATTGGATGTATCCCTTTGAACGATACATGAGCATTTTTAAAAGTGATGTTCGAAACCGTTATCGGCCTGAAGGGAGTATTATTGAGGGTTATGTGGTGAGAGAGGTTATGGATTTTTGTAATGACTTTCTGAGTGGTAATGACACTCCTGGTAATGACAAGAATATTGAGGAGCAATTTGGCAAAGGAATTTTGGGATCACGGATGAAAGTAATCAGCCGTGAGCAGTTGGAACAAGGTCACTTGTATATTTTACACAACATGGATGAAGTGAGTGTTTATATCGAGGAACATACCGATTTCATCAAGAGACAATATCCTCGAGCCAATTCAATGTGGCTTTCTAGATTGCATAACAAGACATTTATTAAGTGGTTTGAAGATAAAGTCTTACACCAACTATCTCAAACACCAGATGATATTATTGAAACTATCAAATGCCTCGCCTTTAAACCAAAATTGAATGTTATGTCTTATGAAGGGTATGACATTAATGGATTCACATATTACACAAAGTGCCAAGATGATAAGAGTGTCATCCAAAACAGTGGGGTCACCCTTCAAGCGTCGACAATGTTTTTTGCAAGTGCAAATGATAAGAGTTCACGTGTAGCTAAAATGTCATATTACAATGTCATTGAAGACATATGGGAGTTTGAATACATAGATTTCAGAATTCCGCTCTTCAAATGTAATTGGGTTGATAACACCAAAGGAGTTATAGTGGATGAATTGGGTTTCACTTTAGTGAACTTTGAAAAGATTGGCGAGAAGGGTGAACCATTCATATTGGCATCATAGGTGAAACAAGTATTTTATATCGATGATCCTGCAAATGATAAATGGTCGGTTGTTCTTCATGGTAAAAAACAGTTCATTGAAGATCCTATAGATGAAGAAGAGTACTATGATAAGTATGATGACTCCAGTCCATTCTCAATTGGGCTGCCAACACCACAAAATATTGAAGCTAATGATGACTTGTATGTGCGCGGAGATCACAATGAAGGATTGTTAATTGATAAATGATCGCAATATTAGAGACATGTATGTTTATATTTTTTTATATGTTTCATTTTTCAATGTTTCATTTGTATATGTGAACTATACAATGTTTCATTTTTCAATGTTTCATTATCTTCTAGTTATGTCAAATGCTAAATGTTTGATTTTTTTAATGAAATTTTCAGATGGCTGAGCATGGGCATGATGACCATGATGTCCATGATGAGCATGGTGAGGATACCAATGCGCCACCTCACAATGTAAGTTTTAAAAATATATCATATATTTCTATCTATATGTCCATTTATAGTTATATCCTGTAAGTGTGTTTATTTAGTCAAATTTTAGGTTGATGATGCACATGTACCCTCTGAAGCACTTGAGGAACTTGATGAGCAGTACTAAAAAGTTGACAAGAGAAGGGGCATCACTATGATGAAGAAGTTAACAGTGCTAAGGAGTAATGGACCCAAACTAGTTGTGGATTTTGATAATGCAGGAAATGCAATTGGAGTGAACTGCAATTCTTTTGTTTCATATCTTGGGTATGTTACTCATAGCCATTGTGGTTGTAAGATAGATTCTTGGCATAAAGTTCCTAAGGGGAAGAAAGACTTAATATGGAAGGATTTATGCGTGAGTTATTATTATTTGCAATTCTATTTTGTAGATTACTAATTTTTGGATACTAGTTAATAGCAATTCTATTTTGTAGAGTATATTTGCGTTGGATGAAAAGCTGCATCGTAAATGCGTGATGCAATGTTGTGGGAGGGTCCTAAGGAACTATAGGACAAATCTCACCCGAGAATACATAAAATATGGTGAGAAGAGGAAGAAGTCAGCCACTGAATAATGGAACTTCCTGGACCCAGTAGAATGGGACACATTTGTTGCTTCAAGAAACACTGATGAATTCAAGGTATTAGGTGTTACTCCCTATTTAATTAATATACATTATATTAACCTATTCAAGATTAACCTTTAGTGTTACTAACAAAATCAATGTACATACTAACTAGGCTATCAGTGAGGCACAAACAGCAAGGCGTGCACTGAATGTGCATGACCACACAATGGGTCCAAAGGGCTATGCAGGCGTTCGCCAAAGACTACAGACTGAGTGTACTGCTCAGTCTACTGTTACTCAAGAGTCCTCTACTATAGGTACTGCACCTCTGCCTCGCCATGATGTCTGGATAGCTGGGAGGCAAAACAAGAAGGGAGAAATAAAGAAGCCCGCAACTGCTGAGGCGGCTGCAAAAATGGTATAATACAACTCTTAGAGCAATCGTTTGAATATTGATTATTTGTGGTGTTTACTTACTTACCAATTTCTATTGATGTCAATTAGCGGGAGCTACACGAGCTGAGGAAACAAGGCAAGTTCATCCCTGAGGGTACAAGGGATGAATTGACAATTGCTTTGGGTAACCCAGAGCATCCTAGACATGTTAGGGGTGCAGGCGCTGGTGTGGGCATCAAAGCATTCTTTGGGCCATCCCAGCACAAACATGTCCCAAAAGCGGGAATTTCACAAGAAGAGGTAACCTATTATTTTTTTAGAATGCTACTCTAAAAGGGAATTCAATAATCAGAAGCTAACATTTCTTTTATCCATGTATAAGTAGATAAGATACTTGATAGGAGAGTCGATGAAGTAGTTGATAAGAGAGTTAAGTAAGTAGTTGATAAGACACTCCGTGAAGTAATGAGCAAGTGGCAGGCATCTCTGACTGCCACTCAGACAACACCTAGCTCTACTCCTACTGTAGAGGTTGGGGGTAATCCTGTAGACCCACCACCTAGCACATCCATTGTAAGTATTTTTATGACATAGTAGCTAGTATTTTCAAGATGATATGTTTTCAAGATGATATGTATATATGTATATAACATTCTTTATGTTTTCAAGATGATATGTATATATGTATATAACATTCTTTATGTAAATCTGTAGGGGTTGAAGCCATGCCATCTAAAAAGTAACAAATACGTCATTGCAGAGGCGTCGACTTACCAATCCCTTCCAGGGAAAATGTTTCATGGGTCTCCATTACCAAATGATTAGGTTTGTGTGAGCCCGCTACGTATATTCCCTAATTGGATAGATATTCTATTGCCATATGCCCACCCAGATTGTGAAATGCTTGGTGAGGCAGAAGGTGGAGTGATATTGTGGCCCAAAGCAGATTTCATCTATACTGAAATTGTATGGTAAATTTACATTATGTTAAATTGTTAGTGTGTATATATGAGGTCAATTGATCTGAAATTATATATACAAGTTAAAACGAAGACACCTAGAGCATCTAGGCCTCCACCTCCACCTCCTACATTACCAAGTTGGGTTCCATAGGACCTACCTGCCCCATTAGGTCCTAATTGTAGGGGTATGGCAGTATGGTTAGGCGAACATGATATAAATTGCCCTATAAATGTTTCTATAGATGCGGATGTTGCAGGTCAATCATACGAAAACAAACTATTTATACAAGATATTTTGGAGTTGTTTCGCTATGATTGGCTGAATACATCTGTGATAGAGCTATGGATAAGGTGAGATCTTATTTATACATCCATATACCTTGTGTAGGATTCGGTGATCTGGTTTCTTATATATTAATGCATACATAATACATGTTTTGCAGCTATTTAGACAAGATATGGGAAAATTTTTCATTTGAACATGTAGGATTTTTTATTCCATTTTTGATTAGTCTAGTAGCTAAAGACCCTTCATCAGTTCAATAACACTGCTGTGATGCTTTTACAAATTTTGGTCAAAATAAGAAGACGGTGATAATAGCTCCATTTAATGTGGAGTAAGTTTACTTTGCTTATAATTTGGACTTAAGAAAATTACATTTTTATTGTGGATTTTGAGTTATTAATTTTTAACTTTCTTACCTCTAGGGGTACGCATTGGGAGTTACTAATTATTGTGCCCGGGATGTTCACTGTCTATTATCTACATCCTAAGGGGACTAAATTGAATCCAAAATATGGACATGCAATGAAAATGGCATTATTCCGGTGAGAAATATTTCATTTTTATATCCGTTAACATATGTTATTACATTATTATTTAATTATGTAATTTACTGTGTTACATTAACATGTAGGGGTTTACATGAGTTCAAAAAGGCTGGAGGAAAGATCCCTAGGAAAAAGAACCAACCAATAATTTGGGAGAACATGGAAGTAAGTTCCCGACTCCAATGTATATATTATTTATGTGAACTGTGCTTAGTTATATTTTTTAATATTTTGTATGTTTCAATTTATAGTGTTCTACACAAGACAACGGTTGGGCATGTGCATACTATGTGATGTGATTTATGCACATGATTATCAAATATACCGCAGTGGACATCGATACCATACATGAGGTATTATATATAGTCTCATTAGATAATATGAAATATATCAATCTTATTTATATATTATTAATTATATATATACATCATTCTCTTATATATCATTCTCTATGCAGGTGTTTAAAACTGACCCCACTACATGTAAGGACTTATCAGATGTACATGCTTCCTATATGATGAAAGAATTAAATGATGTAAGAGAAGAATGGGCAAAAGTCATACAAGTAGTGGGGGTTTTAAAATATAATTGGAATGTTGATAGAGATAATGACTAAATAATGATATTTTGTAAATGAATTTTTCTAAATTGTCATATGTGTGAATGTTTCTACATGTCTGAATGTTTCTACATGTGTCTGAATGTTTATACATGTGTGAATGTGAAATGAATGGAACTACAGGTTGCTACATGAATGTTTTTACATGTATATAAATGTTTCTACATGTGTGAATGTGAAAATGAAAGGAACTGCAGGTTGCTACATGAATTTTCTACATGTGTCTGAATGTTTCTACATGTGTGAATGTGAAAATGAAAGGAACTGTAGGTTTCTACATGAATGTTTCTACATGTGTCTGAATATTTCTACATGTGTGAAAATTGAATGGAACTGCAGGTTGCTAAATGTGTGAAAATGAATCTTGTTAAATTTGCAAGTTTGTGGCCTGTTGTTGGCTAGTATCAATGGATGTCGTAAACCTACAGTTCAGTTCCAATGAACTGTAGGTTTCTGCATCCTGCGACCATCCACAGCAGGCCTGCAAATTGATAAGAAAAAAAATCAAAACATAGGCGTCGGTTATTAGTCGAAAACCAACAACAAAGGCTTACAACGTCGGTTAATAGCAAAAAACCGCAATCTAATGTGGCTAGAAAACACAGCCGTGCTGGCCAGCACAGCCATGGCGGCATGTGACATGGCATCAATTATTACTAAGAAACTGACGCTGATGGTGTCCTAGATGGCGCCCTTTTATGGCGCGAAGGGTTTGGGCATCAGTTTCCCTACTAATAACCGACGCCTATAGTGCCTCTACTGGCGCCCTTTTTGTGGCGTGAAGGGTTCTGGCGTCGGTTTCCCCACTAATAACCGACGCCTATAGTGCCCCTGCTGGCGCATTTTGGGTGGCACAAAGGGTTTTGGCGTCAGTTTTCAAATTGACGCCTAAGGGTTGACCTTTTAGTGTCGCCCACATATGTGTCACTTTTTAACCGTCGCCAAAGGCCTTAAATAACCGACACCAAAGGTCGGTTCTATAGTAGTGTATATATACTTAGGTGGCAGATCTAGCACGAGGTTAGCTACCTCCTATCACCCCTATCTACCTCCTACCACCTCCTATCTCCCCATTTTCTCCCCTTAGCCATTCCACTCTATTTCCACCTCCATTACACTCCATTTCACCATTTCCACCACCAAAACACTAGTTTATCCTAGTTTCTAACCATAATCCCCTTCCTTCCACACCCTTGCACCTTGGAGGAGAGAGGAGGATGTCTTACAGAAGCTAGAGAGGAGGATTGCTCCATATACATCGAGCTCCATGGCTTCTTCTACCTCTTTCTCCTTTCTTTTTGTATTTTCCATTTCCATGAGTAGCTAGGCCCCTTTTGGTGGGTTGTTTGGGGGTGTAAAATGTTACTTTGATACCATGTTGGGGGGAAATGATATGTAAACTTTGTAATTTCATTTGCTAATGATTATGTTCTATTTATATCTCATTCTCCATGAATTGCTTGTTGGTTTGTGTGTGAAATTACCTAGGAATGTAGGGGAATTGCTTATATGTATGAATTTTGGGATTTGCCCCTTGGTCCAATTCTTGGATCCCTAGGTTGCCTCCCATATTCATACATCCTAATTAATCTCTCTAAGCCTAAGTGAGAGATCTAAGTAGCTAGATTAGGTGACTCTAGTGCAATTAGTGTGGAGCCTTCTCAAGGCTAGAATGTGGGGGAATTGGGGTCCAAAACCCTAATTTTACCTCCCCATTACTACCCTCGGCCCCTAATTGCCCTAGGAATGTCTAATCTAGAAACCTAGACTTGATTAGACTCTAATTGAATTGAACATAATCCCTAACCCAATTGAGCCTCGCAAGGGTAGTAGGGAGTGTTAGAGACTAGTTCCCTTGTACACAACCTAGCATATCCATGGCTAGTTAGTAACTTAGGTTAATTCATTAGAATCTAGCTTGTCATTTAGTATGGATAATCTAAATGGAATCATAATGCTTATATATCACCCCCAACTTAAGTGATAAGTGCATCCTTTAAACAACCCACACCTCTCTTAATTGCTTTAAAACCCTAGTTTTCATCCTGCTTAGCTAGTGTTAGCTTAGTTAGTTCTTTTCTTAGTTAGCTTCTTGCCTTGTTTTTGCCTTGTTCTTGCTAGTTTAACTCTTTACTTGCTCTTTTGCTCTTCTCTTTCTTGCCTTAGTGTAAATTGCCTTTTCATATCTAGTTTAGTCTTTTCCTGCTTAATTAGTTTTAATCTAGTCTAGGGTTAACTTAGATTTCATTCTCACCCTTAATTGCTTTCTTTCTTAACTTAGTTTAACCATCAAAACAATCTTCAAACCCTTAACCCTAGTCTCCGTAGTAGGAACCTAGCAAAACCAGCCTAGCTCTAGTGCCCCCTTTTCTCCCTGTGGATTGACCCTATACTTACTACCCTCCTATACTATGACATGACCCCGTACACTTGCGTGATATTGTTTTAGTAGACATAGGCACGCTTAAGTCTAGGTCCTTATAAATATTGAAAGTGAATCCACCGTGTGCTTCTGTCTACGGAGTTGCATCTATTCAAAATCTCAATTGAGTAGTGTGTAACACCATTGGCAGAAACACATCAGTTGCACAAAGGAGAAAGAACCTCACTGGATAGCATATGGTCATGATTTTTCCCAACAATAAAGTGACCAGATGCCACAAAATTTTGAAGAACATGGCTAAGAAATAGTCATGGGGAGAGGAAAGAGAGGTCCCAACATCAGTCAAAAGTATATAAGAGTATGAAGTCATCACGGCATTGATTGAGAAGTTAGACAAAATTTCTAGGAAGTTAGATCAAAAGTTTGGGAATTCATCTGGAGGTGAAGAAGAGGAATGCATGTATATACAACACCAAAACTACAAGATCAAAAATGACTTCTTGTGGAGAAAGAATCCTAAATTTTCTTAGAAGGATCCCAACAACTTTCAGCAGGACCTATCTCAAGCACAATAGGCCAAGGCACAACAAGGTGGTGCGCAACAACAATATCAACAAGACAGGGGTCCCAGTAAGATAAACTGCATAGAAGACATGCTAGACAAGTTGGTTAGTCAAAATGAGGAAATCATTGGCCAAACATAGAGAGACTTATATAATCAAGGAGCACAGATCCGTAGCATTGAGAACCACATTTCTCAATTGGTAATAGAAGTTGAATTCTTGAAGAAGTCGGGACAACATGGATTCCCTAGAAATATTGATACACCATCCAACAACCAGCAGGTGAAGGAAGTGTTAATATGTAGTGAGTGAAAATTGTTGGATGAATAAAAGACCAATCCAGAAGCAAACAATAATGCAGGTGACATGAGACCAATGTTAACTACTGACCCACCTAAGGTTTACACCACATCCTAGGGGAAGGAAGTTGTAGAGTAAGCTAAAGAGACAGAGGAGACCAGAAATAAAGCATATGAACCACCTCATCAAAGGAAATTGGTGACTCCAGTGCCATTTCCAAACATCTTGAAGGCAAAGAAGGTTGACCAATAGTTTCAGAAATTTCTAGATACTTTCATGAATCTGCATGTCAATATCCCTCTTATTGATGAATAGAGTAGATTCCATCCTATGGAAAATTTCTGAAAGACATCATCAACAAGAATAGGAGGATAGCCGACTCAGATGTAGTGGTGTTGAAAGAGGAAATTAGTGCCCTCCTTCAGAGGAGATTTCCATAGAAGAGGTAAGATCTAGGCTGTTTCAATATACCATGTTACATCAATAGGACAAAGTTTGGGGAAGCTTTATGTGACTCAGAGGCAAGCATTAATCTCATTCCCTTGTCCACTGTTGCAACATTGACACTGGGTATCTGATGCATGTGTTTTCAGTCATTATTTTAGGCTTATTTTCCCTTATTTTCATGTGTAGTTTGGGCTTTTATTTGACCTATTATGCATGGATTGTCATTGATAGCCTATATTTCCTTGAATGCATAAAATTATGTGATTTCAACCATTTTTGCTAGCATTTTTTTAAGTGCTTGTTGTGCTTTTATGCGATTTCAGGTACAAGGTAGTTCTACACAGCTCGATGCTACCGACCTTGCAAGAGTCGGTGGTACTAAATTACCCTCAGGGAGGTGCCCGAAGACCAGCAACATCTCGGTGCTACTGACAACAAAAGTCAATGCTTCCGAGATGACATCAATAAGCTCAGTGTGAAAGAAGAAAGCTCGATGCTACTGAGTCTCCAACTTGGTGCTACTGAGTTGACGTCAGAGTGGATATTCGACATCACAAAAACTTGGTGCCATCGAGACCCAGTTGATGGTACCGACGGGATCGGGATCACGCGGCTTAACCTAAGTGACTTAATACTACCAACGCCTCTAGTCGGTACTACCGAATCTGTCCGATCACGCTGACCGTAGATCTATTCTAATCCGACAGTGGATGTAATTTCAGACCCTAAATGATTTCTATAACTTAGGGGGATTACGACCAGACCTAGGGGAGGCCTCGTTTTGATCATACGACTAACACAGAGAGAGAGATAACAGAAGGACGGAGGACCAAATGCTTCACCTGGGAAAATTTGAGCACCTACAAAGGACGGTTCTGTAGTAGGAAGACAACAGAAAGCACGTGCTACAAAGGGGATCATTCAGACGGGCAAAGATCTAAGGGTTACCTTAGTTTCTACTATGTTTCCCACAATTTTCTTCTTCCCTTCTATGTGTTTTGTGATGAAAACCATGCAAGGCTAAAAGCCTGTGTTCTTTAGGATCCGGGAGTAGCCCAGATATACACTGCAATTGATTTCTATGCTCTAATATCAAGTTATCCTTTATTACTGGATATAATCCTATGAAAGTTTGATGTTCCTTTCGTTCTTGATCCCCATGAATGGATTACTAGATGCTTGGTCATCTTGAGAGAGGGATTAAGGGTTGGAAAGTATAGGATTACTCGTATATTGCATCCTTTGGGAAAAGTGGAGAATATACGAGAGGATAAACCCAAAGTATAAGTATAAAGCACCTAACTAATCAATCCAATAACCACGGGAGTGGGATTAGCATTGGATTAGGTAGTGAATTACACTACGGGAGCAGGTAGTTCTGGCTACATGCTCCTTATCTAGAGATTGAGATATTAGATATTAGTGTGTGGGATTGATTGTAAGTGATATCTGTGGTGAAACTACCTCCTAAAGATTCTTTTAATAACTCAACTCAATTCAAACAACCATAACTAGCGTAGCTATTTGATTTGTAGTTAGTAGTAGTCTTCTGGATAAATGTGTCCTTGTGTTTGACTCGGGCCTTATAAGGCCTTATTACTTTGATATGTACACTTGCATATTGCACACACATTATATGTGTGTCAAGTTTTTGGCACTGTTGCTAGGGACGCGGCAACATCCAGCACTACAAGTTCTATAGTCAGCCACTCTAGGCCATTTTATTTTTAATTTTTATTATTTCTCTACTTGAGGTTGAATTATAATAATTTGTTCCTTAAATATAAACTTTTGGACTTGACATCCATTCTCATTTTTTAGGGATACTAGTGCATGGTGTGGACCAGAGCCGTAGACTACATTGAACCATCTTCACTGGGCTTTGGACAGGAAGAGATCTTGTAAGGAGAAAGAGAGATAGGTAGGTCTTTGGACAGGTTCAACAGAATGCCTTCACCAAACCCTCATGTGATTGAAGGACCAGAGGCACCATCAGTACCTGACCCAAGAGAAATGGGGGATAAAGTAGATGAACCAGAAGAACAGACAATATAGGAGAGAATAAAGGCTTCATCATCCATGACCCAGAAAGGGCCCATCAAAAGACAAGCTATCAATGTGGGCAACTACAACATAGAGCCTGGACTCATTGCTTTAGTCAAGTCCTAGGCATTCCATGGTCACCCTTTTGATGATCCAATAACACATATAATAAATTTCATGGAAAGCTATGACATGGTGAAGAGAGACAGGATTCCAGCCAGTACAATTTACCTCAAGCTATTCTCATCGTCACTTGTAGATGGTGTGAAATTGTGGTTTGACAATCTGGATGATGAGATCATAGAGTCATGGGATCAAATTATAGATGTGTTCTTCAAATGCTACTTTCCTCCACAAAAGACAAATGATCTAGTGAAGAAGATTCACAACTTCAAGCAGTAGGCTGATGAGTTGTATTCAGAGGCATGGGAAAGATTTCAGAACATGCTTAAAAAAGTACCTCATCACGGTATTGATCTGCAAGGGCATGCCAAAATCTTCTATTATGGTCTACACAAAGGGGAGAGAACAACCCTTGACAACACAGGAGCAGGGTTCTTTCTCAACAACAAGCCTGCTCATTGCCTTGAAATCCTCAAGAACATGTCTAAAAATCAATCATGGGGGGAAGAAAGAGAATTACCAACCACAATAAAGAGTGTTAGCGAATCTAAGGTGATATCTATTTTAAATGAAAAGTTAGATGTTACAACCCCAACTTTGCATATGTTTTCATAATTGAAATGGATTGATTTTATGAATTTGGAATTAATTGAAAAGGTTGCATGCTTTGCTTCAAAGAAGGGATTTCTTTGCAAATCTCCCTTTTAATAGGAATTTCGTGGTTCCTATTATTTAATTGATCCAATAATGGATATAAAAGAGAAGAAAAGTCCAAGAAATGGAAAAAGATACATGATAATGGATGTTAAGCAAAAATATTTATGAGAAATACTTGGAAATATCTAGAAAATGGAATGAATGGCCACGATTGTTTGAATGTCATTTACATATGATTTCTAATAGAAATATTAGTCAAAATAAAAGAAAGGGAAAAGTAATTTATTTGAATAAAGGAATAAATAAGGAAAAGGATAAAAGATAAGGAAAGAGGCCAAAGAAATATAGAGGAAATATGTTTAATCCACAAGATGTCTTGCCTTTCTCGTAATATCACTTGGTTCTAGATTTTTGAAAAGGAAGGTATCTTTATAAAACAATTTTTTAGGTGCAAACAAAAGAAAAGCATTGATTGAGTGGGAACGAACCTTGCCAAAGCAGACTCTTATGGAAAGCTGGGGATTCCCGTCTCAGAACAATGAGATTAACATACGAAAAGTTTAATAGTCTTTACATATAAGGGAATATAAAAAAATAATGTAATTATTTTCCCTCCTAGATGTGTGACTTGCCGCTTTGAGAAGAGGGTCCTCCCCTTCCTCGTTTCATACGCCTTGGTTTGCAAGGGTTGTGGAATCACACCCTTCACCTAGTATATCAGGATCGTATCACATTAACGATCTTTTTGCACGTAGACCAAACCTTCCTCACAACCAAGAAGCGTAGCCTTGTTGCCTAAGCTCTGTGAACGGCGGAAGCCAAAGCCCAGACCCCAAGCACATGACCGAGACCTCTAATCCTTGCCCGATGAAATGAGCAATAGTCTGGTTCATTGCCTCCCTAGTAGGTCAGGTCGGTGGGTCTTGGAGATCATCAGAAGGCACAAACCCTCTCCTTGTCTAAGTAGCCATCATCATTCGTGACCATGAGGATTCTAACATCCGTATACTTGACCGGCGACCCCAACCGATGAGCTTGTGAGGGGACCTAAGCGATGGAGGTTGGCCAACAACCATGGCTTCACGGAGGCTATAGCTTACTAGGCCACGTGCTGGGCAGTGCCCCAGGTGTGGCGGAAGGCAGTGGGGCTAGAGTGAGGTGTGGAAGCAGCCATCGAGGCCCTGGAGGAGGAGGGCATGCCCGTATCTAGCTGCAAATCGCGACACTTCTAGGGTGCGAGAGGAGGAAGATGAACCTTTGGGTCATTGGATGAGTTTGCCTCTCTGCGGGCTGAAGGAGTTGTAAGTTACCCAAGGGAAAAATCGAGAATTGGTTATGTTTTCCAAACCAAAAAGCAATTGCATGGGAACATGGCGACGTGGCGCTCTCTGATTAGCCCAAGTAAGGTTTTATTACAAAAATCATATCTCCTTAATAGTAGCTCGGAGGAATATGCATAAAATATGAAAGTTGCTCAGAAAAATGAGGGGAATCTATTAAAAATATAATTGAAGTCTGATTCTGAGTGAAATTCAAAAAGTGTGTAAAGATGATATCTTTAATGGTTTAATTAATGAAAACCCAAATCTTTGGTGATTAATGATTTGGGGAAGGGTTAAATGGGTGTATAAAGTTGATATCAACCAGTTAATTGTAAAAAGGTACATTAAGAACAAAAAGGATAAACTTTGCACGTAATTAGTTTAATTGAGAGTTTCATGTGCGTAAATATGCTTTAATGGGCCTTGAAACCCTAATATTAGTGAATGAGACTGTTAATGGCTTTAATTGATCAATTTCATGATTAAAGTTGAGATATGATAATTTTAAGCTTTTTCAAGTATAAAAGTTCCTAATTGTGGATAAATAGCCTTAATGTAGTAATTAGGGTTTTCTAATGAATAAAAGATAGAATTAATGGCAAATCGAGTTCCTATGTGAATTAGACCATAATGAACTTTGAATTGATGATAAATGAGCATAATGATCTTGTCATGGATTAAAAGGATAAAAATGGCAGCTTTGATGTAAATGAAGCTTAATGGACTTAATTGATGTTTGATTGTGCCTTAAATCAAAATTAGGGTAATATGTTGTTAAAAGATAACCTTAATATCTTCTGTGAAGAATAGAGGAGATAAGTAGGGTTTATGAGTAATTAGGGTATAAAATAGTAAAATATGAAGGGAACCCTAATTGCAATGGAAACCCTAAAAGTGGACTAGAAACCCTAGGAAGTGAGCTAGGTTTAATAGATCTTAATGACATGAGTAATAAAAGGAAATTGCATGATTATTTCAGGATCTTGTTGTATGTGTTTGCTTGCTTGGATTTCTTACTTGCATGGATTATTATGTCTCAAATCAACCTGACAGGTATGTGGTTATGCTTATGTATAATCCCTTTAGTTTCACGGCGATTCCCGAATGTTTTTATCGATTGCCTGGAAAATAACTGCTTGGATGACTTTTATTTCATGCAACTATAAAGTGACTATGATTATCACTATAAATGTATATATATAACTGGCTTAGATCTGGGTCCTCCTCTGTGGCTTTGCAAAGGCTAAAAAGGGTAACCTAGAGCAAGGTCTAGGCTATCATGAGTTAGAAATTGGGTGTTACAACCCCAATTTTTGGGTTCATTGGGTGAGAAATGTAATTTCTCATATTAAAGATATTTGAACAACAAATGATACAATTTGTTTGTAATAAATGGATTTCGTTTACAATAGCCTTGATGATTGTGTTGTGGGCTTTATTGGCTATTGGGTCCAAATAACAAGAAAATTCAATTAGTAATTGAATAATTGAATATTTGAGAAAAGAAAGCGGTAAAAACCTCTAGAAGGCAAAGAGATATAATCCAAGGATGGATTTCATGCCTCTTGGGTTCCAAGGAGTCCAAAGTTACAAAAAGAAAGTAATAAGAAAAGAAAAGAAAAGATTAATTAAGTATTTCTTTATTAAGAAAGAAATTGAAAATAATGACAAAATGTGGAAAACAAGTGAAAAGAGGTACAATGGAGTTATCCTTTGTAGAATTTCGTATCCCAAGGATTTCTAATGATAAAAGGAATACCAATGAGGAAAATAAAAGAGAAATAAAAGGATATCCTCAAAAAGGAAATATTATAATAAGAAATAAACAAGATAATGTGAAATAATGAGTTTAGATGCATCTAGAAGGATAATGAGTATCTTTGAAAAGGAATTTCGAATTATTATAATTTCTTAGGGCCCAAGGAACCCAATGAATAAAAAGAGGAAAGAGAAAATACCAATAAAATTAAATAAGAAGGTAATATGATGCATAATGAATGATTTAGTAGTATTATTAAAGAGATGGTATATTCTATTAAAAAGAAAATATAGTTTTCATGGCCAATGAATTAAAAGCCAAGCACAAAAGAATAAAAGTGATAATTTTCAGATTTTCTTTCCATTATGAGATTCCTTGATAACCAAGGAATAGGGATAAATAAAGAAATAACTAAAAGAAATGAGTTGTGGAGTTATATATTTATGTGGGTGGGAATATCATCCCTTCCTCATTGGTTTCCCCTTCCCTTCCGTGCCCATCTTCATATGCTGAGAGCCTCTAGGGTTTTGCGTAAAGCCCATGTAAGGGCCTGAAGGGTTCCTCTACAGATGGAGGGTTCCTGGATTCCATAGCCATGAAAGAGAGAGGGAGAGAGAGAGCATGGTCATGGTTCTTTCCCCAATGAGGTCTGCATCCTTTCTGTTCTACCCTTGATGGATGCAGCCATAGTAAACTGGAATGTGGAGGTTTTTAGCCTGGTAGAGCGTGGATGCCTAGGAAGCAGGTCGGGTGGCGCTTCTCAGGTTTGACGTGCCAATGATATTCTTCAAGGTCCCTCTACCAACTATTCAAGGAAGGGGCTAACCTCTTGGCGCCACTAGGGGTATTAGACTCCTGGGTTTGGGCACCCACTCCTTGGAAACTCCCTGAAGTAGCTTCGACGTTACCAGTGAGCATGGGAACATGTCCTGGTCGTCGCTGCTGCTCCAGCCATGGTTCTTCGCCGAAGTTTTCCCCCAGCCACCTGTGGCAGCATCGGCCTAAGTCCACATCCTACTTGAGTTCGTAGTCACCCATCGGAGGCGCGGGGCTCCACTCCGATCGCTCAGCGTTCAAGTTCACAGAGCGAACGAACGTCGGGCTGCTCTCGCGGTGCCTGTGCACCAGGCGCATAGCGCGGGAGGAAGAAGAGGGGATAGAGTCAAAAGACTCTATTGCCCCTCTGTGCACGTTCAAGACCCAATGACAGAAGAGTCCTTTCCTCCTTTTTCTCAGCCGGATCCTGGTAAGTCAAATAAAAAGACTTAGTGCTGATGTGTCAACACCTCATTGGCCCCAAATATCTTTTATTTGCAAAAATTGATAGAAATTACTAGGATTGTCTAATGAGAAGACTTTATATATGAAAGTTGTATAGAAAAATACGAGGAATCCAATAAAAATGATTTGAGAACCTATTTCTGCTCTGTTTTGCAAAAGTACCATAAATTGCTAATAAAGTGTATTAAAAATTGATGAGAAACCCTAATTGAGTGTTAAGAGTGTAATTTGGTGAATCAATAGGTTAAATTGATAAGTTTAACCCTGTTAATGATAAAGGTGGTTTGATTATCTGTTTGAATGCAAAAGTGCTTAATTTAGAGTTGTAATACCTAAAAGAAGGTTAATTTACATGGAAACCCTAATTTGGGGATAAAAGGAGATAAAATCATATTTTTGTGGAATAAGATAATCAAATGCTTAATAAAGGAAATTCAATGAGAAATTAGGGTTTTTATGTAGTTTTGATAAATTAAGGATGATAATAAGGAAAGAAGGAGTAAAAACCCTAATTTCCAAAGGAACCCTAAAATAGGAATTGAAATCCTAAGCAATGTGATGAAAATTGGATAAATATTAATAAAAGGAAATTTGTACTTTTATTTCAGGATTTCTCTTCCTCATTGCTTGTTGATTGGGTTTCTCTGCATATTTGATTCTATCTTGAAATCTGCAACCAAAGGTATGTGGTTAATTATGAATAACCGATTAGTTTCCCGATGGTTTCCCGAATGTTTAATCGCATTGAATGCAACTAAATTGTGTGGATGTTCATATTGCAATTATAAAGTGACTGTGACTATCACGTAATGTATATGCCTTCTAGCTCATATCCTGGTCCCCTCTGTGTCATAATGGCTGACCTGGTATATGGCTACCTAGAGGGTAGGTCCATCAGGTCATGAATGACTTAGTATATGGCTGCCTAGAGGGTAGGTCCATCAAGTCACAGTGAGTCAGATATTGGGCTACCTTTGGGTGGTGCCATGCGACTCTACCTTTACAGAGGTACCATATAAGTCCTTACAGGGACAACATAGAGTTGTGGATAGGTATGGATTGAGTAGTTTGGCTTAAAACGTAATCTTGATTGTTAAATGATTAATTGCGTGATTATATTGTTAATATAGTTGAACATTATCTGTTTCCTCCACATACCAGCTTCGGCTGACCGTCATTTTGTTTGTCGGCATTTTAGGTACAAGCCAAAAGGACAGACTGTAAAACGTCATATTGTGAAATATATGAAGTTAAATACAAGGAGGATTAGTTAGAGTAGAATCCTTAAGTGGATAGAAGTCTAGAGATCCAAGTTTTCAAAAAGGTATGCAAAAGTTTATTTTCTTGCAGCTTTCAGTATAGTTGGTAGAATTTAATAATTTTTATTGATTATTTGTCGAACCTTTGATCCGGGTTATTGGTTAACGACTCTGACCCTTCGGTCTCCCTTAATTGGGGGTTACCGGGAGGTGGGGTCGTAACAATTGGTATTAGAGCCTAGGTTCCTCAATTAATCGTTAATAATTATTAAATTTTACAAACTCCATAGAACCCAAGGGAGTTATTAGAGGATTAGCCGAAAGATGGAGGTGTCTAGAAAAGGATGACGACTGGGGGCTGGCAATATTTTCCTCCGCACCGCTAGTCAGAATACGAGGACTCCCGGATCCGTGTGACTGCCTGGCCAAAGTCTTAGGGTATGAATTGAAATAAGATACCTTTAGGACTTTCTCATCTTATTCATCCCTTCTCAACTTCAATTCTGTTAAGGACCTTAAGGATTAGGGTTTCCTCTCTTCTCCACACCCTCTTGAGGTATGGGTAAAGTTGATAAGGATTAAGGAATCCTCCACCAAATTAATGCAAAGAATGTAAATAAGATGTCATGGACATAAGCTTAATAGATTAAGCGCAAAATAAAGAATAGATACATGCTTAGGCCGTAGGACATAAGTGGTCATGCCCTCAGAAGAGACCTAAGGTTAGACCTTCTTATCAAGAGGATAGTTAAAGAGAGTTAGTTTTGGAGATAGAAATCTCCATTGCAAGTAGAGACCTGGTACATCCTCAGAGGATGATGTTAACCCTAACCCTAAGTGAAGGTTAGAGAGAGAGATGGCATGATGAGTTAGACCAGGTGTTTGGATGGATACACCTTGCATGCCATATGAGCCATTGGATGACCTAGTACCCCTGGCAACCCAACCCTGGGAAGGGTCGAGCAGGTTAGAGTGAAGGATAGCTCCTCCATGGATAAATCTAGAGGGAAACCTATAGAACCCTATGGGCTTGTGCAAGTAGGGTATGGCTTGCACCCAGGGCACGTCAGTAGTAGGATGAAACCCTGGTTAAGGAATCATGATGGACGACTTATGAAATAAGCATAAACGGATACAGATGATCTTGAGCAAACATAAGTTCAAGCCTAGGCTTCACCTATGTAGAGGATGATTTTGAGGTTGATCCATCATGAAGAGGGGACCTCTAATGGTGAGGTTGGTTGTAGGGTTAGCTCTAGAGAGAGCAGGAAACCAAGCAAGAAGGTTGGAATCCTAGACTCTGGGATACGAGGAGAAGTCAGGAGTTGAGGATGATGCGACCTAAGTGGATGATAGTGGTCGTCACATGCTTGACCCCTAGAGGTTTATGATGTCTTGGTTTCCATGGGAGGAACCAAACCCTTGAGAGAGGATGAGGCTTCTGGCACTTATGAGCCTATGGTATAAGAGTTTACCTTCTGAGAAAGGAAGAAGAAGTTCTGTATACCCTGGAGAGGATTAGTAACAGGTTATGAGGCCTTGTACCTTGTTGGTTGTCCTTGAGGAGGACCCAACTCTAAGTGTTGCTTGAGTTGAAGGATGACAGGAAGTACATGTCATGCCTTTTGCATGCTTGATTCGTGGTTAAGAGTTTGAGCATGCAGTTGGACACCCAAAGGTGAACCTAGGATTCCTAGGCCTAAGAGGGGAAGCAATGTACCTAATGCTCATGACGAGAATTAAGTTGCTATTGTTTCGAGCATGGTACTCCTCATGTATAGAGAAAAAGGGAAGCCCCTTAAGTTTAAGGTATGTTTGATGAACCCCTCACAGCTAGGTTGATGATAAAGGAAGGTATGATCTTGATCCAACATTGAGGAAAGAGGAAAAGTATGACCTAGCATGGTTCAGTAGGTGATCTGCTTGTGCCTTAATAGCTTGCTAGGGTTAAGTAGGCTCATGTGGATGTAAACCCTAGACCTAAGAGCTTTTGTGACCTTGTTGTCAAGAGATAGTTTTCCTCCCCTCCTAGGAGAGGGACCCCTTTGGTAGGGTGTATATCAATTTTGTTGGTTTAAGGTAACCTAAAGAGGTCTCATAGGATCTTGAGAAGCTAAGTAAAAAGTACATGGTATGAGAATGAACATGTAGACCCATAGATACCCATCTCTAAGTGCATGTGGATGTGTTACCATGGAGGTAACTGATAAGGGGCCTGACCAAGGTAGGCAGGTCGCCATGACCCCTATGAAAGGTTGGATGTCAGCCCATGTATACAAAGAGATGATGAAGGCTTGGGCAAGGTTCTAAGTTGGACATGTACTATAAATGAAGAATCCTAAGTCTATCCTAGGGTCAGGTGGGGATAAGACCGATGGAAGTAGGAGTTGCCTAATTCCCTAGTTGCACATGACCATAGGGTCGGGAGGTAACAACTATCATTGTCCGAGGGACATGGGTTAGGAGATTGATCACCTTCATGAACTCATGGGACCCAAAGGGAAGATGAATAGGGCACTCTCTGGATGCATAAGGGAAGAGGAAAGACCCCAAAAGCATTGGTACCCCCATGGACCTAGAGGAGGTGACCAAGGATTGTGTTGGGACCAAGTAGTTTCAAGACTAGTTTTCCATGGAAGTAAATGTGATATCAAGATGAATGTAATGTTGAGACATATGTGGCACGTTTCAACTTAGATTTAAAGGTGTACTGGCAAGGTGGGATGTACCATTTCTACTCTTGGAACAGGAAGAACTTTGTATTTGGACTGCATCCAAATGCTTATTTCCTCTTGTTATGGGAGTGAGAGATAGGACAGTCCGCATGCCATACACCAATGATAAAAGATGGTGTGAGTTGGAACGTTGCTATGAGGTATGAGGATAGATAAGATAACATACCCTGGTAAAGTGAATGATACATGGATGGTTTGCAAATGCTAAAGAGAAATAAGGTAGTCATCTTATAAGGATGTTTTTTTAGCATGAGCTATGAGTTATACCAAGTTGAGTCCGAAAACCAAAGGAATAAGCTCAGAATGTTCTCGATGAAGATGGACTTAGGGCTAAGAAGAGTTAATAAGTGGCATACAGGAAGGTGTATGTCATCAACATTACCTAATACATAAGAAGGTGAAGAGGTAATGGATGCTCTGGTTGAGATATGTATCTGTCTAGTTTGGCTAGAAGAAGTTGTTAGATTAACCCTAAGTTTGAAAAAGAAGGTATTTTTTTTTGCTAACACTAATGTAACAAGATAAGTTTATGGTTGTTTAGATTAGTCAGTCTAGTCCTTGATGCAATGAAAGGATGGTGATAGAACCTCAGATACACCTCTTGGATAGGAAGGTAATAAAACCCTGATGAGAGAGGTTTAGGGTTTCTGAGGAATCGATCTTGAGGAATCATGACATACAGGAAATCATGATTGAAGATCACCATACACTGTGGTACCACCAAGATAATAAGTGACAGTAGTACTTTAGATGCCGAAGATAACGTTGCATGTGGCATGTTGCCATGCAAGCTGGACGTGATGGACGAACACCAGTAACCCAGTACATTGATATAAGGGATAAAGAGTCCCCGAAAGTGAAAGGGAGTTCATCACTATGGATGTTGTAAGTCTTACCTGGACCAAGGAAGGTCGAGATGCTATATGGGTTATAGTAGATCGCCTTACCTAGATGACATGAGAAAGAAAGAATTATGTCAAGGAACATATCTGGTTGAACTACTCATGAGAGAGATGGTTCAACTACACATGAAGCGAGTTCAAAGGTTCTTGAGTTTGACCTAAAGGTTCCCTTCCAAAAGGTGGAAGTAGGTACATGAAGAACTCGATGTTAGTATAGTTTATCACCCCTAACTAATGATTAGTATAATCCAGACTAAAGGGTCTGATAAGAGTATGTGTGCTCGATCAGGGTGATATTTAGAGACAGTTCTTGTCCTATGAAAAATGTGATGATAACCACCATCGCCAGTATCAGGAGTTAAAGAAGCTCTGTAAGGGAGGTTATGTCGGTCACCACTTCAGTAAGGTGATGTTGGTGAAAGGACCACGTGATGGTTAGAAAAGGGCCACAATGTGTGTAGATGAAGTCACTTTGATCGTGCAATGGCTGAAAGGAGCCTAGAGACGACGAGAGTCGTGAGCAAATGCAAAGTAGACTGACATGCAGTTCACTGTGGGAGAATATGTGACATGAAAATCCGACCCCTCTATGTTATAGCTAAGAGAGATGAGTCCCCGATGCATGGGATCTTCTAACATGGTTTGGTGGAGAAGGTTAAGTGTGATCTTACCCCTCAGGATAAAGTAATGTGTGATGAGTTCCATGTATCCAATTTAGAGCACTATGCGAGGTACCCCGACCAGGTGCTGAGCAATGAACCTAGTGAGCCCCAAGGGAGGCTGAAATGGCCTGAGTCACCTGTGCAGTTTATAGACGCCAGGATGAAAAAAAAACTCAAAGAAAAGAATATGTGATAACAAAGGTTCTGTGGAAATGCCATGAGTACGGTAAAGCCACATAGGGGCCAATGATGGACATGGAAGAGTCTTATCCTGAATTGTTTGTTTGCTTGATAGAATTTTGAGGACAAAATTCCTATAAGAGGGGAAGGATGTTACAACCCCAATTTTTGGGTTCATTGGGTGAGAATTGTAATTTCTCATATTAAAGATATTTGAACAACAAATGATATAATTTGTTTGTAATAAATGGATTTCGTTTACAATAGCCTTGATGATTGTGTTGTGGGCTTTATTGGCTATTGGGTCCAAATAACAAGAAAATTCAATTAGTAATTGAATAATTGAATATTTGAGAAAAGAAAGAGGTAGAAACCTCTAGAAGGCAAAGAGATATAATCCAAGGATGGATTTCGTGCCTCTTGGGTTCCAAGGAGTCCAAAGTTGTAAAAAGAAAGTAATAAGAAAAGAAAAGATTAATTAAGTATTTCTTTATTAAGAAAGAAATTGAAAATTATGACAAAATGTGGAAAACAAGTGAAAAGAGGTACAATGGAGTTATCCTTTGTAGAATTTCGTATCCCAAGGATTTCTAATGATAAAAGGAATACCAATGAGGAAAATAAAAGAGAAATAAAGGGAAATCCTCAAAAAGGAAATATTATAATAAGAAATAAACAAGATAATGTGAAATAATGAGTTTAGATGCATCTAGAAGGATAATGAGTATCCTTGAAAAGGAATTTCAAATTATTATAATTTCTTAGGGCCCAAGGAACCCAATGAATAAAAAGAGGAAAGAGAAAATACCAATAAAATTAAATAAGAAGGTAATATGATGCATAATGAATGATTTAGTAGTATTATTAAAGAGATGGTATATTCTATTAAAAAGAAAATATAGTTTTCATGGCCAATGAATTAAAAGCCAAGCACAAAAGAATACAAGTGATAATTTTCAGATTTTCTTTCCATTATGAGATTCCTTGATAACTAAGGAATAGGGATAAATAAGGAAATAACTAAAAGAAACGAGTTGTGGAGTTATATATTTATATGGGTGGGAATATCATCCCTTCCTCATTGGTTTCCCCTTCCCTTCCGTGTCCATCTTCATATGCTGAGAGCCTCTAGGGTTTTGCGTAAAGCCTATGTAAGGGCCTGAAGGGTTCCTCTACAGATGGAGGGTTCCTGGATTCCATAGCCATGAAAGAGAGAGGGAGAGAGAGAGAGCATGGTCATGGTTCTTTCCCCAATGAGGTCTGCATCCTTTCTGTTCTACCCTTGATGGATGCAGCCATAGTAAACTGGAATGTGGAGGTTTTTATCCTGGTAGAGTGTGGATGCCTAGGAAGCAGGTCGGGTGGCGCTTCTCAGGTTTGACATGCCGATGATCTTCTTCAAGGTCCCTCTACCAACTATTCAAGGAAGGGGCTAACCTCTTGGCGCCACTAGGGGTATTAGACTCCTGGGTTTGGGCACCCACTCCTTGGAAACTCCCTGAAGTAGCTTCGACGTTCCCGGTGAGCATGGGAACAGGTCCTGGTCGTCGCTGCTGCTCCAGCCATGGTTCTTCGCCGGAGTTTTTCCCCAGCCACCTGTGGCGGCGTCGGCCTAAGTTCGCATCCTACTTGAGTCCGCAGTTACCCACCGGAGGCGTGGGGCTCCACTCCGATCGCTCAACGTTCAAGTTCGCAGAGCGAACGGCCGCCAGGCTGCTCTCGCGGTGCCTGTGCACCAGACACATCGCGCGTGAGGAAGAAGAGGGGATAGAGTCAAAAGACTCTATTGGCCCTCTACGCACGTTCAAGACCCAATGACAGAAGAGTCCTTTCCTCCTTTTTCTCAGCCGAATCCTGGTAAGTCGAATAAAAAGACTTAGTGCTGATGTGTCAATGCCTCATTGGCCCCAAATATCTTTTATTTGCAAAAATTGATAGAAATTACTAGGATTGTCTAATGAGAAGACTTTATATATGAAAGTTGTATAGAAAAATACGAGGAATCCAATAAAAATGATTTGAGAACCTATTTCTGCTCTGTTTTGCAAAAGTACCATAAATTGCTAATAAAGTGTATTAAAAATTGATGAGAAACCCTAATTGAGTGTTAAGAGTGTAATTTGGTGAATCAATAGGTTAAATTGATAAGTTTAACCCTGTTAATGATAAAGGTGGTTTGATTATCTGTTTGAATGCAAAAGTGCTTAATTTAGAGTTGTAATACCTAAAAGAAGGTTAATTTACATGGAAACCCTAATTTGGGGATAAAAGGAGATAAAAATCATATTTTTGTGGAATAAGATAATCAGATGCTTAATAAAGGAAATTCAATGAGAGATTAGGGTTTTTATGTAGTTTTGATAAATTAAGGATGATAATAAGGAAAGAAGGAGTAAAAACCCTAATTTCCAAAGGAACCCTAAAATAGGAATTGAAATCCTAAGTAATGTGATGAAAATTGGATAAATATTAATAAAAGGAAATTTGTACTTTTATTTTAGGATTTCTCTTCCTCATTTTCTTGTTGATTGGGTTTCTCTACATATTTGATTCTATCTTGAAATCTGCAACCAAAGGTATGTGGTTAATTATGAATAACCACTTAGTTTCCCGATGGTTTCCCGGATGTTTAATCGCATTGAATGCAACTAAATTGTGTGGATGTTCATATTGCAATTATAAAGTGACTATGACTATCACATAATGTATATGCCTTCTAGCTCATATCCTAGTCCCCTTTGTGTCGTAATGGCTGGTCTGGTATATGGCTACCTAGAGGGTAGGTCCATCAGGTCATGAATGACTTAGTATATGGCTGCCTAGAGGGTAGGTCCATCAAGTCATAGTGAGTCAGATATTGGGCTACCTTTGGGTGGTGCCATGCGACACTACCTTTACAGAGGTACCATATAAGTCCTTACAGGGACAACACAGAGTTGTGGATAGGTATGGATTGAGTAGTTTGGATTAAAACGTAATCTTGATTGTTAAATGATTAATTGTGTGATTATATTGTTAATATAGTTGAACATTATCTATTTCCCCCACATACTAGCTTCGGCTGACCGTCGTTTTGTTTGTCGGCGTTTTAGGTACAAGCCAAAAGGACAAACAGTAAAACGTCATATTGTGAAATATATGAAGTTAAATACAAGGAGGATTAGTTAGAGTAGAATCCTTAAGTGGATAGAAGGATAGAGATCCAAGTTTTCAAAAAGGTATGTAAAAGTTTATTTTCTTACAACTTTCAGTATAGTTGGTAGAATTTAATAAATTTTATTGATTATTTGGCGAACCTTTGATCTGGGTTATTGGTTAACGGCTCTGACCTTTCGGTCTCCCTTAATTGGGTGTTACCGGGAGGCGGGGTCATAACATTGGGCTACCTACGTGTAGTGCCATGAGACTCTTAGCATACCATGAGTTAAGGAGTGGGCTACCTATGGGTAGTGCCATGTGACTCAACCCTAGAAATCGATTCACCTGTTAGGTGGGATCATGAGGGGTTTAATGGGGATCTACCATAAGGAAGGTAGCATCTAGGTCCACTATAGGGACAGTGCAGAGGATAGGGTACACATGGATCACACAATTATATTAAAAACGTAAAGTTTCTTGTTAAACTCTAATTGACTGTAATACGTTGTTATGGATAATTGCATGATTATTGTTTCCCCCCACATACCAGCTTTATGCTGACCGACGTTTTATTTGTCGGCATTTTAGGTACAAAGCCAAAAGGACAAATAGTCAATCGTCATATTGTGAAATACATGAATTAAAGTTCAAAAGAGGATTAGTTAAAATAGACTCCATGTGGATAGAAGTAGATATCCAAGTTTTTGAAAAAAGTATGAAAAGTTTAATTTTATTATAGCCTTTCAGTTTAGTTTAGTAGAATTTGATAATTATTATAGATTATTTGTCGAACCTTTGATCCAAAAATTGGGATAATGGCTCTGACATCTTAGTCTCCCTTAATTGGGGGTTACTGGGAGGCAGGGTCGTTACATTTGGTATCAAAGCATAGGTTCCTCATTTAATCTGTAATAATTATTAAATTTTACAAACTCTGTAGAACCCAAGGGAGTTATTAGAGGAATTTCCGAAAGACAGAGGTGTCTAGTAAAGGATCACGCCTGGGGGCTGACAAGATTTTCCTCCGCACCGCTAGTCAAAATATGAGGACTCCCAAATCCGTGTGACTGTCTGGCCAAAGTCTCAGGATTTGACTCAAAATAAGATACCTTTAGGAATCTCTCATCTTGTTCATCCCTTCTCAACTAAAATGCTATTAAGGATGATAAGGATTAGGGTTTTCTCTCTTTTCCTCACCCTCTTGAGGTATGGGTAAGGTTGATAAGGTTTAAGGAATCCTCCACCAAATTAATAAAATGCATGTAAATAAGATGTCATGGACATAAGCTTAATAGATTAAATGTAAAAGAATAGATACATGCTTAGGTCGTATGACATAAGTTGTCATGCTCTCAGGAGAGACTTGAGGCTAGACTTTCTTATCAGGAGGATAAATAAAGAGAGTTAGTCTTGGAGGTAGAGACCTCCATTATAAGTGGAGACCTGGCATATCCTATGGATGATGCTAACCCTAACCCTAAGTGAAGGTTAGAGAGAGATATGACATGATGAGTTAGATGTCATGGTAAACCAGACGTTTGGATAGACATGCCTTGGATGCCATATGAGCCATAAGAGGTTGGATGACCGAGTACCTTTGGGGACCCAACCTTGGGAAGGGTCGTGCATGTTAGAGTGAAGGATAGCTCCTTCATTGATGAGGGTAGAGAAGAACCTATGGTAACCCCATGAGCTTATATGAGCATGGCATAGTAGGTACCTAGAATACATCAGTAGCACGAGCAGTTGGTTGAAACCCTGGCCAAGGGAGTATGTTGGATACCTGATGAGATAAGCATAAAGGGCTAGGGATAACCTTGAGCCAACATAAATTTGAACATAAGTATCACCCATGTAGGGGTATGTTTGTGAGCTTGATCCACCTTCATGGAGAGAGGACCTCTGGTAGTGAGTCTGTTTGTAGGGTTAGCACTAGAGAGAGAGAGAGAGCAGGAACCGTGCAAGAAGGTCGGAAGCCTAGACTCCGAGATATGAGGAAACATGGGGAGTTGAGGATGATGCGACCTAAGTGGATGTTTGTAGTTGCCTCATTCTTGATCCTTGGAGGCTGATGATATATTGGTTGCCATTAGAGGAACCAAATCCTAGAGAGAGGATGAGGCTTTTGGTACCTATGTGCCCATGGTGTAGGCAGTTACGTTCTGAGATAGGAAGAAGAGTTCTTTAGACCTGGAGAGGTTTAGTAACTGGTTGTGAGGCCTTGTACCTTGTTGTTTGTCCTTGAGGAGGACTCAATTCTGAAGTGTTGCTCGAGTGGAAGGATGACAGGAAGTGCATGTCATACCTTGTACATGTTTGGTTTGTGGTTAAGAGGTTGAGCAGACAGTTGGACATCAGAGAAGTGAACCTAGGGTTCCTAGGCCTAAGAGGGGAAGTGGTGTACCCAATGATCATGATTCGATCATGGTACTCCTCATGGTTAGAGGAAAAGGGAAACCCCTTAAGTTTAAGGTATGGTTGATGAACCCCTCACAACGAAGTTGATGACATGGAAGGTATGATCTTGATCCAATGTTGAGGATGAGAACAAGTGTGACCTAGCATGGTTTAGCAGGTGGTCCGCAAGTGCCTTAGTGGCTTGCTAGGGTCAAGCATACTCTTTTGGATGTAAACCCTAGACATAAAGGTGTTTGTGACCTTTGTTATCAAGAGGTGTAGTTTCCTCCCATCCTGGGAGAGGGACCCTTTGGTAGGACATATACATGTTCTGTTGGTTTGAGGTAACCTAAAGAGGTCTCGTAGGATCTTGAGAAGCTAAGTGAAGAGTACATGGTATGAGAATGAACCTGTAGACCCATAGATAACCATATCTAAGTGCATATGGATGTGTTACCATGGAGGTAACCGGTATGGGGCCTGGCCAAGGTAGGCAGGTTGCCATGACCCCTATGAAAGGATGGAAGTCAGCCATGAATGCAGAGAGAGAGAGAGATGGTGAAGGCTTGGGTAAGGTTCTAATTTGAACATGTACTATGTTAGAATCCTAAGTCTATCCTAGGTTCAGGTAGGGATATGACCAATGGAAGTAGGAATTGCCTAATTCCCTAGTTGCACATGAACATAGGGTCGAGAGGTAACAACTATCTTTGTCTGAGGGCCATGGGTTAGGAGATTGATCACCTTCATGAACTCATGGGACCCAAAGGGCAGATGAGTAGGGCACTCTCTGGATGCATGAAGGAAGAGGGATGACCCCAAAAGTGCCAACACCCTATAGACCTAGAGGAGATGACCAAGGATTGTGTGCAGACCCAAGTAGGTTCGAAACCAGTTTTCCATGGAAGTAACTTTGATATCGAGATGTTTGTGATGTGGAGCCATATGTGGCATGTTTCAACTTAGATTTAAAGGTGTACTGGCAAGGTGGGATGTACCATCTCTACTCTTGGAATAGGAAGAACTCTGTATTTGGACTGCAACCAAATGCTTATTTCCTCTTGTTATGGGAGTGAGAGATAGGAAAATACGCATGCCATACACCAAGGATAAAAGGTGATGTGAGTTGGAACGTTGCCATGAGGTATGAGGAAAAAGATGATAGCATACCCTGGTAGAGTGAACGATACATGGATGGTTTACAAACACTAGGAGGAATAATGTAGTCATCTTATGAGGATGTTGTTATCATGAGCTATGAAGGTTGAGTTCGAAAAACCAAGAGAATAAGCTCAGAGTTTTCTTGATGAAGATAGACTTAGTGTCCGAGATGAGATGATAAGTGGATTACATGGAGGAGTAAGTATTCAACGTTACCTAACACTGAAGGATGTGAAGTGGTAATGGATGCCCTGGATGAGATACAACTACCTAGTTAGATGGAGGCTAGAAGAGGTTGTTAGGTTAACCCTCAGTTGGAAAGGAGATAAGTTCGGCTAACACTCAGATGTAACTATATCAATTGATCAAGTTAATGGTTGTTTGGTTATCCAGTCTAGTCCTTGATGTAATGAAAGGATGGTTGTAAACCTCATATGCACTTCTTTGGAAAAGAAGGCTATGAAACCCCGATTATAGTGGTTTGGGGTTTCTAAGGAATTGATCTTGAGGAATCATGACATATGAGAGATCATGATTTAAGATTACCATATACCATGGTACTACCAAGATAATAAATGACAGTAGTACTTTGGATGCCTAAGATGAAGTTGCATGTGGTATGTTGCCATGCAAGCGGGGAGGTGAAGGATGAACACCAATAACCCAGTGTATCGATATAGAGGATAAAAGAGTCCCTGAGAGGGGATGGGAGTTCACCACTATGGATGTTGTGGTAAGTCTCCCCTAGACCAAGGAAGGTCAAGATGCAATATGAGTTATGGTAGATCTCCTTACCTAGATGACATGAGAAAGAAAGAGTACTGTCAAGGGACAAATATGGTTGAACTACATATGAGAAGGAGATGGTTCAACTACACCATGATGTGAGTTCAAAAGTTCTTGAGTATAACCTAAAGATACACTTCCATAAGGTGGAAATAGGTACATGAAGAACTCGATGTTAGTTCCGCTTATCACCCCTAACTAATGGTTAGTATGATCCATACTAGAGGGTCTGATGAGAGTATGTGTGCTCATTCAGGGTGATACATAGAGACAGTTCTTGTCTTCGGTAGATGTGATGATAACCACCATAGCCAGTATCAGGATGTAAAGAAGCTCTACAAGGGAGGTTGTGTCGGTCACCACTTCATTAAGATGATGTTGGTGAAGGGACCTCATGAAGGTCAAGAAAGGACCACAGTGTGTGCAGATGAAGTCACTTTGATCATGCAATGGCTGAAAGGAGCCCAAAGACGACATGAGTTGTAAGCTGATGCAAAGTAGACTGACACGCAGTTCGTTGTGGGGGAATATGTGACATGAAAATATGACCCCTCTAAGTTATAGCTACGAGAGATGAGTCCCCGATGCATGGGTTCTTTTGACATGGTTTGGTGGAGAAAGTTAAGTTTGCCCTTACCCCTCAGGATAATGTGATGTGTGATGAGATCCATGTGTCCAATTTAGAGCACTATGTGAGGTACCCCGACCATGTGCGGAGCAATGAACCTAGTGAGCCCCAAGGGAGGCTGAAATGACCTGAGTCACCTATGAGGTTTATAGATGCCAAGGTGAAAGAACTCAAAGAAAGGAATGTGTGATGATAAAGGTTCTTTGGAAGCACCATGGATGGGGCAAAGCCACATAAGGGCCAATGATGGACATGTAAAAGTCTTATCCTGAATTGTTTGTTTGTTTGATGGAATTTTGAGGACAAAATTCCTATAAGAGGGGAAGGATGTTACAACCCCAATTTTGCATATGTTTTCATAATTGAAATGGATTAATTTTATGAATTTGGACTTAATTGAAAAGGTTGCATGCTTTGCTTCAAAGAAGGGATTTCTTTGCAAATCTCCCTTTTGATAGGAATTTCGTGGTTCCTATTATTTAATTGATCCAATAATGGATATAAAAGAGAAGAAAAGAAGAAAAGTCCAAGAAATGGAAAAAGATACATGATAATGGATATTAAGAAAAAGTATTTATGAGAAATACTTGGAAATATCTAGAAAATGGCATTAATGGCCACGATTGTTTGAATGTCATTTACATATGATTTATAATAGAAAGATTAGTCAAAATAAAAGAAAGGGAAAAGTAATTTATTTAAATAAAGGAATAAATAAGGAAAAGGATAAAAGATAAGGAAAGAGGCCAAAGAAATATAGAGGAAATATGCTTAATCCACAAGATGTCTTGCCTTTCTCATAATATCACTTGGTTCTAGATTTTTGAAAAGGAAGGTATCTTTGTAAACAATTTTTTAGGTGCAAACAAAAGAAAAGCATTGATTGAGTGGGAATGAACCTTGCCAAATCAGACTCTTATGGAAAGCTGGGGATTCCCATCTCAGAACAATGAGATTAACATAGGAAAAGTTTAATAGTCTTTACATATAAGGGAATATAAAAAAAATAATGTAATGATTTTCCCTCCTAGATGTGTGACTTGCCGCTTTGAGAAGAGGGTCCTCCCCTTCCTCATTTCATACGCCTCAGTTTGCAAGGGTTGTGGAATCGCACCCTTCACCTATAAAAGCTAGTATATCAGGATCGTATCACATTAATGATCTTTTTGCACGTAGACTAAACCTTCCTCACAACCGAGAAGCAAAGCCTTGTTGCCTAAGTTCTGTGAACAGCGGAAGCCAAAGCCCAGACCCCAAGCACATGACCGAGACCTCTAATTCTTGCCCGATGAAACAAGCAGTAGTCTGGGTCGTTGCCTCCCTGGTAGGTCGGGTCAGTGGGTCTTGATGATCATGAGAAGGCACAAGCCCTCTCCTTATTCGAGTAGCCATCATCATTCATGACCAGGAGAATTCTAACCTCCGTACACTCGTTCGGTGACCCCAACTGATGAGCTTGTGAGGGGACCTGAGCGATGGAGGTTGGCCAACAACCATGGCTTCACAGAGGCTCTAGCCTGCTAGGCCATGCGCTGGGCGGCGCCCCAGGTGCGGCGGAAGGAGGCGGGGATAGGGTGAGGTGTGGCGGCAGCCATCGAGGCCCTAGAGGAGGAGAGCATGCCCATATCTTACTGCAAAACGCGACACTACTAGGGTGCGAGAGGAAAAAGATGACCCTTTGGGTCATTGGACGAGTTTGCCTCTCCGCGGGCTGAAGGAGCTGTAACTTACCCAAGGGCAAAATCAACAATTGGTTATGTTTTCCAAACCAACGAGCAATTGCATGGGAACATGGCGACGTGGCGCTCTCTGATTGACCCAAGTAAGGTTTTATTAAAAAAATCATATCTCCGTAATAGTAGCTTGGATGAATATGCATAAAATATGAAAGTTGATTAGAAAAATGAGGGGAATCCATTAAAAATATAATTGAAGATTGATTCTGAGTGCAATTCAAAAAGTGTATAAAGATGATATCTTTAATGGTTTAATTAATACAAAACCCAAATCTTTGGTGATTAATGATTTGGGGAAGGGTTAAATGGGTGTCTAAAGTTGATATTAACTTGTTAATTGTAAAAAGGTACATTAAAAACAAAAAGGATGAACTTTGCACGTAATTAGTTTAATTGAGAGTTTCATGTGCGTAAATATGCTTTAATGGGCCTTGAAACCCTAATATTAGTGAATGAGACTGTTAATGGCTTTAATTGATCAATTTCATGATTAAAGTTGAGATATGATAATTTTAAGATTTTTCAAGTATAAAAGTTCCTAATTGTGGATAAATAGCCTTAATGTAGTAATTAGGGTTTTCTAATGAATAAAAGATAGAATTAATGGAAAATCGAGTTCCTATGTGAATTAGACCATAATGAACTTTGAATTTATGATAAATGAGCATAATGATCTTGTCATAGATTAAAAGGATAAAAATGGTATCTTTGATGTAAAAGAAGCTTAATGGACTTAATTGATGTTTAATTGTGCCTTAAATCAAAATTAGGGTTATATGTTGTTAAAATATAACCTTAATATCTTATGTGAAGAATAGAGGAGATAAGTAGGGTTTATGAGTAATTATGGTATAAAATAGTAAAAGATGAAGGGAAGCCCTAATTGCAATGGAAACCCTAAAAGTGGACTAGAAACCCTAGGAAGCGAGCTAGGTTTAATAGATCTTGATGACATGAGTAATAAAAGGAAATTGCATGATTATTTCAGGATCTTGTTATATGTGCTTGCTTGCTTGGATTTCTTACTTGCATGGATTATTCTGTCTCAAATCAGCCTGACAGGTATGTGGTTACGCTTATGGATAATCACTTTAGTTTCACGGTGATTCCCGAATGTTTTTATTGATTTCTTGGAAAATAACTGCTTGGATAACTTTTATTTCATGCAACTATAAAGTGACTATGATTATCACTATAAATGTATATATATAACTAGCTTAGATCCGGGTCCTCCTCTGTGGCTTTGCAAAGGCTAAAAAGGGTAACCTAGAGCAAGGTCTAGGCTATCATGAGTTAGAAATTGGGCTACCTATGTGTAGTGCCATGAGACTCTTAGCATACCATGAGTTAAGGAGTGGGCTACCTATGGGTAGTGCCATGTGACTCAACCCTAGAAACTGATTCACCTGTTAGGTGGGATCATGAGGGGTTTAATGGGGATCTACCATAAGGAAGGTAGCATCCAGGTCCACTGTAGGGACATCGTAGATGATAGGGTACACATGGATCACACAATTATATTTAAAACGTAAAGTTGCTTGTTAAGCTGTAATTGACTGCAATACGTTGTTATGGATAATTGCATGATTATTGTTTCCCCCCACATACCAGCTTTATGTTGACTGACGTTTTGTTTGTCGGCGTTTTAGGTACAAAGACAAAAGGACAAACAATAAATCATCATATTGTGAAATACATGAATTAAAGTTCAAAGGAGGATTAGTTAGAATAGACTCCATGTGGATAGAAGTAGATATCCAAGTTTTTGAAAAAGGTATGAAAAGTTTAATTTTATTACAGCCTTTCAGTTTAGTTAAGTAGAATTTGATAATTATTATAGATTATTTGTCGAACCTTTGATATGGAAATTGGGATAATGGCTCTGACCTCTTAGTCTCCCTTAATTGGGGGTTATTGGGAGGTGGGATCGTTACATTAGACCTCATTGCCAAGACGCCATGTGCTCCAGATAAAGGCTCAGCTAAAGAAGAGGAAGGAGAGTGCAAGTACGTGCGTCAGGGTTAATACAGGAACAACGATTATTCATGGAGGAAAGACCCCAAGTTCTCGTGGAAAGACCCAGATAATTTCCAACGAGATCCATCACTAGCACAACAGCAACAACCAAGACCACAATAGTATGGTGGTCAACCCCAATACCCACAAGAACAGTAGAAGATTGATAAGATTGAGCAAATGCTGGGTAAGCTGGTGAGTTAGAATGAGCTACAGATTGCACAGACACAAAGGGACCTTCAAAATCAAGGGGTACGTATTCACAACATTGAAATACATATATCCCAGATAGCAGCAGATGTGAGTGCTTTAAATCAACTGACTCATCAAGGTTTCCAGCAAATACCAATGTACCTTTTAGAAATCAACATGCGAAGGCGGTTCTCCTTCACAACGGAAAAAAGCTACTGAATAGTGCACCACACAGTGCCATCATAGAAGAGGCAGAAACTCAATCTAAACTAGTGGAAGTGGAAGAACCAGACATGTCAGCCCAAGAGAAGGCGACCGAAAAGCAAGTTGATGAGGTTGTAGGCAACAACACTCAAGCCTACATACCACATCACCAGAGGGCACCTGTGATTCCTATGCCATTCCCAAACAGTTTGAAGGCTACCAAGATGGACAAGCAGTTCAAGAAATTTCTAGATAACTTTGGGAAGTTGTCTGTGAACATTCCCTTGATTGATGTAATAGAGTAAATACCATCTTATGGGAAGTTCTTGAAAGATATCATTACAAAGAAAAGGAAGATTCCAGAGTCTGATGTGGTAATTCTCAAGGAACAAGTCAGTGCTTTCATTTTGGGCACACTACCACATAAAAGACATGATCCAGGGTGTTTCAGTATTACGTGCTTTATAGGGAAGATAAAATTTGGAGAGGCTTTATGTGATTCAGGAGCAAGCATCAATCTGATGCCCTTATCTACATTCAAGAAGCTAGGACTCAAAGAAACCAGGAAGAGTAGCATGACAATCTAGTTGGTGGATAATTCAGTAGTGATGCCATATGGTATATGTGAGGATGTGCTGGTTAAGGTGGACATATTTGTCTTCCCTGTAGATTTTATAGTGATGGAAATGCAGGGCGATCACGTCAATGAACTTCTTTTGGGGCGACCATTTCAAGCTACTACATATATGATACTTGAGATGGGTAGAAGACGTCTCACTATGGGAATCCAAGATGACAAGTTCGAGATAAAGATGTCAGAGCACTCTCAAGCTAAGGGAGATAAGGTGCAGTGTAATATGCTTCAGCATGTGGACAACAAATTTTTGTTATTTCTAGGAAAGTCATTCCTGGATATGGCCCATGTGATGACTAGGGTGTACAATGATTCTCTAACTGTCGACATACTAGAAAACACAAAAGTGCTCTCTGACCCAAGCTATACGCTACCCAAGAGATGACAGGGAGGACTATGACCCAACTATAAAAGAAGATGCCATGGTTGTTTTTGTGATAGAGTCATCTCCACAACTACCCTTGGAGGCATGCTTGATAAATAGAATGGAAGGAAGCTTAAGCAACAACTATCTGGACGAGTGCATCTTTCTGTTTAACTCAACACCTTGCTACTATGCGAGGCACTTTGAAGACTTAGGACTGCTACCCTCACCATTGGTCCCGTCTCTCTTGAGCCCACCAGAGTTGGAGCTAAAGCTATTGACCCCACACTTGAAATATGTATTCCTCACTATAGAAGAAAAACTCCCAGTGATCATTTCATCTTCTCGTAGTGGTGAAGAGGAGGAGCAACTACTCACTATGTTGAAGAACCACTGAGCTGCATTCGGTTGGTTGATAGCTAATATTAAAGGAATTTCTCCAGCCTTATGCCAACTTAAGATCCGACTTAAAGAAGGGGTGAAGGCAATTGTACAACCTCAACGATGTCTCAATCCAATCATGATAGAGGTAGTAAAGAAGGAAGTCATCAAACTTCTATCGGCATGTATAATATACACTATCTTTGATTCAATGTGGGTTAGTCCTACTCAGGTTGTTCCAAAGAAAGGGGGGATCACATTCACTACAAATGTAGATAATGAAGTGATTTCCACTAGATTAGTGATAGGATGTCATGTGTGTATTGATTATCACAGGTTAAATGTAGCTACCCTTAAAGACCATTTTCCCCTACCATTTATTGATCAAATCTTGGAACATCTATCTGACCGCTCTCACTTTTTTTTCTTGACGGGTATTTAAGGTATAATTGGATTTCTATAGAGCCTAAGGAACAGGAGAAATCCACTTTCACCTCTCCTTATGGTACTTTCACATACCACCGAATGCCTTTTAGTCTTTGTAATGCCCTTGCCACATTTCAACGATGTATGCTCGCCATTTTTTCTGATATGGTAGAGCGGTTCCTAAAGGTTTTCATGGATGGTTTTTCTATCTATGGGGAGTCATTTAATGGCTGTCTGCACAATCTAGATAGGGTGTTGCAAAGATGTGAGGACACTCACCTAGTGCTTAACTGGGATAAGTGCCACATGATGGTGAGTGAAGAGATAGTGCTTGGACACAAGGTTTCCCATAAAGGCATGAAAGTTGATCTGGTGAAGATTGAGGTTATTTCCTCACTACCCTCACCGACATTGGTGAAGGGAGTTAGGAGCTTTTTAGGACACACTGGATTTTATCGCTGATTCATAAAAGATTTTTCAAAGATTTCCAAACCTTTATCTGAGCTTTTAGAGAAAGACGCCGATTTTTCTTTTGATGAGCGTTGTTCGAAAGCCTTTGAAATACTTAAGGAAAAACTCGTTTCTATGCCTATTGTGCAGGCTCCTGATTGGAGCCTCCCATTTGAATTGATGTGTGACACATCAAATTATGCAGTGGGAGCGGTGTTGGGTCAACATTGGGATAAAACTCCAACTGTCATATATTATGCGTCGAAAATCTTGAATGATGCACAAATGAACTACACTACTACTGAGAAAGAGTTGTTAGCAGTAGTGTTTGCCTTTGAAAAATTTCGACAATACCTAGTAGGAGCCAAGGTGATAGTCTGGACTGACCACACTGCTATTAAATACTTGTTACAAAAGAAGGACGCAAAACCCAGACTTATTAGGTGGATTCTTTTGCTACAGGAATTTGAAATTGAAATTAAAGACAAGGTAGGTGTGGAGAATGTAGTGGTTGATCATCTTTCTAGGTTAGAAAGGTCAAATGAGAGAGATGTTTCCATCCCCATAGTTGAGGAATTTCCAGATGAAAATCTGTTTGTGGTTGAAACTAAGACCCTTGATCTGCAGATATAGTAAATTACATGGCTTTTAAGGAGAAACATGTGGATTGGGGTTACCAGAAAAAAAAACAATTTTCTATTCTCTAAGATTTTATATCTGGGATGACCCAATTCTTCTTAAACAAAGCAGGGATGGGATGTTAAGAAGATGTGTACCCGAGTGTGAGGTTGAGAGCATCCTATCACACTATCACTCTCTACCCATAGGTGGGCACCATGCTAGTTCCAGGACTGCTGCTAAAATCCTAGAAAGTGGGTTTTATTGGCCCACTTTGTTTAAAGATGCTCATAACTATGTTCATCATTGTGACGCATGTCAGCATGCAAGTACTATTTCTAAGCGACATGAGATGCCCTTGAATGTGTTTTAGGAGGTCGAGGTTTTTGATCTTTGGGGAATATATTTTATGGGTCTGTTTGTGTTGTCTAATTCATACCTTTACATTTTACTTGTAGTTGATTATGTGTCTAAGTGGGTGGAAGCAATTCCAATCCGCACCAACGATGCACAAGTAGTGTACAAATTTGTGAAGGATTACATATTTTGTAGGTTTGGTGTCCTTCACCTAATCATTAGTGATGGTGGCTCACATTTCACTAATAGGAAGTTTGGAGATCTTCTGAGAAAAAAATGAGGTAAAACACCAAGTGGGTACTCCATATCACCCACATACTCAAGGACATGTTGAGGTGTCGAATAGGGAAGTTAAGCAAATCTTAGAAAGGACAGTCTCAACCAACATGACGAACTAGAGTTATGTGCTAAATGATGCACTTTGGGCTTATATAACATCTTACAAATCTCCAACAGGAGCTAAAACTTTTAGGTTGATATATGTTCGTGCATGCCACTTACCCCTAGAGCTTGAACACAAATCTAGATGGGCTATGACGAAACTGAACTTTAACATTGATGAAGTAGGTAAGAAGAGGTTTTTGGAATTAAATGAACTGGATGAGTTGAGGACGAACGCTTATGAAAGCTCTAGGATATATAAGGAGAGGACAAATAAAATTCATGATAGACACATTCTAGATAGGGTGTTTCTCCCTAGTCAGAAACTTCTCCTTTTTAATTGTAGGCTGAGATTACATCCAGGCAAGCTGAGGTCCAAGTGGAGTGGACCATTTGTGATTGAAAAAGTTCATCCCCATGATGCTGTGAACATCATAGATGGAAATAGGTCATTGCTTGTTAATGGCCAAAGACTTGAGCACTGTTTTTTAGGGGAAGTAGAGCCACGAATAGAGGAGGTACAACTTTGCACCATTCCATAGATTTCTTACTCTACGCACCATCTAGTCTAGGACATTAAACAATGGCACTTGTTGGGAGGCAACCCAACCTTTATTTTCTTTGTTTTATGCTCACTTTTTGTTTTTAGTTGGAACTTTATTAAATTTTTTTTTGTAAAAATGGTACCTTGACTCATTTTGTGGAGTGTGCAGAATATCTAGGTTGGTACCACTGAGTCTATCAGTCGGTGGTACTGAGAAGGCGTCAGTGTTTTGAGCAGAGCAGTAGCAAAACTCGGTGCTACCGACCATGAATGTCAGTACCATCGAGCCTCTGAAGAATTTTTGAAGGCTCACTGATAAGGACTCGGTACCGCCGACAATTTCAATTGGTGATACTGACTTCTGTGCACTCCCAGGTTTGGAACACCGAGTCCAATTTCTCAAAAGAACTGATAGTTCAAAAATCTCAGTACTACCGACCTTGCATGTCGGTACTACCGACGACCACGTCAGCGATCCGGGCAAATGAAGACCCAAGCATGCCACCTCTACCATTCTGATTCATGGTACTGCTGTTCCACCTCTTGGGTGAGAGTATTGACTATGAGGACATAGTCATATTCAAGCTTGGGCGGGGTGCTGGAACAACATTCTATCCTAGTTTATGTTTTCTTTTACCTTTATTTTCATTTGTCATTTTTAGTTATTTGTTTCATTTTTAGTTGTGCAAGTGTAGGATTCCCATATATCTAGTGTAATCGTGGAGTCTTAATTGCATGGTTTCAGTATCAAATGTTTGTACTCTCCATGGTGTTTAATGAAATGAAGGTCATGTCCTTAAAAGTTTAAAATGCAAAATCATGCTGTAACACCACTTAAGGAAGACTTTGGATTAGTCAGCATTAGGACTTAGGACATACATGAAAATCTAAATCAACTTGTGAATGTGAATGATGAGGATGTTGAGCCTAAGCTAACCAAACCATAACGAGATCTTAAATGAATAAATGAGAAAGAAACCTTTAGATCACCTTCAACACATGCCATTAAAGAGGGACATATAATAATATAATGAAAGGCATTGCCTCTTAGTTGTGTGATTCCATCTGTTCCATCCATTAATTTTGACTCACCACCTCATAAATTCTTGAGTACTCCAAGTCATTTCCTTTGATTGCATCACATAGCACAATAGGGACATATTGGCTAGTTTGCTTGCATTTGAAAAAATATACTGCATTTGTAGACATTAATTATTTTACACATCATCTTAGCTTGCATAACACAATTCATATAGTTGCATACATTTCACCATAGCATGCATATTTCCTTTGCCATGTGGATCTCAAACTCAAGGGTATGAAGAATAATGCATAAAAAAAGAAACAATATTAATAGTTGAATGAAAGCAAGAGGCACAAAGTGAGGCTTGCTTATGAAATGATAATAAAGTTCAAAAGAAAAGAAAAAAAAGTTGGAGTATGTTCTGCATCATGTTAATGAGAAAGAGTATAATCCACATGTGCAAATCTTTTGAGTTGAAGAGAATTTTCTCAACTCGTTCAACATGCATCATCTTATAAAAGAAAGAAAAAACCAAATTTAGGCATTAGGATTCATGCATTACATTCTTTTGCACACTTATAAGTTCATTCTTTTTATGCATAAATGGCTTGAATGTACTCATGAGTTTTCAATTGCCACCCATCTTTCACCATTAATTTCTCTTTTTGGTAGGCCACCCATAATGATTTATCTCCTCATACATGCTTATATGGAGATCTGCTTCCAGTTAGTTGGTAGTTAGGAACGAGCAATTTAGTGTAGGAAATCATGCAATACACCAAGTGAATGCCTGAGTAATTATGATGTTAACTTCTTTCTTGATAGTGTCATCGTCTAATGGTGGACATCTCTTATGGAAATTTTTGGTCACTTTAGAGCAGTTATCGATTCAGTGGTCAGTGGAGGATGATTCAGGGCTTGCTAGGTGGAGTTATTTGAGAGGAGAATATATGTGTTTTATCCTTTTACTGACACTGATCAGACATCTGAGAGAGAGTTTCTTGAGGACGAGCAATGTTTAAGCTTAGGAGAGTTTGATGCATGTGTTTTCACTCATTATTTTAGGCTTATTTTCCCTTATTTTCATGTGTAGTTTGGGCTTTTATTTGACCTATTATGCATGGATTGTCATTAATAGCCTATATTTCCTTGAATGCATCAAATTATGTGATTTCAACCATTTTTTCTAGCATTTTATGAATTCTAAGTGCTTATTATGCTTTTATGTGATTTTAGGTACAAGGCAGTTCTACACAGCTCGGTGCTACCGACCTTGCAAGAGTCAGTGGTACCAACTTTGTGATACGTCGTTCGAACAAATCATCATTAACTAAGCGAAAGCGATCATTAACAACAGATTAACAAAAATCACTAAAAATTAAAACCTTTTGCAAAGAGATCCAATTCCAGGAAACTCCTAACAACAAGATCCAAAGTATTATATGTACATTCTGGTCCACAAGTACATACCATGTACCATATCTTCTCGAGGATTACATACATCAATTGCTCTATTAGGTCTACACATGAGCAAAACAAAACCTTGAGGCATTCAAGCCAATATCTCAGATCGATTATAAAAACACTAAGTACTGACTCCTAGGACCTGAGAGTACAGAGACGACACATATGACTCATATCTACAAGACATGACAGTCAATATCTCCACCTAAGATGTTACTGCTGTCCCTGATGATGCTGTCCTTTTTCCTACTGTATGATTTCTACCTTTTCGTCTGTGTCCACCTAAAAATGTTGGATCCCACGGGGGTGAGACAATTGAAATTGTCCCAGCGAGAGATATAACTCTCTGCCAGAAACATTATTATTACAGATAAACATTATAAAACTGAGAAAAGGATAAGTAGTTTAGAACATTCTCATATTTTAAAGTATTGCAACTATCTATGATAGAGCAGTAAATCATTTATTCACTTTATAAGGAATATGAAGAACATGTATATCATTTATCCATCTTACTATATCAACATCTCAAGCTTATCCTGAGATACTCATTATCATGGGATGTCATCCATGAATCATTCTCATTTCTGTCTGTTGAACTTAGCCAATATGTTAGCTAGATATTGAATTGTACCAGTTATGTGAGTATACATCATCATATTTTGTCCAGGCATTCCTGTGCAACCATTCCAGGTATTGGACTATACCAATCCTGTGCAAACATTCCATGCATTGGACTATGCCAATCATGTGCAACCATTCCAGGCATTGGACTATGCCAATCCTGTGAAACCATTCCAGGCATTGGACTATACCAATCATGTGCAAATATTCTAGGTATTGGGTTATTACCAATCCTATGCAATTATTCCAGGTATTGGGTTATGACCAATCCTGTACAATTATTCCAGGTATTGGGTTATGACCAATCCTGTGCAATTATTCTAGGTATTGGGTTATGACCAATCCTGTACAATTATTCCAGGGATTGGGTTATGACCAATCCTGTGCAATTATTCTAGGTATTGGGTTATGACCAATCCTGTGCAATTATTCCAGGTATTGGGTTATGACCAATCCTGTGCAATTATTCCAGGTATTGGGTTATGACCAATCCTGTGCAATTATTCCATGTATTGGGTTATTACCAATCTTGTGCAATTATTCCATGTATTGGGTTATGACCAATCCTGTGCAATTATTCTAGGTATTGGGTTATTACCAATTTTGGGCAATTATTCCAGGTATTGGGTTATGACCAATCCTGTGTAATTATTCCAGATATTGGGTTATGACCAATCCTGTGCAATTATTCCAGGTATTGGGTTATTACCAATCCTGTGTAATTATTCCAGGTATTGGGTTATGACCAATCCTGTGCAATTATTCCAGGTATTGAGTTATTACCAATCCTGTGCAATTATTCCAGGTATTGGGTTATGACCAATCCCGTGCAATTATTCCTCATATCTCCCTTAAGCTTATTAAAAACACTATAGCCCTTATTTGGCTATAAACATGAAGCATGTATGACCAAGATTTCATTATTATTATTGTACCCATTAGTTATTATTATTATGTTACTAAGTTTCCATTGTTTATCATTTCTTTCATGAGACTTTATAACATCTTGTTACCTTTCACTAGGCAACAACTACTCTCATGGCTCACAAGGCCCATTACACATCTTGTCACCTCTCACTAGGAAACAACTACTCTCATGGCTCACAAGGCCATTAAACATCTTGTCACCTCTCACTAGGCAATAACTATTCTCATGGCTCACAAGGCCATTAAACATCTTGTCACCTCTTACTAGGCAACAACTATTAGGGTTAGGGTTTCCCTTTTAGCCGAAAAGGATTCCAAGTTCATATTATTAATTCAAACCCTAATTCATTGCTTCCCACATCTAGGAGCATACATTGATATCATAAGTATTCAATTATACTTATTTATTCTCATCTATTATCATTACATGATAATCAACACAAAGTATGAGTTTCTCTCTCATCTTTTCTAAGATATTGATTACATCATACTTTGTTATCTTGGCTTAACCCTTTCTCAAGGTATGTTAGCCTACATTTATCAAAGTGCATTAAGATCATTACATCTCAATGTAACAATTATCATGACAACCTTTATGTGTTACTCATCCAAGTATATTGGATTTAGGGTACATCAAGGTGTATCAATTTTGAGGTACTGAATATGATATCTATCATGTCTTGATGTATCACTTCCCTCATCACTTGTAATTTACTTAAGTATATCAACTTATCTTGTATTAGGGTATTTTACATCCTAATACTTTATGCACCAGTTCATCACATTTATCATGTAATGTATTGGTCATAAATTACTCATTTGAATTATTCAACCATTATCAATGATATGGACTTATCTCAGGTTAAGGCATTACTGATATAAGGTTATCCATTATCAACCACTTCAGGTGTTTTACCTACCAATACATTATTCACTACTCCATTATTAGGAATAGGGTTCCCCTCTTTATCAATTAGGGTTTTACATAACATCACCCTATATTAGGGTTTCACATAACATCACCCTATATTAGGGTTTCACATGACATCACCCTATATTGGGGTTTCTCATAACATCACCCTATATTAGGGTTTTTGTTATGACACGTATCAAAGTTTATCGGTAAGCATCATTATTTGAGCCTAATTAAAGTTATTTGATCTAACTTATGTGCTCATGTGATGGTTAGTGAATCATTAACTTGATTTAGTTGAATCAAGCACATAAGTTCAGTTAGTGAATAATTAAGGTGATTAATTTGAGTAAAGTAATAATTGGATGCAATTGGAATTTTGAACCAATAAAACAGTATAATTGGCATGTTTTCATGCCTTGGGTTTTTAGTGGGCATTTTTATTGAAAGTATGCAAAAGAAATCACCTGATTTGGACTTTCGAGTCAAAATTTATGAACTTTTCTGATTTCAGGGTTGAAATTGTAAAATGTCCAATACTTTTTCTTTATAAGCTTTCTTTGTTCTTTGTTGTTTATCCGTTGTCTTTGCCAATTGCTTAAGCGGCGCGCAGGCTGAATGAGCCGCAGCGGAACCGCGATTCCTTAGAGCAGAGCTCAGATTCGGAGGTTCTCTTCTTCTTCCTCTCTTCCTTCTTCCTTTCTCCCTTCTATCTTCTTCTTCTTCCTCCTCTATTACTTCCTCCCTTAGCCATCCACCTAGCCAGCGGACCTGCTGCTTGGCCAAGCGGCCAACTTGCAGCAGCCGTAGCTGCGTGCAACTGCAACAGGCCACCGTGGGCGTGCCAAGGTGATAGAGAAGGTGTCTTTGAGCTCGGTCCGGAGATCCTAGATCCAAAGCTTGCAGCCCTAGCTCACGAGTAGCTGTTCTAGTAAGGTCCTAGCTACTTCATCGCCAACCTGTGGTGAGCGTGAAGCAGCTTGCCGTGAACAACAACAGTAAAAGCCAAATGAAAGGAAGAAGACGATCCAATTTGCCCGGAATCAGGTCCTGGACGCATCTCCGGACGAATCCGGACAGTCCAAATCGCTGTGAGTGGGGTTTCATTTATTTATCATTAATAAACTCAGGCGTTTGAATATTTCCAGCTATGTGCGCGAATTTCGCTGATAACAGGCGTTATCAGGCGTCGGGCAGCGTTTGGCGTCGCCCGACTTTTTATTTCATAAATTGCTTCTAGACGCTGTTATATGATTAAATTTAGCAATTGATCAGTGTGGATTGAGTCGGTAGATTTATATGGTTCATTGGAACCTAAATTGCTCATTTGAATGTTGAAATTAGAAATTCATGTCTGAAAATGGTATAATTTGGGTATGAACCCAAACAATGAAGATTTCTGATAAATTATCAGATGTACGATTTCAAAGTAGATATGAATAAATAAAATATGCATGAAAACCCTAATTGCATATATATTTTGACGTTAATATGTGTAAATTGATATTTACATGAAATGGCACATTTCTCTGAAATATTACCAGAAATTCTCAAGTATTGTTATTAAATTATATTGTGAAATGTAATTAACTCTTAATTGAGTTAAGTGATGCACAAACCAAGATTTGGGTTAATGTGCACGTTTTTTGAGAATTTTAGAGAATTGACAAATGTTGAGTATGATTCTCGTATGTGAAGTAAATTTCTTTAATTTGTGCAATAAGATGTTCAATTGCGTAAATTCGCTATGTATGTGCCAAATTGAAATAAGTTGGGTTATTTATGCATTTCTAATTTGTCTGAATGCATGGTATGAGAATTTCTCAGAAATTACAATGATTTGAAATATATTGCTCTGTCAGTTTAGAATGACAGTGTATTTTGATCTGATATGAAATCAGTAAATGTGATATTCCTGTTTAAATGATTATATGTTAATCAGTTAATAGACTTAGGTTCCCTAACACCGTAGAACCCCTTTGACAGATCTGCTTCTTAGGGGTGAAACTCCTGTTGCAACATTATCCGTGCGATGTCATGGAGACACGAGGATAGAGAGGCAGTATCCAACAATAACGCGTGCGATGTCACGGTGGCACTGGAGAAAATTGGGGGTTATTGCAACAAGATCCGTGCGATGTCATGGAGGTAACCCCGTGAGACTCTCCGCTTGTGTACTCAGGTTAGAGGAGGAGTCTAGAGCACTCGATGTAGTGCAGTGAGGCCGATGAGCCTGAAGGCCGATGAGCCTGGGGTCCTGTGGCAGAGCAGGGCTGGCGTCAGACTTAGCATTTCCCGGGTGTGTCGCTAAGTCTTGTACGGTGGGATCGTAGTTCGCTACGGATCTTCATATACATGGTACACTGTATATGATTAGGGCTTAATAATAATATAAATTGGTACTCATATAGGATCACAGTAAATTAAAGTATTCGAACTTTTATGTTATTTCTTTATATCTGTTTATCTGTTCAAATTATCTGTTAATGCATGGAAATGTGATTATATTCTGCAAATCTGTTATGTTATTAGAACTGCCCTGCTTAGTACTGTATTTATGTTTTATTTAAATCTATAAACCTGATGAGTTGTTTAGTGATAGCTAAATGAAATGCTATTCACTGAGTGAGTAGGCTCATACCTCTACTCAAAACATTTCAGGTCAGCATCAGCATCAGGAATTGGAAGGGTCATTTCATCCTAACGCCTAGTTATAAAAGGTTTGTAGTTAGTCTAGTTAGAGGTCTCTTAGTCCTTTCCCCTCGGTCCTTGGGACATGGCGTGGGTGAGAGAGAGTGTGTATGTGGAATGTGTATAATGATGTAAATTAACTGTTATGTTTACTTTCTGTTAAACAATGTTACATGTTGTAAACTCTGTATACTTACTCTAGCTAGTTTAATTGAAATGCTTCCGCAATAGTTTATTATGTTTTAGTTTACAACAATAATCCGGATATCATTACGAGGTTTTAAAAAGAAAAAGTTCGCAGTGATTTGTTTATGTGTTAATCCCTCCGTCGCGCCCTAATCTCGTGATTCGTGGTTAGTGTGAGATCGGGGTCTGACAACTTGGTATCAGAGCCTAGGTTGAGTACATAGTTACTCAGAGTCCAGGTCAGGGGACGGTAAGAGACCAATAGGATTAAGGTTTAGGTGTCTTTCTTCTATCTGTAGTTTTCTAACAGGAAATATTCTGTTATATCATTGCAGATGGCAGGAAGAGGCTTTGATCGTGATGATCAGGCCGAGAGTCATGTTGGCCCTGATCCTATGTACTTGGATCCAGGTGGTGGCGACCACGTGGATGAAGCATCCCGGATGTATAGGATGTTTCTGGAGACCAAAGAGAGGTACAAGGCTGATAGGCGAGCTTCTACTTCTACCAGCAGTAAGGATCTGATGCGATCATATGAGCTTGTAAAGAAGCTTGGCGGCACAGAGTTTAGTGGCACTACAGATCCAGCAGAGGCTGATGAGTGGTTGAGACAGATAGAGAAGGTCTTTCGCCTGATGGAGCTTTCAGAAGAGAAAAAGATTAATCACGCAGTTTATCTTTTGACAGGCGATGCAGAGCTGTGGTGGCATAGTGTGGAGGAAAAGAGGAGAGGTACAGAGCTTTCTTGGCAGGATTTTTCTGAAGAGTTTCATCTTAAGTTTTATCCACCTACCTTCATTAATGAGAAAATCAGGCAGTTACAGAACATTAAGCAGGGGAACATGTCAGTTACTGAGTATGAAGCACTTTTCACACGATTAGCAAACTTCTGTCCGCAGCTTGTTCCTGACAACTTAGAAAGATGCAGAAGGTTTCAGGAAGGGCTAAGGCCAGAAATTCGACATACAGTTTCTGCTATTAGTAAAAGGAACAGGGAGAACTTTGGTGAGTTTTTTGAGGCTGCTAGACAGGTTGAGGAATCTGTGAACGCTGACAAGGTGCCTGAGTCTAAGAAAAGATCTGCAGATTTCAGTAGAGGACAATCCAGTAGTGGATATAGAGGTGGAGGTAGAGGTTTCTTTTCTAAACTCGGGCGTGGCTTTAGCTGTTTCGGTAGACAGAGATCTGAGGATGTTGCTCCTTCTAGAGGCAGAGGGGGATACAACCTAGGGAGATGGGGCAATGCATCTAGTGGACGGTCTTTTGGGTCGTCAACGTCAGTGACAGGTCCCCAGGGACAAGGGATACCGCCATGTGACAAATGTGGAAAACCACATACTGGTCCGTGTTGGGGTGCAAGTTGTTTTGTCTGCGGACAAGTAGGACATTTCAGAAAGGAATGTCCTCAGCTTCGTCAAGCAGCATCACAAGCTTTCCAGCCTCAGTACCATGATGTTCCGAGTTCTTCTATGGCTTCTGGTTCCAGAGGTGGTGGAGTGCCCAGTGGCAGAAGTGGTCAGAGAAGACAGCGTGTCAGAGGGAGAGCTTCAGCACGTTTCTTCTCTTTGACACCTTAGGAAGGTATAATCTCTTCACAAGTTTTTACAGGAGAAATGCTTTTGTTTAATAGTATACCAGTTTCAGTTTTGATAGATCCGGGTGCTACTCACTCTTTCATACGACGCTCTTTAGTTGGTGAACTTAATATGTTAACTCAAGAGTTGATAGATGAGTTAGTGTTGAGGGTTCCACTAGGTGGACCAACAGTTTTATCTGAGTTCTGTCCCGGATGCTTGTTATCTTTTGGAGGTTACACCTTTGCTGCTAATCTCATACCCTTGGATGTCAATACTTTTCAAGTCATCTTGGGTATGGATTGTCTTGAAACATATCGAGTGCAACTCGATTGTTGGAAAAAGGAAGCTACCTTTCAACTAGGTGAATTTTCTTGTGTCTTTACTGGAGACAGGAAAGTTCTACCTACGTGCATAATATCAGCTGCTGTAGCTGATAAGATGCTACAGAAAGGATGTGAAGCGTTCCTTGCTCATGTGGTTGACACTAGAGCAGAAAAGAGCACCGCCAGTGTTTATGATGTGCCGGTAGTTAGTGAGTTTTCTGATGTTTTTCCAGAAGAGTTGCCAGGATTACCTCCTGTCAGAGACATTGATTTTGAGATTCAGGTATATCCAGGTAGTCATCCAGTGGCACTGCCAGCTTATAGAATGGCACCTGCAGAGTTGAAGGAACTCAAGGTGCAGCTGCAGGAGTTGCTGGATAAGGGTTTCATCAGACCCAGTTCTTCGCCGTGGGGTGCTCCAGTCCTGTTTGTTAAGAAAAAGGATGGTACCATGCGTCTCTGTATAGATTACAGGCAACTGAACAAGATCACTATTAAGAACAAGTACCCTTTGCCGAGAATAGACGATCTGTTTGATCAGTTGCGTGGAGCGACAATCTTCTCTAAGATAGATTTGAGATCTGGATATCATCAGCTCAGAATAAAGGCTTCTGATATTCCCAAGACAGCTTTCAGAACCAGGTATGGGCATTATGAGTTTTTGGTCATGTCGTTTGGGCTGACCAATGCCCCAGCAGCCTTTATGGATATGATGAATCGGATTTTCAAACCGTTCCTAGATCAGTTTATTGTAGTCTTTATAGATGATATCCTGATCTACTCCACAGATGATGTACAACATGAGCAACACCTGAGAGTAGTGTTGCAGTTGTTGAGGCAAAACCAACTGTATGCTAAGTTTAGCAAGTGTGAGTTCTGGTTGGCTGAGGTAGCATTTCTTGGACATGTTATCTCGAGAGATGGAGTTAGCGTTGATCCTAAGAAAGTTGATTATGTGCTTCAGTGGGAACAACCTAAGACTCCTACTGAGATCAGAAGTTTCTTGGGTTTAGCAGGCTATTACAGAAGGTTTATACAGAACTTCAGTGTGCTAGCATCACCCTTGACACGTTTGACGAGGAAGAATGCACCGTTTGTTTGGTCTGATAACTGTGAGAAAAGTTTTCAGATCTTGAAGAAAAAGTTGACCACAACGCCAGTGTTGGTTTTGCCCGAGGCAGATAAAGGTTATACAGTGTTCTGCGATGCTTCCAGGAGGGGTTTAGGCTGTGTGTTGATGCAAGAAGGCAAGGTTGTGGCCTATGCATCTAGACAGCTTAAGAAGAACGAAGAGAACTACCCTACTCATGATCTAGAATTAGCTGCTATAGTTCACGCTCTTAAGACATGGCGTCACTACCTGTATGGTGAGACATGTCAGGTGTTTACAGACCATAAGAGTTTGAAGTATATCTTCACTCAGAAGGATTTGAATTTGAGACAACGCAGATGGCTTGAGCTGATCAAAGACTATGATGTGACAATCGATTACCATCCTGGTAAAGCGAATGTTGTGGCAGATGCCTTGAGCAGAAAGTCAAGTTCAACAGCAGATGCATTTTCCATGGCATGTTTCAAGAGAGACTTGCTTGTAGATATGCGAAAGTTGAACTTAGACTTGGATGTGACTGGACAAAGTGGGTTGATTGCTCAAATGTAGGTAAAACCTACTTTCTATGATCAGATTAAGGTGTTGCAACAGAGTGATGACGAATTGTGGCAGGTTATGCAGGATATGTCGGAAGGTAAAAGGTCAGAATTCAGGTTTTCTGACAATGGTGTGTTGTATCTTCATGACAGGTTGTGTGTACCTGGGAACAGTGAGCTGAAAGAGCAAATTCTTGAAGAAGCGCATGCTTCTATGTATGCTATGCATCCAGGTAACACAAAAATGTACAAGAATCTCAAAGAGTTGTACTGGTGGTCTGGTATAAAAAGAGATGTGGCTGAGTACGTGGCTAGATGTGGAGTGTGTCAGCAGGTTAAAGCTGAGCATCAAAAACCTGCTGGTACCTTGCAATCGCTTCCTATACCTGAATGGAAATGGGAACACATCACGATGGATTTCATGGTAGGGTTACCCAGAACGCCTAGAGGTTCGGACTCGATATGGGTGATTGTGGATAGACTAACTAAGTCTGCTCACTTTCTCCCTGTCAAGTCAACCTTTGATGTTCCAAAGCTGGCCAAGATATATGTGGACGAAGTAATCAGATTGCACGGTATTCCAGTTTCCATTATTTTTGACAGAGACCCTAAGTTCACATCCAGGTTTTGGGATCAGTTACATCGTGCGTTGGGCACAAGGTTGAGGTTCAGTACAGCGTTTCACCCGCAGACGGATGGTCAGTCTGAGAGGACCATTCAGACTCTTGAAGACATGCTGAGAGCATGCGTTCTGCAGTTCAGAGGTAACTGGGAAGAACACTTAAGTCTGATGGAGTTTGCATATAACAACAGCTACCATTCTAGTCTTGGAATGGCCCCATATGAAGCTCTATATGGCAGAAAGTGTAGATCACCAGTTTGTTGGTACGAGGTTGGCGAGAAAGAAATTCTTGGACCTGAGATAGTCGATATGACTACAGAGAAGATATCTGTGATCAGGGAGCAGTTGAAAGCTGCTCAGGACAGACAGAAAAGTTATGCAGAGAGACGACGTCGATCTCTTGAGTTTGAGGTTGGTGACGAGGTTTATCTGAAGGTTTCACCGTGGAAGGGAGTGTTAAGGTTTGGCAAGAGGGGTAAGTTGACCCCTAGGTACATGGGCCCATATCCTATTGTTGAGAGGATTGGACCTGTAGCTTACAAGTTGGATTTGCCGTCTGAGTTGGCAAATCTTCATGATGTGTTTCATGTGTCTATGCTTAAGAAATGTTACCCTGGTACGGAAAAGATAGTTGACCCAGAACCTGCACAGCTCAGATCAGATGTGTCCTATGTTGAAGGACCAGTTCAGATAGTTGATCAGAGGATCAAGAAACTTAAGAATCGTGAGATACCTTTAGTAAAAGTTTTGTGGAGGAATCATAACCTAGAGGAAGCTACGTGGGAGCCTGAATCTGAGATGCGTAACAAGTTTCCTTTTCTCTTTTAGGAATTTCGGGACGAAATTCTTATAAGGGAGGGAGATTGTTATGACACGTATCAAAGTTTATCGGTAAGCATCATTATTTGAGCCTAATTAAAGTTATTTGATCTAACTTATGTGCTCATGTGATGGTTAGTGAATCATTAACTTGATTTAGTTGAATCAAGCACATAAGTTCAGTTAGTGAATAATTAAGGTGATTAATTTGAGTAAAGTAATAATTGGATGCAATTGGAATTTTGAACCAATAAAACAGTATAATTGGCATGTTTTCATGCCTTGGGTTTTTAGTGGGCATTTTTATTGAAAGTATGCAAAAGAAATCACCTGATTTGGACTTTCGAGTCAAAATTTATGAACTTTTCTGATTTCAGGGTTGAAATTGTAAAATGTCCAATACTTTTTCTTTATAAGCTTTCTTTGTTCTTTGTTGTTTATCCGTTGTCTTTGCCAATTGCTTAAGCGGCGCGCAGGCTGAATGAGCCGCAGCGGAACCGCGATTCCTTAGAGCAGAGCTCAGATTCGGAGGTTCTCTTCTTCTTCCTCTCTTCCTTCTTCCTTTCTCCCTTCTATCTTCTTCTTCTTCCTCCTCTATTCCTTCCTCCCTTAGCCATCCACCTAGCCAGCGGACCTGCTGCTTGGCCAAGCGGCCAACTTGCAGCAGCCGTAGCTACGTGCAACTGCAACAGGCCGCCGTGGGCGTGCCAAGGTGATAGAGAAGGTGTCTTTGAGCTCGGTCCGGAGATCCTAGATCCAAAGCTTGCAGCCCTAGCTCACGAGTAGCTGTTCTAGTAAGGTCCTAGCTACTTCATCGCCAACCTGTGGTGAGCGTGAAGCAGCTTGCCGTGAACAACAACAGTAAAAGCCAAATGAAAGGAAGAAGACGATCCAATTTGCCCGGAATTAGGTCCTGGACGCATCTCCGGACGAATCCGGACAGTCCAAATCGCTGTGAGTGGGGTTTCATTTATTTATCATTAATAAACTCAGGCGTTTGAATATTTCCAGTTATGTGTGCGAATTTCGCTGATAACAGGCGTTATCAGGCGTCGGGCAGCGTTTGGCGTCGCCCGACTTTTTATTTCATAAATTGCTTCTAGACGCTGTTATATGATTAAATTTAGCAATTGATCAGTGTGGATTGAGTCGGTAGATTTATATGGTTCATTGGAACCTAAATTGCTCATTTGAATGTTGAAATTAGAAATTCATGTCTGCAAATGGTATAATTTGGGTATGAACCCAAACAATGAAGATTTCTGATAAATTATCAGATGTACGATTTCAAAGTAGATATGAATAAATAAAATATGCATGAAAACCCTAATTGCATATATATTTTGACGTTAATATGTGTAAATTGATATTTACATGAAATGGCACATTTCTCTGAAATATTACCAGAAATTCTCAAGTATTGTTATTAAATTATATTGTGAAATGTAATTAACTCTTAATTGAGTTAAGTGATGCACAAACCAAGATTTGGGTTAATGTGCATGTTTTTCGAGAATTTTAGAGAATTGACAAATGTTGAGTATGATTCTCGTATGTGAAGTAAATTTCTTTAATTTGTGCAATAAGATGTTCAATTGCGTAAATTCGCTATGTATGTGCCAAATTGAAATAAGTTGGGTTATTTATGCATTTCTAATTTGTCTGAATGCATGGTATGAGAATTTCTCAGAAATTACAATGATTTGAAATATATTGCTCTGTCAGTTTAGAATGACAGTGTATTGTGATCTGATATGAAATCAGTAAATGTGATATTCCTGTTTAAATGATTATATGTTAATCAGTTAATAGACTTAGGTGCCCTAACACCGTAGAACCCCTTTGACAGATCTGCTTCTTAGGGGTGAAACTCGTGTTGCAACATTATCCGTGCGATGTCATGGAGACACGAGGATAGAGAGGCAGTGTCCAACAATAACGTGTGCGATGTCACGGTGGCACTGGAGAAAATTGGGGGTTATTGCAACAAGATCCGTGCGATGTCATGGAGATAACCCCGTGAGACTCTCCGCTTGTGTACTCAGGTTAGAGGAGGAGTCTAGAGCACTCGATGTAGTGCAGTGAGGCCGATGAGCCTGAAGGCCGATGAGCCTGGGGTCCTGTGACAGAGCAGGGCTGGCGTCAGACTTAGCATTTCCCGGGTGTGTCGCTAAGTCTTGTACGGTGGGATCGTAGTTTGCTACGGATCTTCATATACAGGGTACACTGTATATGATTAGGGCTTAATAATAATATAAATTGGTACTCATATAGGATCACAGTAAATTAAAGTATTCGAACTTTTGTGTTATTTCTTTATATCTGTTTATCTGTTCAAATTATCTGTTAATGCATGGAAATGTGATTATATTCTGCAAATCTGTTATGTTATTAGAACTGCCCTGCTTAGTACTGTATTTATGTTTTATTTAAATCTATAAACCTGATGAGTTGTTTAGTGATAGCTAAATGAAATGCTATTCACTGAGCGAGTAGGCTCATACCTCTACTCAAAACATTTTCAGGTCAGCATCAGCATCAGGAATCGGAAGGGTCATTTCATCCTAACGCCTAGTTATAAAAGGTTTGTAGTTAGTCTAGTTAGAGGTCTCTTAGTCCTTTCCCCTCGGTCCTTGGGACATGGCATGGGTGAGAGAGAGTGTGTATGTGGAATGTGTATAATGATGTAAATTAAATGTTATGTTTACTTTCTGTTAAACAATGTTACATGTTGTAAACTCTGTTTACTTACTCTAGCCAGTTTAATTGAAATGCTTCCGCAATAGTTTATTATGTTTTAGTTTACAACAATAATCCGGATATCATTACGAGGTTTTAAAAAGAAAAAGTTCGCAGTGATTTGTTTATGTGTTAATCCCTCCGTCGCGCCCTAATCTCGTGATTAGTGGTTAGTGTGAGATCGGGGTCTGACAGTTTTCCATAACATCATTATCGTGAATTAAGGTTCCTTATAACTTTTCCCCAATTTAGGGTTTCATGTAACCTTACCCGAAATTAGGGTTTCATGAAGCATCCTCTTAAACTAGGATTTTTCATTATATTACCCTGAATTAGGATTTCTCATATCATCACCCCAGATTAGGGTTACACCATTACCCTAGATCAGGGTTCCACCTAGCATTGCCCTAAATTAGGGTTAGAGCTCATCAACCTTCTCAATTAGGGTTTCATGATCTCATCCTCATGGATCAAACCCTAATTGTATATTTTATTCATATTGAAAGTATTGAGGATTAATCATTACATGATTATCACTCATGTATAAGTTCCTCTCTCTCATCCTCTCTAGGATGTTTATTACTTGAAGATTGGTTAGATTAGGTCAACCCTTCATTCAAGTACATACATCTATGGTTATCATAGTGTATTGAGTTACTTCTTTCATAAGCATCAGAGGTTAAACACTCAAAAGGTACTAATCACTTAAGTACCTTAAAGGTACAACCATTGTAATTATCTTTGATAAACATCATTAACAAATATGGGGTTAATTGTACTTACATGGTTTGAATCAAATAGACCTTCAAACGGTCTTGAGGTATTAGACCCTCAAACGATCTTGTACTTTGACCTTCAAACAGTCTTGGTCTCAAAAACTCTAAACGGTTTGAGACCATTTGAATTAAATATTAATTAATCCCAAATAGTTTGAAACTGAATGGCCCTCAAATGGTCTAAGACCGAATGGTCCTCAAATAGCTTGAAACCATTTAACCCTAAATTAGGGTTTCTACAATCAATCGATTTAGGGTTTGCTTCATTGAATCATTCATCAATTGGACCATTGAAAATTACATAAAATTACAACCCTTGGATCTTACAACCATCCATCACAACCCTTGACCTCCAAACGGTCTTGAGACTATTTGAGCCATTCAACTTAGAAATTGACTCAATCGATTTTGAACTCAATTATCCATTCAATCTTGAAGTCAATTACCCATTCGGTCTTGGGTTCAATTACCCATTCGGTTTTGAAGTAAATTACCCATTCGGTCTTGGGTTAAATTACCCATTCAGTCTTGGGTTCAATTACCCATTCGGTCTTGAAATAATTTACCCATTCGGTCTTGAAATAATTTACCCATTCGGTCTTGAAACCGAATCAACTCAATCAGTTTTGAAACCGAATTAGCTCAATCAGTTTTGAAAACCATTTGCCCATTCCTTTGTTGAGGTGTGTGCTTAAGATTACATCATCATATTCAAGCTTCAAACCTTATAAATCAATTGTGATTCTTATGATGATTTCAACAACTAATCAAAAAGGAAATCGAGAAATAAGAAAGGTTCAACACATGATGAATAAATTGCAAGCAATAATGACATTTAAGGGTTCAAGTTATATAACCCACCTTCAAAGTTGAATCCAAGATTCAAGCTTCATGTCCCCAATGGTGAATGAAGCTTTCTCAACTGTCCAAGGTCCGTTCTCAAGTCTTTGGATGCAAAGGATGATCAAGGTTGAGCATTGAGTGGAGAAAAGAAGAAAATAAGCATTGAATTTTGATTTCCACCATGAAATTAAGGTTGAAGATGACTATGGAGCTTACCTAAAGGTTGGGGCACGTCCTCCTATTTCTCCTAAGATCCCTTGTGTTCAACCAAAGCAAGGAAAGAAAAAGGAATAAAAAAAGCCTTTCATGTGGGTTGAAAATGGGATGTATATAAGGGAATTTCAAGAGAGAGAAAGTGATAAATAATTCCTTCAACTACCAAAATTGGTGCCACATACTCCCCTAAATCCCTTTCATACGAATCCATCTCCCCAACCTTGTAATTCCTCTTCATTATCCATGAATTAAAAGAAAACAAATTAAACACCTTAATCAATATAATAATAATATCAAAAAATGAGTGGATATTACTTTTTCTTTAACTAACGTGAGTGGGCTCTCCACTCACTTTAGATATTTCAGTGCCATTGCAAGGAACAAGGACGTTCAAACTTATGCAAATTCAACCATCACATTTTTTATTGAAGGGCAATTCAATAAATATATTTATTTTTGCATTAAATTGAATTTAGGGTTTCAATTATGCTTAAATCTTGATTATTTTAATATCAAGATTCTCTCTCCTCCAAAGAGATTTAAATGAGATTCACCTCTAATTTTATTGCCTCCAATGGATACCAAGAAACATTAGGGACTCTCTAGAAGTGGTATTTTGCATATTGAACCCTAGGTTTTGGGTAAATTGCACATTACACCAAAACTTGGTTTTAATGCACAAACATTGCTTAATAAGCTCTTTCTTGGTGCTCAGGCTTTCACAAGCCATACCTATGCATCATTTTCATTCTTATGATGCTTCAACACTTGAGGAACATTTTACCATGTAACATTTGCAAGTTAACCCCTCAACTTGGGTAATTTGCACTTTAGTCCAAAATGGGCAAAACATTATTTTCAACATTATTCAAAAATAACTAAAATTGAAACATAAGTTACTCTTGGGCCTTAATTACTTTTCAAAAGATAAGAGCAAGCATATAATTAACTTTATTAAGCAAAACATCTAGGGTTAAATCATAACCCAGGTCATGGATGTTACAAACTTACCCTCAGGGAGGCACCCGAAGACCAACAACATCTCGGTGCTACCGACAGAAAAAGTCAGTGCTTTCGAGATGGCATCAGTAAGCCTAGCATGAAAGAAGAAAACTCGGTGCTACCGAGTCTCCAACTCAATGCTACCGAGTTGATGTCAGAGAGGCTGTCAAAAATCACAAAAAGTCAGTGCCATCGAGACCCATTCGATGGTACCGATGGGATCGGGATTGCGCGACTTAACCTAAGTGACTCGATACTACCGACTCCTCTAGTCAGTACTACCGAGTCTGCCCGACCAGGCCGACCGCAAATCTGTTCTAATCTGATAGTGGACGTAATTTCAGACTCTAAGCGATTGCTATGACTTAAAGGGACTACGTCCAGACCTAGGGGAAGCCTTGTTTTGATCATACGACTACTGAAGAGAGATAAGAGAAGGACAGAGGATCAAACACTTCACCCGAGAAGATCTGAGCACCTACGGAGGATGGTTCTACAGCTGGAAGACAATAGAACACACGTGCTACGAAGGGGATCATCCAGGTGGGCAAAGATACAAGGGTTATCTTAGTTTCTACTATGTTTCCTATGTTTTTCTTCTTCCCTTCTACGCGTTTTGTGATGAAAATCATGCAAGGCTAAAAGTATGTGTTCTTTAGGATTCGGGAGTAGCCCGGATATACACTGCAATTGATTTCTATGCATTAATATCAAGTTATCTCTTTATTACTTGATACAATCCTATGAAAGTTTCATGTTCCTTTTGTGCTTGATCACCATGAATGGATTACTAGACGTTTGGTCATCTCGGGAGAGGGATTAAGGGTTGGAAAGCATATGATTACTCATATATTGCACCCTTTGGGAAAAGTGGAGAATATACGAGAGGAGAAACCCAGAGTATAAATATAAAACACCTAACTAATCAAACCAATAACCACGGGAGTGAGATTGGCATTATATTAGGTAGTGAATTACACTACGGGAGCAGGTAATTATGGCTACAAACTCCTTATCCATGGATTGAGATATTAGAAATTAGTGTGTGGAACTGATTGTAAGTGATATCTATGGTGAAACCACCTCCTAAAGAACTTATTTTCTTTCTGATTTAATTCAACCTTTAATTCATTTACTTTAGTTTTCTTTTGATAACTCAACTCAATTCAAACAACCATAACTAGCCTAGTTGATTGATATGTAGTTAGTAGTAGTCTTCTAGATAAACACGTCCTTGTGTTCGACTCGGGCCTTACATGGCCTTATTAATTCGATACGTACACTTGCATATTGCACACACATTTAACACGTGTCACTATCCAAGATGACCGTTTTGAAATCAAGATGCCCGATTCTACAAACTCAGCTGGTGATAAGGCACATTATCACTTGTTGCACCATTTAAAGGGAGAGGTGTCCCTATTTCTAGGGAAGACATTTTTGGACATGGCTCATGTGATGAAAAAGGTACAAAAAGGCACCTTGGTAGTGGACATCATGGAACACACCAATGAAGTGTTATTGAAAAAGGCAGTACAATATCCTCATGATGAAGAGGATGTAAGGAGGCGGGATCACCCCCTTACTAAAATTTAAATTTAAAGAATTAACATCTATTTCAAACACACTCAAAGGTATGTTGGAATAGGTATACATTTTCCAAATTTATTATAATGGTATGAAAAAGACCAAAGTATATCATCAGAATAAAAATAATGACTCAATTTTCACAAAAGATTACAGAAGTACATCATAATATCCCATAAGGGTTTACATGTATGATACAACATAAGGATCTGAGTAGAGGGAAATATAAACCATAACAACTTTGTCTCCAAGCTTTAACTCCTTAAGCTAGTCCAAAACTTCATGCCTTATCATCAAAGTCCTTCACCTAGGGTTGGAAGCATACCCCAACAAGAAGAGAAAATAGATGACATCAACAAAGGCTAGTATTTGCATACTAAATAGGAAATTGAGCAATATATGGAATAAAGGACATCAAATATAAAAGGCTTCTCATAGAAAGGATAAGGACCATCCAAATGGGTATCAAGAGAAAAGGAATTGAAATCGTATGATAACAAAAGAATACTTGCCATTAATAAAACATAAATATTGTACCACACAAGCACATGTAAAGAATTAGGGCACACACCCCATATCATCAACCTACATGCATGTGAGATAAACATAGCCCTAGAACAATATAAACACAAAGGCGGCCAAGTCTCATAAACTTGAAACCTGATAGAGAAAGGAATACTACCAATCTCCCAAATATATAAAACATGGGCTAAGAATCCCACATCTTGCCTTGGGTATGAGGTTCCTTTCCATCCCAAAAGAGCAAGAAATATCACATCTACTCAGTAGAAAATAACACATATACCATAAAAACCAATGCAATCACACTACTCTAATACTACTGAATCACATAGCATGTTAAATGTAGAGGCAAGTAGAAAGTATAATTAGAATATATAAACTAGTCACCACATAAGTGACCAACATATACATCCACCTCATAAGTGGGCAAAAGACATTACATGTCATTTTTTAGAGTTCCATCATGAACAAAGCATAATATAAGAGTTCAAAAGAATATCCATGATCACATGATCAATATAAAATAAGGTCAAAAGAAAAGATATTGTGTATAGGCTAATGTCCATAGAACAAAGAGAATGAATAAGCATAGGTGAATTTCTCAACATAGAAGAATAGGGGATACATCATACCTTAACTTCAGAGTCTGAATAGTCCAAGTCAAGACTAGGCCTCCAAATAACCTCTAGGGAATGTGGACAAGTCCAATAAGTAAGGTTCCCAAGCTTAGAGAGGCTAGTTTCTCCAACAAAGCTCCTATCTCGAGCAAGAAGCACCTTCTCCACTTTGGAGGTGAAAAACCCAAATAAAAGAACATGGAGATGGGGTGTTTAAGAGATCTAGGTGGGGTTTTACCATGGAAGACCATGGTTATGACTTGGAGAAGGTGGAAGGAAGACTAACAACATGAAAATAGGGAAGGAAAGGAGAGAAATTACTATTTTTTGTCGAAATAACCAAGGAGGAGCTTTAGAAACCCTAAATAGCATAAATTTGGAACCCTAGGAGCCTTCTTCACCAAGGTAGGAACCTTCTTTTACCTTGGGACAGCACCTTCGTGGTGAAATAGAGTAGGAGTTATGCTCTAAGCTAGATGAAAGAAAGAAGAGAAATCATTTTTGAATTTGGAGTTGTGAAGGGGTAGATATGGCTATATAAAGAAAGAGGTCAAGTATGAGGTGTCTATGAGACTTTCCATGTGCCATGTATAAGGGTGCCCATGGAGATGCAATAATTTATGAATAAGGAAGAAGTCAAGCATGAGGTGTCAAGTTACTTTCCATGTGTCCAATGCTAAGGGTGCCTATGGACATGCAAACCTTTATGGATAAGGAAGAAGTCAAGCATGAGGTGTCCATGGAGCTTTCCATGTGTCCTTAGCCTAGGGATTTCATGGCCATGTAAGAGGACAACTCATAGAGGCTTCTTCAATATCAAATGTCAGTTTATGGACACTTATAGGCTATCAAAACTGACCTCTAATCAAAGAAATAACCCTATTGGTTGATAGCTTCTAAAGATAAGCTTATTTATAAAGAGAGTAATCTCTAAAATGCCCTTGGAAAGAAACACCTTCAAACCAAGGTGCAACTAGGCGCCCTATGGTTCAAAACTCAAGAATTGTAAGGGAATATATAAGGATTATAATTCATGTGACAATTTGCAAAGAAAACCTCCCAATTGGGTAAATTGTAGAAAAGTCCAGAATGTACCTAAAATTGCATAACTTGCACAAACAACATCCAAATTGGACCACACTTCATCCACAAGTTATCTTTGATGTGTTGAATATGAATTTGACATTATTTCCATAATTTGAAGTTATATGGTCATATTATTCATTATTTATGCCTTTTACTCATTTTCTCTCTCCTAAACCTATCCTAATATTTCAAGGTTGTCCAAATTAGATGAAATTTGACATGTAGGCTAATTTTTATATGTAGATTTAGAATTTGAAGTTTGTTTCCACTTTTGAGACTTATTTTTATGAGATATGTCATATGGCCCATTATCTAATTAAGTTTCTTATCTTCATACTACCACCAAAATGAGTTATGTGGCATATTTTATGTATCCATTATAAACCTAAGATTAATGTTAGAACATTAGGTTACATTAAGGTGATCTATACATGCATTATCCCATTGGGGTTATACTAAACATCTATTTAGGTCTAACCTTCAACCTTGTTTGGCTAAGTCCAAAATGTCAACTTCCAGGGTAGGGTCTGAGATCTAGTATGTTACAGAGGAGGTAGCTCCAATGACAATTTAAGAGGCAACATCTTCCACTCTTACTCAAGCATACCTACAATTACCATTGGAGGCGTGCATCATGAATTTTGTGGATGACTACACTCATTGTCGTTCTTTGTAGGAGTGTGTTTTGTTCCTTAAGCCACTGCTATGTTTCTACACCAGGCACTATGAGGACTTAGGACCTCCTCCACCACTGTTGATTCCATCCTTGTAGAGTCCTCTAGAGCTCAAGTTGAAGATATTGCCATCGCATCTGAAGCAAATTTTCTTGGTGGAAAATGAGAAGCTTTCAGTCATTATTTCAGTCTCATTGAGCGTCCATGAGGAGGAGCAATTGCTCATGGTGTTGAAGAACCACCAGGCAGCATTTGGGTGGTCTGTTGCAGATATCAAGGGAATCTCCCCTAGCTTTTGGCAGCATAAGATCCAAAATGAAGAAGGAGCCAAGCCAATAGTACAACCTCAATGATGTCTCAATCCGATCATGACAGAGGTAGTAAAGAAAGAGGTAGGGAAGTTTCTATCGGTAGGTATAATCTATGCTATTTATGATTCAAATTGGGTTAGTCCAACGCAAGTGGTTCCCAGAAAGGGGGAAGTAACAGTCACAACTATTTCAACAAGTGAATTGATTTCTACTAGGCTGGTGACCAAGTGTATGCATTGATTACCACCGTTTGAATGTTGCCACGCTTAAGGATCATTTCCTGCTTCCCTTTATTGATCAAATTCTTGGTCAGCTCGCCGGCCATTCTTATTTTTATTTTCTAGATGTGTATTCTGGGTGTAATTAGATCTCTATTGAACCACTAGACCAAGAAGTCTACCTTCATTTGTCCTTATGGCACATTTGCTTACCATCGAATCTCCTTTGGCCTTTGCAATGCACCGACCACTTTCTAGAGATGTATGCTTACCATTTTTTTGATATGGTAGAACGTTGTCTGGAGGTTTTCATGGATGATTTTTTGGTGTATGGAGAGTCACTTGAAGACTGCCTTGCCAGTCTTGCAAAGGTGTGAGGACATTCATCTAGTGTTGAATTGGGAAAAGTTCCATATGATGGTGAGTGAAGGGATAGTATTAGGACATAAGGTATCCAATAGAGTAGTGGAGGTCTACCCGATTAAAATCAAAGTCATCTCTAAACTACTTCCACCATCATCGGTGAAGGGGGTTGGAAGTTTTCTAGGACATGCTGGTTTTTCTCGATGATTTATAAAGGATTTTTCAAAAATTGCAAAGCCACTTTCTGAGTTGTTGGAAAAAGAAGCCGACTTTAATTTTGATGAGTAATGTTTGAAAGCTTTTGAGGTGTTGAAGGAGAAATTGATATCTACACCTATGGTTCAGGCTCTAGATTGGAGCCAACCATTTGAGCTAACATGTGACATCAAATTATGCGGTAGGGATTGTTTTAGGACAACACAAGGAAAAAAACCCCATCGTTATATATTATGCTTTGAAAACCCTAAATGATGCCAGCTTAATTACACAACAACTAAAAAAGAGCTTTTGGCGGTGTTTTTTCTTTTGAAAAATTTCTTTTGTATTTTATTGGGGCAAGGGTTATTGTGTGGACTGATAATGTAATAATAAAGTATTACTGCATAAGAAAGATGCCAAACCTAGATGAATAATATGATTTTTTCTACTCTAGGAGTTTGATATAGAAATCAAGGATAAGGTAGGGATAGAGAATGTAGTGGTAGATCATTTATATAGGTTGGAAAGAGTGGATGAAAAGGATCTAGAGATACCCATAGTTAAGGAGTTCTCAGATGAGTAGTTATTCATCATGAAAAGTAAGGACTCTTGGTTTGCAAACATTGTGAACTACTTGGATTGTGGCAATTTGCCAGAAGATTGGGGGTATCAAGACAAAAAGAAGTTTTTTCCATTCATTAAGGTTTTATGTGTGGGATGACCCATCTTGCTCAAGAAATGTAGGGATGAGATATTGAGGAAGTGTGTGCCCGAGTGTGAGATGGAGAGTATCTTGGCAGATTGTCACTCCCCACCTACTGGGGGACACCATGCTATCTCAAGGACAACAAAAAAGGTTTTAGAGAGAGGATTTCATTGGCCAACACTTTTTTAATGACACTTATACTTTTATGCAGAATTGCGATGCATGTCAACGCGCATGAAATATATCTAGGAGACATGGAATGCCCTAAATGTTTATCATGAAGCCAAAGTTTTTGATTTATGCGGAATTAGTTTCATGGGACCTTTTGTGTCTTCTATTTCCAATCTATATATCTTGCTTGTAGTTGTATGTGTCAAAGTGGGTGGAATAAATTCATATCCACACAAGTGATTCTCATGTTGTATGCATATTTGTAAAAGACCATGTTTCTTATAGTTTTGGGGTGACAAGAGTAATGATAAGTGATAGGGGATCTCACTTCACTAATAAAAAGTTTGGATCATTCTTGAGCAGGCACGAAGTGAGGCACAAAGTAGGAACCCCATATCACCCACAAACCTAGGGACATGTTGAGGTGTCTAATAGGGAGATCAAAAAGATTTTAGAAAAGACAGACTCAACAAATAGGAAAAATTCGAGCATGCAAATGAATGACACTATTTGGGCATACTGGACAACTTATAAAACACATATAAGAACAACTCCAGTTAGGTTGGTCTATGGGAAAGCATGTCATCTACTTGTGGAATTGGAACACAAGGTCAAGTGGGATTTTAGGAAGTTGAACTATAATCTGGATGATGTAGGGAAGAAAAGAATGTTGGAGCTCAATGAATTAGATGAAATCAGGCAAGATGCATATGAAATCCCAAGGATCTATAAGGACAGAACCAAGAAGATGCATGACCACCACATTTTGTACAAAGTGTTCACTCCAAGACAGAAGGTGCTTTGATTTAATTCTGGGATGAAAATGCACCCTGGGAAAATAAGGTCTAGATGGAGTGGTCAGTTTGTGGTGGTTAAGGTATTTCCCGTAGGAGCCATGGAAATTGGTGATGGGTCTAAGCCATTTCTTGTGAATGGCCAGCAGCTGAAACACTATTTTTGGGGGAGATTTGATGCATGAGGGAGAGGAGTTGAAGCTCATAGAGCTTCATTTATTGTTGTTGATCTGATCAACCTATGACGTAAAATAAGGGCACTTGTTGGGTGGCAACCCAATTTTCCCTTTTTGTATGGTTTTTGTCTTTTACATGCAATTTTGGGGCTTAGATTGTTCTATTTGCATTATATATTTTTTTCAATGTGAAAAATGTACCTTGATCAGTTTGGTTTAGTGTGCAAGAAGTATAAAAATTGGTACTATCGACATGCATTCGGTGACACTAATGCAATGGGTGTAGGTCAATGATGAATCCCCCAGATTCATCATTACAATCGCCAACAGTCGCCAATTTTTAGGGCTTTTATACCTCTTTATGACTAAATCACATTTGCTTTGCTCTACTTTCAGTATTTCTTCATTCCCACATAAATAATGCTTAAATAGTCTTAATTACCAATTCATTTGATGCTATTATCTCTTACACACTCTCCTTTCCTTCTGCAGATCATCCTCAATCATCCAATCAAACATCAACTGTGCGTTCTGTCCTCAAAACCCCAGGCTTGTGCAGCAAATAATCAAGTATATGAAGCAGAGCACTCGCCACGGCCGTGCTGGTCGCACCACGGCCGTGGCGCATCACCAGCAGAGCCAAGCTCCATCCGCCACGATCGTGCTAGACATGCCACGGCCGTGGAACTTGTCTGCCACGCTCGTGCAAGGCAGCACGGCCGTGGGGCGGCAGCTTCACCACGACCGTGGTAGGATGCCACGGCCGTGGAGCATCGCCCACAGAGTCAAGACCTCGGCTGCCACGACCGTGCAAGGCGCCACGGCCGTGGGACTGTGACCTCACCACGACCGTGGTGGCACACCACGGCCGTGGCTCAACTACATCAAAGCCGAGTCCACCCTCTCCACGCCCGTGCGAGGTGCCACGGCCGTTTGACAGCAACTCCACCATGACCGTGGTGCTCCGGCATGGCCGTGGTGCGTCGTCTTCAACCTCCGACCAGCACCTATCTGCAGCTCCAAATCAAGATCGATCGGGGGTGTTTTGCAGGTTGATTTGGGTCGCCCCGAAGCCGCCACACCTACAGAAAAGAGTTGGAGATCGTTCGATAGCTCTGAAGGCCGCTAGATTGATTTCCCAAGTTGATCGTTTGTGGAAGATTTGACTGTTCGGAGGAGCTTTTGATCTCAGATCGTTTGTAAGAATGGATAATCGAGGTCGTTGGGCATCATTCAATCTCTGAGAAGACCGTTTGGCACCACGGTCTCAAGACCGTTTGGCAGCAAACGATCTCAAGACCGTTTTCCAGCAAACGGTCTCAAGACCGTTTGGCAGCAAACGGTCTCAAGACCGTTTGGCAGCAAACGGTCTCAAGACCGTTTGCCAGCAAATGATCTCAAGACCGTTTGTTGAGACCGTTTGCCAGCAAACGGTCTCGAGATCGTTTGCCAGCAAATGGTCTCGAGATCGTTTGCTACCAAACGGTCTCCAGACCGATTAGTCACTATTCTTCTATAAATAGGACCAACAGGGTCCCTGTTTTGGGGGCAGTTCCGGATGCCGCCAGGCTGCCCGAGCACCGTTTACGCCCAAAATTCACACACAGCCCCAGAATCCCGAGCTGAGTCCAGATCCGGTGAGCAGCCAGTCTGGGCGCAGATCTAGAAGGCTGTTCCTTCACCATCTCACCATTGCTCACACCATAGCTCCACCTCATCCTACTCTTGCTATTCTGGAGGTTGACCCGAAGATCGAGGCGGGGAAACGGACGACATCGACCATGACAGAGCAGTCCCAGAGACTGCGACGATCTACACCGAGCTATCACAGATCTACTCTTCTGCTCTGACGATGCTTTCTTTCTCTCTCTTCTCTTTCTTTGTTGCTCCCTCTATGAGGAGCGAGTAGTTCCATCCACTGGGGTGCGGGGACTAGCCCCGCTGCCCGTGGTTTGTAACTTGTACTAAAAAGATGTTATCATTCCGATTCAATACTAAATCGTTTCATACATGCTTGAATGTTGGCCGCGTTCTTGTATGCATCTATTGTCTTTCATTGTGGTTTGTCTACGACCGCCCTTGAGACTCGAATACCGATTTAGTTTTGGTTTCTGGTGTGTGTATCCACCGCGCATACGTTTCAGTATCTAGGAATGCTTTCTAAGGAGTGGAGTAAACTCACCTCCATCGTTGTACTTTTGTACTATGAAATGGAATCAGTTGACGTACAAAAGTGCAACCTTGACATGTCGAGAAACACACTCCGAGGAGAGAGTGGTGCAAAGTATTTGACCATTCATTCGGGAATGGCTGACGTTGCAACACTCTCACGTTTCTCGTAGCTTTATCCTCGAAAGAGGGATTGTCTATAAGGATACTAATCGTTTTGGTAATCATCGCTCGCTTGTTAGTTTCCCGACGCACGTTTCACGAGGTTGAGTAAGATTTTCTCTTTGGAGACTATACATCTTCATTGACGCGTAGATGTGTATCGGATGAGAGTTACTCAACTCGTGAAGGATGTATGCATTACTCTTGTCCTACAAGATATCGGTATTGTACAACATCCATGTGTCCTGCTTACAAGTCTTGCTGTGATTGGTACAAGTGCAATCCATGTGTAGTGGTGGCGAATACCCGCATCACCCCAGTGATCCATCATCATCTGCTAATCTTAGTTTTTAATCCTTAAACTAGTTTTTATTCTTGCCTTTACATTTGCATGTTTTAGGTTAAATAACTCAAATCAAACTTCTGGTCTTAGATGATTAACTTAGATCGATACGAAACAAGAAAAAGACACTCAGATTCTTAACGTTGTCCTTTGGGTTCGATCCTAAATCTGTACTATGATAAGGCTTCCACACTCTTGTGGGGTTGGAGCATTTATCTAGCACCAGTTGTAGGTAAACCTAGAGAGAACATCAACTCCCTAGGGTTTTTGGTGCATATTAGGACTTCCATTGGAAGAGTAATCTTTTGGTGTAAGTTCTAGCTCCATCAAAAAATGGCGCCGTTGCCGGGGACAACGGTATAAGAATCGTCTCTTTTCAAATTTTGTATCGATTTAGGTTTCTCTAGGGTTTTCTTTTTCTTTTCAAAAACCTAAAAAGTAAAGGACTTAATCTTGCATATCATCTTGGATTTGAAGTGGTTGGTCAAACTTGATAAACTCTTTCTTTGACTTCAGGTACCAATTCTCCTCAAAATGAAGCAGTTAGTGCCACCAACCAATAATTGTCAATTCTGTGGCGACTATTCTCATGCATCGATCAACTGTTTCAATGTTCATCCTCTCTACATGATGGCCTTGCGTCAAGTAATCATGAATCGTATAGTCGGGAAACTCAGAGCAGCCATTCCATACAACTATGGATATAACACAAGTTATATTCCATATCACCCCGGAGGCTACTACGAGAAACCTAACTATGGTGGATTTCAAGGCGTAGACTACAATACAGGAGGGCAATTGGAAAGCAACTCAAATCAATACTATGATGAGGGAAACTATTATCAACATCAATCAAACGGGTGCCATGAAGAGCCTTTTCATGAAAATCAACACATATTGATGGAGGAACTACGTGCCTTACAAACATCGGTGGCTCAACAACTAGCTGATCAGACAGCCGCGACCAAGAAGTTGATAGCCGACCTTAATCAACTTATGCAACTTGTCAACACTCCTGAGCAACATGAAGAACAACCACAAATTTTAACTAAGCTCATCCCTGGTCCACATGTAGATTACGATGATGATTATGATATCATGTGGGAGGTGCCTTCCAATGATCAACATGCATCGGTGCAAAATGGGGAATCACCCTCTGAGTTAATGACTGAATTCAAGGATGACTCCTTCACAACATCGCAAGAAAAAGAATCATTTTCTGAGCCAAGGTCTGACTCGGATAATGAAAATTGCACTATGCTCTTAGATGAAAGAATGAGCACTCAATCTGAAGATTTTCTACAATTGGAAGATAAACTGGGGATAAATTTCGGTGTCTGCCCATCTTCTCCCATAGACCCTAATCCAACCATACAGATTGAGGGGCAATGAGCAATGATTGACTCCTTATACGACAAATATTCCTCAACTGCAACCATCTTGTCATTGAATTCCAATGAAGAAAGGTCTACTCTACAAGAACCCTATACTCCTTCACAGTCAGTCATAGATGAATATGAGACTGATTCAGATGAGGAGACGTCTTTCACGCAAGAGACCCAAATGACTCCATTGCTGGAGCAGGATCCGATTTGGCCTTATGCAGAAATCTCTGACCATTCGGTCGATCTAGAAACAAACCTCGAGGATGGGACTGATCAAGATCTTGATTTAGGGACGGACCACATTATTCTCACTGACCCCGATGATGATGAAGAAAAATCATGGGGAGATGATGAATCTCATGATGACGAATCTACGACCAATCCTTTTCATGAGATGATGTTACCAGAGTTACCGCCATTACAAGAAGTCCAGACGAAGTCAGTCCTCGAACAAGAGCATGATCTTTCTATTAAATCTCCTTCTAGTCACTTGAATGAGACGATAGTGCAAGATGAAGAGGAACATGAGCCATCTCTTGACCTTAGAACGAACTACGGTTTTACTGTGAACTCTTGTAATGTCCCTTGGAAAGACAACAAATCACAAACTTATCCTTCTATAGTCACACACACCTCTAAAGAAGCCCCTCCTGATATTCAAGAAGCTGAGATGTGTCCAGCGGAGGAGTGTTATGAAGAAGAACTGGGACAACAACATAACTCAGAAATGGTATACACCAGTCCCAATATTGAAGAAATGGGTTCATCAGGGAATTTTAGCCCTCAAAACGACAAGTCATGGACTAATCCCTCCCATAAAGAGAAATCATTGGAACCTCTATCTCAAGATCCCATGAATCCCTTACACGAGCAAGAGTTCGTTTCACCAATCAAATCCTCTTCTAGTCACTTGACTGAGCTAAGGATGTTCTACGAGGAAAATTCTGAACAAAACCTCGAAAAGAGGAATGACGCTCTTACCAAATTCAACATTGATAAAGATGATGATACTTCTCAAAATAACTCCTCTGAAGAAGAAACGTCACTCTGGCCACCATATCCCACACAAGAAAAGCCAGGTGAGGAAATGAAGCCGGAACCGGATCCACCACCTGATCTTAGACAGGAGGAAGCTCAAGTGGCCGACCCTCAATCAGTTGCCCTAGATTTTGAAGAAAGCAGTTTTACCTTGAACTTTGAGGGTGAGCCACAACTGGAGGGCACAAGTGGGCATAACCTTGATTTCTCGCATAGTCCTCCAGTTTCGACTGCCTATGTTCCACCTCCCTCACTGATGGGGGAAGGTCTCTGGGTTCTTCTGGATGGACAACGAGGTGAACGTGATGTGCATCCAAGTCATCCTGAAGACTCGTTCAAGTCGCCACAACCACCCACTCAACAGGTTGTTCGGGCCACTTCCTCATTTTCGGCACCAGCTATCGCAAGGCATCTTTGCCGGACTTTCTTCCAACTAAGAGGACCGCCTGGTTAACATCGTGCAACCCTTCCCCTCCACCTCGAATCTAATATTTGTTCAGAAATGAATGAATTTATGAGTTCGAGGTGGAGGGCGGGTGGTATGACTCTCACTCCACCCTTTATCTTTATTGCTTCCTGCTTTTCCATTCTAGTTTCTTTTTCGTAATTTTTCCGCTTTTTTGTAGTTTTCTAAAAATAAAGCCTTTATCTAGTCGGCTTTTGTTTTGCGAATCTGAGTTCATCGCCTCTTTTCATTACAAATTACCAAGAAAAGAATGCTTAAAACTAGCCAATGCGTATTTTTCACCTTGAATAGCCTATGAATCCTAATGTCAAACTCCCAAACAGGAAATGATGATACTCTTCAATAAAGCTGAGATAGATCAAATACATCACGCCTTTATCTGATTAATGGATCTGTTGTATGGATTTCTCATTTGATGTTTCATCATGTCTCTTTTTGAGCAGAGTGTGATGGAGAATAGAGAACCGTCGCATGGAATCTCTAAGCAAACTGCATCATGATCCAATCTCTCTTCTACACTTCTTCTTTCATTTTCATACCCCTCTGTTCACTAACCATGCCAAAGTCTTAAGTTCGGTGTGGCACGCCACACTCCTTTCTAGTGAAAACTAGAACATTGCCGAACTTTAAGTTCGGTGTGGTAAACCACACCTCTGCGAAACTCTAAGTTCGGTGTGGTACACCACACCCCTCTTTCCACTACCACTTCTTCCATACCCCTCAATACATAACGGGGGCGTACCACCTTCTCAAAGAGTATACAATGACGATTGTGCACATACCGAGGTTGGCGAAAAATCTACCCCGTTTCCAAAAAAGAGGCCCGGCAGCCCAAATATGCAAAAATCCAAAATTACCCTTTGTCCTAAGCCAGGTGAGAATGAATAAAAGCCAGAGTGTGAATAAAACATGAGAGTTGTGCCCTGAATAAGGATAACCGATAAATGTCTTGCCCGGCTGGTACATTAGCTGCCCTCATGACGGCAGATGTGTCGTGACCGGTAGTGAGATCCTAAGGATCCAAAAATAACCCCTTACCTCTCCTCAAAGAGGTAAAATAGCCAAAAGCCTTAAACCAACCTATACACACTTCTGAGTTACCTTTTAAAAAAAAAATCAGGTGTAAGGCTAAGTCAACCAGAGTTGTGCATAAATCATTCAAAGTATCTCTATGAGTCAATTAATTTTAAGAGTCTTGATTCAATCAGAGGAGAGACTCTTATCTTTTGATCACACCCCCATTCTCTCCTCTTTCAAACACCAGTGACAAATCATATGCAGTTTGTTGATTCAGTGGGTCTTTTCAAAGTCTCATAAAACTCTTTAACATGACCGGTACAACAGAGAGTGAGAAGGAAGTACTTTAGCAAAGTAAACTCAGAAATGAGGATATCATAAGATGTATTCCATGATCTAAGGAAGCTTCGATGCTGTATCCTTCCGAGCCATGAACAAAATTACGATCTGACAATAGGATGAGGCAATCACAAGATGAACGATTTCATTGACGACTGTTTTAAGTTTTCCGTTCCTCGGGACGAGTAACGCTTAAGTTCGGTGTGGCGATGAATCCCCCAGATCCATCCTCAGTCACCAATTCAAGGATTTCCGACGTTTTTGCCCTATTTTTTTCGACTGTCTTAAGTTTTAATCCGTTCCTCGGGACGAGTAACGCTTAAGTTCGGTGTGGTGATGAATCCCCCAGATTCATCATTACAATCGCCAACAGTTGCCAATTTTTAGGGCTTTTATACCTCTTTATGACTAAATCACATTTGCTTTGCTCTACTTTCAGTATTTCTTCATTCCCACATAAATAATGCTTAAATAGTCTTAATTACCAATTCATTTGATGCTATTATCTCTTACACACTCTCCTTTCCTTCTGCAGATCATCCTCAATCATCCAATCAAACATCAACTGTGCGTTCTGTCCTCAAAACCCCAGGCTTGTGCAACAAATAATCAAGTATATGAAGCAGAGCACTCGCCACGGCCGTGCTGGTCGCGCCACGGCCGTGGCGCATCACCAGCAGAGCCAAGCTCCATCTGCCACGATCGTGCTAGACACGCCACAGCCGTGGAACTTGTCTGCCACGCTCGTGCAAGGCAGCACGGCCGTGGGGCGGCAGCTTCACCACGACCGTGGTAGGACGCCACGGCCGTGGGACTGTGACCTCACCACGACCGTGGTGGCACACCACGGTCGTGGCTCAACTACATCAAAGCTGAGTCCACCCTCTCCACGCCCGTGCGAGGCGCCACGGCCGTTTGACAGCAACTCCACCACGACCTTGGTGCTCCGGCACGGCCGTGGTGCGTCGTCTTCAACCTCCGACCAACACCTATCTGCAGCTCCAAATCAAGATCGATCGGGGGTGTTTCGCAGGTTGATTTGGGTCGCCCCGAAGCCGCCACACCTACAAAAAAGAGTTGGAGATCGTTCGATAGCTCTGAAGGCCGCTAGATCGATTTCCCAAGTTGATCGTTTGTGGAAGATTTGACTGTTCGAAGGAGCTTTTGATCTCAGATCATTTGTAAGAATGGATAATCGAGGTCGTTGGGCATCATTCAATCTCTGAGAAGACCGTTTGGCACCACGGTCTCAAGACCGTTTGGCAGCAAACGATCTCAAGACCGTTTGCCAGCAAACGGTCTCAAGACCGTTTGCCACCAAACGGTCTCAAGACCGTTTTCCAGCAAATGGTCTCGAGATCGTTTGCTACCAAACAGTCTCCAGACCGATTAGTCACTATTCTTCTATAAATAGGACCAACAGGGTCCCTGTTTTGGGGGCAGTTCCGGATGCCGCCAGGCTGCCCGAGCACCGTTTACGCCCAAAATTCACACACAGCCCCAGAATCCCGAGCTGAGTCCAGATCCGATGAGCAGCCAGTCTGGGCACAGATCTAGAAGGCTGTTCCTTCACCATCTCACCATTGCTCACACCATAGCTCCACCTCATCCTACTCTTGCTATTCTGGAGGTTGACCCGAAGATCGAGGCGGGGAAACGGACGACATCGACCACGACGGAGCAGTCCCAGAGACTGCGACGATCTACACCGGGCTGTCACAGATCTACTCTTCTGCTCCGACGATGCTTTCTTTCTCTCTCTTCTCTTTCTTTGTTGCTCCCTCTATGAGGAGTGAGTAGTTCCATCCACTGGGGTGCGGGGACTAGCCCCGCTGCCCGTGTTTTGTAACTTGTACTAAAAAGATGTTATCATTCCGATTCAATACTAAATCGTTTCATACATGCTTGAATGTTGGCCGCGTTCTTGTATGCATCTATTGTCTTTCATTGTGGTTTGTCTACGACCACCCTTGAGACTCGAATACCGATTTAGTTTTGGTTTCTGGTGTGTGTATCCACCGCGCATCAGTTTCGGTATCTAGGAATGCTTTCTAAGGAGTGGAGTAAACTCACCTCCATCGTTGTACTTTTGTACTATGAAATGGAATCAGTTGACGTACAAAAGTGCAACCTTGACAGGTCGAGAAACACACTCCGAGGAGAGAGTGGTGCAAAGTATTTGACCATTCGTTCGGGAATGGCTGACGTTGCAACACTCTCACGTTTCTCATAGCTTTATCCTCGAAAGAGGGATTGTCTATAAGGATACTAATCGTTTTGGTAATCATCGCTCGCTTGTTAGTTTCCCAACGCACGTTTCACGAGGTTGAGTAAGATTTTCTCTTTGGAGACTATACATCTTCATTGACGCGTAGATGTGTACCGGATGAGAGTTACTCAACCCGTGAAGGATGTATGCATTACTCTTGTCCTACAAGATATCGGTATTGTACAACATCCATGTGTCCTGCTTACAAGTCTTGCTATGATTGGTACAAGTGCAATCCATGTGTAGTGGTGGCGAATACCCGCATCACCCCAGTGATCCATCATCATCTGCTAATCTTAGTTTTTAATCCTTAAACTAGTTTTTATTCTTGCCTTTACATTTGCATGTTTTAGGTTAAATAACTCAAATCAAACTTCTGGTCTTAGATGATTAATTTAGATCGATACGAAACAAGAAAAAGACACTCAGATTCTTAACGTTGTCCTTTGGGTTCGATCCTAAATCTGTACTATGATAAGGCTTCCACACTCTTGTGGGGTTGGAGCATTTATCTAGCACCAGTTGTAGGTAAACCTAGAGAGAACATCAACTCCCTAGGGTTTTTGGTGCATATTAGGACTTCCATTGGAAGAGTAATCTTTTGGTGTAAGTTCTAGCTCCATCAGTCAACATGGGAGGAATTTTAAAAAGTCAATGTTTTTTGACATGGACGACTTAAAATTTGCTACCGAGTTGGTAGCACATACTTCTTGTAGAGTTAAGTCGAGTTCACTATGCAGGCTCAGTACCACCAACACAAAATTCGATAGTATCAAAATCTATGTGATGCTCTAGGTTCGGGATACCGAGAGGCCATTCGATAGTTCCTATAATATTAATGACTTGGTACTTCCGACACATAAAGTTAGTAGTACCAACACCTTTGAGCATGGTCGAGCAAAAATCAACTTGGCACTATCGACATACCCATCGGTATTACTGACACTTACACACATAAAATCCATGGATACGCAAATAAACGATTGACATCATCTCCATCCAATGGTTGGTGATATCGATCCAACACACACTTTCAAAAATTGGTACTACCGACGACCGTCAGTACTACCGACTCAGGGCAATTCACGTGACACAATATCAATGGATGAGGAGTGTCAGTATCAATGCTTGATATTGACTTCATAGGGATTGCGGAGGAGATGTCGGTACCACTGGCACATGTGTCGGTACTACTGACTTGGAGCTTGAAGGCAATTCAAAAGCTATAAAAGAAGGGTGTGAGTAGTGTTTCAATGACACCCACACCACATTCCTTGCAAGTAGAGTAGTGTCCATGCATCCAGGCAATCAGAGTCTTCCCTAAGATCTCTCTCCTCCATCTCTTTCTCATTTTAGATCGATGGAGACACGAAGGTCTTTACTTCCTCAATGACAAGAGCCACCATGATAGTGCCGAAGTCCGCACATATGGATTACATGAATGAAGATAGGAGCAATATCTACACCTCCTTAATGAGGAGGGAGCTGATCCTAACATGGTATGGCAACTGTGCCTTCCTTGCCAAAACAAGCTTCAACGATAGCCTTCGCCAGGTCTGTGTTGGTCAAGGCATGGTGGGTGATCACCCTTTCTTTGGTGATTGGCCCACCTAGCACGAGATTGTATACAAGTTCTGGGAATCTCTAGAGGTCTGTTGCATCCCCAAGCATGAGGAAGGATGGCAGTAAGGATGGGTCAAGTTTCGTCTCTCAAACACTTCTCATCACTTGACGCTGGTGAAATTCAACACCATCTATAGGTGGCCAGTTGCAGAGGTGCACTACACTTCCAACAACTTCAACTACTCATGGGCATGGAGGCTCTTTACAGACTTGCCATAGGGCTTCACGATTAGCTATCACATGAACTCTGTCACAAACATCGAGCATATGTTTTCTCAAATTTTGCATTGCTACCTCACCAACACGATCTTTTCCAGGTCCATGTAGGTGTAGGGGAAGGTTCAATAGGTGGACCTCTACATCCTTTGGGCATTCTTGGCCCTAGGGTAAGAGAAGATTGACCTATGTTCCTTCTTCCTACAACATATGTTGGCGGTCAAGCGGCAAGTGCTGAGGAAGACTCCAATCCATTTTGGAGGGCTCATTACTCCACATGTTATGCATATCAACCTCAACCTCTCCACCTCCAAACCTTTAATGACCTATTCAAAGTTGGATCACAAGCATTTAAAGAGAGCACACCTCTTCAGAAAGCACCATGAGAAGGTGTATGCTTGTTTTATAATCAAGGAACAATGGACAGAAAGAGAACTCCCTGACCGCATCTTCAGCCTATGAGGGATGAGGCATCTGAGATGGCTGATAGAGGATGCAATGGAGGAAGAGGAAGAAGAAAACAATTCAAAGCATGAGCAGGATGATGAAGAAGAAGAGCAAGAAGCAACCATTTCGTTCTCACAATGGTGGGTCAGATACAAGTCTTCCAAAATACATGGAGCTTCCAACTCCGTTGCTCCACCACCTACCCAACATGATGACCCATACTCCATGGTAGGAATGTATGAGATGTCGCAAGAAATACAATAGGGGCATAAAAAACAAACAACAACATTGGTGGACATCCAAGATGTCCAAGGACAACCACATCATAACCATACAAGCCATATTTGAGAACGAGTGCCTTCTTCTGGCCAATTAGGAGAACATGCATGCTCGCCTATAGTAGATGGAGAACTATCAGCAGCTGTTCTTTGACAACTACTGGAGCCAATGATATTTTGGCAACCACCCACAACCTCCATAGATGCCACAACAACCCTCGACTTTCTAGGGCACCTTCTACCCCCATGATCCAAACATGCCACCACCACCACCACAACTCTGATCTGGTACCACTTATCCAACTCTTTGATTTGATTTTAACTATGAGGACATAGTCAACTTCAAGCTTAGGGGGGTGATGGAACAACTCTATCTTTATTTTTCTTTTTACTTTTTACCTTTTTAGTTTATTATTATGAGTTTTTAGGATCCACATCTATCTAGTGTAATTGTGGAACAATATAAGCATGATTTTTGTCTTTGTCATCATAGAATGTGTTCTTCCATGTCTTTGAAATGAAATCTAAAAATTGAAAAAAACGGGCTTAGTTGCAAATTCTTAAGGCAACATCACCCAGTGGAAGTGTATGAGTTAGCCAGCTTAAGGACATTTGATATGAAAGGAAGTCTTGATTGTCCATGAATTCAGACGATGATGGGGTTTGAGCCTGAACTGATCAAACAATTAACATGACCTTAAATGGAAGTTTTACAAAGTAATCATAAGGTTACCCTGTACATAGGTCAATAGTAGAGAGACATATCATAGTTTAAGGAAGGCATTGTCTCTTAATCTTGTAATTCCATCCATTTTTCATTCATTTGATCCACCACCTTAAGATGATTAAGTAACCTGAATTGTTTCCTCTTAATTGCAACATAGCATGGTAGGTGTCATGATAGTTAGTTTCCTCTTATTGCATTAGTTACAAAATGAAAAGAAAAAAAAATTATAGCTTTTGTGCATATCAAGTAGTTGGATAACAAACTTTTGTAGACTATGTATCTTTTGCATCATTCATTCTTACATCATGTACCCGTGTTTTGTTTTATTTTTAAAATAAAGTGCAAGGATACACATCCATGACCCTCATAATCAAAATGAAAAAAAAAAGAATAAGATGTCATAGTGAAACCCGATCATAATCTTCAATCATGATAAAATAGTGGGCCAATGCAAAAAAGAACAAAAAAATTATTATGAAATAAAGGGGGAGAAAAGGATGCCTTGAACTCAGTTTTGAATTTTTCTTCAGAAAGAGTGAAAACAACTACATGATGTATTCTTTTGTTTCATTGTCATAAATCAGATGAGACTTTCAGTGCATGCATCATTCCACCCATAAAAGTAGGAATTAGGATTCGTGCATTCTATATTACCTTCATTCAGTAGGTTCATCATGTTTATTTTTGCATAAATGATTCAAAGTTACTTGTGATTCTTCATAAGACACCTACTGTTACAACCCCAATTTTGGGTTCATTTGCTGAGAAATGTAATTTCTTATATTAAAGATAAATGAACAAATAATGATGTTTTGATTGAATGCATGAATTTTGTTTGCTTTGTGGGCTTTATTGGCTATTGGGTCCAATAACAAGGAAATTCAATTAATTAATGAATAATTGAGAATTGGAGATAAGAAAGAGGTAGAAACCTCTAGAAGGAAAATAGATGTAATCCAAGGATGGATTTCGTGCCTCTTGGGTTCCTTGGGTTCCAAGGAGTCTAAAAATTGCATAGAAAATGCAATAAGAAGAGAAAAGATCAATTAAATATTTCTTTGTTAAGAAAGAAATTGAAAACAAAGGTGATATGTGGAAAATAAGTGGGAGGAGGTGTAATTAAGATATCACTGATGGGTTTTCGTATCCAAAGGATTCCTAATATTAAAAGGAATACCAATGAGGACAATAAGAGAGAAATAAAAGAGAAATTCTCAAAAAGAGATATTTTAATAAGAAAAGAATAAGATAATAAGAAAAAGGATGAAAGATAAAGAAAGAGGCAAAAGAAATATTCCCAAGAGGGTATTTCGAGCCATTAAGATTCCTTGAGGTTCAAGGAACTCAAAATAATAATTTAATAGCAAAGGAAAGAGAAAATAGGTGAAATATATATATATATTTAAGAGATATTTTGCACTTAAAGAAACGGAATGTTTTCTTTGAGATAATGAGCCCAATTTTGGTAGAGAGGTAGATTAAGTCATTATGGACTTTCCCTCCAAATTTGGGATCAATTGGATACTTGGTTTGAGAGTTATAGCTTTTACAAGTTTCTCTAAAGTGTTGGGTTTATAATAAATGTCACGATTAAATCATTTATCTTTTTCTTTGGCGCATGCGATGACGACCCTTGGATCTGAGATGGACGGTGTCTGTGCCGTCACCTACCTCAGGTAGGAAACGGAAAGAGGAATAGTAACTTAGATCTTTCGTATTTGATTTCCTCCCCCTGCAGTTAAAGTGCGAATCTAGGATTCACTCCATTAGATTCGCGAGAGAAAACCGCACCCATCCATACCAAGTTTTCCGTATGTTGGAGGGCTAAATAGGAAACCCCTAAATCTCGAGAAGTTTCTATGCCATAGTCTAAGACTATAAAAGGGTATGGATCCCTTCCCTGTGAGTTCATGAATGCCTTAGAACTGCTCGTCGTCACCCAACGAAGTTGACCCTACAAGCAATTGAGCAATTAGCAAGTCTTTCTCCATGTTTTACCTTCCATGGTCGCCGACGCACAGTCTATCTTTTCTCCCTATTCAGTGCACCCCCAACCTGTTTGAACCTTCCATCCAGTTCAGGTTGGAGGTCTGGGGCTGATGGCTCCTTTTCCGGCCGATCAGGGGCCCTGATGCCCGAGGTCAACCATGAGGTTGACCGCAGCTGGGCGCTGCCTCACGAGACCGTCGAGAGGTAGAAGAAGGATGTGTCTGGACGAATTTGCCCAGCCCACACCAAGACGACAGCCTGTGGTCTTAAGGGTAAAATGGGAAAAGCCCAACAAGGATGCGTGTGAGAAAAAGAAACAAAAGAACAGACCGCGGAGCTGATGTGGCGTGCAACCATTGGTCCATCAGGTGATTTTCTTGGTATTTTCATAAATAAAATTCGGTAACTCGGATGAGGGAAGTTAATACATGAAAGTTGTGTAGAAAAAATGCAAGGAAACTGATAAAAATATTTTGAGAACCTGATTCTACACCATTTTGCAAAAGTACCCTAATTTGCTAATAAAGTGTATTAAAAGTTGATGAGAAACCCTAATTGAATATTAATGGTGTAATTTGGTGAATCAATAGGTCAAATTGATAAGTTTAACCCTGTTAATGATAAAAGTGGTTTGATTATCTGTTTTGAATGCAAAGATGCCTAAATTAGAGTTGTAATACATAAAAGAAGGCTAATTTATATGGAAACCCTAAATTGGGATAAAAGGAGATAAAAATCATATTTATTTGGAATAAGATACTCATATGCTTAATAAAGATCCTAAAACTTGTTAAGAGTGCTACAATGAGAAATTAGGGGTTTTATGTAGTTTTGATAAATTAAGAATTATAATAATGAAAGAGGAAGTAAAAACCCTAATTTCCAAGGGAACCCTAAAATTGGAATTGAAATCCTAAAGAGTGTGATGAAATTGGATAAATATTAATAAAAGGAAATTTGTACTTTTATTTCAGGATTTCTATTCTTGCTTGCTTGATTGGGTTTCCCTGCATATTTGATTCTGTCTTGAAATCTGCAATCAAAGGTATGTGGTTAATTATGGATAACCGCCTTAGTTTCCCGAGGATTTTCCGGATGATTAATCGCATTGAATGCAAATTATCTGTTGGATTTTCATACTTGCAAATCATAAAGTCACTATGATTATCATATTAAAAATAGAAGTATGTATTCTCGCACCCACATGCCACCCTGATGGATGATGCCAAAGGCCATGCCCAGATGGGTAGACTAATGGACGCCTTGAGCGGTTACCCCAGACACCAAGCTCGGGAATGAGAAGGTGGCCTATGATATTGCATGACTAGTGGGCACCATGAGTGGTGACCCCCAGGCACCAAGCTCGAGATTGAGAAGGTGGCCTTAAGTCATTGGCAAAGGGAACCCTAAGGTGGGTATGCCAGGGTTAGGGCAAAAGCGGTGGAGAATGTCATACTGAAAAGTGTAAATTGGCTTGTTAATTAATTTGATTGTGAATACTAAATTGTTAGCCATATTTGCAATATTTTGGTTGTTCCCACATACCAGTATATTTTGATATACTGACCGACGTTTTGTTTGTCGGCATTTTAGGAACAAAAATTGAAAGAAAAAACACTAAAGTGACACATTGTGAAAGTAAAACATAAAGTGCAAGGAGGATTAGTTAGAGTGGATTCAAGCTTGGATAGATAGATTCCCAACGTTTTCAAAGGTAAGTAAAGTTTTAATTTTATACCAAATTCTAGTTAGTTAGTAGAATTTCATACTTGTTATTGATTATTTGTCGAACCTTTGATCCTGTTAATTGAATAACAACTTTGACCTTCGGGTCTCCCTTAATTGGGGGTTACCGGAGTCGGGGTCGTTACAATTGGTATCAGAGCATAGGTTCCTCACTTAATCTTTAATAATTATTAAATTTTACAAACTCCATAGAACCCAAGGGAGTTATTAGAGGATTATCCGAAAGACATAGGTGTCTAGAAAAGGATCACGACCGGGGGCTGGCAATATTTTCCTCCGCATTGCTAGTCGGAATACGAGGACTCCCGGATCTGTGTGACTGCCTGGCCAAAGTCTTAGGGTATGAATCGAAATAAGATACCTTTAGGACTCTCTCATTTTGTTCATCCCTTCTCAACTCAATTCTATTAAGGACCTTAAGGATTAGGGTTTTCTCTCTTCTCCTCACCCTCTTGAGGGATGGGTAAAGTTAATAAGGTCTAAGGAATCCTCCACCAAATTAATGAAAAGCATGTAAATAAGATGTCATGGACATAAGCTTAATAGATTAAGTGCAAACTAAAGAATAAATACATGCTTAGGTCGTATGACACGAGTTGTCATTGCCCTCAGGAGAGACCTGAGGATAGACCTCCTTGTCAGGAGGATGACTAGAGAGAGTTAGTCTTGGAGGTAGAGACCTCCATTGAAGGTAGAGACCTAGCATATCCTTTGAGGATGATGATAACCCTAACCCTAAGTGATGGTTAGAGAGAGAGATGACATGATGAGTTAGATGTCATGATTGACCGAGTGTTTGGTTAGTCATGCCTTTGGGATGCCATAAGAGGGTAGATGACCTAGTACCTTTGGCGACCCAACCTTGGAGAGGGTCGTGCAGGCCATAGCAAAGGATAGCTCCTTCGTGGATGAGGTTAGAGAACCTATAGTTACCCTATGGGCTTAGGCAAGTAGGGTATAGCTTGATGAAATCATGGTTAAGAGAACATGATGGATGGCTTATGAAAGGGGTATGGATGCTCTTGAGCCAAACATGAGTTGAGCATAGGCTTCAACCACATAGGGGTATCCTTGTGAGCATGAGCCTTCATGGAGAAGGGACCTCTAGTAAGTATGGTCGGAGGTGGAATTAGCTCTAGAGAGAGGAAGCAGAACCCCAACAGGGAGGTTGGAAGCCTAAAACCCCAAAACTTGAGGAATAGTGGGGAGTCGAGAATGATGCGACCTAAGTGGATGATAGTGGTTGCCTTATGCTTGATCCATGGAGGCTGATGATATCTTGGTTGCCTTTAGAGGAACCAAACCCTAGAGAGAGGATGATGCTTCTAGTACCCAGGGTATAAGTGATTACCTGCTGGATGAGATAAAGAGTGCCTGAGGAGGTTTAAGTACCCTGTTGTGAGGTTTTATACCTAGTTGGTTGTCCTGGAAGAGGACTCAACTCCAAAGTGTTGCGAGTAGAAGGATCATGGAAGTACATGACATGCTTGATTCGTGGTTAAGAGATTGAGCATGCAATTGGATGCCCAAAAGAGAACATAGGGTTCCTAGGCCTAAGAGGGGAAGTAGTGTATCCAATGCTCATGGTAAGATTTGAGTCTCTATAGTTTCGAGCATGTTACTCTTAATGTGTAGAGGTAAAGAAAACCCCTTAAGGTAAGGGTATGTTTGATGAACCCCTCACAACTAAGTTGATCTAATGTTGAGGATGAGAACAAGTGTGATCCAGCATGGTTTAGTAGGTACACTTGTGCCTTAGTAGTTGTCGAGTTAGGCATGCTCATGTGAATGTAAACCCTAAGGACAGTTGTGACCTTGTTGTCAAAAGTTGTAGTTTCCTTCCATCCTGGGAGAGGGACCCGTTGGTAGGGTGTATACCTATTTTGTTGGTTTTGAGATAACCTCAAGAGGTTCATAGGATCTTGAGAAGCTAAGTGAAAAGTACATGGCATGAGAATGAACCTGTAGACCCATATATAGCCATCTCTAAAGTGCATGTGGATGTGTTACCATGGAGGTAACCGGTATGGGGCCTGACCATGGTAGGCAGGTTGCCATGACCCCTATGAAGGGATGAAAGTCAGTCATGAATGTAGAGAGAGATGATGAAGGCTTGGGTAAGGTTCTAAGTTGGATATGTACTATAATGGAATCCTAAGTCTATCCTAAGGTCAGGTAGGGATAAGACCGATGGAAGGAGTTGCCTAATTCCCTAGTTGCACATGACCATAGGGTCGGGAGGAAACAACTATCATTGTCTGAGGGCCATGGGTTAGGAGATTGATCACCTTCATAAACTCATGGGACCCAAAGGGCGGATGAGTAGGGCACTCTCTGATGCATGAGGGAAGAGGGATGACCCCAAAAGTGCCAGCACCCTATAGACCTAGAGGAGATGACCAAGGATTGTGTAGTAACCCAAGTAGGTTTGAGACCAGTTTCCCATGGAAGTAACTTTGATATCATGATGTTTGTGATGTAGAGACAGATGAGGCACATTTCAAACTCAGCTTTAAAGGTGTACTGGCAAGGTGGGATGTACCATCTCTACTCTTGGAACATGAAGAACTATGTATTTGGACTGCAACCAAATGCTTATTTCCTCTTGTTATGGGAGTGAGAGATAGGACAATACGCATGCCATACACCAAGGATAAAAGATAATGTGGTTTGGAAAGTTGCCTCAAGATACGGGGATAGAGAAGATAACATACCCTGGTAAAGTGAATGATACATGGATGGTTTACAAACGCTAAAGAAAAATAAGATAGTCATCTTATAAGGATGTTTTTAGCATGAGCTATGAGTTACACCAGGTTGAGGTTGAAAACCAAAGGTATAAGCTCAAAATATTCTTGATGAATATGGACTTAGGGCTAAGATGAGATGATAAGTATAATACATGGAGGAGTATGTTACCTAATACCTAAGGATAAGAAGTGGTGATGAATGCTCTGGTTGAGATATAGTGCCTAGTTTAGCGGGAAGCTAGAAGAAGTTGAGGTTGTCATGCCAACCTTAAGTTGGGAAAAGAGATAAGTTGAACAAGAATGGTGGTTGTTTGGAAAGCCAGAAGAATGGTTGTGAAACCCCAGATGCACTTCTCTGAAAAGAAAGGTAATGAAACCCTGATTAGAGTGGTGTAGGGTTTCTGAGGAATCAGCTTGAGGAATCATGACACACTGGAGATCATGATTTTAAGATCATCATATACCATGATATTACTGAGATAATAAGAGATAGTAGCACTTTGTATGCTTAAGATGAAGATGCATGTGTCCATGCATGATAGAAGTGAAGGATGAACACCAGTAACCCAGTGTATCGATATAGAGGATAAAAGAGTCCCCGAGAGAGAATGGGAGTTCATTACTATGTATGTTGTGGTAAGACTCCCCTAGACCAAGGAGGGTCGAGGTGCAATATGGGTTATGGTAGATCGCCTTACCTAGATGACATGAGAAAGGAAGAGTGTTGTCACGAGACAGATTCGGTTGAACTACTTAAGGGAGAAGATGGTTCAACCACACTAAGATGTGAGTTCAAAAGTTCTTGGATATGACCAAGGTTCACTTCCATGAAGTGGAAGTAGATACATGACAAGCTTGATGATAGTATAGTTTATCACCCCTAACTAATGGTTAGTATGATCCAGACTAGAGAGTCTGATGAGAGCAAGTGTACTTGTTCAGGGTGATATCAAGAGACAGTTCTAACGATGTGATGTTAACCACCATAACCTTTATCGGGATGCAAGAAGTCTTATAGAGAGGATGTGTCGGTCACCACTTCATTAAGATGATGTTGGTGAAGCATGCCTCGCGAAGGTCAGAAAAGAACCACAGTGTGTGCAGATGAAGTCGCTTTGATCGTGCAATGGCTGAGAGAGAGAGAGCCCAGTGGTGACATGAGTCATGAGCTGATGCAAAGTAGAATGACATGTAGTTCGCTGTGGGAGAATATGTGATGTGAAAATCTGACCCCTCTGAGCTACAACTGAGAAAGATGATGTCGCCGATATATGGGTCCATTTGAGATGGATTGGTGGATATGGTTGTGTTTATCCTTGCCCCTTAGGATAACATGATGTATAATGTGTTACATAAGTCTGATCTAGAGCACTATGTGAGGTACCCAAGCCATGTGTTGAGCCCTGAACCTATTCAGCTTTTGAGAGGCTGAAATGTCCTGAGTCACCTATGAGGGTACGCTATACCAAGGTAAGAAAGAACTCAGATGGAAGAATATGAGATGATGAAGGTTCTCGGGAAGCACCATGGAAAGGGTGAAGCCACATGGGAGCCATGATGGACATATGAAAGGCTTATCCTGTTTGTTTGCTTGCTTGATGGAATTTTGAGGGCAAAATTCTTATAAGAGGGGAAGGATGTTACAACCCCAATTTTGGGTTCATTTGATGAGAAATGTAATTTCTTATATTAAAGATAAATGAACAAATAATGATGTTTTGATTGAATGCATGAATTTTGTTTGCTTTGTGGGCTTTATTGGCTATTGGGTCCAATAACAAGGAAATTCAATTAATTAATGAATAATTGAGAATTGGAGATAAGAAAGAGGTAGAAACCTCTAGAAGGCAAATAGATGTAATCCAAGGATGGATTTCATGCCTCTTGGGTTCCTTGGGTTCCAAGGAGTCTAAAAATTGCATAGAGAATGCAATAAGAAGAGAAAAGATCAATTAAATATTTCTTTGTTAAGAAAGAAATTGAAAACAATGGTGATATGTGGAAAATAAGTGGGAGGAGGTGTAATTAAGATATCCCTGATGGATTTTCGTATCCAAAGGATTCCTAATATTAAAAGGAATACCAATGAGGAAAATAAGAGAGAAATAAAAGAGAAATTCTCAAAAAGAGATATTTTAATAAGAAAAGAATAAGATAATAAGAAAAAGGATGAAAGATAAAGAAAGAGGAAAAAGAAATATTCCCAAGAGGGGATTTCGAGCCATTAAGATTCCTTGAGGTTCAAGGAACTCAAAATAATAATTTAATAGCAAAGGAAAGAGAAAATAGGTGAAATATATATATATTTAAGAGATATTTTGCACTTAAAGAAAAGGAACGTTTTCTTTGAGATAATGAGCCAAATTTTGGTAGAGAGGTAGATTAAATCATTATGGACGTTCCCTACAAATTTGGGATCAATTGGATACTTGGTCTGAGAGTTATAACTTTTAAAAGTTTCTCTAAAGTGTTGGGTTTATAATAAATGTCACGATTAAATCATTTATCTTTTTCTTTGGCGCATGCGATGACGACCCTTGGATCTGAGATGGACGGTGTCTGTTCCGTCACTTACCTTGGGTAGGAAAGGGAAAGAGGAATAGTAACTTAGATCTTTCATATTTGATTTCCTCCCCCTGCAGTTAAAGTGCGAATCTAGGATTCACTCCATTAGATTCACGAGAGAAAACCACACCCATCCATACCAAGTTTTCCGTACTTTGGAGGGCTAAATAGGAAACCCCTAAATCTCGAGAAGTTTCTCTGCCATAGTCTAAGACTATAAAAGGGTATGTATCCCTTCCCTGCGAGTTCACGAATGCCTTAGAACTGCTCCGCGTCACCCAACGAAGTTGACCCTACAAGCAATTGAGCAATTAGCAAGTCTTTCTCCATGTTTTACCTTCCATAGCCGCCGGCGCATAGTCTATCTTTTCTCCCTATTCAGTGCACCCCCAACCTGTTTGAACCTTCCATCCAGTTCAGGTTGGAGGTCCGGGGCTGATGGCTCCTTTTTCGGCCGATGAGGGGCCCTGATGCCTGAGGTCAACCATGAGGTTGACCGTAGCTGGGCGCTGCCTCACGAGACCGTCGAGAGGTAGAAGAAGGATGTGTCTGGACGGCTTTTCCCAGCCCACACCAAGACGACAGCCTGGGGTCTTAAGGGTAAAATGGGAAAATCCCAACAAGGATGCGCGTGAGAAAAAGAAATAAAAGAACAGGCCGCGGAGCTGACGTGGCGTGCAACCATTGGTCCATCACGTGATTTTCTTGGTATTTTCATAAATAAAAATCGGTAACTCAGATGAGGGAAGTTAATACATGAAAGTTGTGTAGAAAAATGCAAGGAAACTGATAAAAATATTTTGAGAACCTAATTCTACACCGTTTTGCAAAAATACCCTAATTTTCTAATAAAGTGTATTAAAAGTTGATGAGAAACCCTAATTGAATGTTAATGGTGTAATTTGGTGAATCAATAGGTCAAATTGATAAGTTTAACCCTGTTAATGATAAAAGTGGTTTGATTATCCGTTTTAAATGCAAAGATGCCTAAATTAGAGTTGTAATACATAAAAGAAGGCTAATTTATATGGAAACCCTAAATTGGGATAAAAGGAGATAAAAATCATATTTATTTGGAATAAGATACTCATATGCTTAATAAAGATCCTAAAACTTGTTAAGAGTGCTACAATGAGAAATTAGGGGTTTTATGTAGTTTTGATAAATTAAGAATTATAATAATGAAAGAGGAAGTAAAAACCCTAATTTCCAAGGGAACCCTAAAATTGGAATTGAAATCCTAAAGAGTGTGATGAAATTGGATAAATATTAATAAAAGGAAATTTGTACTTTTATTTCAGGATTTCTATTCTTGCTTGCTTGATTGGGTTTCCCTACATATTTGATTCTGTCTTGAAATCTGCAATCAAAGGTATGTGGTTAATTATGGATAACCGCCTTAGTTTCCCGAGGATTTTCCGAATGATTAATCACATTGAATGCACATTATCTGTTGGATGTTCATACTTGCAAATCATAAAGTCACTATGATTATCACATTAAAAATAGAAGTATGTATTCTCACACCCACATGCCACCCTGATGGATGATGCCAAAGGTCAGGCCCAGATGGGTAGACCAATGGACACCTTGAGCGGTTACCCCAGGCACCAAGCTCGGGAATGAGAAGGTGGCCTATGATATTGCATGACTAGTGGGCACCATGAGTGGTGACCCCCAGGCACCAAGATCGGGATTGAGAAGGTGGCCTTAAGTCATTGGCAAAGGGAACCCTAAGGTGGGTATGCCAGGGTTAGGGCAAAAGCGGTGGAGAATGTCATACTGAAAAGTGTAAATTGGCTTGTTAATTAATTTGATTGTGAATACTAAATTGTTAGCCATATTTGCAAGATTTTGGTTGTTCCCACATACCAGTATATTTCGATATACTGACCGACATTTTGTTTGTCGGCAATTTAGGAACAAAAATTGAAAGAACAAACAGTAAAGTGACACATTGTGAAAGTAAAACATAAAGTGCAAGGAGGATTAGTTAGAGTGGATTCAAGCTTGGATAGATAGATTCCCAACATTTTCAAAGGTAAGTAAAGTTTTAATTTTATACCAAATTCCAGTTAGTTAGTAGAATTTCATAATTATTATTGATTATTTGTCGAACCTTTGATCATGTTAATTGAATAACAACTCTGACCTTTGGGTCTCCCTTAATTGGGGGTTACCGGGAGTCGGGGTCGTTACACCTACTTCATTCCACCTAGGTTATATATGATTGATCTCTCCATTCATTCTTAAAAGGAGAGCCGCTTCCATTAGTTGGTAGTTAGGAAAAGAGCAATGTAGATAGGGAATCACATGATGCACCAAGTGAATGCCTAATTGACTATGATAATAATTGCTCTATTGATAATGTTTCATTAATATAAGGGTGGACATCTTTAATGAATATTTTTGGTTGCTTAAGAGTAGTTAATTGTTCAATTGTCAATAAGGGCCGGTTTGGGAGCGCCATGTGGGGTAATCGAGAAGAAATTCATATTCCTTGTCCTTTTGCTGAGTTGTCTCAAGCAGATCTGAGGGTGTGTTTCTCGAGGGCAAGAAACATTTAAGCTTAGGGGGTTTTTATGCATTGAATAATTGTCGCTTTTCTCAGACTATTTTACCATATGTTTTGTGCACTTATTGCTCATTTCGATATTACTTGTGCAAGATTTATCATTATTGGTTTAAGACACTTAATTGCATCAAATATTTGTTATTTTATACTCCAAAATGATTTATCATGATTTTTGGAGCTTATGTTCTTTCTTGTGCTATTTCAGACAAATTGAAAAGAATTGAATCAGCTCGGTACCACCAACACATCTATCGATGGTAACGACATCAGAAGAAAAGGAACATAGATGAATCGAGTAAACTCGATAGTATCGATACTACCAAAATTTTAATAGGAGCGCATCTGAAGGTGTCTCAATGATACTGACGTCCAAGTCGGTGGTACCAACTTAAACCAAAAATTAATTAGGAGATTTCAAGAAAAATCTTGATGCTACTGACATATCATCGGTAGTACCGACAATTTACAAAGGATCCAAAGTTGAGAAGGTATCGGTACTATCGACACAATGTCAGTAGTACTGACTTGTCATGATCAAGCCAGATTAAAGATCGCAGTTAATCCAATGGTTGCGACTTAAGGACACCCTAAGTCACTTCTGTGTCTAGGGGGGATTGCGGTAAGACCTAGATATCACGTTCTTTTCCATTGCATGACAAGCAAGAGCTGAGAGAGGAGAAAAGAGAGGAGAAAGCCATGTTCTGGGCTATTCGGGCACCTCCAGTGGACATATTTGCAGCCAGAGGATAGCAAATTGACACATTTGAGAGAGGGAGTCATCTGGACCGCCTTCTTCAGGAGTTGCTTTAGTTTTCTAATGTTTCCCACATTTTTCTTTTCTTTTCCCATGTGTATGATAATGGAAATCATGCAGGGCCAATCCCCTTTGTTCCTTAGGACCCGAGAATATCCTGATTTTGCATTGTACTTAACATAATAAATTAATACCTATGTTTCTCTTAATTTTTGGACATATCTCTATGATTGTTTCATGAATTATCTATGTTTGATCACCATAGGTGCTTTATTAGACCTTTAATTGCTTCGAGAAAGGGATTAAGGGTTGGACATGCTATAGATTTACATAGCTTAGACTGCACTTCGAGATAAGACCTACAGATGTGAAGGGAATAACCTAGAGAATGCATTGAAGCACCTAAATAATAATTGAATTTCTATGAGAGTGGGGTTTGTATTAGATTAGGTAGTGAATTATGCTACGAGAGTGGGTAATTCTTACTACAGGTCCCTTAGTCTAGGGTCAGGAGGAATAGATATTAATGAAATAATGTCATTTGCAATGTGAACCGTGGTGAAACTGTAATCTTAAGGAATCCATTCCAACTGTGATCACAACCCGATAATTTTAGTTTTCATTCTTGCAGTTTAATTAATTAATCAACCAATCACTCTTTTTCATAGGTCTAGTTGATTAGTTTACCATTAGTAGTAGTTTTTTTACTCACGTTTTCTCCGTGTATGTAACCCGGTCCTCTTTGGGTCTATATTACTTCAGTATGTGCACTTATGTTTTGTAGGTGTAGTAAACACACATAAGACGATGCCTCCACCTCTGCCAAGTCTTGAATATTCTGTCTCAAGCGAGGCATGACCAATGATGCCCTTACTAGCATCGGTTGAAAACTCCCATATGCCACTGTCAACCTCACTACTCGTTCATCATCACAACCGATCTAGTAATTTAAAGGAGGAAGATCCATAACTCCAAGTCTGCCTTAGATGAACGTTTGGGGGTGAATTTGATGTTCCATTGTCCACCATTGGTTTCCGTTTAGAAGATAATCATCCACAGATCATGGATGTGCCTTATTTATGTAGTGTAATGATGACTCTCTTCCTTTCTTTGCATGATAATCTTGTTATGGTTTCCATGAGAAATTTTTCATCTTACTAGGGTGTGGGAATTAGCCACACTATCTATTTTTTGCTCTTTATATTGTTTTTATACATGTATGAACATTACTTGTTATGGACTAAAAGTTTTATGGTTGAAAATCTTGTTTGGTCAACTATTTTGCATGTTAATTGGATCTTGGACGTAGTGAACTTTCAACCTAAGATCTAACATTTCATTTGGTCCAAGTTAAACCCTTGATGAGAACTTCTAATATATGTTTTCTAAGATAACAGATAAATGATCTCCATGTAATGTAACAACAAGCTTAGAATAACGTTTGTATGATTTAAATTCTAATTCTGAAAGAGGTATTTATCCAATCTCAGATATGTATGACCATACTAATTGTGATGCAGTAAGAGTGTGAACAATAGGTAGAGGTGGTGAAACCCATTCACCCTAGGACTTCCATCATCCAATAAACACAACACTTATCCAGTCTTTTTGTTATTGCAACCTTAGTTTAACTAAACCAAATCCAGCCTTCATGTTAAGCTCTAGTTCTTGTCAATTACATTAATTATATTATTGTTTGATAGGTTGTTCACTGGATTTGATCATGTACTATACTATGATTATATCTATCTGCTTTCCGGTGGGATTGTTGTGCTTCAGTTTAGGTTAAACCTATGAATTTTATCTCTAGGGAATTTGTATTTGCAATAAATCACTGCATCACTTTTTAGTGCACTTTGATCTTTGAGTTGTCCATCCATGGTGCTCTTGCCCAACTTCGACCCTTAGACACTTAGGTAGGTTGAAGTTGACAATGATGACACTTTGGGATCCTCCATGTATGTTTTAGTCATTAGGATCATATATCCTTATACTTCCATCAATTAGTATCCAATGTACCTAAGAAAACATGCAAAGAGCATCCATAAGTGAATTTCACAATACATTAATTATCGGGACTGTAACATGCATTATGAAACATCAAGATGTTAATATACATAAAAAAGACTCAAGATGGAGACCCAACCTTGGGCTCCATCACTGCCCTAAGATCAAAACATACTTGTCCTCAAGTATGCTCTGAGTAAATCTCTTTTAATCAATTAATAAATGATAAATGAGCACACACATGATTGTTGACGACACAAGTTCAACCCTAACTATGTACATGCAACCCACCTCTCTATTCTCTTCAATCACAGTTCAAAAGTGACCAAAACAAATCACACAAAGTCTTCCCACATATGCCATAAAAAATTAGGTAAGTGATATGATATACATAAGCCTTTGGGTAAAATGATTTCATATATGCATTCATCCAAAGCAATTAAGAATGTAGGTTCACTTGCATGCATTTACTCCTATAATTCAATCCACCCTATTTGACCTACCTGGATATGATTGGGGTTATGGGGGTTAGTTTTTGATGGTTCCTAGCCTAATAGGCATGCAAAAGGAAGAAGGGGGTTACGAAAGGATATCAGAGTGCTATTACATAGGAGTGTTCATCTTTTCTTTCTTTTGTTAAATGTGATTACATAGGAGCATCTTTTATTTGTTTTGTTTGCATTTTTATTTTTATTTTTCTTTTCCATTTGTGTAGCCATGGAATATGGTTGAAGGAGTGGAGAGTATGAAGGAAGGGTTAAGACCAGATTTAGAAGGGTGTCCATGGCTTACTATTTTTGTGCCTTTTGTCATCTTTTCATGAGGCAAAGGGGTAAGAAGTGATGGAACAATAGTGATCAAAAGAGGGATCAAACAATGTAGATTTATAGAAAAGGGGTTCATGGATGTAAGCTATTCCAGAAATAATCACAAGCCAAGTAAAAGTCACAATGAATGATCATTTATGTCCAACCACATTCTTTGCACAATCAATAATCAAACCCTAAGCTTCCATGGCTTTTTATAATTGGATCTTAGCCATTCAATTCAAGAGGAGAAAAGTGGGAAGCATGTATACATTCAAGCATGTACTATATCAGTTAAAGAGAATATATTGAGATGAGTTACCACCATCAAAGGTCATTCAATTTAGTTCCACCTCAAAGAGATAGAGATTAAGCTAGAACATATTTTAGGACATGATATTTCAAATTCAGATAGAGTTGGCAAAATGATGCCAAATGCCCATATTCACATCAACATTGGGGCTGTAAATGGGTACGGGTAGACCCACAGACCCACAAATCTAGACCCTTAAAAAACCCTTCACGGGTCTAATTTTTTATACCCACATACCCTTGGTCCAATAATGGGTATGCTTGGACCCAGACCCGCTAGACCCATGTACCCGCTAAACATGAGTAACTACTTAAATAATATGTTATATATATCATACTTTACTAGTCTAACTAATACAATTCTTGAGATTATATCCTACTCTAACCACAATAAGGTTAGGACTAGTCATATAATTAAGAATTAAGTATTCTAGTTACAATAATGAACATCATATGTAAACTTAAAATAAAAATGTCTACTAATTTACATTACTATCTGCATAAGTTAAATGTTATGATCATGACTACAAATATGTAAACAATTACTCAATTAATGTTAATGTATAAAATATAGTATTGTTTAATAAAACTACTACATGATAATATACTATACAATAACAATATCTTGTTCTATTAAATATATATAACATAGTCATTTCTCTTACATAAACAATATGATAATTTATAGAACCACTTAACCCTCATACCCGCACTGCATACCCGCTATTATTGCGGGTACAAGTATGGTGCGGGTCCATATTTTATATTATGTGGGTCTAGAACCGGAACCAGACACACTAAATTAGATGGGTATGGGTATGGGTATGGGTATGGCCAGACCCGCACCGTTTACACCCCTAATCAACATATGAATAGAGAGATGGAAATTACATGAAATGAAATCCTAACTAAGAACACACAAGGAAATTACAAAAGCTACATGTAATGCAATGCAATGGATGGCATGACAAGAAAGTGCACTTTTTTGAAATTTTTTGGGAAAATGTAAGAAAATAAGCTAGTTTACAAGCATGGATGAAAGGATATCAAATGAATGGGAAAACTAGACAAGTATAGGGCCTAGTTAAGAAATTGATCATCTCATGAAGAATTTAGAACAAATGAACATAGCAACTAGGACTTATTGACCTACCATCCAAGCTTTTAAATCATGTTGATCCACATGAGAAAGAGTCTTAAGATACAAGGGTAATAGTCATGGTGCTTGTGGTGGAAAATATTAAGGTGGAGTGCAGATTCATGTCACTTAAGTGAGGAGGTCAAGGTCCATCACGTCTGTATCTGGAGAATCGATGTTATATTCAGCTCTCACCATACATGTGGTGAAGAGAACATGCAGGGTGGGTGATTTCACATAGATTTTTAGTCCAATTCAATTTTTGGATTCTTCTCATCTTAGATCTTTCATGAGTTGGCCACTTCATGGATCATTCTTCAAGTTGATTTCTTGTTCTAAGATGAACAAAAGATAACAAAATTATCAAGTATGGTGTGTGTGTTTCTTGGAAATTTACAAAACAAAAGTATAGCCAAGAAAAAATTAGGTGAAAAAGTATTCAAACCTACGTGGATTGCCTCCCACTATTGCTAAGTTTATTTCCTTCATCCAAGCAAGGTTTTCTTCTTCTGTTCTCATATAATGGTTTGAAAGAAAGAAAAGAAGGCGCCGAGCAGCTTTGTAGCTTAGATGTCTTTACCTTCACCCGAAGGCCAGGATCCAGCTCTCTGAGCACACGCAAGTGTGTTTGGGGGTTGGACCAGATAGGGTAGGAGGAAACATGAGGGGATGTTTCATCCTCATGTCAACCTATGGTTCTGGTCGGTTCGTATTGTGAAAGCCACCTCTCGACTGATAAAATAATGGTCACATTCTTTAAATAAATCACTTTCTCATTGGCATTAAATAGTTTATCACAATCCATATCTCATACTAGTCCTCATATCTTTCCACATCAACTTTGTCCTTATTCTCATCTTGATGTGTTGAGGTCTTGAATATGTTGAGGGTAAACATCAAATTCATGAAGGTAATCATCATAGAATCTGAGTGTACATGAATATCAAAGTCGTTTGTAGCCAAGAAGGGCCTTCCCAAGATTATGGAAATTTTCTTGTCCTCTGGCTCCATATCAAGAACAATGAAGTTCATCGGGAACACCACCTCCATATCTGTTCAAGCGTCACTGACACATCACCCACTATAGCCTTTAGGACTTCAATAAATTGTTCAACTAGTTGTGGAGTACAATTTTCTGGCTTCAATTTGCTGAAGCCCAACTCAAGATAAAAACTATAGGGCATGGGATTCACAATAGAACCCAAGTCAATCAAGGAATTCTCGATGAGTAGGTCACCAATGTGGCATTGAATCAGAGGGTAATGGGGTAAGATCTCACGTTCTTAGCAAGCTTAATTTTCTTTGGCATTCTCCCCACCGTCTTTCACTTTAAGGCACACATATCCTTAAGAAATTTTATACAGGTTGGAATTTTCTTGATTGCATACAACAACATGATATTGACCTTCACTTGGCTAAAGACTTCAATAATAATAACATTATGCTTATTCCTCCTCTAGGATGAAGGATCATCTAAATCATCAGGGAAAGGAGGCTCATTTCTACTCCTCTTGCTTGAATCACCAAGACAATCTTTCATTATCACATAAGGATCCCCTTGAGTCATAGGTGGGATATCATGAATCACATTGGAATAGAGGGAATAGAAACAATCCCAAATGGAGTAGAGGGTGGAAGACTTGGAATCATAAAATCAAGAAAACACATAACACCATAATTTTCTTTCATCATGCTATGATCCATGATCTTATCTTGTATTTCTTTATCAAGACATCCTTGATTAAGATGATCTTTTCTCATTTTGCTTTTGGACTGCTCAACAACTTTACCAGTCCCCAAGATAGTCACTGCATTTAGGGAGGAGAAGTAGCTTGTGATGCTTGTTTCGAGACCTCTCTTTTGATTAGAATAACTACCAACCATTAGAGAGAAACCCTAAATGTAATCCCGAGTATAAAATAAAATAACAAATTCTCAACAAAGGCGATTAAAACAATATATGAAAACTGCAGATCAATTTTTTCCTTATTCTTTCTTCATAATTTTCATAAACCAATGTCACATCAAGGACATCACATTAAGATATTACAATTCTTATTCAATTCCATTAAAAACAACATCAAATCTTACTGCTCACATGCAGTCCAGTTTACAACATATACAAGTACATTAAAATTTGATACACTACCCATCCCAGGAAAGAGAGAGTATTGTGACAATCTAATCTATCTAGATTATTCTATTTATATCTTCTTTTTCATGACCCATCCGTTGGACAGTGTCATACCTAAAAACATTTGAAACAACTTCATGAGAGTCATATAGAGCCCCACTGAGTGGATACCTACCACTCAAGCTAGGTACACGCATCACCATTAAATTAAGTATAATGAACTTGAAAGAAACATGTAGATGTTGAAAGGTCTAGTAGATAGTATAGCATAAGTAAAATCTAGTTTGCAACAATAATAATCAAACAAATAAGGTAATTACTTAAACAAGATATAACTTTAATACAACTTTTAGAGCATGTATATGAACAAATTTGTAGATACTTCTTAGTTCAGATTAAAAATCCTTCTACATGAGTAACAAGTCAAGATATAAGAATTTTGAATCATTACATAACAATAATATAATCTTTGTGACCCTCCACCAGCCAGACTGGGAACATGTCCTACAACCCTGAATCTAAAGTACACATCAACCATGTATACCAAATAGTACTGTCAAATAGCAAGCAATTCAAATCATATTCATCGTGAATATAGATCCCAGCATTTACTACTTGTCAACAAGATAGATCAGAATATGAAATAGATAATCTCTATAACAACATGATTATTTTCCACAACAAGTAACATAATCGAAAATGGAAAATTATCGGCTAGCAGTACAACGAATGTAACAAACATTTAAATCATATCCTACATGGCTCGTCATCTTTTTTCCTGTTCCTCACCAAGTAGAAGTCACCATGCCCGATTCTCATGTCAACGACTCACTATCACTATTTAGGGTTTAGCCGACCATCCTAGGATATCAACAACAGACCCTAGCCACCTTAAGGTTCCCTAAAGAGGCTCACGTCCTCATCTTAGGTAAACGAGATAGGAACCATCAAAACAATATATCACATATCACAACATTTCTCATATTTTCATATTTCACATATTTCGTTTCATCACAGTATAATCCTCATGGGCATAGACTTTCACAGTAAGGATTTAGGACCAGAGCCACTCCAGACGACTCACTCCTAAATCTTGGTGGTCTAACCTTTAAGGTCTCGATCCACACTTCAGAAATCCTTCTCATAATTCATTGATTATTACAAGGAGATTTGTTTTCTTTCTCCACTGTGGACCTCAGGGAAAACTCACGGTGTTCAAGGCACCTAACTAGATGTATCATCATTTCTCACTTGTTATTAATCTCATTTATGCATTTTAAAAGAATTCAAAACATCATTTATCATGTGTGTATTCTCACATAACTATAATAACATGAAATAGATTGGGCTTATCAAGAAAGACAATGACCAAAACAAGAAGTACAACAATATACAATTTTCAACACATATAACTATTTACATTTCCATGTCTTCTCATATCAATCATCATCAGTGGACTTTTAGCCCTAGACATAATCTCATTGTACAACATTTATCCCCATCAAGGTTTTACCATTATAGGTGGGCTTTTATCCCAAGACATAATCTCATTGTCTAGCATTTACCCTCATCATCATTTCTCAAAAGTAATCATAGAATTTAAATTCATTCTCAACATATTTCTTATACATTCATTTCATATCATAATTCTCATTGAGTACTAATAGAAATATTTGAACCAACAACAATATAATCATATAGACATCTCATGTCATTCATAACACTCAGAATAGGATTAACATGCAACAAATACTTACTCTATCCAATTTCTATAGATATGATTGAATCTCAAGTATAAACATACATAACACATTTAATACTTACCTATGACTATTTGCCATTCTTCAATTAGGGATACTATTTAACGCATAAGTGATCTCATTTGAAGTCTATCAGAAAAGGCCATCCTTAGAATACAAGTATCCTAGCGTATAATTACAATCTAAGAGTACATTCTTATAGACCAAATCATACATTCACTACAACAAAAATATCCATTAGTGGCATTTTATAAATAGGCATTTCCAAAAAATGCCACTACACATTCAGTTTTACAAGTGTTTGTTATTTAAGTGCCATTAAATTAAGTATTATAAGTGGTAGAAAAAGAATTGCCCAACACCTGACGTTTTAACTTTTTTTTTTTGTAGAACCCAGGAGGCTATAATAATAATCATGCCCTCCTCTTGCACGCCAGTAAGGAAATAGTTTACAAGGTTCTTTATTCATAGAGAATTGAAATGTGGTAGTACTACTACCATTACATCCATATTTATATAAAACTTCTATTAAGTATTCTGGAGGCCTACTATAGTTAAAATACCCATTCCTTTGTTTCTGGTGGAACCTGGCCATTAAATCTGCTGTCTGGTTTCCCTCTCTGCACTCATATGTTATTGACCAATGATCTTTCCTCCTCATGTGAGCCTGTATTCTACTGATGATGTTTGCATACCTCGGGTTTTTTTTCCAGTTCCCACTTGAGCATATCAACTAACACCTTGCAATCAGTACTTAAGATAAGTTTTTGGATGTTATTATTGGTTGCTGTAGTGAGAGCTAAGTCAACAATGATAGCTTCAACATATACTGCCGATGATGTTATAATGTTCCTTGCATGTCCACCCATCCAGCAGCCTTGATGATCGCGTATGAAAACTACTGTTGTAGCCTTTTTCTTTGTCCAAGCTGCATCCGTATTCATCTTAACAACTCCTAGTGGAGGTTTTGTCCGTAGGTTAGATTTCTATTGTCTGCTGTCCTTTCCTCGTGCAAATTCTTGTGTGCCTTTATGTTAAGCATAACCTCTCTTTGTACATTCCTGGCCACCACTTGCGATGTGGTACACATTTTATTGAAGATGTGGTTATTTCGTGCCTTCCATATCATCTAGCATGTAATCAGAAACTCAAGAAGATCGTTAGTTCTTCTTTTGATCTCCTCTTTGAACCAATCTTCTGAATTTGAGTGGAGCAGGTCGTGTATCATTCCAGATGTCGTATAAGCTGTCCACACTTCTTTCGAATGGCGGCAATCCCGCAGTGCATGTGTAATGGACTCGTCTTCCTCATTGCATCATTCACACGTGCTGTTAACAGTCAGCTTTCGTTGTTTCCTTCTGCTATTAGTGAGTAAAGCCCCGTGCATTGCGGTCCATGCAAAGTATTTCACCTTGGGAAAGACTTTCACTCCCCATATCTTACTCCAGTCTCCTGATACTACCACCTCATGTTCCCTCCGTATCACATTATATGTAGTTTTTGTAGTGAATGACCCATTATCTGTTGCATTCCAGATTCTGATGTCCTTCATCTTCTTGCTCGCGGGTGGCTCTATATTTGTTATCTTTGCACATCATGCTGTAGGTAGCCAATGCTTTAGGAAACTCTCATCCCATTGTCCATTCTCCAGAATAGTAGTTGCTACCACTAAGTCTTTTAGTGTTTCGGGAATAGGATGAAGAGCCTCATTGGCTAGTTTGATGCCTGGTTCTGCCCACACGTCATACCAGAAATTTGTTGAACCTCTGTTGCGTACAAGGATGTAGGAGCTATTTTCAACCCGATTTTTACACTGCAGGGTAGCTTTAGCCAATCTAGACAGGTTATGGCAATGGTCATCGTTGTGTTCCTCATATCGTTTCTTCATGAATTTGTTCTAGTAAGTGTTCCGTCCATTTGTAATATCCCAAGCACTCTTAGAGATAAGTGCGAGATTCCAATCCCTCATTGTTTTTAAGCCTAATCCTCCCTTATCAATGCTGTTTGTGACCTTTTTCCATGCCACGAGTGACATATGATTAGATTTATGACATCCTCCCCAAATAAAACATTTTATACATCCATCTATACGATCATAGATGTTCAAAGGCAACACTGACATTTGCATAACATAAGTGGGTATGGCCTCGAGAGTAGACTTTGCGAGACATATTCTGCATGCTAGAGATAACGTTCTAGCTGCCCAACCTGTTGCTCTGGATTCCACTTTATCAATGACTCCTGCATATGTTTGTTTGGTGACCCTAGAATGAATTATGGGCACTCCAAGGTATCTGCCGATGTCCTCAGTTTCCAGGAATCTGCATAGTTTTGTAATCCGTGTTCTTGTATTTTAGGGCACACTTCTAGCATAGTAGGTCTGTGTTTTTGCAATGGATATTGCTTGTCCTGACACCTCTTCAAACATCTTAAAGCACTTCTTGATCATTTTCATCTGTTTGTGAGACCCTTCCCCGAATAGTAGAAGATCGTCAGCAAAACAAAGGTGTGATATTGATAAACCACCTCATCCCAGTTTAACTGCTTTCCATTCTCCTCTTTCTACTAGGTTGTTTATCATTTGGATGAGTCTTTCGATACATAGTATGGAAATATATGATGAAAGAGGATCCCCTTGACGAAGGCCCCTATTGGGTTTAAATGGTTCTGTGCCTGTCCCATTCCAAAGAATTGTACAACTTCCAGTAGTGATGGAGTTTAAAATGTAACTATATATATTCGAAGGGAGATGTAGTTTCTGCAGTGTGTTGCGAATGAAAGCCCATGATAGTTTGTCATATGCCTTTGAAAAGTCCACCTTGATTGCCATGTTTGCTCTCCCCTTCTTCTTCTTCATGCTGTGGAAGACTTCCTGGGCGATAGAAATGTTATCAGATATACGTCGTCCAGGTATAAAAGCACTTTGAGATTATGAGATCCATCCTGGCATATAATTCTTCAGGCGTTCAACTACCACTTTCGATATCAGCTTGAGGTAGAAATTATTCAGAGAAATCGGCCGGAGTTGATCATAGGATAGAGGTGTTTTTGTCTTTGGAATTAGTACCACAGTAGAATCACAAAGTTTTTCGCCAAGCTCTCCTCCTCACATGGCATTGGTAGAAGTCATCATGATGGCCGGTTTCATTGTATTCCAATTGCTCTTCACAAATAACCCATTCGTGCCATCAAGTCCCACCGCCTTGTAAGGATTGGTTCTTTTGATAATATATATGCACTTTTCCTCCTTCAGATCTTCAGCTAGTTTCTGGCATTGGTCCTGCGTGAGATGCTTGAACTCTCCTGGTATGCGTTCCATAGTGTGTACATCGCGGTGGATAAGTTCAATTAGTATTTCCTGGAAATGGCTGCGTACCAATTCCCTCAGTTTGCTTTCATCAGTTATCCATTCTCCTTCCTGATTCTTCAATTGCAGTATGGTATTATGTCTATGTCTTTGATTGACATATGCACTGTAGAACCTGGTGTTGGAGTCCCCATCTCGCAGCCAATCTATATGGCTTCTTTGCTTCCATTCTTCCTCTTCCTCTTTTAAAATTTCTTCCAACCGTAGTTTCATGTTTATGTAAATGCTCTCTGTGATATCATTATAGTTGAATGCAATGTCCTTTTCCAGCCATCCCAGGTTGCACATTAACAAGCTTTTTTTGTTTCACTCATCCCTCATGCACCTACGGCCCCAATGTATGAGTTTGGGATTCACTTTCTCCAATGCCGTGTTGAAGTCATTCACATTGTTCCACCCTTCGACGAGTAAATCTTTGAATTCACTGTTCTTGTTCTACACTGCCTTCATGATGAACCTTCCCGATATCCTCCTTGGAATCATGTTTCTTACCAACAATGGATTATGGTCTGAGTGCATTCTTCGTAGATGCACAACATGATAGTTATGATATTTCTGTAGGAAAGTATGGTTAGCAACAACCCTATCTAACCTTTGTTGCAGAGATCCCCTTTTAAAAGTGAATTTGGGTCCCGAAAATCCCATGTCTGAGAGACCTGCCTCCAACAATGTTTCCTAGAAAACTCTAGCTTCATTTAAATTATAGTGAATGCTGCCACTTCTTTCGCTAGGATTGCACGTAGTGTTAAAGTCCCGTAACGCAATCCATGGCTTGGATATGGAATGCCCCATATGTGTGATATGTTTCCAAAGTAGTTGTCTCACTGCAGTATGAGGATTGGCGTATACAAATGAGACAACAATAGAGTTGTTAATGCAACAGGTGATGAATTGTCAATGATAATTTATGATCTTTAAATCACATTCAGCTTCATTCCAACAGACCCAAATGCCCCTGGAGAATCCTTAGGCTTCTACTTTGAAGGAGTTTGAGAAGTTCAGTCTTTTAATGGTCTGCCGTTCTTTCTCTCCACTTATCCATGGTTCAGCTAAGGCTATAATCTTCAGTTTGTGATGTGCAATCAATTCCTTAAGGTTTTGGATGTGCCCTTGTTTTCCTACTCCCCTTATATTACAGTACATTAAGTCTAACATGGAATGATGGATATAGGGTTTGTATGATTTTCAGGGGCTTCCTCTTCCTCCATGCTTGCTATTTGCATTTCCAGCTCCTCATCCTTTGGGGTGTAGTTGTCTTCCCCCCCTTCAGCCTGCTGAGTTTGCTGCTCCGATGTGTATGATGGCTGTGTTTGGCAAATTGATTTCTGAGAGCTTTTCCTTCTAGATACTGATGCTGCGAGTTGTTGTTTCTTTTTCCTCTTCATTTTGGTTCTGTTGCTTTTACATTTTCTGCCCATACCTGCTACTGCGTTAGACACTAGAGCCTCATTGATTTCATTTAGTTCTGCGTTTGTTATCAGACTTTGTGAACTCTGATTTTTTCCCTCTTCATTTGTCTCGCAATGTCCTTCGGTTGTTTCCTCCAATTGTATCACTTCGATGACTTCATCAACTTCTGGTGAGACTTCCATATGCTTCTCAGTATTCTCCTTTCCTTCCTTTTTTTCCTTTTTGCTATTCTATTCTTCAATATTCATCCTACCCTCAGAAACCCCTTTCAAATTCCCCACATTTTCTGTTTGACTGGTTGCCTTTTTTTTTCTTCTCCACACCTTTGCTGTCTTCTTGGTCTGTCCTTCACTCACGTCATTGGTGCTCGTCGGAACAGCTCCCATTTCTGCTTGATTTGTTTCCTCAATGGCCTCCTCATTCAGGTTGTCAAACACATTCTGTATATGTAGTCTTGGTTGCTCTATATCGGTGTTTGTGTTCCTACGTCTTGCTCTCTTGGACCTCTGCGTCTGCCAGCTTTCCTCAAATGCATTTTGTTCAGCCGATGTGTTCAATTGTTTCTTATCTACTGCTTCATTCTCATTTGTGGGACTTTCTAATTGTGTCTCATAATTCTTCGACATATGTCCTTCCTGTCCGCATAGTGCACAGGCCCATGGAAGTCCTTCATAATAGACTTCATATTCAACCCTGTTGATGAGTATCGTAGTGGCCAATTCTCTTGACATGTCCAGCTCCAATGCCATCCTGACAAACTTACTGCGGGATCTTCTCGCCGTATGCTCATCCACTTTGATGAGTCTACCAAGTGCAAGTCCCAGGTACTCGTACATGGTAGGTACATATAAATGAATGGGCAGATTCAGGACTCTTACCCATATTACTAGTAATTCTGGGAAATCCTCCTTTGGCTTGAACGTGGGGTACTAGTCCCATACTACCAGATTTAACCTAAATATCTTCCATGGACCTCCCGTTAAAGCTTCTTCATAGTCACTTTTGCAGGATAATTGAATCACGAAATGTCCACGTTCCATTTCATACATGTTAAATCTTCCTGTTATCCTCCATAATAACTCCAGTTTATCTCGTAGGGTCATATACCCTATTTCTCCTCCCAGTCGTCATACAACAAGTGCGCATCTCCACGGTTTGATAAGGATATCCTCCGCTTCCAGATTAATGGTGATCGCTGGCTTTCCTTCTAGTTCTCCCAACGTGACATCAGAAACTAGGAGCCTATCTTCATATAGACGGTCCACAAAATTATCATTCAGTACTTGATAGCTATGGCCAGAAACAACTTTGGAGAATGACGGTGGGCTTGATTGTGTCGCTGCTGCCACTCTGTGGTTGATTACGTTCTCCTATTGGTTCTTCGGTGGGCCATCCTTATTATTGACTATGATGTTCTCTCTGATTGTATTTGCTTCAATGTTGTTAGTGTTACCATGATCGGCCGATCCTCCTCTCACCCCGGCGTAGTTAAACTGTATTCCAACCAATGGTATGGTGAACCCTGTTCCGCTTTCTAGATTATCATTAGCTTGCATATGGCCATCCTATGTATCTCCATCTTCCGCTCTGCCCTGGGTGCCTCCTCGATCGACATCAGATTTGGTATTCCGTGCAGCGCCGCCACTGTCGCCCCGACCCCCACGAGCCCTAGTTTTCCCCATTTTTGACGTTTTAACTTTCAATAGTGGCATTTTCTAAAGTCACGTCCATTTTTTTCTATTTCCTTATCCAATTCTACCGAATTGAGACTAGATGTAAATAAAAGAATGTAAAAGAGGAAAGTTAATAGCCTTGCGTTTCTCATTGACAGAGAAAGAAAGAAAGAAAATGCACCCGATGGAACTCCCCTATCCCTTGCCCCCTCGTTATCCTCGTTGCACCAGTGGCGGAGCCAACCCCCTAATGAAGTGAGGGGCACATATAAAAATATTGTTAAGTACATATGTGGAATTCATATTGAGTGTCAACATGTCTCAATTTATCAATTAACTTAGATCTAGAGAGGAAAATAGATGGATCTTACATAAATGAGAAAAGAGGTTGAAGACATTACTTATTACTTGGTGGATTACTTAATTTTAGATTTGTATATATGTAGATTTGTATATGTATATTATAACATTCTACATATATTTTGTGATTTTTTTAGATTTTAGATGAGTTTAAAATGGCGATTTCTAACATTAAAAAGATTTAATCTTTTTTATAAGACCAACTATTTCATTTAATTAATTCTCCATAAATATAAGTCATTTAAAAGAAACCACATAAATTTAATGTTCAATATTGACTGTGTGGATTATTATATAATTATTAAGATCAAACAAGTAACTTTCTACTTGTTGAGTTTGACAACTCAAGTAACTAAAAAGTAACATAAAGCTAAGAAAATTGAATATATAAGTAGTATCACGTGGCAATTACTGTTATTATTTAAAAATCAAGAAAATCACACTATATCAATTCACTACTAAATAGAGATTCTTATGATGGTGTTAAACCTATTTATTAATTTTACCTGATAAATCAATAAATGTTGTGACGATATATTGTTCACTAAATTATTATGATTGTTATTTCTATGTTGCGTTTGGAAATTAGGTAAATGTAAAAAAATTATCTTTGACATCATGATGAAATAATATATATAATTTAGAGGAATAATATTTTTAACTTGCAAATTGAAGTATACTTTTAAGAATCAATTTCATAAGATACATGATATTATATTATTTTAACAAATATTTATTGTTTTATAAAAATTCAAAATAATACACAATTTTTTAAAAATATTATTAGTAAATTAATCATGACTCCATGTACTACTAAGAATATCATATTTCATTTGACGTTATATTACCTAGCACACATTACACTCTTAATAGAAAAAAATTAGCATGCATCCACATACGTAACATATACACATATAGACTATGTTGTTGCTATATTTGTTATAGATTTAGTTATTTATACATAATATAACATTATTTGATATCCCATGGAGTATATTATTAATTAAGATATTGGTTTTTTATTTTCTCATTACATATGTACTTGCTATATTTATTACACATTTAATTATTTATATATTAAATAAAGTATTTGGTATTCTATAAAGTACACAAATAATTATAGATATTAGTTTATTTTTCCTCATTAACCATAGAATTATGTACTTATTATATTTGTTATAGATTTAATTATTTATTAATAGATGATATAAATATATATTTGACATTTCATAAAGTGTACTCTTAATTATAGATCATAAAGTATATTATTAATTATAAATATCAGTTTCTTATTTAATCATTATAAAATTTGTGTAAACTAATAGTTAGCCAATTGACATTAATGTATGTATTTTTGGTATAATTGTTAATATGTTTAATCAAAAACACAACTTGTTAATTATGTAACAATGAGATATATTTATAATAAAGAAACATCATTTATTTTTATAAAATTTGCCCTATATTATTGTATTTATATTTGTAATTCTTACTTAAAATCGAAATTGTGGTAATGTTATTTATAAAAGAAACTTTACATAATTTAAAAATAGGTTATAAGCGTGTGCAGCATATAAAGTATAAAAATAAACATTAACTTTGATACCATGTTAAATATACACAACATATATATGTTTAAAAAATTTCAAAATTGGAGGGGGCACTCCTGCCGCCACTGCGCTGAACAGTTAGGAGTGTTAACCTAATTCCTCCCTCCTTGGCTCGATGTATGTGTAGAACACTAGCCATCCTCAACGATAGTTGATTGAAACTCCTTGTTCAATTAAAACTTCATTTATAGGCGATCGGTGAGAGGGGAGATGTGGACGAAAAGGTACATATGTTTGTTTTCAGTTTGATATTTTCAAATCATGATGATCGAGTATGCCTTCAATTGGTGCTGCTTTTGATATAACAATGTTTACTTGTTTTTATGTTCGTTGAATATGATCTGCACATACGCATCCTTGTGAATGTTTTCGTTGGTTTGTTGCCAAATGAAGTTTATTTGCTACTGAAACTCGTACATCTTTTCAATGTCCTATTTAATAATTCAATATAGGTGATATGACTAAGATGTCTCGTGAAAGAATGAGAAATTTGCACTAGCTCTGATATAGGACTATCAATTACGCATCTCTACTTACAAAATCCAACTACGTCCAACTTGAAAAAAACTGGTTTAGGATTTTAGTTTTGACAACCTGCCTGGTTCAGGTTTGAGACAAATGGACCTAAATTGGGGTCTGTATTTACTCTAGGTTCTAATTTTCAAAATGCAGATCTTTTATGGGCATAGACAAATCATATCCAAGGCAATTTCAGACCAGAATAGTAAAACAATTAGTTCATGCATAACAGTTTTTTTTTGACGCACTTAGCCTATGAGCTTATAAAAATCCAAAACTAGGTTAATGTAAGTTCTAAATTAAGTAAAGCAGACCGATTCTTAATTAAATTTGAAAATCTGGGGCAGTTCCTTATTTGGACATAGTGACCAAAATTCGAGTCCAGGTCTGTTCCAGGTTTGACTGTCGAAAAGTCTATTCAACCTTTTCTAACTCAAAGTTGACCAGACTCAGAAATTTTGCCAGTCCTACTACTATATGCTCTGACACTCTTTATGAGACCATAAGCATAAGCTATACACATATCCCGTTTCAAATTTAACTAGATACATTGACCATCCCTCTTTCGCTATTGTATATTGTCTATGTTGAATAAGATACATTTTTTTAAATAAATATTACTAGGATCTTTTTGGAATGCAAGACCTCTTTGTGAATCTCATATATTATGTACTACAACAAGTAATTCGAAGTGACTTCTAAACTAGGATCTAACGATAGTGAATGCTTATTTTTATACATGGAATTATCTATTGTTGTATAAATATATTTTTATACCTCTTGATTATGCCCAACCTTCATACTGAGAACATGAGCCCAGGTCTGATCCAAGTGACATAAATATTTCATCTCTATAATATAATTTCTCCCTTACCTAATAAAAAGAGTGTTTTTAGTCCCTCTTTTTTTTTACAATTTGTCTCTCTCTCTCTCTACACATATGCCTCTTTTCCATTTTGTCTAGGTGAATATGATGCCCTGTGCTACTACTAACACATGGAATGCCTAACAGACAACCTAATTCCTTCTTCAGAGTAAGGTACATTTTTAAGGTTAATAATCTTGTTGTCCACGGACCTTTCAACATGTTCATGTTGCTACTGGGGTCGTCTGGGAGGGTGCAATATTGTTTCCTCAGATGATTTTCTGAAATGTTCGGTTGCATTGTCAACAAGCATTCTCTAATTCATATGCATTTGATCTTTCTGATTGTACATCTGTGGATATTATATAAAATCATGAGCCTCTAAATTATCTTACTTAGTCTTAGACTTGGTTATTTAACATGAAAATACGATCATATTCTCCTGCATTTCCTCTTTTCCTAAGCTTTTTTTTAATCCGTGGAATCTGTTGTGATAGCGCGTTTTGTAGAGGGGGACAGGTCACTACTTGCTCTACTCTACTAGTTTTCAATCTCTAATACTCATAGAGTAACCATTTCAAGATTATGTACGATGATGGTCTTGTCATCTTAGAAAGTATTGGTAATATGTACAAGATGGTGATGAATTTTCCTGATCCCAATATGTTTAATCCAATTAAAACTCAAGGATCACCGGATTGCATTGTAAAGGACTGTCAAACAGTTGGCTAACTGCAATGGACACACTCCTTTATTGAAATAATAAAGGAAATAGCCCTATCCATCATCTGATGCATCTAGTTTTATTTTCTTGGTTCTTGGCCCTGTTTCTGGATTTCAATGTCATATTTTAGTGTCTCAACGTTTAAAATAAAACCAAGATAAAGGTTTTTGTTGTTATTTAGATATGTATTAGGATGTGTTTGCAATATCATATATGTCTAGTGAATTACCATTATTGAATTGAAATTATTTTAATTAAATTCAAAAATATATTTCTGTTGTATGTCCATGGTACCTTTATTTTCATGCTCAATACCTAAAGTTTATTTATAGATTCTTTTGTTGGAAATGTCTAGGGGTCATAGAAGGGAACCCACTATAACTTTTACACTATAAACTTTTCCAGGGTCAGTCAATTTGGGATGTCTAGGATCCTTTTATCCTCTGACATGGTTGGAAATGAGCTTAGATCATTACAATAATAATCTTAGTGGTTATATTTATTAGCTTCTGGTATAATATGTCATTATCAATCTATATATTACCTTTAATTTTGCTTATACATGAATCATTATGTATTTTTGCTTATACATGAATCCTTATGTATTTAATTGAATTTTCTTACATTTCTGAGGCATAACACATTCTATTACCTTGTTTCGAATAGACAACAATACATGTGTTTATTTTCAAACATGTTCCAATAGTCCATTTTTTAAAAAAGTTTTATGACTTGCATCGCCTTGGTTATCATTTATTAATTTAATTATTTTCCATTTACTTTATTACAATTGGGCATCCTATAAGTTATTTGTTGGGTAAAATGTTTGAAAACTCTTACCTGATATGATAGATTTCTGATTTGTAATTGTAAATATGACAAGGTGTTAAGATGTGAAGGTAGGTGTATTCCACTCAGCTTAAATGTAAATGAATATAATGACTTTATTCAATAATTGGTCATATTAGTTCAATGCATCACTTGTATTTTTCACTGACAACAATACTATCAACCACAATGTTATACATGTCGATTTCTTTTATAGTCAATTGGTTCATTCATGCAACATCTAGATGATGTTATTAAATGAAAATATGATTTAATTTTATATATTTCTTATTAATATTACTCCTTCAATATTTGTTTACAACATCCTTTTTTTACTATAGAAAATAAAGGGAAATATCCCATGCCTCATGTGCAAACTTGGGGAAGGAAATTATTTCTAAAAGGTTGGATCAATGACATGAGGGATGGTTTATTAGGAGAAAAAATTGACCAATTAAGACACGCTACTAAAATGAAATGAGACAATGGTCCCTTTGGAAATGAGAAGAAATGCTCCAGGCACTACTACAGAACCGACCTTTGGCGTCAGTTATTTAAGGCCTTTGGCGACGGTTAAAAAGTGACACCTATATGGGCGACACTAAAAGGTGAACCCTTAGGCGTCAGTTTTAAAATCGATGCCAAAACCTTTCGCGCCACCTAAAACGTGCCAGCAGGGGTACTATAGGCGTCAATTATTAGTGGAAAAATTGATGCCAGAACCCTTCACGCCACAAAAAGGGCGGCAGCAGGGGCACTATAGACGTCAGTTATTAGTGGGAAAACCGACGCCAGAACCCTTCGCGTCACAAAAAGGGCGCCAGCAGGGGCACTATAGACGTCGGTTATTAGTGGGAAAATTGACGCCAGATTCCTTCGTGCCAAAAAACTAGGACACCATCGGCGTCGATTTCTTAGTAATAACCGACGCTATATCACATGTCACCACGACCGTGTTGTCTGGCCACATTAGATGTCAGGTTTTTTGCTATTAACAGACGCTGCAAGCCTTTGTTGTTAGTTTTCAAATAATAACCGACGCCTATGTTTTGATTTTTTTTTCTTATCAGTTTGCAGGCCTGCTGTGGCTGGTCGTAGGATAAAGAAACTTGTAGTTTAGTGGAACTGAACTACAGGTTTATGACATCCATTACTATCAGCCAACAACATGCCATAAACTTATAAATTTAACAAGATTCACACACATGTAGAAACATGCCACAAACCTACAGTTCCTTTCATTTTCACATTCACACATGTAGAAACATTCAGACACATGTAGAAAATTCATGTAGTAACCTGCAGTTCCTTTCATTTTCACATTCACACATGCACATATAGAAACATTCATGTAGCAACATGTAGTTCTTTCATTTTCACATTCACACATGTATAAACATTCAGACACATGTAGAAACATTCACACACATGATAATTCAGAAAAATTCATTTACAAAATATCATTATTTAGTCATTATCGCTATCAACATCCCAATTATATTTTAAAACCCCCACTACTTGAATGGCTTTTGCCCATTCTTCTCCTACATCATTTAATTCTTCCATCGTATAGGAAACATGTACATCTGATAAGGCCTTACCTATAGTGTGGTCAGTTTTAAACACCTGCAAAGAGAATGATGTATATATATAATTAATAATATATAAATAAGATTAATATATTTCATATTATCTAATGAGACTATATATAATACCTCAGGTATGGTATCGATGTCCACTGCAACATATTTGATAATCATGTGCATAAATCACATCACATAGTATGCACATGCCCAATCGTTGTCTTGTGTAGCACACTATAAATTGAAATATACAAAATATTAAAAAATACAACTAAGCACAGTTCACATCAATAATATATACATTGGAGTCGGGAACTTACTTTCACGTTCTCCTAAATTATTGGCTGGTTCTTTTTTTCGAGGACCTTTCCTCTAGCCTTTTTGAACTCATGTAAACCCCTACATGTTAATGTAACACAGTAAATTGTATAATTAAATAATAATGTAATAACAGATGTTAACAGATATAAAAATAAAATATTTCTCACCAGAATAATGCCATTTTCATTGCATGTCCATATTTTGGATTCAATTTAGTCCCCTTAAGATCTAGATAATAGACAGTGAACGTCCCGGAGACAATAACTAGTAACTCCCAATGCGTACCCCTAGAGGTAAAAAAGTTAAAAATTAATAGCTCAAAATCCACAATAAAAATGTAATTTTCTTAAGTCCAAATTATAAGCAAAGTAAACTTACTCCACATTGAATGGAGCTATTATCACCATCTTCTTATTTTGACCAAAATTTGTAAAAGTATCACAACAATATTGTTGAACTGATGTAGGGTCTTTAGCTACTAGACTAATCAAAGATGGAATAAAAAATCCTACATGTTCAAATGAAAAATCTGCACATATCTTGTCTAAGTAGCTACAAAACATGTATTATGTATGCATTAATATATAAGAAACCAGATCACCAAATCCTACATAAGGTATATGGATGTATAAACAAGATCTCACTTTATCCATAGATCTATCACAGATGTATTCAACCAATCATAGTGAAACTGTTGGATAAATTGGACATTATTATAATCCCTTTGTTTCGATGATGACAAACATTTCATTCTTGTGGATCTAACATGCTACTTGAGTATTGCAGAAATTAGGTGGATGACAAACAACTTGGAAGATCTATATGCTCAAATTGCTTTAATTCATGATTGTAATCAAATGTAAAAACTTGTACAAGTATATAATGTACAAGTACTTAGATATCATGTAAATCAAGCGTTTAGATCTTCCCTAGTCAATCACAACACTTAGATAGGTCATCCCCTACAATAGTGTCACAACTGCACACTAATACACACACTTAGTACTTAGTTTAAAACATTGAAACAGAGTCATTCTCGGTCGATAAACTTCTTGACCGAGACACTCTCAGTCGACAAACTCTTTGACCGAGAATGACCTAGGTAGCCGTTAGACACAACAGACAAAGTCGTTGGGAGTTGGATCAGAACGTTGTAAACACTTGCTCCAGAACGTCCCTCGGTCGACAAATCCTCGACTGAGAAGGACTCTCGATCGACAATTTGTCGACCGAGAAGAGTTCTGTCTGCACTTTTCAGAGTTAATTAACTACCCGTTGTTAAAGAAACTAATGGATACCTAATGGCTAGTTGAGCATTTAGAACCCCCTAGAAAGTGTCTAGAACGTCCTTAAGCATTCATAGGCCATTCCTATAAATAGGACAAACCTTAGGACATGCTACACACACTTGTGCAACACTTGAGCATAATACTTGCAATTGGCTATTCATTCTAGTGAGCAATTGAGCAACTCCAACATTGGCTATACATTTCCATTGCTCCAAATTTGTGTCCTATAGGCTAGCATCTCCTACCCACTACACCAACACTTCCATATACATTGGTTAGGAGATCAAAACGCTTGATATAGGAAATTAAGCCTTGTGCTACAACAATATTGTAATTTCTATTTTTCCTTCTTGTTCCTTTATATCTTTTGTACTCTCCTTGCTACTCCTAGGGTTGGAGGCTGTGGATTGGAGAGGGTTTGACTTCTCAGGTGGAGAAGGATCTTCTCGGTGGAGAAGGTGGACTTTGGACTACTTCAAGAAGGCTGTCTCAACGGGAAGCTACTTCAAGAGGAAGGTGTGATAAAGTGGATTTTTCATCTTTTGACTCTAAAATCTAGTTCTATATTTATTGTATTCAATAACCCCACTTTATCATCAAATAGGTGTCAAATACTCTTTTGGGGAAAAAAATTGGATAATAGTGAGATTTGAGGACTTTAGTAACACTTAATTGAGGAATTTTGATGGCAATGTATACTTTGAACACTTAAATTTCTACTAATCTTAGTCTTTCTATTCTTTTGTCTCAATCTAGCATCTATATTTATTATTTAGATCCCAAAATATTTGTGAATATTCTTGACCATATTCTAAGCCTTGTGGCCAAATTTCAGTTCATTCTGAGCTTCCTAACTCCCTAGACAAATTCTTGAAATTCCATGTTTAAACCACTTTTTCCCCTTTCTTTTCCTTCATTTTCACCTTGTTGGGCCAATTTCCGCCCTAAATGGGCCGCACAGAGGGTCTGACCCAAGGTGGGGCACTGAGCCGCGCACCCTCAGATCCCGATCCGACAGCTGCAGGGTCATCCCCTACCTCGGGTCGGCCTGCTACAGTGCCGCCGGGTAGAGGAGCCCGAGTCGGCCGGTTCTCCACCATTTCAAGGCCGTTTCGCACGATTCTTTCGCCATTCTCTCCCAAATTTGAAATACCATTGTTTCCTACTCATTTTTCACCTACAATCACAAAGTTTCTCGAACTTTCTAATCCCTTTGGGGCGGCTGCCGCCATGGCCGAAAGTGGGTGGAATACACCCTAACCCTAGATCCTCACACCTATATAAAACCTTCTTTGGCTCCCATTCTTCCCAACGAACACATCCATACCTTCGGATTTCACTTTCGTGCACTTTATCTTGTTCCCCATCTTGGCCAAAGTTGTGCAGCCACGAAAATCACTGTAGCAGCTCCATTTTCGCGAGCTTTCTCTCACTTCGGGTATGATTCCCTCTCCTTCTCTCTCTAGAAACTTACTTTGACCATAACTTTTGATTCTATGCTCGAAAATTGTAAAATTATAGTCCATTTTGATCACAAGAACGATCCGGACGCAATGAAAATGCTTGTAACACCTGATTCCTGATCTTTCTCCGAATTATATTTATGTGGTATCTTTGATGGTGGTATGCAAATCAAGTGTGTATCTTTTTTTGAATCTTGACTTGATATCATGAAATTTGTGGAACTAGTATTGATCTATCAATCAAATCACAACATTTAACTTTTACATCTATTACTTTTATGAAAGATCTAGATCTAACTTTGTTGACTTGTTTATGATTTATTTACCCTAAATAATGACAAGTCTTGATGACGGATTTTAACCCTCGTATTGTCGACATGAACATTTTAAATCATATCTTGATGTTAGATCAATTAAACATTGTCAAAAGTAAAACAAAATAAGATTTAGAATGTTCATGTCGAAAATACTAGGGTTAAAATCCGTCATCAAGACTTGTCATTATTTAGGGTAAATAAATCATAAACAAGTCAACAAAGTTAGATCTAGATCTTTCATAAAAGTAATAGATGCAAAAGTTAAATGTTGTGATTTGATTGATAGATCAATACTAGTTCCACAAATTTCATGATATCAAGTCAAGATTTAGAAAAAGATACACACTTGATTTACATACCACCATCAAAGATACCACATAAATATAATTCGGAGAAAGATCAGGAATCAGGTGTTTCAAGCATTTTCATTGCGTCCGGCTCGTTCTTGTGATCAAAATGGACTATAATTTTACATATTTCCGAGCATAGAATCAAAAGTTATGGTCAAAGTAAGTTTCTAGAGAGAGAAGGAGAGGGAATCATACCCGAAGCGAGAGAAAGCTTGCAAAAATGGATCTGCTACAGTGATTTTCGTGGCTGCACAACTTTGGCCAAGATGGGGAACAAGATAAAGTACACGAAAGTGAAATCTGAAGGTATGGATGCGTTCGTGGGGAAGAATGGGAGCCAAAGAGGGTTTTATATAGGTGTGAGGGTCTAGGGTTAGGGTGTATTCCACCCACTTTTGGCCATGGTGGCAGCCGCCCCAAAGGGATTAGAAAGTTCAAGAAACTTTGTGATTGCAGGTGAAAAATGGATTGGGGTAAGAATGGTTCCATGACAGTTGGTATCAGAGCTTACACACTCCCATATACTTTAAGTAAAATAATTTCTCAAGTCTCTTACACCCAAGAAATCCTAAAGTCCATAATGGTGAAAATTGAGGTGTCTAGGCTCGGGGTCCTGACATAATTTCTCCTATCCGTCTTCACGGTGGCTGAGATCCCCCGCTCTACCTGGTCTCTATTGATCCAGAACTGGACCTAAAGGTTCTCTTGTGAAACATTAGAGAGTCTTCTAGCATCTCATCTCTTCTTTAAGGACTATCCTAAGCCACCCATATAGATGAAGATTAGGTAGTCTTCTCATCCCCTCATGTGGTCCTTTATTGTGACATTTTGCCACATGATGTCTCGATTATGGGTAGCTTATGCATGGGAAAAATGAATATCATTAAATCTTGAAAGTTGATACCATGATCTGACCTAAATTTGAAAATTGAATTTTGATCAATTAATTTTGAAACCAAATTCTCATGTATGATCCCTAATATCATGAACACTCAAATTAGCTAAAACTTGACTATAGCTTGTGGTTTATTTCCTAGATAGACCTAGGTCTAGATCATTCATCAACCTTAGAAAGCGTGATAATGAAATTATGATATGTTTCTCAAATATTGTTTGAATGATGTTGCTCGAAATTGGATATAGATGAATGATATCCCCTAAGGTCTAAATAGGAATCTAAACCCTAGCTTCAAAATTCTGGACCTATGCCATTTGATGTCCAAAAATCTCGACCCATGATACTGATATATAATATTGTGACTCACGATTATCAAATCTCAATAATGACACAAATCCTATGATCACACTATTTGAATATTGAGATATATGACTAATGGCTTCAAAATCCCAAATCTTGAAATTTTGAAATGATGACTATATTAACCCTCTCGATTAATGACTTAGGGTTTAGCTCTCATTAGGACTAGGGTGGGAAGTCCCATTGATATTGAGTTTGAAATCATGATATTGAAAGTATGATGTTGTCTTGAAATTGTGGAAATATGAAATCTCAAATCATGGGTGTATAACGCCACCTAGGACAATGTAGAGGCTAGAACCCTGAGATATTGGGATTGAAAGTCACCTTGCACACTTGATTCAAGAACTCTATTTGTTTGACCTAAAATATGATCTTTTCAAATTTGTGATCAATAGGATACTCCCCATATTTGTGACTCATATGATGACTTTGAACAATATATGCATTGACCTTGATACTCAATTGCTCGATGATGAAACGATGTTGGTACCAAGTTAGTAATGATACGAAACATGGAATCCCAATTATGATTATTGGACTACTTGAACTTTGAGGACATGATTTTGATTATATAGTTGAGATTTTTCTTGTAATTGAGGATATGATCTGGATTTGGATAATTCTAATTTTGAGGATGTTTTTGAATTTTGGGGACAAAATTCCTTTTTAAGGAGGGAAGGACGTGACAAAGTGGATTTTTCATCTTTTGACTCTAAAATCTAGTTCTATATTTATTTTATTCAATAACCCCACTTTATCATCAAATAGGTGTGGGAAAAATTTTTGGATAATAGTGATATTTGAGGACTTTAGTGACACTTAATTGAGGAATTTTGATGGCAATGTATACTTTGAACACTTAAATTTCTACTAATCTTAGTCTTGCTATTCTTTTGTCTCAATCCAACATCTATATTTATTATTTGGATCCCAAAATATTTGTGAATATTCGTGACCATATTATAAGCCTTGTGGCCAAATTTCAGTTCATTCTGAGCTTCCTAACTCCCTAGAGAAATTCTTGAAATTCCATGTTTAAACCACTTTTCCCCTTTCTTTTCCTTCATTTTCACCTTGTTGGGCCAATTTCTGCCCTAAATGGGCCGCACAGAGGGTCTGGCCCAAGGTGGGATGCTGAGCTACGCACCCTCAGATCCTGATCCGACGGCTGCAGGGTCATCCCCTACCTCGGGTCGACCTACTACAGTGCCGCCGGGTAGAGGAGCCCGAGTCGGCTGGTTCTCCACCATTTCAAGGCCGTTTCGCACGATTCTTTCGCCATTCTCTCCCAAATTTGAAATACCATTGTTTCCTACTCATTTTTCACATGCAATCAAAAATTTTCTTGAACTTTCTAATCCCTTTGGGGAGGCTTCCGCCATGGCCGAAAGTGGGTGGAATACACCCTAACCCTAGACCCTCACACCTATATAAAACCCTCTTTGGCTCCCATTCTTCCCCACGAGCGCATCCATACCTTCAGATTTCACTTTCATGCACTTTATCTTGTTCCCCATCTTGGCCAAAGTTGTGCAGCCACGGAAATCACTGTAGCAGCTCCATTTTCGCGAGCTTTCTCTCGCTTCGGGTATGATTCCCTCTCCTTCTCTGTCTAGAAACTTACTTTGACCATAACTTTTGATTCTATGCTCGGAAATTGTAAAATTATAGTCCATTTTGATCACAAGAATGAGCCGGACGCAATGAAAAATGCTTGAAACACCTGATTCCTGATCTTTCTCGGAATTATATTTATGTGGTATCTTTGATGGTGGTATGCAAATCAAGTGTGTATCTTTTTCTGAATCTTGACTTGATATCATGAAATTTGTAGAACTAGTATTGATCTATCAATCAAATCACAACATTTAACTTTTGCATCTATTACTTTTATGAAAGATCTAGATCTAACTTTGTTAACTTGTTTATGATTTATTTACCCTAAATAATGACAAGTCTTGATGACAGATTTTAACCCTAGTATTGTCAACATGAACATTCTAAATCTTATTTTGTTTTACTTTTGACAATGTTTAATTGATCTAACATCAAGATATGATTCTAGACTTATGGACCTATCATGTTATGTAACATTTGATTCCTTGCAATCAAGATCTAGTCAAAATGATATTTAGACTCACTCTTATAGCTATGTTATCTTTTTTGCTCATGAAATCTAAATATTACAATCCAATCTTGATCTTGTGATTATTGAATCTAATAAAGATCAAACCTTGTGATGTCATCATTCTAAGATCATGAAATACTATTCATAGAAATCTCTATATCAATATTGATCTAGAAGTTAACTAGTGACCTTGACTTTGGGTAAGGTCCTATTATGAACTAAGTATGGTTTGTGCTAATCCCAAGAACATGAAATCTTGATGATAATGAGATACCACATCCAAGGACAATAACGAGGCTTAACGAACTATAATGTTGGTCCTTGTGACTCCCTATTATAGTTTGGAATACTAATGCATGAATACCCATTAATGTGTCAGGGCTTGACTTTGACTCTACTCTAACTCTCAAGATCTTACTAAAAATTTTTGGTGAAAGGTAAGCTATTATATAAATCCTCCTTGATTGTATTGAAGATACTTTTATGTATCTCTTGATTGTATGCTTGGCTATTTACTTGGATGAGCTATTGTTCCCTATGATTAGTCTTCTATTTTTCTATACTATATTTCGAAAAACATGAAAACATAAATTGCATGCCCATTATGACTGCCCGTATATTGATAATGATGATGATATTTATAATGTTGATAATGTTGATATTGGGTACAAAAACCCCCTCATTTGGAGGTGGGACTTGTACATTGGCCTCCTATGTTCCTATGGTGAGAAGGAGCCCAGTGACCTTCCCCATCGCGTTGGGGTAAGAGAGTCACACAAAATATATAAGCATGCTTCTCGAATTACAGCATAATGGGAACTTGTAATAAAAGTTGAATTGTTTTAAAAACGTGTCGAATAAATGTTGGTTTTGCAAATTGCTTGTTATTCTTTTGAATATAAGTCCTACCAAGTATACTATTTTGTTATAAATCATTTGCTTGATTTTGATAGCGTACCGTGCAATTGCATGATTGTGTCTTGATTTTCTTGATTTTAGGCAATACAAATGGAATATTGAATAAAATCACTTCCACACTCATACACTCTGATGACAAAGATAAATCGGGTATATCTCCATTTTGGGTTAGTTTATTCTTTATTTATCCAGTTTTTGAGTTATTTATTTCTTATTGCATATGCCAGTGTGATTGATCTTATTGGGCCACTCAGGGACGGGCGCTTCAATCCTTTTTCTACTGTCTAGGCAGTAGGACTGGGATTGGGGTAAGAACGGTTCCATGACAGAAGGCTACTTCAAGGGGGAGCTTGAGGTTACTTCAAGGAAGGCTGCTTCGAGGTTGGTGAGACTACTTCTAGGTGAAGGCTGTACGAAGGGTTTGGTGAAAGTATTTGTAATTTTATGTAACATCCTTGCGAGGTAATAAAATTTAAGTACTTTCAAAATCCCGGTTGGGTAAGCAACTGGGTAGTGGATTGACTGCCTTAGTATTCACTAAGGTTGGAACCACTCTAAATCCTTGTCCCCTTGTCCAATCTTTTTGTGGTTGCTTGCTTTCGTTAAATTATTATTAAAATATCATAAAACCCTATTCATCCCCTCTAGTAGTTTTTCAATTGGTATCAGAGCAGGGCTTCAAGGAACCTTAACAAAGTCTTGAAGAATGGGTGACAAGGTACTCAACAACCTCAACCTAGAAGGGACACTCGTGGCTAGACCTCCACCTTTTGATGGCACTAACTACACCTACTGGAAAAGGAGGATGCAATTCTACTTCCAAGGAATTAGCTAGGATCTATGGAGAATGGTATCAAATCCATATGAATTCCCTCAAACAGAGTATGCAACTTTGGATGCTAATACGGTAAGATCAGCCCAAATGAATGCAAAAGCTGTAAGTATACTCTATTGTTCAATTTCCGTTAGTGAATTCAATAGAATATCAAATTGTGAAACAACATATGACATATGGCATAGACTCTCTATAACATATGAAGGAACTGTTCAAGTTAAAAATTCTAAAATCGGAATGCTTAAGCAAAAATTTGAACAGTTTTGTATGGATCAAAATGAGTCTATTAGTGAAATGTATGCAAATTTTTCTTCTATTGTGAATGGTTTAAATGCTTTAGGTAAAGTAATCAGCGAATAAGATCAAGTATCAAAAATCCTTAGGTCTCTTCCTCCCAAATACAAGCCCAAGGTGACTGCTATTAAAGAAGCAAATGATCTCACCTGGCTAATAATGGAACAACTCATTGGCAACTTAGAAGCACATGAGGCAACTTTAGAAGAGGAAGAAAGACGAGAACATGAACTTCAACAAGGGAGAAAGAAGGATATTGCATTCAAAGCATCAACCAAGATTTGTCATGACACAAGTGAAGATGATAGTGAAGAAGAAACTCTCATTGTAAATGGTAAGTAGTATAAAAGTTTTAAAACTAACAAAACTTCTAATGTTTCTTCTTCCAGGTGCTTTGAATGTGGCAAAAAGGGACACATGAAGGGTGATTGTCCACAACTCAAGAAAGGGAAGAAATCATCTCACAAAAAGAAAGAAAGAGCATATAAAGCTGCATGGGATGATTCAAGTGATGATAGTGATGATGGAAAAGAAGAAGTAGAATGTCTTATTGCTACAACAAATGAAGAAGAAGAAGAGGTAAGTCTTTTCAATCTGCCAAAAGAAGATCTAATTGCTAGTCTTCAAGATACACATGAGAAATATATTGAGTGCAAGAAGAAATTTAAGAAATCAAATAAAGTAAATAATGAGCTACATGCTAAACTTCTTGCTCTCACATCTGAAAATGAAGATCTCAAAAAGGCTATTGAAGATCATGATATTAAGCTAAAATCTATAGAAGAAAATTGCAATCTTCTTTCCCTAGAAAAGATAAACTTGCAAACTCAAGTAAATGATCTTCAAAAACAACCTATTTTGTGCACACATCTAGATTATGATATTGTTGTGAAAGAAAGAGATTCCTTATTATCTAATCTAGATCAAGAAAAGTTAGATATCAAGAAGAGAATGGATGAGATTGTAAAGTTGCAACAAGAAGTTAGTAGCTTTAGTAACAATGATACTCTTGATAAAATCTTAAATGATTCCTATCGTCAAATTGGAAGGAGAGGACTAGGTTATAAGCCTAAAAGAAAATCTTATAAAAAACCTAGTTGGAGAAGGACACAAGTGCTAGAGAATCAATCCATGTATGTACCCAAGAACAACTCAACTCCTAGAAAGAGAAATGAGATTGACTCTATTAGTTGTCATTATTGTTTGCGTCTTGGACACTACTCTTTTTCATGCCCATACAAGAAAAGGAATGATGATCTAGCTTGGGTTCCTAAAACTTAGAGGTTTAAATTTGACTAAGTTGAGATTTGACCTAAAATGTTATTTTGATATACAAATGTCATATCTCAACACAATCGAGCTTTAACTTTCATATTATTGTTTTACTTGGAAATAATTACTGAAAACAATTCTAAAACAGTACAGAAATATTCTCGGTCGAGAAACTGTTCGACTGAGAACATTGTCGGTCGAGAAATAGTCGACGGAACAGGTTACTATTTTCAAGTTTGCAACAAATCTAATAAAACCTGTACAAACGTAACATTCTCGATCGAGAAAACGTCGACCGAGATAAATTCGGTCGACAAATAGTTCGACCGAATCAAGTTATGATGAACCTGTTTTCAATTAATCTAGTTTGCTATCAATTTGTTATTAATGATTGATTTAATATGCAAATCAAGAATAAATCTTGGAGACCATCTTTGAAACAAGACATATTGATCTTTTTGCATCATGAATTAAGGTATAACATTATGAATATGAAATCCTTAAACATATTGTAAAAGTGTTATATGAAGATTGATTTTGAACAAACCTTATTCATTGATTGAAAAAGTTTATTAAGCATGTTCATTTACATGGTTTGTCTTAAAATTGAAAACTTATGAACTTGAATGAGATTATTTTGATTTATTCTCTACATGGTTTGGCTTAAAACTGAAAAATTATGAACTATGTTGGTTTAATCAAGGAAATTACTATTTTATCATAATCCACATGGTTTTACCTAAGTATTCATGGTCTATCTATATAAGAACCATGTGCATTGAAATAAATGATCATAATCATCGTATGTATATTTTTCTATTTTGATCATTGTATTGTGGATATACTTCTACTGTTCTATCATAATTATTATGCCATGATCATTGTGTTTCATTGGTTTGTCTAAAATAATCTTTGATCCATATATACAAACCATGAATGGATTTTTTTTATCATTGTGATTCAGCTCATATGAAGATGCCATTTTGCATAAATAGTAAAACTTCATGGCACAAATGCATTTGAAATTGAAAATCTGCAGAAATTATACTTCACATATAAGTGTTCAAATTGGAAATCTGCAGAAATTGCCTCTTGGTTGAAATCAAGTTTGACCAAGGGGCTCTATGGTCGTAGTAAATGTCGACCTAAAATAAGCTTGACAAAATGCTTATTTGTACATCATTTTACTGCACTTAATCTTAGTATCTTGATTCAAAATGTGTTTATCATATTGAAAACATAATTTTAGTGCATAACTCTCATAAAAGGTCAACTTATTATGATCTAATATTGATTGTGACCTTAGAATCCTTAAATTATCTTGACCATAAGATTAAGGGGGAGCTCACACAAACTATCTTGATTATAAGATTAAGAAGCTTACAAAACTTTGTAAACATCATTTGAAGCTTATTATGACCTTAGTATTTTTAATCTTGGTTATGAAAATAAAGGAATATAAATTTCATATCTTGTTCTTAATGGAATTCTCTAAACAAATCAGGGCTTAACATCCCGTGCATTTGGTTAGAGATACTTTTCATGTACTCTACTATAAGCTTAAAAGGTTCTCATGTCATTTTCAGGGCTTAACATCCCTTGCAAAATGGATGAGAAATCAATATGTATCCATTATGAGCTTAAGGGAATCTCATATCATTTTCATGGCTTAGCATCCCGTGTAAAATGGATGAGAAATCAAAATACATATGCCATAAATCTAAAAGGATCTCATATCATTTCAAGGCTTAACATCCTTTGCAAATGATTAAGAAATGAATTGTGGCTAAATTCGACAATAAATGATTTACATTTATATTAATCCCTATTTTTAAAACTGAATATCTTAGTTAGGGGGAGCATAGCATAAAATTAAGGGGGAGAAATAAAAGTCATACAAAATGATTTTCTTGGATACCTTTTTGAAATGACAAAGGGGGAGAAATAATATAAACTGAAAACATAAAGTAAAATGAGTTTCATAAAACTCAGGCCAGTACACACTTAAAAAACAAGAAAATGGCTACAAAAGGTAAACTTCAGGTATGAAACTCATATGATTTATATTTTTGGTTTATATTATTTTGGTATCAGAGCTGTAAAATATGTATTACATATCATAAAACCCTATTCACCCTATTTTGGTATCATAAAACCCTATTCACCCCCCTCTAGTAGCTGCAAAACATGTATTACGTATGCATTAATATATAAGAAACCAGATCACCAAATCCTACACAAGGTATATGGATGTATAAACAAGATCTCACTTTATCCATAGATCTATCACAGATGTATTCAGCTAATCATAGTGAAACAACTCCAAAATATCTTGTATAAATAGTTTGGTTTCGTATGATTGACATGTAGCATTCGCATCTATAGAAACATTTATAGGTCAATTTATATCATGTTCGCTTAACCATACTGCCATACTCCTACAATTAGGACCTAACGGGGCAGGTAGGTCCTGTAGAACCCAACTTGGTAATGTAGGAGGTGGAGGTGGAGGCCTAGATGCTCTGGGTGTTTTCATTTTAACCTGTATATTTAATTTCAGATCAATTGACCTCATATATACACACTAACAATTTAATGTAATGTAAATTTACCATACAATTTTAGTATAGACGACATCCACTTTGGGCCACAATATCACTCCGCCTTCTGCCTCACCAAGCATTTCACAATCTGGGTGGGCATATGGCAATTGAAAATCTATCCAATTGGGGAATATACATAGCGGGCTCACACGAACCCAACCATTTGGTAATGGAGACCCACGAAACATTTCCCCTAGAAGGGATGGGTAAGCCGATGCCTCTGCAACGATGTATTCGTTACTTTTTAGATGGCATGGCTTCAACCCATACAAATTTACGTAAAGAATGTTATATACATATATACATATCATCTTGACAAGACTAGCTACTATGTCATAAAAATACTTACAACGGATGTTCTAGGTGGTGGGTCTACATGATTACTCCCATATAGTTCCTTAGGACCCTCCCACAGCGTTGCATCACACATTTATGATGCAACTTTTCATCCAACACAAATATACTCTGTAAAATAGAATTGCTATTAACTAGTATCCAAAAAATTAGTAATCTACAAAATAGAATTGCAAATAATAATAACTCACGCATAAATCCTTTCATATTAAGTCTTTCTCCCCCCTAGGAGCTTTATGCCAAGAATCTATCTTACAACCACAATGGTTACGAGTAACATACCCAAGATATGAAACAAATGAATTGCAGTTCACTCCAATTGCATTTCCTGCATTATCAAAATCCACAACCAGTTTGGGTCCATTGCCCCTTTGCGCTATTAACTTCTTCATCATAGTGATGCCCCTTCTCTTGTCAACTTTTTGGTACTGCTCATTAAGTGCCTCAAGTGCTTCAGAGGGTACATGACCATCATCAACCTAAAATTTGATAAAATAAACACACTTACATGATATAACTATAAATGGACATATAAATAGAAATGTATGATATATTTTTAAAACTTACATTGTGAGGCGGCATATCGGTATCCTCACCATGCTCATAATGGACATCATGGTCATCATTCCCATGCTCAGCCATATGAAAATTTCATTAAAAAAATCAAACATTTAGCATTTGATATAACTAGAAGATAATGAAACATTGAAAAATGAAACATTATATAGTTCACATATACAAATGAAACATTGAAAAATGAAACATATAAAAAAATATAAACATGCATGCCTCTAATATTGCGATTGTTTATCAATTAACAATCCTTCATTGTGATCTCTGTGCACATACAAGTCATCATTAGCTTCAATATTTTATGGTGTTGGCAACCCAACTGAGAATGAACTGGAGTCATCATACTTATCATAGTACTCTTCTTCATCTTTAGGATTTTCAATGAACTGTCTTTTACCATGAAGAACAACCAACCCTTTATCATGTGTAGGATCATCAATAAAAAATACTTGTTTCGCCTGTGATGCCAATATGAATGGTTCACCCTTCTCACCAATCTTTTCAAAGTTCACTAAAGTGAAACCCAATTCATCCACTATAACTCCTTTGGTGTTATCAACCCAATTACATTTGAAGAGCGGAATTCTGAAATCTATGTAGTCAAACTCCCATATGTCTTCAATGACATTGTAATATGACATTTTAGCTACGCGTGGACTCTTATCATTTGCACTTACAAAAAACATAGTCGGCGCTTAAAGGGTGACCCCACTATTTTGGATGACACTCTTATCATCTTGGCGCTTTGTGTAATATGTGAATCCATTAAAGTCATACCCTTCATAATACATAACATTCAATTTTGGTTTAAAGGCGAGGCATTTGATAGTTTCAGTAATATCATCTGGTGTTTGAGATAGTTGATGTAAGCCTTTATCTTCAAACCACTTAATAAATGTCTTGTTATGCAATCTAGCAAGCCACATTGAATTGGCTTGAGGATATTGTCTCTTGATGAAATTGGTATGTTTCTCGATATAAACACTCACTTCGTCCATGTTGTGTAAAATATACAAGTGACCTTGTTCCAACTGCTCACGGATGATTACTTTCACCCGGGATCAAAATTCCTTTGCCAAATTGCTCCTCAATATTCTTGTCATTACCAGGAGTGTCATTACCACTCAGAAAGTCATTGCAAAAATCCATAACCTCTCTCACCACATAACCCTCAATAATACTCCCTTTAGGCCGATAATGGTTTCGAACATCACTTTTAAAAATGCTCATGTATCTTTCAAAGGGATACATCCAATGCAAGAAAACTGGTCCCAACATTTTCACTTCCCTAGTCAAGTGGACAACAAGATGTACCATGATATCAAAGAACGAAGGAGGGAAATACATCTCAAGCTGACATAGGGTAACAACCACTTCTCTTTGCAAACTATCGAGAGTATCAGGGTCAATAACTTTGCTGCACAGATTGTTGAAAAAGAAACAAAGTCTAGTGATTGCAAACCTTACATGCTTCGACAATATAGATCAAATTGCCACGGGCAATATTTGTTGCATTAGAGTGTGACAATCATGATATTTAAGACCTATCAACTTTAGATCTTTCATTGATACCAATCTATGGATGTGGGATGAGTAACCCTATGGCACCTTAACATTTACCAAGCATTCACAAAAATCTTTCTTCTCCTTTCTAGACAACGTGTAACAAGCGGGAGGTAAGTATGTTCTCTGATTTCCCATTTCACATAACTATGTTAATTCTGACCTTATTCCCATTTCACGTAGGTCCAGTCTGGATTTTATCCCATCTTTAGTCTTACCTGGTATATTCAACAGAGTACCAATGACGCTATCACAAATATTTTTCTCGACGTACATGATATCGATACAATGCCTGACTGTCAAAGAACTCCAATAAGGAAGATCCCAAAATATTGACTTCTTCTTGAATAAAGATTTGTCACTCCGTGTGGCCATAGTACATTGTAATCTCTTACTAAATTCATTGACAAAGTCTTTTACTCTTTCATAAACAACCTCCCCCGGTATATGTTTAGGTACACTATGTTCCTCATTCCATCCATTGAATGCTTTGCGCTTCCTACGATACAGATGGAATTTTGGATGAAACCTTCGATGACCAAGATATACAGTCTTGCCGCCATGTTTTAGTCTTGTTGAATCAATATTCTCTTCACATATAGGATACACTTTAACTCCTTTGACACTATATCCAGACAAATTCCCATATGCTGGAAAGTCATTAATAGTGCAAAACAACATATCGTGCAAACAAAATGTCTCTCTTCGTGAAGCATCATAGGTCATCACACCTTCACCCAAGAGTTTCTTTAAGTCATCAATCAGAGGTTCAAGATAAACATCGATATCATTTCTAGGTTGTTTAGGGCCCGATATCAACAACGACAACATAACATACTTATTTTGCATACACAACAAGGGAGGAAGATTGTATATAACAAGCATGACTGGCCAAGTGCTATGCTGGCTGCTCAATGTCCCGTACGAATTCATCCCATCTATACAAAGCCCAAGTCTTAGATTCCTGACTTTTTCACTGAATTTAGGGTACAATAGATCAATCTTCTTATACTGTGGGGAATCAGACGCATGTCGTAGGATCCCATCATTATTTTTCTTAACATCTGCATGCCACCTCAAATTCTTCACATCTATCGGATTGGCAAACAAGCGTTGAAACCATGATATTATAGGTAGATACCACATCACCTTGGCAGGAGAACTAGTTTTGGACTCCCCCGAAGTCATCAATTTATACCGTGATGCACCATATTTTGGACAATCTTTCAAATCCACATAGTCCTTTTGAAATAATATACAATCATTTGGGCATGCGTGTATATTCTTGGCCTCCATTCCCATTGGGCACAACAGTTTCTTTACCTGGTATGTTGAGATTCACAGCTTGTTTCCTTCAGGAAGCATTTCTTTCAACAAAGAAAACAATGACGTGAAGCTTTTGTCGCTCCATCTATTGTTAGCTTTCAGCTTATACAATCTCAACACAGTGCTAAGATTTGTAAACTTAGTACAACCTGTGTTTAACGGTATCTCTGCATCATGCACAATGTTTCTGAACATGGGAGGTGGATCAGTTTCGATGTGCTCTACCCCACAACTATCTATCATCGCATCAATGATGTCTACTGGAACTGGTTCGTTCACATCTACGTTATCGAAGGCAATTTCTTCTTCCACACAAGCACTGCTATCAACATCCACTGGTTTTGAGTTTGAAATCTCTCCATGCCAGTGCCATTATGTATAGCCTTGCACAATCCCATTGCATATGACATGACTTTTGATTTCATCACCAGTGTTGACTTTCAAGTTGTTACCGCAATGCCTACATGGACAGCAGAACCTATCTCCAGGTTGTTTCCTATGTTCCTCGGCAAATCTAATAAACTAATCAAGACCATAAATAAACTCTGGGGTGCAGCAATTGCGAATGGACATCCATGATCTATTCATTCTATGATCAAAGAGAAAACAAGTATATATTACAACAAGATTAGGGTCTAGGTTTAACAGATTAGAGTTTAAGCATGGTTAAAACCTTAGGGTTTAAGGTCTTATATAATTAAGATTTACTCCTATTGAGTAAATTTTGGATGGGTTTCTAGGCCAAAAAATACATGTGCTGTCATTCTTATATATAATAAATGTGTACCACCTATCCCATTCTTGAATACCTAATCTCACTAGTAAGTGTATAATGTGTATTGGGTTTTCAAGAAAATTTCGGCAGCATTTCCCCGATGTTCTCCAAGTACATATGTACTTAGAGAACAAACGGGGAAATGCTATCGAAATTTTCTTGAAAACCCAATACACATTATACACTTACATCCTAAGTGAGATTAGGTGTTCAAAAATAATCCCAAACTGGGGGCTATCCAAGATTTACTCCTATTGAGTAAATCTTGGATGGGTTTCTAGGCCAACAAATACATGTGTTGTCATTCTTATATATAATAAATGTGTACCACCTATCCCATTCTTGAACACCTAATCTCACTAGTAAGTGTATAATGTGTATTGGGTTTTCAAGAAAATTTTGGCAGCATTTCCCCGCTATTCTCCAGGTACATATGTACTTAGAGAACAAATGGGGAAATGCTGTCAAAATTTTCTTGAAAACCCAATACACATTATACACTTACATCCTAAGTGAGATTAGGTGTTCAAGAACAGTCCCAAACCGAGGACTATCCAACATTTACTCCTAATGAGTAAATCTTGGACGGGTTTCTAGGCCAACAAATACATGTATGTTGTCATTCTTATACCTACAATCCTAGTTTCATCATTCATATCCTAAGTTTTGTGTAACATCATTTAATCATGCTTGTCAGTAAATACTAAATAGTAAATAAACCATGATTCCATATAGCAAAGATTTGAATCAGGGGGTACTTGGACCATGCCTTAGATGGAAGAGAGAGAAAGAAGGAGTTTTAGGGCTCCTCCACTCATGGGGAGGTCCAAAGGAGGCCCCAAAATCTCCCTCAACCTACCTCCAATGGCCAAGAGTCGTCACCAAGCAAAAACATCCAAGAATGATGAAGTTTAAAGGATAATCAAGTGGTGCAAGCCTCACCACTGCCGTGGGCACTTCCCACGGTCGTGTGAATTTATGACCAAGAACCAACATTTCAACAAGGTTTTTCCCCAAGTCGCCACGACCGTGGCCATCTGCCACGACCGTGGCCAATGAAGAACAAAACGACCGTGATGTTGCACCATGACCATTTTAGAAATGGAAGACCCACATGTGAATTAAGTTTGAGATTTAACATCAATGTATCTTTAACACACATGTTTCAAGGTTCAAAGCACATAATCAAATCAAATTAGGATGCTAGAATGGACAAGTTGAATCTTATTTCAACATGCACCAAAATTTACTGAATTAGGTCAAGCATGAGGATTAGAAGCACAAATATATGCAAGTACAAGATTTGAATCAAAATGAAGCCTAATGGCACATTGGGAGAGTGAGATTATACCTCACTTGAAGGTTGAAGAACAAATATATGCAAGTCAACAACGCAAATGGATGACACAACAACTCAATTCAGCCTAAGAGCACAAGTGCAATCAACGTAATTATGCTATAATGAATTAATTAGGTGTCAATAAGCATCAATTTTAGTGAGACTCTCTTAGTCCATGCTACTACAAATGGGAAATCAGAAAATATGCTACATATGTAACCTTAATTGCAAAAATACAATCTAAGTCCACTAATGACAAAAATTACCCTAATGACAAAAGGGCCAGCAAGGAGCAAGAAGATAGGGGTTATTTTGATCATTTTGTTACTAAAAATTGCAGGAGCAAGAGAAGGAGAAGGAGCAAGGAGCAAGAAGAGGAGGAAGAAGGGTATCATGAGCAGGAGCATGAGGAGAGGAAGAAGAGGCATCAGAGGAGTAGGTGCAGGAGGCGGAGGCGGTGAGCGGGAAACGGTGGCGAGCGGGCGATGACCGGTGGAGGAGGACCAGCAGACACGCAGCGGCAGACCAGCAAAAGGCGGAGGGCAGGGATGGCAACGAACAACGGCAGAGGACTAGTAGATGGAGGTAGAGGAGGACCAGTAGATGGCGGCAGAAGGAGAAGCGGGTGACGGTGAGCAGAGGAATCGCCAGACCTAATCCTCAATCGAGAATGAATGAAACAGAGAAAGGGGAAGAGTTTGGCTCACGCGGGTGCTGTTAAGTTAACAATAGGTGTCGGTTATTAGAACTAACTGACGCTTAAAACTATAGGCATTTGTTACCAATAAGAAATCGACACTTCTGTTAGTTGATAGTCGTCGGTTCCAACTAGAAAAACCGACTCCTATCTATATATGCCAACAAAAATAAATGTTCTCGAATTAAGACTATAATCGTCAGTTTACGTATAAAAACCGACGCTAAAGGGAGGTGAAAATTTTCATGGTTAAGCGTGTGAAAACACATCGGCGTCGGTAATTGTAAGACAACCAATGATAAAAATTGGTCAAATTTCCGTCTCACAAAAAACCTTTAGTCATCGGTTTCTTTGTTAAAAACTGACGTTGTATGTTAAATTTTGGAGGTAATTATTTTCACTAGAAAATTTGGATTTGGTGGTCAATGTTAGGTGTCAGTTTCTTATTAAGAAACCGACGCTAAATAAAAAGTGATACCCACATCTCTGGTCACCCTTCACATATAGATGTCGGTTATTTTATTTAACTGACACTATATAGATTAGGCGTCAGTTTTTGTATACAACCGACGCCTGTAAATGTGACATTATAAGTCATTTCTGTAGTAGTGAGGTAAATGTTATAACCATAATATTGTATGTTTTCTTGAGCTTGAACACCTTAAGTTGTCCTCTGCTTCATGCCTGAACTACCTTTGCATGGCAAATTTAGAAGGCTTTTCTAATATTGCTTTGACTTTTGAGTTTAAGTTTCATGCATATAAGTAAGTGGTGTGTAATTGGTTTGTATTTGGTTGGTCTCTAATGTGATACTTGCATTTGGTTGAGCTAGGCTATGTTTCAGACATTACTATAATCATTTGTCTTGTACATCTAGTTGCCTATGTTTTTGCTACTGATGAGTTCATCAATTGAACTTTTACTCTTTAAATGGATAACTGAGGAATCAAATGTATTTGTCTATATACGAAAAACTTAGTTTGAATGAGAAGTGTGCCTTTTTTATAATCTTTTTATACCGGCTAGTAGATTAACACCAACTTGTAGAAAGCTTAACAATTAATGAAATTCGAGTTTTTCATACAGATGGACGTTGTTGTTCTAATAGACTTCTATTGTGTCATTCTGGAATAGATAAATCTTAAATATCAAGTGGGAGGAAGAATTGGCCAAAGAGCTTGCTCGAGGAAGAGGTGTGTTCTCAATTCTGTTATCAGTTGGGGCAACTTGTATGGGTATGGTTTACATCTTTGAAATCTTAACTACATCTTACTCACATGTATCTAATTCATTTTTTATTTTTAGAGATGTTTCGGCAAGGGCTTTTGGGTTTTCAAAATTTGAGTTATCAAGGTAAGTGACATAATATACTTGGTTGCATTATTACAATCTAAATTGGTTGCTGACTCATGATCTTGTGGGCATATTTAGGATTCTGACAAGAAAGGTCTACCAAGAATTGCTGAGGTAAAAATTTTGACAGAGAAAGCAAAGGAAAATGGCCTGAAACCTGAAGATTATGAGGCTCAAAGTGGACTTGTTATCAAGCTACTGAGAGGAGAGTATACCAAGTCAAGGACATGATCAATTTTCTTTTGGATCCTTCTGGAATTCACTCTAATTAAGTTGTGACCATTTGGAAAGAACATGATTATTGTTGTAGTTAGTGTAAGGGATATCAATATTTCTTGAAGCTGGAAAGTATTTTGCATGGCTACTAAGAAATAAGAACGTCACCAAATTAAGCTATTGTGTTAGATAGAAAAATGATGTACATATCTGTTGTATTAAAAGGGACAAGGTAAAATATCTTCCTCATGTAATTTACATTTGATAAATACAAAAGATCCATACTTTTGAAAATATGCATTCATAGCAATTGACTTTCATTTAAACTTTTGGCAATGAAGTGAAAAATGAATGACTAGAAATAATGTAAATGTAATCATACACAACTACTATGTCATTAGTGGCTTTTTACACACACCATTATACTCAATAAGAACAGTTCCATACAACATCGTAATACACAACAATGGCATTTGTATAAAAGGCCAATTGATGGATAGTGGCATTTTTGTAAAAGCCACATGATGTTTTAGTGGCATTTAATTGGAATTTATTAAAAACCATTAAAGGCAAACATTTAGTGGCATTTACAACCTATGCCACTATCTTTCTAGTGGCATTGGTACTAGAGGCATTTTTGTAAGTGTCAAAAAATGCCTCTTGTGAAAAACAATGAGATTTGGAGAGCTTAGGGTTGCACAATGTGTGCACCCTCATATATATAATACTGAAAGAATTACAGAGAGGTCCATATATAAAAGAGAAATAAAAAAACAAATAGCAGGCTATGTAAAATAGGAAATATATAATGTAACACTCCCCCTCAAGTTGGAGCATAGATGTCAATCATGCCCAACTTGTCCATCAGTGTGCAGAACTGTTTCTTTGCCAACAACTGGGTGAAGATATCAACAACTTGATCTTTTGATATTGTGAATGGAGTGCATATCTTTCCAGAAAGAATAGATTCTCTGATGAAGTGGCAGTCAACTTCATGTGTTTGGTGCACTCATGATAGACATGATTATTTGCAATGAAGATGGCAACTTTGTTATCACAGTGCATAGGAATGGCCGAAGAAGACTCAATCCCAAACTCTTTCAGGAGAGAACGTACCCACAGTAACTCATAGGCAGTATGGACCATGGCCCTGTACTAAGCTTCAGCACTAAATCTGGCAATGACATTATGTTTCTTGCTCCTCCAAGTAACAAGATTGCCTCCTACAAAAGTACAGTAACCTGAGGTAGATTTTCTATCAACTTTGTTGCCTGCATAATCAGAATTAGAATACCCTTCAAGAACACAGTGCCCATTCTTTTTATAATGAAGTCCCTTGCTAGGCGACTTTTTTAAGTATCTCAAGACTTGACATACAACATCCCAATGACACTGTTTGGGTTTGTCAAGGTACCCGCTAAGAAGACCCACTACAGTAGCAATATCACGATGAGTAACAGTTAAATAAATCAATTTACCAATCAACCTCCTGAATTTTTTATGATCAACAAACACAGAAGAGGAATCATCATCCCAATTCACATTGGGATCAAGAGGAGTATTCGCAGGTCTTGCTCCAAGCATACCAGTCTCCTGTAGAATATCAAGAACATACTTTCTCTGAGAAAGCATCAGGGCATTAGAGGTTCTAGAGACCTCTATGCCAAGAAAATACTGAAGTCTGCCCAAATCTTTTGTAGCAAAGTGCTTGCCCAGATGATCTTTGGTAGCCTAAATACCAAGAGAGTCGCTACCAGAAATAATAATGTCATCAACATATACAATCAGAATAGTAATACCTACCGAAGTCTTTTTTGTGAACACAAAGTAGTCAACCTGTGACCTCAGAAAACCAAAATCAATCATGATCCTGCTCAACTTATCAAACCAGGCATGAGGACTCTGCTTGAGCCCATAGATAGACTTCTTAAGCCTGCATACTTTGTGAGACTCCCACTGAGCAACAAACCCAGGAGGTTGCTCCATATACACTTCTTCCTGCAAGTCACCATACAAAAAAGCATTTTTCACATCAAGCTGCAGAAGATGCCAGTTTAGATTCACAGCAACAGATAGGAGAATCCTGACAGAGTTAAGGCGAGCAACATGAGAAAAGTCTCAAAGTAATCAATGCCATATGTCTGAGTATAGCCCTTTGCAACTAACCGCGCTTTCAACCTCTCAACCGTACCATCAGGTTGATATTTTATGGCATATACCCACCTGCAGCCCACAGGCTTACACTGAGGAGGTGGATCCACCAGCTCCCAAGTGTCTCTGTCAGTAAGAGCAATCATTTCTTCTTTCATAGCAGATGTCCAAGTAGTACTTTTCAATGCATCCTGAACATTCTTAGGTACAACCATAATAGATAAAGCATATACAAAATTGCTAGAATGAGTATTCAGATGAGCAGTAGATACAAATTGAGAAATGCTATGCGAAGTGCAGGAACGAGTACCCTTTCTGAGTGCAATAGGTATGTCAAGGTCAGAGTGTACCTCAGGTGTAGTAGAACCTTCTGGAGGAGAAGATTGGTTGCCTTGGGGGGTACTTTCATAGAAGGTGCTCTATTCCTACACTGATAAACAATAAGAGGAGGATCTTGAGTTTCAGTAGTCACAGTGTCAGTACTGTCAGGCACATAGTCAGAAATAACAGGCAAAGGAGAGGCAAGAATGTATGTCTGCAAACTATCTCCTGCTGAAGAATAATACGGTGTATCTTCAAAAAAGACATCACTACTAGTAAACCATTTCCTTGTACGGGGATTATAAAACTTGTAACCCTTTCGAGTTCTAGAATAGCCTAGAAAAATGCATTTAGCAGCTCGAGGAGACAATTTATCAGAAGCAGGTCCAAGTAATCTGACAAAGCAAGTACACCCAAAAATTCTAGGAGGCACAACAAACAAAGAAGTCTCAGGTTGCAAAACCTGTACAGGAATCTTATTTCCAATAGCAAACGATGGCATCCTATTAATCAGAAAACACGCAGTCAAAATAGCCTCAGGCCAATAGGAGCGGGGCATATGAGAATGCATCATGATAGTCCTGGTATCTTCTAATAAGTGTCTATTTTTCCGCTCAGCGACACCACTTTGTTGTGGGGTATAGGCACATGAAGTCTGGTGGAGCGTACCAACATATTTATAGAAAACCGCCACTTCTTGCTTAACAAACTCTAAAGCATTATCACTGCAGAAAACTTTAACAGGAAAACCAAACTGCATTTTTATTTCAGCAAAAAAGTATTTGATAGTAGACAACACTTTGGACCTACTTTTTAATAGAAACAACCAAGTAGTCCTAGAAAATTCATCAATAAATAGAATGAAATATTTGTAACCAGACAAACTCGGTACATGGCATGAACCCCATACATCAGAGTGAACTAAATCAAAAATGTTTTTACTTCCCACAGTACTACGTCTAGGATACACCATACGAGTATGTTTTCCCAGCTGATAAGATTCACACTGAAAATTACAACTACCAATATCAGAAACTAAATGACGCAGCTTCTCTGACGATGGATGTCCCATCCTGTAGTGCCACTGCAGTGTAGAAATAGAAGCCGATAAAGCAGATACCATAGCAGCTCTCTCTGATCACGGTAACTGGTCCAAGTAGTAGAGTCCATCAGCACCTTCATAGCCCCCACCAATCTTCGTCCTCGTGCGAAGGTCCTAAAAAACACATGAACCAGGAACAAAAGTCAGGCTACAGTTCAAACGTCATACAATTTTGCTGACTGATAATAAGTTCAGAGGCAATCTAGGCATATATAAGGCAGACTTGAGCCAAAACTGAGAAACAATATCACTGACTCCAAAGACTGAAGACTTTGAGCCATCAAATAGCATAACAGAAGAGTTACATATAGGTTTAGATAGAGTTTTAAATAGAGATCTATTGCCAGATATATGTGCAGAGGCACCAGAATCTATCACCCATTTGGTATTACCAGAAGTAGAAGGTGAGGAGGAACTCAAGAAAGCAGTGTAATATCCAAAGTATGCGACATGTGCTCCACTAGTAGAAGCAACAGTCGAAGAGTCAGCATGCTCAAGAAGGAGGCGTTCCACCACAACATGAATGTAGTCTGCAGTTGCTCCCGTAGTCACTGGCTCAGGCGTCAGAGTAACAGCCTCAGAAGCAGTAGATGATGAATCTGTAGCAGCATTAGCCCAAGCCGGTTTACCGTACTTTTCCCAACACTTTTCTTCAATATGGTTAGACCGGCGATAGAAGGTACACACACACTGTCCTTGCTGAGGACATGCATCAGCAGGAGGTGAGGTAGTAGGAGGGGCTCCTCATCCAGCACCAGGTCCACGTCCCCATCCTGCACCCAGAGGAGGACGACCATCAGTGGAACGGCCACGACCACGACCACGGCCATGCCCGGACCAAGCAGCCAGGGCAGTAGAATCTCCAGTCTCAGGAGACGGTGTCGATGAAGAAAGGTACTGGAGACACTGGTAGGCACTCTGCAAAGTAGGGAGCGGATCACTCACCAAGATCTGATCCACAATGCCAGCATAGGATTCTAGAAAGCCACTCAGAAACTGTATCAGCTGTAGTTCCGCCCGTTGTTTCTGCATAGTCGCCAGATCAGTAGACAGCGGGTGGTAAGTATCCAACTCACCCCACAGGTCGGTGAAGGTGGAGAAGTAGTCGGAGATGTCAGATCCCGTGAATTGGAGTCGCCCCAGTTACTTGGTTATGTCGAAGACCTTCTTGGGATTCTGACTGTGAGAGTAGGTACTGGCAAGCTGATCCCACATCTACTTCGTCGTAGGTAGCCTAAGTAAAGTAACACTGATCTTCTCAATGACACTATTGAGAATCCATGTCATCACAGTTGAGTCTTCACGGACCCAATCATCAAAAGTTTTGATGTCTTTTTCATCTGCATTCGTTGCAGGCTGAGGCAGACCAGTGCGAATCAGATGAGAGTACTTCCCTTGTGATTTGACATATATCAAAAAGGAGAACACCCAAAGCTGGTAATTGCGCCCGTCAAGCTTAACAGTGGTAACTTGATGGCGTGAGTCTCTCCAGAAGTCATCTCCAGAAGATGCCATGAGAACAGGCAGGAAGGCAGGCATAGGCAAGCAGGCACATGCAGGAGTAGTCAGCAGTCAAAGGCAAAAGTCCAACACATGGACTAGTAGTAGAAGGTAGAATATCCACGCATGGATCTTAAAAAGAACCCACGTAGGGGCAGCAGATGAAGTGAAAAAACCTACGCCAACATGGAGGATCAATTACTCCACCATGAGGCGCAGGCAGACAGAGAGGATGAAGCCCGTTACGCCATCAACGTGCCAGAATTGGAAAGTTACCGAGGCTGTCCGGAGATTTCGAAAAGAGAAACAGAGCTAGACGGAGGGTCCTGTGGCGGATTAGGCCACAAGGATGGAGTTTATTAGGGGATTAGAGGTGGATGGAGGGCTGCAGAGGGGTGGACGGTGATTGGTAGCAGCGGCGATACTGTAGCAGTACAGTAGCGGTGAAAAAAGGAGGTTTCGGAGTGTGGTGGCAGCTAGGGTTGGTGGAGATAGGGATTAGGTTTAAGGTGGATCGTCCCACTCTGATACCATGTGAAAAACAATGAGATTTGGAGAGCTTAGGGTTGCACAATGTGTGCACCCTCATATATATAATACTGAAAGAATTACAGAGAGGTCCATATATAAAAGAGAAATAACAAAACAAATAGAAGGCTATGTAAAATAGGAAATATATAATGTAACACCTCTAAATATGTTTAGTGGCATTTTTTTCAATGGAATTTTTGAAATGCCACCAATGAGTATGTTTGTTGTAGTGATTGTACATCATCTTTTAATCAATTAAACTATACTCATATGCATTCCTTAATCCCTCATTTGAGATAATTATTCATTAGCATCAAATAGCTCATCATTTAAGGGTTATGGTCAGGTTCTTAGATCCATCCTATAATTTTCATCATTTCTCTTTCATTTCATATTCATTATTTTTTCTACTTCTTTTATATGATGCTCACCACTATCTTAAAATCAATCACTCTAAATTTACTTAATATAAAAATTTTCCCATTCATTAAAATCCTTCATAATCTGATTTTAATATACATCATTCAACTAAGGATATAATTACATTAAATAGACTATACACCTCATCATACACATTTCATTAGTTTCATTCTTAACTCGTCATCGCCATTCAATTGATTATTGTCTATTTCCTTTCTTGTAATAGATGAGTGTACCATGCCATTAACTTACAATGACATTCTTTTATTTAACAAAGATCATTATGTTCCCTATAATACTACTCTCTTTAGATTAAAAGAATGGATTAGGTTACATCTTCTTACATCATAATCTCTAATCTCCTTCCTGATTCATTATTATGTAGCTTGTATAAAAGGACCCACATTCATGTGAGGGCTACTCATTATTCCATAATTTATACTAAATTATATGCATTAGGATTATATCATATTAGTAAAACTCATCATCTTCAATTGAAGTATTAACACATACATTTTAGCATTTCATCACATTTACAATATTATATACAAGTTCTAGCTTTATCACTCATACTCATATTAATAATAAACTTCTACAGTTTATAGGAAGTCATCCTTAGCTCAAAACATCATAGGAATCATATCGTCCAGTAATCTCGTCATGGTGCGCAGGGGTTCATTAGGGCTATTCACACACATGGAAACCCTAGTTTCCATTTTCACATATTTCAGTCACCAATTATGAATATAGATTGATTAATTAACTCCACTAATTCAATCTCACAACAAAAACCCTAAACAAGGAATATTTCCACCTCATACTCATCCTTATGCATATATCATATTCAATTTTAGTAAGATTCAATAATACATTTGTATATTTCATTCTAATACAATTCAAGTATGATTCAATACATATCAATTCAATTCCAAGCATACCATGCATTGGGGTGATTTTAGGCAATATTCACATGAAGAGCATAGTCCTCTATCCATAGAATTTTGATCAATCGTCAATCAATATATTAGGAACTAAGCAAGTTCAATTCAATGAGAAATAATCAAAATTAGTAGAATTTGATTCCCTAATATCTCTCCAAATTAATATCCAATCTCAAACAAATACAAGCAATGTTTCAGATTATTTTATCCAGATAGAACTAGGCTTTCAGCATGAATACAAATCTTAATAGGGAGATAAACATTCACCTAAGATGACAAGCACCTTAAAAACGTATGTTAAACTCTGAATTTGTAGAAATCCAATCAATCTCTACCAACTGAATCCATTTCTTCCTACTCTCAACTCAGAAACCATAGAAATGGGGATTAGGAGAGAAAGAGTGAGAAAAAGGGGTGATTTGATATAATTTTGAATCAAATTAGAGGAGGTATGGAACCTTGACATATGAGAGAAGATTCACCATGAAAGATTATGCAAAGAAGCTAAACTTACTTGATTTCATCATTTGTCATATGGTGAAACCCTAGGTCACCCACCACTTTATCCTCTCAAAATGCTAGCTCTCCTCCCTCTCTAGAATTTTGTTTCTCTAGCATGAATTATGAAATATGAGAGCTCCTTGGGTGCTGGGTTACTCATATAGATCAGTTAAGGTGCCCCAACTATACACTTACTTTTATTTCAGCTAAATTTTCTATTATTAAAATGTTACTGCAAATGGTTTACTTAACAGGTCAAACCTCCTCCAAAATATGTAGCATGTTGTGTGAGAAATTATTTCAGATCTTAAGCAAAAATTTCAAATCAATCAGACTTACCAATAAATGAATTGAAATAAAAAAACTAGATTGTTATATTTCAGTCTGAATACATGATCAACTAAGCTTATCCTTGGGAAACTCGACTGGCGCCCTATCTGAATTAGTCTAGTATCACCCAAAAATTATGAGAATTTAATAGAATATCTAAAATGGAGTTTTGAAACTACACTTAAAATTTAAGATCAATTGTATGTACTAATAAAAAGATAAAATTCAAATACCATACTGCTATGTTTTAGCCTGAATGCATGGTTGGCTAATTTTGTCCTGGGGAAACTTGACCCAAAAACAAGTCACAAAATTATCAAAAATTCTGATATTTTTTAGAAAATCTAGTAATTGAGTTACCCAAACTATATATGATTTAAACTAAATTAAAGTTGTATATAAAATACCAAAAATCATTTAGTGAACCACTATACTTATCAAATTTTGTATTCATATGCTACCAAAACCCTAGTTTGGCCGATTAGGGTTTTAAATTCTCAAACCCTAATTATTCAAAGTAAAATCATGCTTAAAGTGTTTCATTAGGTTTAAGGAATAATAATTAGACTACCATCATTGACTCAAGCTTAAACAGTGATCAATTTAGTTAAGCATGCAATCATCAAAGTTAAACCCTAATTAGATGGTTAATATGATAATAAGTTGTTACATTTGTGGTGGTGGTTGTGGTATTTGATTATGTTGATGGTAAGGTGGATTTTGAAGGATGTATGATTTTTGTGGTGATTGTTGTATAGGTGGTGGTTGATTTGGAGGTTGAAGGATGTATGTTTGTTGTGGAGGTTGTTGAGGTGGAGGAGGACATTGGTAGCTAAATGGGGGTTGTGGAGGTGGAGGAGTGAAACATATTGAACATTGGACTTTAGACTTATTTTGAGCTATCATATTGTTCTATTCACTCAAAAATATCAATTGATCTTCTTCCCAGTTTGTATTTCGACTTTTCTTGAATAATCATAAAAATTTTAAACAAAATTTGATTGTTAATGTTATGTCCAAATTCAACTAGATCATGATCCACTATTGGTTATCCTAATATGATTATAAGTCATCTTTGTAATTAATAAAAAATATATATTGTATTGATAAGAATCATGTATAGAATGATTATTGGAAATAATAAATTATGCACTATACTACAACGGTAAAAGTAAAAAAAAATATTTTGAAACTTGTAGTCCTTTCCTATAATATAGTTTGGAATATCATAAAATTCCCCATGTTAGTTTGGTATATAATTTAATCAAATTTTTATACAAATTACCAATTTAGTTGTATAGGGGTTACTTTAATCATATCTAATTGTCTATTGAAACAATCATGCACATCATGTCAACCGTGTATGTATATATTCCATCTTAAATAAAATTATTATTATGAACCTAATATTATAAAATTAAGGACTTAATTAAGTTATTATGTATTAAAGACCTTTTCATTCAAGAGACAACCACACCAATTAATACAAGTGACATACTCCTTGAATCACGGCTTTTGATATTACACTTTTAAATTCTATCTTGTATTTTCTAGTTGGATACTTGCTCTTCTAATTCAATAGTTTCTTGAGGAGGAACCATTGGAAAATTGGTATAATTGGACATTGGTGAATGATGATTAATTACATACAACTACATTAATGAAAAACAAGGTTATGTGTGTGCTTTTATCCCTGATGGCTAAATCCTCCATACTCATTTTCCTCATAATGTTAATATTTACTTGTGAAACCTCCTTCCCATATTCCATTTATAACTTCATCTATGAATTTCCATATCACAAAGCATTATCTTAAGTTTGTCTCTTCTAACCTACAATCAAGTCTCCTCTTCTCCTTTACCGACTACATAATTAACAACTGCTTGCTACAATTTTTTTTTGTTTATAAAATTAATAACGTTCACATCATTTTTTCCATTTTCTGTATCAAATGGTTACCACTTATAAACGGGAATGAATCTGATGTGGTGGAAAAGTGAGATAATGGATGGGCCTCACTATAGAGTATTGGTGCAAACAATATGATGTGCAAATTTCTTTATAAACTATTTGTCATTTCAACTTAGGTTTGGGCATGAAGAGGTATTTCAACATTCAATTTCATTAATGGAAAAATACTCATAATAATCCATTAGGCCATCCTACACCAACTCTCTATTCTATAAAATCCAAGTCCCTTGACTACAAGCAACAAAAAACCCACAATACAATCAAAAGATGTTACTGCAATGTATATATATATGTAATCTTGCACCATAATTATTGATGTCGACACCACCATATAAGACGACATGATTATCTAAAGGGATGAGAGCTCACCTTCTCACTAGTACATATACCATCTACATCGTATGTTAAAATAAACCTATAATGTTAGTTTTGTACTAACACCTAAGTGGGTGACACTACAACTAAGGACCTTGTACGTCCGTTTCGAGGGAATAGAAAAATCGACGACATAAAGTCATTGTCTATTGTTATGAAAGTAGAAGACACAACTCAAATAATGAATCAGAGCAATATCAGGTCATGGTATTGCTCTGTATCATCAGTTCTGCATGAATGAGCTGATGCTATGGTTCTAATATGTTGTTCATTGTAGTATTAAAAATCGACATTGTACTTCCTTATCAGGTTAAATTTTATTTGACAAAGGTAGATGTGTCATCAGTTTTTGTGATAACCGACACTAGTCCTACTGTGTCGTCAATTGTAATCTTAAAGATGGACGTCATACTACCTTATCAGGTAAAATTTTAACTGATAACGATAGATGTGTCATCGGTTTTCATGATAAAACTGACGATGCAGATCTACAATGTCTATTTTTTAAAAAACTGATGCTACAAGTATGTTTTTTTTATAATTTATATCCCTACAAGTTAAAGTAACACATTTAATTGATTTATTAAATATTCGTGTAATGATGCAGGCATAAATGTATGTTGAAGGCTATACGAATTTACTTAGCAAATAATGTCTTTTTCACTATGTGTTCCCCACTATCTACTTTGTCACCCGAAGGATCTAGATAATATACATTTAGCATCTTGGGGACAATTACCAACAACTTCCAATGATTATTACTGAGTGAAAATAAGGTAAAAAAGAAAACTCAAAATTCACAATGAAAAGTAATTCATATATGAAAATTATAAGCAAAGTGCCCGAAATTTATCAAACATTGAGAGGATCTATAATCACACTCTTTCTCGCATTACCAAAATATTTAAATGTGGTAGAGCAATAATTACTAACAGATTTTGGGTCTTTGTCTACATGACTAATCAACAATGGAACTAGAAGTTCCACGTTTGTTAGTGTGAACTCTCAACACGTCCTATATAAGTGGTTGCAAGACATATATGTATGCATTAATTGTAAGACCCCTGATCTAGCTTTTTGGCTAATCTTTCTTGCTTAGCATAATAAGATGCTTAAAACTGCTAATATAATCATGTGATGTGCTTTTATAACATATGACATGCTTATGTTTCAAGTTTGGTCCAGTTTGGATGTTGTTTGAGCTAGTTATATCTATGTGTTCTTATTTTGGACCAAAATGCAATTTACCCATGTTTAGGGGTTTTCTTGCAATTTGTCACATGCTTGTTGTGACTCACAGATTTTGGCATCATGTTGGAGAGAGTGGTACCCTATAGCCTCGTGGTACCTTGGTTTGATGAGGTGGCATCATGTGTTGATGTTTTAGGGTTTGCTTGGATACCCTATGTGGATGGTTGACCTTGCTTGTGTGTTGGCCGTTGAGTTTTGTTTTCAACGATCACCAAGTGGTTCCTTTGACCTTGATTTGTTCTTTTGATGATGTTTAATAAGTATCTAGTGGCCTTGGTGGTCGAAGAGCCAAGAAACCCTAGGATGCATTCTATGTGACTGATGGCTTTTGATCTTATGCAATCGATGGTCTTTTGCTTCTCTGCGACCGATGAGCTTTTGGACCAGGTATCCCTTCAACCGATGGCTTTTCTTAGAGTAAGTAGGTCACTAGTTTTCTTGGTTTTGTCACCCTTATTTCATGCATAAGCTTAGTGCTTTCACGGACGACATATGATGGACAAGTGGCACATGTTTGCATGACACCTAACCTCCCTTCTCTCTCTACTATGGTTATATATACCCATTTCTTTTCATGAAAGTGATCCCTTTGCATGCTCTTTCTTTCTCTCGTCACCTTTGAGATTGTACCTTGTATTCTTGGTGGAGAAGGTGGTGCTTTTAGTGGAGAAGGTGGTCGAACCCCTTGCATGTGGAGCTAGGGTTTGAGCAACCCTTCCTTGGTGATTGTTTAGTGTTTCTTGATCTTGGCAAGTGATCTACCCCTCTTGATCTTTATTATCTTACAAGCCTACCTCTCTTCTTTCTCTTGTCCAAACCCATGGTTTTACATGGAGGTGCTTGCTTGAGCTTGAGGAACTTTTCCCTTCTTGACTGAATCCTTGGTGCTCCATGGTGGTGCTTGAGTTGAGTTGAAGATCTCCTCTCTTTCTTGTCTTTTAGGGCTAGGGTTTTTCCCTCTTTCTTGTGATCCTTTAACCTAGGTTTTGATTCTCTCTTTGAGGTGATTCTAGCTTGTCTGAAGTGGGGATCAATCAAGGGTTTCCTCTCTTCTTGGATCATCTTTGTTATTGGAGTTGTTTCGTCGTATCCAAGGCAAGTTATATAACTTTACCCTCGATTATTGTTACACTTAACTTTACATGCAAATAATCTATCCCAAAAATGTGATTCCAAGTAGAATGACAATGATATCATGAAGTAGGGTTTATGCTCCATGGTGATTTTGAATAGTTAAACCCCTCTTTGATGAAACACTAATCAAAGTGCATGATTATCTTGCTTGATGATGGACGTTTTGATTCTTGCATGCATATGCTAAATGATGGTTTTCCTTCCTATAATAATGGTTTACCTTTCTTTCTTGATGATGAAGGTCTAGATATATGCATAGGTGAATGATAGGGTCTACCATAGAGAGCTTTAAAATGTGGCATACCAATACTGGCTTGGTAACTGTTATTGTAAGAAAACTTAGCTAATGGTAGATACAGATCCCATGCACTACCCCAGTCCATCACACAAGTACGAAGCAAGTCTTCCATAATTTGAACCATTCTCTCAGACTGCCCATTGGTTTGCAGGTGGTAAGCAGTACTGAAATGCAAGTCAGTACCCATCTTTTCTTGAATCTGACCCCATAGATGAGAAGTGAATTTCGGATCACGATCAGAAACTATCATAGAAGGCACTCCATGCAGCCAGACTATCCATTTCACATATAACTATGCCATTTCAACAACTTTGTATGTGGTTTTAAAAGGCAAGAAATGAGCAGATTTTATAAGTTGATCAATAACCACCCAAACAGTGTCATAACCTTTCTTGGACTTAGGGAAACCAGTAACGAAGTCCACTATAATCTTCTCCCATTTCCATTCTAGAATTTTAAGAGGATGAAGAAGACCACCAGGTCATTGATGTTCGATCTTGACTTGCTGACATGTCAAGCACTTTGCGATGAATAGAGCTATATCATTCTTCATGTTCTTCCACCAAATGCTTCATTATAAGTCCTTGTACATTTTTGTTGTGCCAGGATGAATAGTGTACTTGGACCCATGAGCTTCACTCAGAACCTTCTGCCTCAGATCATCCATGTCAGGAATCCAAAACCTTTGTCTGAAGTAGACATCACCATCCACTCCGACTGAGAAGTCAGATTGCGGTTTCCCGATCAAGGACTTTATCTCCTCCTTCTCAGAACTTTCCAACTGTGCATCAATGACTTTCGAAATCCAGGTCAGTGTAATAGTCAAACTAGCCATATGAACACACAAATTGTCTTCATCCACTGAATTGATAGGATGAGGTCACCAACTAGTCACATGTTTGAGATTTTCCCACATTGAACATCTCAGAGCAACACAAACGACATCCTTCTTATGACTTAAAGCATCATCTACGATGTTTGCTTTATCGTGATTATAGGTGATGGTGAAGTCATAATCTTTGAGATATTCCATCCACCTACATTGTCACAGATTCATATCCCTCTGAGTCAGTAAGTATCTCAAACTCTTGTGGTCATAGAAGAGCTCAAACTTTTCACCATAAATATAGTGTCGCCAGATTTTCAAAGCATGAACTATAGCAGCAAGCTCCAAATCATGTGTAGGCCAATTAGCTTCATTAGGTTTCAATTGGCGAGAATCATAGGAGATCACCTTTCTGTCTTACATCAAGACACACCCTAAGACTTGTTTGGATGCGTCAGTGTAATTGATATAGGGTATGCCCTCAACAGGAAAAGCAAGTACAGGAGCAGAAGTCAAACACTCCTTCATCTTCTGAAAACTATTCTCACACTCAGGTGTCCATGAGAACTTGACCTCCTTTTATGTCATCTTAGTCAAAGTCAAGGCCAATTCAGAGAAGCTCTTGATAAACCTCTGATAGTAACCGGCTAAATCGAGGAAACTACGGATCTCAGATGGGTTCTTCAGAGCCTTCCACTTTTTCACAGCTTCTACCTTTGTAGGATCAACAATTATATGTCTGACAGAAATCACGTGACCCAAAAACATGAATTCCTTTATCCAGTTTCACACTTTGAGTATTTTTCATAGAGTTGATTTTCTCGCAGCATGTTGAGTACAATCCGCAGATGCTCATGATGTTATTCTAATGTATCATAATAAACCACAAAATTATCGATAAACACCACCACAAACTTGTTAAGGTATGGGCGGAATACTCAGTTCATCAAGTCCATAAAGGCAACAAGGGCATTTTTCAAACCAAAAGACATGACCATGAACTCGTAATGACCATAGCGAGTTCTAAACATTGTCTTTGGGACATCATCATCCTTCACGCATATTTGGTAATAGCCACTCCGCAGATCCATCTTGGAGAATATGGTGGCTGACTTTAGCTGGTCGAACAGGTCATCGATGTGAGGTAAAGGATAATGGTTCTTCACCGTCACTTGGTTAAGCATGTGGTAGTCCATACACATCCACATCGAACCATCCTTCTTATTCACAAATAGGACATGGGCTCCCCAAGGCAAAACACTGGGGCAGATGAAGCTCATGTTGAGAAGCTCTTCAAGCTACTTCTTTAGTTTGGCAAGCTCGATAGGGGACAAACAATAAGGAGACTTCAATATCGGTGAAGTTCTGAGTACAAGCTCGATGACATCAAAGGTGGTCATGTCTAGCAAGACAAAATCTATGGGAAACATTATACCAGATATACAGAGGTCCATGGTTGGAGTTTGGAGATACGAAGAGCAGATCTTATCACTAGGGATTTTTACATCTAGGACATGATCCATAAACTCAGATTCTATTTCTAACATAGAAGCAAACTGACAGGATATGAAGGTATTGGATGAGCTAGAATCAAACAATGCCTTTAAAGGATGCATATTAAAGTGCAAGGTACCTTCAATAACTTCATTATCTTCACCTTCTTTCTCAGCATTGAGAGCAAACACTCTCCCATTTCGCCTATCCACTGGCGGTTACCTCAGGTTCTAGTTGTTGTTGTTGTTCCGTAGAGGCAGGTTCTGCCTTAGTTGCTACGACTGTTGGGCATTATTCTGCTAAGTATTATTCTAACCCTACTGGAAATGGGGGCAGAATGATCAGATATGCCCAACTTGGCCACACTCATGACATGTCGGTGGAGGTCGATTTTCTTTATGAGCAGGTGCATTATCAGCAGGACATCTTCCTAGAGGATGGTGGCGAGAGCACCTATTACACCGGTCACGTATGCGATTCTCATTCTAGTTCGAGTTCTTCCTCTTGTGGTTGTTGTATCCATTACTATATCCAGAAGCTTGGAATCCTGGGTAGGACTCGATGGCCATGGACTTATCCACCATCTACTGGAAGGTGAGTGGAAGCTGCGGGATGAGATTTTAGCCCACCTGGTAGTCCAGGCCCAGCAAGAATAATGTTGCCCTTCTTTTGGATCCAAGATCGGTGGCGTAACGTTCCAGTAGTAGGAACTGTTGGACGTAGTTGGCCACACTCATGCCTCCCTACTTGAGGTTGTAGAACTCATCTTCCTTCTTTCTCAGGAAGGTAGGGCAGATGTATTTCTCCCTGAAGAGCTTCAGGAATTGGTCCCACTCCATGGTAGAGGTGTCCTGAGTGCGAGCGACACCATTCCACCAGATGTGTGTTGGGTCGTCCAGCACATAAGTCATGAACCGAACCTTCTGGTGAGGAGGGAACACCATGCCCTCGAAGGTCCGATCCAAAGCCAACACCCAGTCGTCGGCTTTGTCCACCATGTTGGGTTCACTTTCACCCTTGAAGTAGGGTGGCTACATCTTTATGAAGTCGGTGAGGGTGAACTCCCTCGGCTTGTTGGCATTGGCGGCCACTGTGTAGAACTGCCCCATCATTGTGGAGGATAGCAACTGGCATAGTATTGCCAGCTCTTGCTCCGGTGTGAAGGTGGGGGTTCCAGGAGTAGTATTGCTGACGTAGGAGTCACAGGAGTGTTGGGGTCATTAGGGTTTGACTCATTTTCCTTGTTCATGTTGTTCAGAGTGTCAAACAAGTCACCTCTCCTAAAAGGTAGGGTTAACATATTAGGTTCCCAGGAGTATAGAATCATAGATGAGAAAAGAATAGAAGCATAGATGAGAAAAGAATATCTAGAATGCTAGTGCCTAAAAGCATACTATTTTGGGCAATTCGTATCAGCTCGGCCAGGCCAATATCATATGGGCAGGGGAGTCCTCATAAACCAAGCTAGTGGCGTGGAGGAAAATATTGCCAGCCCCTAAAACCCTAATCCTTTCTAGACACATGTGCTTCAACTTCATGCCATAATAGTTACCTAAAGGCTCTGATACCATGTTGTAAAGAGGTGAGCTCACCTCCTTACTAAAATTCAAAGAAAATATAAAACATCCACACATTTTACAAAAAGAGAGATTTTGGGATGCTTGCATAATAATCCAAATAAATAAGCATGATTCCAGATACATTATAAAATGCCAATAGAAGTGGAAATAAAAGTACTAAGCCTATTACATGGCTTTCATTGTTCACTACATGATTGTTCCCAAAAGAAAAAGATAAGAGAAACATATCTATTTATAACAACCTATACATCCTTCCAAATAGCTTGAGATCTACTCTTGGGATGGCTTCCTTCAAACTTATCCTTCTCCTTGCTCAGCACCAGCACCTGGGTGGTTGGGAGGGCACCCAGAAAAAGGGAAAGGAAAGAAAAGTATGTGTCACAAAACTAGTTTAGGATAACAAGATAAGTAAAACAAGTGAAAATAGGCTAGGGGTTCATCATAAGATGAAGATAACAAGAGTATGAGGCTATATCAAAAGAAACTTGCCATTAACAATTAAATTAAAAAGGGTTTGCATGTAAGATATTTATGTCTACCTAACTAAGTAGGGTTGAGGCACCTACCAAACCTCTAACCTATAGTTGAGGGGAGAATAAGACATTCCCAGTTACCTACATAATAATATGGGAAGAATAAAAACATTCCCCAGGGCAATTAAATACATGCCCTCTGTGGATGGTTGTACATAAGTATTGCTACTTTAAATTAAATAGAACATAAATATACATGCTAGAAATGTAGTCATGGCAAGATTAATCATATGAATGAATAAGCATGGTAGTGGGGTAAAAGTCCCAAATAATATGAACAATAATCTGATTTGAGGCACAAGAAATTAGGGTTTCAAGAAAAGAGAATTAGATTCAATTAAGCCTCATTAGGGAAGATTTGGTTAAGGCACAAAATTTCCCAACTAAGGCGTTAGATGCACATACCTCTTCTTAGAGCCCTAGAACCACTTTTTAAAACATTTAAACGAGATCAGGGTCCACTTGTCCTAATATCATAACCATGTTCATGTATTAGAGCTATGTACATTCATTAAAGACTTAAAACCCCCAAAGTTACCAACTTTTTCTACAAACCATTGATTTAGGTCCTGAAACCATCACTACTATCTTAGTTAGGCTTTTTTTATCAAAATAACATATAGCTTTATATATTTTAGAGATATGGACTTTTAGAGGTATTTTTAGTGATTTTTTCATTTCCAAATACACTTATTCAAAATACTCAAAACCAGGCATCAAATATTTTTTTTTAGATAGATCAACTTTTTCTGAGTCTAGAACATATTTTATTTCATTTTTTGGAAAAAGGAATAAAAATATACAAATTATTGAACTCTGACCAATCAGAAGGTGCCACGTAGGCAAATATGTTCAAAATAGAGGGAAAGCAAGAAAGAGAGAGGAGAGGCGGCTTGTGACTTGGCCCAATCGCTTGCGACCAAGTCAAGGTGAAAAGCCAAGTCAATCGTGAGTGGCTTCGGTCAAGCAAGTGAAAACAATACCAAAAGACCAATCTGCCCCTAGTCGAGAAAACAAAGAAAAGAGAAACGCGGAGGGTAAGAGAATAAATTGACCAGGGGGTTTCTTCCCCATCACCTCAATGCCATGGCGCTGAGCAGCAAGCTGCTACTTGCGTGAGGTTTTGAGAGAAACCTAAAACTGCGACCAAACACAAAAGTAAAAGGAACAAAAGAAAGAGAAGAGAAAAACAAACTCAATGGTACCTCTGATTTGGTCAGAGGTAGAGGGAAGAGAGAGAGAGCACCGCCACAAGCCCAAGGTCCTCAGCTACTTGATAGGGGGTCAAACTATGATGAAACTAGAAATCGAGAGTTGTGTTGAGTTGCAAAGGTGATGGAGATGCTCGGGGTATGTGTATTTATAGGCGAGGGGGTGTAGTTTAGGGTTTTAGAAACCAAGGTGAGAGGGAAGCTTTGGGAGAATTGGGGATTCTTCAGATAATTGTGGAAATTATAAAAAGTTGGGATAATTTGGAGCAGAATCAAGAGAGGAGTCCAACGAACTAAAAATCTCACGATTTGGTCGAGTGTAGAGGGAGATAATTGAGTTTAGAAAATCACAAATATTATCCATGTTTTCCAATTCAGACGGAGGTAGGAGATGAGCTCTGAGCCGTCCGATCCCACAGACATGCATCTGAGGTCGATCTGGACCGTTCGATCGAGCGGAATCCTATATTAGGTATAATTCCAATGCGATTATAAAATGTTACATCTATTATTAAATGATTTTCTATCTCTTCTTTTGAGGGCTCAAACAATCTACAAATTTAATAAAACACCCTAGCTAATTTTGAGGTGTAAAATCTGAATATAGAATTAGTTTTGCCTTTTGGGGACTTTTAATGGGTTAAATATTTCAAAACTCACTTTCTCTTTCCTCCTTCATTTATGACTCTAAGATTATCCAAATATGATGAAATTTCACCCACATGTCCCAATTAATGTCTTAGATATGTTTTTGCCATTAATTGATCATGGTTGTGCTATTTATTTAATTAATTATCAAAATGAAGGTTCTACACACTTTCTCTCTCCTACTTTTCCACATTATCCAAATATCATCCAAATTAGTTAAAAACTTGCCCAAAGGCTTATTTTCATATTTAGATTACGAATTTGGAATTATTTTTCCAATTTGAGAACATTAGATATTTTATTTCCCTTTCTTGACTTATTTCCTATTTTCCTTTAATAAAGGCTTTTATATATATTTATATTTTCCATATTGGGTGATACTTGGCCCTTAAGATACTTTTCGTTCAAGAAAATGAAATTGTGTATCAAATTATCTTGTGGGTTTTCTATTGGTGATTTTTGGAAACAATGTATTCCACATTATCTCCTTTTATCCATTTATAGCATTTGTCATCTCCTTTATGTATATTTTGTGGATTTCTTTTCTTTTTCATATCCTAAAAAGTCCTAGAAATTTCCAGCACGAATTCCTTTATTTTTTTATTATTTAAATGGATAATTGCACATCAGGCCCATCACTTAAATTTCTACTGAGGTATTTGTGCATAAAACCCTTTACTAAGAATAAAAGGGAAATATTTATCCATTAACCACCATAGTTACACTAAATCAACTCCAAAGACATATGGAATGAGAATGAAGAACAAATCTTGTTGAAAAAGGGTACAAATAGATACATAGTATATTTCAATATGTTACAACACTCCACCCCTTAAAAGGGATTTTGTCCCCGAAATCTCAGACAAAAAGGGAAGGGTGAGTACGTAACATCTCATCTCTCAACTCCCAAATGGTTTCTTCCAAACCATGATATCTCCACAGAACCTTCACTAGCTCTATCTCCTTGTTCTTCAACTTCTTTACTCGAGAATCAAGGATCTTCATAGGTAACTCTTCATAGGTCAGATTCTCACAAATCTCAACAGGATCAATTGTGAGTACATCAGAAGGGTCTTTCACATACTTCCTCAGCATAGAGACATGGAACACATTATGAATCTTATCATAAGCAGGAGGTAATGCTAAGTGGTATGCACACTCTCCAACTTTATCTAAGTTTTCAAATGGTCCAACATAGAGGGGACTCAACTTGCCTTTTACTTTAGATCTCGCAATAGAACGTATGGGCTTGATCTTCAGAAATGCATAGTCTCCCACTAAGAATCTCACATCATACCTCTTTTTATCAACATACATCTTTTTTAGGTCTTGAGAAACTTTCATCTGTTTCTTTATCATATGTACCTTCTCGAGCATCATCTACATATCATCTGTCTTCACCAGGGACCGTTCACCAACATCATCTCAATGCAAAGGTGAACGACAGGGTCTACCATAGAGACCTTCAAAAGGTGGCATACTAATACTAGCTTAGTAGCTATTGTTGTAACTAAACTTAGCTAATGGAAGATACCGATCCCATGCACCACCCCAGTCCATCACACAAGCACAAAGAAAATTTTCTAGAATCTGAACCGTTCTCTCGAACTCCCCATCAGTTTGGGGCTGGTAAGCAGTACTAAAACGCAAGTCAATACCCATATCTTCCTGAATTTGACCCCATAGACAAGAAGTGAATTTTGGATCACAATCAAAAACTATCATAGCAGGCACTCCATGTAGATGGACTATCCATTCCACATATAACTGAGCCATTTCAACAACTTTGTATGTGGTTTTGAAAGGCAAGAAATGAGCAGATTTTATAAGCCGATCAATAACCACCCAAATGAAATCATAACCTTTCTTGGACTTAGGGAAACTGGTAACGAAGTCCATTGTGATATTCTCCCATTTCCATTCTAGAATTTCAAGAGGATGAAGAAGATCACCAGGTCATTGGTGTTCGATCTTGACTTGCTGACATGTCAAGCACTTTGCGATGAACAGAGCTATATCATTCTTCATGTTCTTTGACGAAATGTTTTGTTGTAAGTCCTTGTACATTTTTGTTGTGCCAGGATGAATAGTGTACTTGGACCCATGAGCTTCACTCAGAACCTTCTACCTCAGATCACCCACATTAGGAATCTACAACCTTTATATGAAGAGGATAACATCATCCACTCTGACAGAGAATTCAGATTGTGGTTTCCCAGTCAAGGCCTTCATCTCCTCCAGCTCAAAATTTTCCAACTATGCAGCAACAACTTCTAAAATCTAGGTCGGTGTAACAATCAAACTAGACACACACAACTTGTCTTCATCCACTAAATTGATAGGCTGAGATTGCCAACTACTCACATGTTCAATATTTTCCCACACTGAACATCTCAGAGCAGCATAAACAACATCCTTCTTGTGACTTAAAGCATCAACTACGACATTTGCTTTATCGGGATGATAGGTGATGGTGAAGTCATAATATTTGAGATATTCCATCAACCTATGTTGTCACATATTCAGATCCCTCTGAGTCAGTAGCTATCTCAGACTCTTATGGTCAGAGAAGACCTCAAACTTTTTGCCATAAAGATAGTGTCGCCTGATTTTTAGGGCATGAACTATAGCGGCAAGCTCCAAATCATGTGTAGGCCAATTAGCTTCATTAGGTTTCAATTGGCAAGAAGCATAGGCAATTACCTTTCTATCTTTCATCAAGACACACCCTAAGCCTTGTTTGGATGCGTCGGTGTAGATGACATAGGGTATGCCCTCAACAGGCAAAGCAAGTACGGGAGCAGAAGTCAAACACTCCCTCGTCTTCTAAAAAATTTTCTCACACTTAGGTGTCCATGAGAACTTGACCTCCTTTCATGTCAGCTTGGTCAAAGGCAAGGCAAATTCAAAGAAGCTCTTGATAAACCTCTGATAGTAACCGGCTAAATTGAGGAAATGACATATTTTAGATGGGTTCTTTGGAGTCTTCCACTTTGTCACAACTTCTACCTTTGCAAGATCAACAACTATATGTCCGACAGAAACCATGTGACCCAGAAGCATGGCTTCCTTTATCTAGAACTCACACTTTGAGAATTTTGCATAGAGTTGATTTTCTTGCAGCATGTTGAGTACAATCCGCAGATGCTCACGATGTTGTTCTAACATCTCAGAATAAACCAAAACATCATCGATAAACACCCCCACGAACTTGTCAAGGTATGGGCAGAATACTCGGTTCATCAAGTCCATGAAGGCATCATGGGCATTTGTCAAACCAAAAGGCATGACCATGAACTCGTAATTCCAATAGTGAGTTCTGAACGTTGTCTTCGGGACATCATCATCCTTCACGCGCATATGGTAATAGCTACTATGTAGATCCATCTTGGAGAATAAGGTGGTTGATTTCAGCTGGTCGAACAGGTAGTCGATGTGAGGCAAAGGATAACAGTTCTTCACCGTCACTTGGTTATGCATGTGGTAGTCCATACACATCTGCATCAAACCATCCTTTTTCTTTACGAATAGAACAGGGGCTCCCCAAGGCGAAACAATGGGGTGGATGAAGCCCATGCCAAGAAGCTCTTCAAGCTTCTTCTTTAGTTTGGCAAGCTTGCTAGGGGCCAAGCGGTAAGTCGGCTTTGATATTGGTGAAGTTCCTGCTACAAACTCGATGGAGAACTCCATCTCGTATGTTGGTGGCAAATAGGGTAACTCCTCATGAAAGATGTCTGGGAATTCCTTCACCATATCTATGTGGTCGAGTGCAGGATGTGTAGCATCAAGGATTATAGAGGCTAAAAAATCTCTACACCCTTGCGAGACAAGCTTTTCAGCTTTGATGGCAGAGATGACAAATTTCCGCTCCTCTCACTTCCCACCCTTAACACACATCCTTCCCACATTAGGATGTAACAAACTAACCTTGAATTCCTCACAAAAAAAACTACTTTGTAACTCTTCAACATATCCATTCCCAAGATGACATCAAAGGCGGTCATGTCGAGCAAGATGAAATCCATGGGAAATATTATACCAGATTTATAGAGGTCCATGGTCAGAGTTTAAAGATACGAAGAGCAGATCTTACCATTAGGGGTTTTTACATCTAGGGCATGATCCATAAACTCATATTTTATTTCTAACATAGAAGCAAACTGATAGGATATGAAGGTATTGGATGAGATAGAATCAAACAGTGCCTTTAAAGGATGCATATTAAGGTGCAAGGTACCTTCAATAACTTCATTATCTTCGCCTTCTTCCTTAGCATTGAGAGAAAACACTCTCCCATTCTGCCTCTCCACTGGCAGTCACCTTGGGTTCTGGTTGTTGTTGTTGTTGTTATTCCATAGAGGCAGGTTCTTCCTTGGTTGCTACGGCTGCTAGGCGTTATCTGCTAGCATTATTTTGTCCCTATTGGAAATGGGGGCAGAATGGTCGGATATGCCCAACTTGGCCACACTCATGGTAGGTTAGTGGAGGTTGGTTGTCTTTATGAGCAGGTGCATTATTGGCAGAACATCTTCCTATAGGATGGTGGTGAGAGAACCTATTGCACCGATCACGTATGTGATTCTCATTCTGGTTCGAGTTCTTCCTCTTGTTGTTGTTGTAGCCATTACGGTGTCTAGAAACTTAGAATCCCGGGTAGGACTCAATGGCCATGGCCTTATCCACCATCTGCTGGAAGGTGAGTGGAAGTTGTGGGATGAGATTTCGGCCCACCTAGTAGTTCAAGCCCTATAAGAACAACATTTCCCTTCTTTCGGCTCCAATATCAGTGGTGTAATGTTCCAACCGTAGGAACCGTTGGATGTAGTCAGCCACACTCATGCCTCCCTACTTGAGGCTGTAGAACTCAGCTTCCTTTTTCTCAGGAAGGTGGGGCAGATGTATTTCTCCCTAAAGAGCTTTAGGAATTGGTCCCACTCCATGGTAGAGGTGTCCCAAGTGCGGGAGACACCATTCCACCAGACGTGTGCCAGGCCATCCAGCACATAAGTCACAAATTGAACCTTCTAGTGAGGAGGGCACACCATGACCTCGAAGGAACGATCCAAAGACAACACCCAGTCGTCGGCTTTGTCCACCATGTTGGGTATACTTTCACCTTTGAAGTAGGGTGGTTGCATCTTTATGAAGTCAGTGAGGGTGAAATCCCTCAGCTTGTTGGCATCCACAGTCATTGTGTGGAGATACCCCATCATGGTGGAGGATAGCAGCTGGCGCAGCATTTCCATCTCTGGCTCTAATGTGAAGGTGGGGTGTCTGGAGTAGTATTGTTGACCGCATGAGTCACATGAGTGTTGGGGTCATTAGGGTTTGACTCATTTTCCTTGTTCATGTTGTTCAGAGTGTCAAACAAGTCACCTCTTCTAAGAGGTAGGGTTAACATATTAGGTTCCCAGGAGTATAGAATCATAGATGAGAAAAGAATAGAAGCATAGATGAGAAAAGAATATCTAAAATGCTATTGCCTAAAAGCATACTATTTTGGGCAATTCGTATTAGCTCAGGCCAGGCAGGTATCATATGGGCAAGGGAGTCCTCATAAACCAAGCTAGTGGTGAGGAAGAAAATATTGCCAGCCACCGAAACCATGAACCCTTGCTTCAACTTCATGCCCTAATAGTTGCCTAAAGGCTCTGATACCATGTTGTAAAGAGGAGAGATCAACTCCTTACTAAAATTTAAAGGAAATACAAAACATCCACACATTTTTACAAAAAGAGAGATGTTGGGATGCTTGCATAATAATCCAAATAAATAAGCATGATTCCAGATACATTATAAAATGTCAATAGCAGCAGAAATAAAAGTACTAAGCCTATTACATGACTTTCATTGTTCACTACATGATTGTTCCCAAAAGAAAAAGATAAGAGAAAAGGATCTATCTATAGTAACCTAGACATCCTTCCAAATAGCTTGAGATCTACTCTTGGTATGGCTTCCTTCAAACTTGTCCTTCTCCTTGCTCAACACCAACACCTGGGTGGTTGGGAGGACACCCAGCAAAAGGGAAAGGAAAGAAAAGTATGTGTCACAAAACTAGTCTAGGATAACAAGATAAGTAAAGCAAGTAAAAACATTCTAGGGGTTCATCATAAGATGAAGGTAACAAGAGTATCAGGCTATATCAAAAGAAACTTGCCATTAACAATTAAATCAAAAAGGGTTTGCATGTAAGATATTTATGTCTACCAAACTAAGTAGGGTTGAGGAACCTACTGGTCATCTAACCTATAGGTGAGAGGAGAATAAGACATTCCCAGTCACCTACACAATAATATGGGGAGAATAAAAACATTCCCCAGGGTGATTAAATATATGTCTTCTGTGGGTGGTTGTACATTAGTGCCGCTACTTCAAATTAAATAGAACATAAATCTACATGCTAGAAAAGTAGTCATGGAAAGATTAATCATATGAATCAATGAGCATGGTAGTGGGGTAAAAGTCCCAAACAATATGAACAATAATCTGATTTGAGGCACAAGAAATTAGGGTTTCAAGAAAAGAGAATTAGATTCAATTAAGCCTCACTAGGAAAGATTAGGTTAAGGCACAAAATTTCCCAACTAAGGTGTTAGATGCACATACCTCTTCCTTCCCTAGAACCACTTTTAAAACCTTTAAATGAGATCAGGGTCCACTTGTCCTAATATCATAATCATGTTCATGTATTAGAGCTCTATACATTCATTAAAGACTTAAAAACCCCAACGTTACCGAATTTTTCTACAAACCATCGATTTAGGTCCTGAAACTATCACTACTATCTTAGTTAGGGTTTTCTGATTAAAATAACATATACTTTTATATATTTTAGAGATATGGACTTTTAGAGGTATTTTTAGTGATTTTTACTTAATTAATTCATTCCCAAAAACACTTATTCAAAAAAGTCAAAACTAGGCATCCAAATTAATTTTATTAGATAGATCATCTTTTTTTGAGTCTAGAACATATTTTATTTCATTTTTTGGACAGAGGAATAAAAAGATATGAATTATTGAACTCTGACCAATCAGAAGGTGTCACGTAGGCAAATTGTTTCAAAATAGAGGGAAAGTGAGAGAGAGAGAGGGAGAGGAGAGGCGGCCCATGACTTGGCCCAATCACTTGAGGCCAAGTCAAGGTCAAAAGCCAAGTTAACCACGAGTGGCTTCGGTCAAGCGAGTGAAAACAATACCAAAAGACCAATCTGCCCCTTGTCGAGAAAACAAAGAAAAGAGAAATGCAGAGGGTAAGAGGATAAATCAACCAGGAGGTTTCTTCCCCGTCACCTCGATGCCATGGCATCGAGCAGCAAGTTGCTGCTTGTGTGAGGTTTTGGGTGAAACTGGAAACTGCGACCAAACACAAAAGTAAAAGGCACAAAAGAAAGAGAAAAGCAAAACAGACTCAACGGTACCTTTGATTTGTCCAAAGGTAGAGGGAAGAGAGAGAGTGTTTCCACAAGCCCAAGGTCCTCAGTTGCTCGATAGGGGGTCAAACTATGATGAAATTGGAAATTCAGAGTTGTGTTGAGTTGCAAAGGTGATGGAGATGCTCAGGGTATGGGTATTTAAAGGTGATTGGTGTAGTTTAGGGTTTTAGAAACTAAGGTGAGAGGGAAGCTTCAGGAGAATTGGGGATTCTTCAGATAATCATGGAAATCACAAAAAGTTGGGATAATCTAGAGCATAACCGAGAGAGGAGTCCAACGAACCAAAAATCTCGCGATTTGGTTGAGTGTAGAGGGAGATAATTGAGTTTGAAAATCACAAATCTTATCCTTGTTTCCCAATTCAGACCGAGGTAGGAGATGAGCTCTCGGCCGTTCGATCCCGCAGACACACATCTATGGTTGATCAGGACCGTCCGATTGAGCGGAATCCTAGATTAGTATAATTCCAATGTGATTATAAAGTGTTACATGTATTATTAAATGATTTTCTCTCTCTCTTCTTTTGAGGGTTCACACAATCTTCAAATTTAATAAAAATTGACATCCTATCTGATTTTGAGTTGTAGAATCCGAATATAGAATTAGTTTTTCCTTTTGGGGACTTTTAATAGGTTAAATAATTCAAAACTCATTTTCTCTTTCCTCCTACATTTAAGACTCTAAGATTATCCAAATTTGATGAAATTTCACCCACATGTCCCAATTAATGTCTTAGATATGATTTTTCCATTAATTGATCATGTTTGTGCCATTTATTTAATTAATTATCAAAATGAAGGTTCTACACACTTTCTCTCTCCTACGTTTCCACATTATCCAAATATCATCCAAATTAGTTGAAAACTTGCCCAAAGGCTTATTTTCATATTTATATTATGAATTTGGAATTAGTTTTCCAATTTGAGAACATTAGATATTTTATTTCTCTTTCTTGACTTATTTCCTATTTTCCTTTAATAAAGGCTTTTGTATATATTTACATTTTCCACATCGGGTGATACTTGGCCCTTAAGTAACTTTTAGTTCAAGAAAACAAAATTGTGAATCAAATTATCTTGTGGGTTTTCTATTGGTGATTTTTGGAAACAATATATTCCACAATATCTACTTTTATCCATTTATAGCATTTATCATCTCCTTTATGTATATTTTGGGGATTTCTTTTTTTTCATATCCTAAAAAGTTCTAGCACAAATTCCTTTATTATTTTTATTTTTTAAGTGGACAATTGAACATCAAACCCATTACTTAAATTTCTACTGAGATATTTGTGAATAAAACCCTTTACTAAGAATAAAAGGGAAATATTTATCCATTAACCACCATAGTCCCACTAAATAAATTCCAAAGACATATGGGATGAGAATGAAGAATAAATCTTGTTGAATAAGGGTACAAAGAGATACATAGTAGATTTTAGTATGTTACAATGTCATTGTTGGTAGTTTGACTGATATGTCACTATGGTGTTCACTTGTACTAACTGAGGGGAAGAGATCTTAGGATTCTGACTATCCTAGATCTTTTAAGCAATTGAATAGCACTTCGTAATGGTCAGTTGGAATTTGGGTGGTACACCTCAAATTTCCTAGGGTGTAATAAAAGACGTAATAAATCAGTGTAGTATATCTGTGAAGGGTTAAACATGACTCACATTAGATGTTTACCCTTGCCTTGTTTCTTATATTGCTCTGTTGTTATATAATGCGGTAAGAGGAGGTAACTACTATACATGGTCTTCATATTCCTTATAAAAATATATGATGTTATGCTTATCTGATTATAGTTGTCTAACCTGCTTAACATGTGTAATCAGTCTAAGTTATTAATTTAGTTGAATCTGCTCATGCTACTTAATCTGCTATAATGATACATCATGTTATAATTATAATCATTGGTTGAGAGTTGTATCTCTCATTGGGATGTTGGTCTCACCTTGTGGGTGACACTGAATAGATGTATAAAATTGATATGGTATGTGATATGTGATTCAGGTTATGTACCTTATTGCAATATACGTTTCTGTGTGCGAAGGTTATATACATGACATTGGTTTTGATTACCTACTTTTATGGTAATGTGGTTGCTTAGCCATTGATCACGAGTTTAGTTTTGAGTTATCTCATTCATGTGGTGTTGGAGGTCATCATAGTTTGGTTGGTATCGGAGCTCTAGGTTTGTTGAGTCTACATGGACATAGGACTAGGGTTGTGTCTATTCTTTCGTACTCCAACATATCCGATTATAGCATATGCTTATGTAGATTTGTCTGGAGACATGAAGAACACACTACGAGAAGCTTTATTGCACCAAGAGGTGGTGCTAGGAGGTAGGCCAGAGTAGATGTAGAGTGCCTGAAGTGCCTCAGTTCGACCATGCAACCATGGCCAATCTTGCTTTTCAGTCCATGTTTGGATAGTTAATGGCCATGATTTCACATATGGAGGATAGAGTGCATGTACCTCAAGCAAGGGATGATGTTCCCAATGAGGAATCTTAGGAATCTGGGAAGACTTTTGAGAGGTTGAGGTGTGTGGGAGCCCTCAAGTATACATGTATGATAGATGCAGCAGATGCAGACATGTGGCTGACGGGATTGGAGAAGGCATTTAAGATCCTCAATATCCTTGAAGAGGACAAGGTGAAGCATGCAATGTACCTGTTGAAAGGCAATGTTGGCCATTGGTGGGCCATTAAGGAAGAGAAGAGATCCAAAGTTGAGATCTGTTGGGAAGAGTTTTGGCGAGAGTTTGTGATCTAATATTTCTCAGATACATATCTTGATGAGTAGATATTGCAGTTTGAGAATATCTGGCAGGGACTGATGATGATCAATGAGTAAGAGGTGAAGTTTATTGAGTTGTTGAGGTTATGTCCTCTCATGGTGGTGATGGATACATAGAGGATTTGATGGTTTGAGAAGGGCTTGAGTACAGAGTTGATGATGACACTGTCATCTCTGGAGAACATGGGGAGGTTTTCCACCTTTATAGAGTATGTGAAATGGATCAAGCGTTCTGCTATAGAGAAGCATGAAGTCAATGCTAAGAAGAGTCCAACTCAGTTTTAGGGATAGTCTTATGGAGGCTTCAAGAAGCCTAGGTTTTTATCACCACAATTGCAACAAAGATTAGGGGTACAGTCACAATGGTCAAGAGAGACCGGAAAAAATCTCATGATTTTTAGAATCTGATTTATTTGTCGTATCAAAAAGAATTTGCTCCAGCTCCGCGTATTCGTTTCCATTTTCTTTTTTATCTATGCATTTCTTGACTTGTTCCAAATCCACTAATTTTCTCGATTGGGCATCAATTGGAATTCAAAACTGATTTGTATGGTCTTATCGGGGGAAAGAGGTCGTAGTTTTCTTCCAATGGGAGCTCACAACACAACGTCGGTTTTTGTGACAGGGACGTCTAGGCCGCAGTACGACACTGGGACATGTTATAGGTGTAGACAGCCATGTGACAACCCGATGCAATAGGAATGAGATAACTCATAATAAAGCACAAAACTAATACTAACATATAAGATTACCATAAAATAGGGTAAATTGAAATTGATTTCAGATAACCACAAAAGCGGAAACATATTACATCTGAGTCCACAAACTATACCACATGTATTACATATCATGCCACAAGATGGTACATATCACTGTTCACCTAGCCAACTTTCCAAAACCTATTACATATGATAACCTATTCACATATACAAGCCATATCTATACAACCAAGACATACTACCAAAACTCTTTATCCATGTACACCATATACAAAACACCCCCAAGGACCTCAGAGTACATGGATGACACATATGACTCTACTACAAAACACTAGCAGCATATCCAACCTTCAACAACCACTGCTCTTCCTGCTGCTCAACCTCAACCACATAATCTCTCCCTCATCATACATGACCATCTAAAAGATGTGGAAACCCATGGAGTGAGACCAACATCCCAGCAAGAGATATAATTCTCCACCAACAACTATTATAAGCATATATAAGCTATAGCAGGAAGGTAACATTATTATCAAGATGAGCAGATTCAACTAAATGATATGAGTCAAGCAGGTAACACTATATAAGAAATTTAGGCATCTACAACTGAGCAGTAGAAAATCTTATACTTTTATAAGGAATATGAAGAACATGTATAATAGTTGATTTCTATTATCACATTTTAAATCAACTAATCAGTACAAGAGATAAGGCAAGGGGTCATCCAATGTGAGTTGTGTTTAATCCTAAGCAAATATACTACACAGTTGTATTATGTCTTTTATTATGTCTTGAGGAGATGAGGTATACCACTCATACCCTAACTGACCACAACTAACTCGAAATTAGTGCCATACAAGATCTAGGAGGAGACATACTCCTATGATCTCCCACACTCTTTAGTCAGTCTGAGTTAGCCAAAGTGACATATAGTGTCCAACTACAAAACAACCTACTCCACCTTGACATATAGGCACAACACTAGTTAAAATTGAGCAACGACCACAACCGCACTCCTGTCTAGGTATGACCATAGTCATCCTCAAAACATATCATATATATACTGAATCACATCACTGAGATACGACCTCGATCGTTCTCCTTCCAGGGTATAATTGTAGACAATCCTATGAAAAGCATATACTCAATAGTATATGACTCCGAGCTTCCATTGAGGGAAAACCCATTTCACTATCCAACAAGTACTTATGTTGATGATGGATCTATGGCACAGGGCAATTATATGATTAGAGTTTCACTTTATTAGTTGAGCCAATTGAGTATCTTTTAGCATGAATCAACTTACAACATACAAACCCTAAACAAATTATATAAAACATGGGTAAAAGGTACAACTCTAGAAGATATAAAATGTGTGAGGTATAAACTTGTCACATCATCTATTCATATCACTACCATGCAAGGCCATCATTATTATCACTTCACTAGGGGTTAACAATCCCTCATCTCATCACTGGAGGGTATCACCTCACATTAGGCATAAAGCCTCTTCCAGGTCATAAGACCCAAATCGCATAATCCCTGCACATCATCATTATATCATCATGCCTCGTAAAGGCTCATAATCACCATATTGGATAATGTCAAACACACCATAATATTCATTAGATATGTTATCATTCCACCTGCAAGGTTGGGGTTACACGAGTAGGAGAGATAAAACATCAACTCATGCCATTCATTCAAGTAATCTCAACAAGCACATCATACACTTGAAAATTAGGGTTACAGTTTCTCAAATAACTTATTAGTTCAATACTAGTCATAAAACCCTAGGCACATCATATCCCCCATTCATAGAATGCACTTGGGTTTAACATTACTATAATAAACATGTAAACAACATCAAGTATCGACCATTAGGGTAAAATCATGTAGCGGTCAACACCCATGCATGTGTAGTGACCCCCATGGGTGATACCTTGTAGCGACTGATAACACCCAAATTTAGGCATCTATGCTAAGCATTAATTTATAGTTTTGTGTCATTATAGCCTTAATATGCCCAAAATAACCCTATCTCCTTATCATTTAGTAATTGAAATCTTTTCATAGATAAAGTTGTCCAACTAGCCAAGTTTGGGACTTGCAGGCACCGAACTTGAAAAGACATCTATTATCTAAGATTTCTCCCCAACACATGGTTTTTGAAGCAACTAGGCTTCCATCTATCGTGACCGCGGTGGACTAAGCATTGTACTATGTGTGCCAGCTTAGGAGATGGTGGTGCCAAGAAACTTTTGATTTCTTAGACCCTATTTTCGACGGCCAGTCCTTTATCAGAATACATCCTCGCCAATCGGAAGGTTCATCAACGCGGGCCACTCGATTGCCAAGTAATACCCCCCAGTGGGGGTGGGTTTGGGCCACGCGACCGCGACCAAGGAGGATTTTGTGACCACGAACAAGAATACAATGTTGTGACTGTAGGATCCACCTCGATCGTGGACCAACCGTGACCGAGGCATCCACCCCGACCATGACTGTGATCGAGGCATCCACCTCGACTACGGCCTGACCACGACTGAGGCATCCACCTCGACCGCGACCACGACCGTGACTAAGGCATCCACCTCGACCACAGCATGATCGTGACTGCGGGATCCACCTCGACCGCGGCCGCAACCGTGGGGTCTACCTCGACCACGACTGTGGGGTCTGCCACGACCAAGTTAGGTGTCGCGACCCTCGTCTGCCTTCTCCTATCAATATCCGCCCCTTGCGACCTGGAGAGGGGTTCCGGGATCGAGAGGTCCATGTTTTGAATTTTGGAAGTTCCATCTGGTGGTTCTGACAGTGGGAGGTTTCCAGAGCCCCATGGGAGGGTCCAGAGGTCCAAGAAGGCCAAAATTCTCACCCTACGCCTGTCTCTTCAGTGTTCTTCCATCCTCCACCATTTCCCACCATCATCCACCCATTTCCACCCATTTCCTATCATCCACTACCATTTTCCACCTCCATCCACTCACCAAGCTGTTGTTCGGGGTGGATCTAGAGAGAAAGGAGGCCAAGGAGTCTAGAAGATCAAGGAGAATGACCTAAAGGACGAGATTCAGCCTATATGGAGGCTAAGGAGCAAGACCAACCTCTCCTCTACAGGCTAAATCTCTTCTTCTTCTCCTTTATTCTACAGTTCTCCTTTGTTTCTATACAAATGATGTTCTTCCATCTTTGTTCGGTGCCAACTATGCTTGTTCGTGACTAGTTGAGCTCCTTCTTGGCTATGTAGCCCATTTTGGGCATGTTTATGTACTTTTACCTTAAGCAAGTAGTTTTATCCCAAATCTAGTACATTTCTTGTTCTATCTTCTCTTTCTAGTTATGATTGCTAGTTTGGTTGATCTCTTTCTTGCTTGAACTTCTATTTCTACCTATATCGAGAGATTTGTTGTAGAAATAGATAAGAGAAGGTAGTTTGGATTGGAATCTGAAAGGAAGACGGTTCAAGGTGATCTGGGCCCACTACCAGGTTTTTCCCCAGATCACACATGTTCCTAGCATCTCAGAATATTCTAGACCTGAGAGGGTATCTAGAATATTCTAGGGTGTTGATTTGTCATCCTTGAGAGAGGTTTCATATCATCGATGGGTTGTAGTCACGCTACATGAAGGCGAATGGGATGACCCCACAGGAACAAACACTACAGTACGTACCATGTTTGGATGTAGGTTGCTTGCTCAAGTGTTCAAGGGTTGTCTACACCCAAGAATGGGTGCATAGACTATCCAACTTGTGGTTACATAGCCAGGAACTCCTTCTCTCCGATTAGTAGAATCCTACGAACTCTATTTTATTTTCTTTTCTTTGTTTTGTTTTAATTTGTGATAACCTACTAGACTCGTTCTAGATCCATACTTTTATCGACTATCAGATTGTCTTATCTAACTTAAGAACAAGATCTTAAGCATCCTATGCGTCCCCATGTCCCTGTGTTCGACCCCGTATATCTACTTTGACCTCGTAATAAAGTTGTGGGGGTCCTTGGAGGTTTTGGGTTATAAATTTAAAGTTTGATTCCTTCTGAGTCTGCCTCCTTTCTAAACGTGCGATCTCAAGGCCGCATCAACGACCCTACTAGGTCAGCACCTTGTTGTGACGGCAACACATAGGTAGCGACCACCTCTTGCGACTAACTAGAATCATAAAAAGGTAGGGACTAAACAAAAGTATCATAAGGTATCGACCATCAACCATGTTGTGGCCAAAATAGTTATGTTGTAGCGACCCATCAAACAAGATCATGTATTTCTACCACAAGAGATCACTTGTTGTGTCCAACCAACTCAAAAACATGTGTTGTGAGCACACCCTTAATATTGGGGAAAGTTATATAACCCGCCTTAAGATGAAGATCAAGATCCAAAGCCACGAGCTCCAAGAAAGACAAGGAAGCTCCAAACTTGGATCAACTCCTCAGCTATAAGGTCACCTCAAGAAGAAGAACACAACATGGTCAAAGAGAATCTCAAGAAGAAGAAAGCTAAAACCCTAGGCTGAATAAGAGAGGAGAAAGAAGAAAGAAGAAAGGACGAAGCTTCATCTCACTTAGGTACTACCATGGTCAAACCATAGTCTTCAAACTGTATGGAGAGAAGATCCTCAAAATAGTCACCATGGTGATACATAATCTCACGGCCAAAAGGGAAAAAGAAGAGGTAAGTTTTAAAAGGAAAAACGTGATCAAGTGTATAGAACCACTTACCAAGAAGGAAGATAACCAAGGATCACCACAAATAAGATGATCAAGCTTAAGATAACCACATGCAAGGATGATCGGCCACCAAAGCTCCAAGATCACCACCTCGTCAAGAACCACCAAAATCAAGGCCAAACTCAAGGAAGAAGAGAAGAATAAAAGATATAAAAAAGATACTTGCACATGAAAGAGAGAGCTTATATACTCAAGGGTTAGGAGGGAGGTAAATATATGAGGTTTCAAGACATAAGAGAACCAAAAGGGCACTTTTCCAACAAAGGATCGGCAATGCCAACATAGATGCAAGAGATTTGTTAAAAACTATGTGATGTAGCGACCACTTTGGTCCTCACCTCATCATGTCAAAGCAAAACAACTATACAAGGTCACAACACAACCAAGGTCGCAACAAAACCTACTAAGATTGCAAGAAACATCACCCAAGGAAGTTTTGCAGTCACAACACTTCAAAAACCTACTCACAAGGTCGATACATCCATCAAACTCAAGCATCTATGCAAACCCTAATATCATCTCATGATGCCACCTCATCATCCAAGGCCCAACAAGGTGCCCATATACATAACTCTCTCCCCCATGATGCTAAGGCACAAAAGGTACAACCTACATGTCACAAATTGCAAGCTAGACCCTCAACATGGGTAAATTGCAAATTGGTCCAAAACAAGCATAACTAGCTCAAACATCAACCAAATAGGACCGAACTGAAAACATAAACTTATCACATGTTATTAAGGCATATCAAGAGATTAGATTAAAGTCAAAGCATCTTATTAAGCAAATCAAGCACAATCTAGCACTAAGCTAGGTCAGGGGCCTTACAACCATAAACCCCTATCAAGGATTTCACCCTCAAAATCCTATGTGAAAAGAGACGGGTACTTCCTACGGATTTCATCCTCAAGCTCCCAAGTGACTTCCTTCATGCCACGATGATGCCACAAAACCTTAACTAAAATAATATCCTTCTTATTCAACTTCTTGATCCTTCTATATAGGATCAACACATGACCTTCCACATATTACACATCCTCATCTAGCTCAACCTCCATTGGTTGTAAACCCAACTTAGTGTTAGGGTTACACTTTCTCAACATTGAAACATGGAACATTGGATGCAACCTGTGCAACTCAGGTGGCAAATCCAACTTATAAGCCACCTTCCCAACACGTTCCACCATAGGGTAAGGTCCCATATACTTGGGAGCCAACTTACCCTTCTTCCCAAACCTCAGCACGCCTATCCAAAAAGATACCTTGAGATACACCTTGTCTCCCATTTAGAACTCCAACGACCTATGATGGTTGTCAACATAAGACTTTTTCCTATCCTGGGTTGCCTTCAACTATTGTTGAATCCTCTTAATCTTCTCAGTTGTCTATTGTATAAGATTAGGACCTAGAAGTTGATATTCACCCGTCTCAGACTGACACGATAGAGATCTGCAACATCTCCCATACAAAGCCTTGTATAGTGCCATATCAATGCTCCTATGATAGATGTTATTGTAGGTAAACTCTATCAAACTGAGGTGTACATCCCAACTACCTAAAATTGTAAGACACAAGCTCTCAACAGATCCACCAAAGTCTTTATAGTCCTCTCAAATTACCCATATGTCTATTGGTGAAATGATGTACTCAACCTCAACTGCATACCCATGGTTGTATGTAGACTCTCCCAAAAGTGATTGGTAAACTGTGGCCATGTTACAACCCCAATTTTGCGTATGTTTTCATAATTGAAATGTAAAGATTTTATGAATTGGACTTAATTTAAAAGGTTGTATGTTTTGCTTCAAACAATGGATTACTTTGCAAATATCCCTTTTGATAGGAATTTCGTGATTCCTATTATTAGATTAATCCATTAATGGAAAGAAAAGAGAAGAAAGGAAGAAAAGTCCAAATAATAGAAAAGAATACAAGATATTGGATATTAAGCAAAATAATTATGAGAAATACTTAAAAAAGAAGTCTATTAAGAAGGAAATATGAATTAATAAGAAAAGGATAAGAATTATGTGGAAAGCATGTGGTGGTGCCTCTCGTGGCCTGTTGGGATAAAAGCAAAGGGTTTATATAGAGGAGTATTTCTTTTCTTTCCTCATTGGTGTTAAGATTATATAATCTTGGAAATTGATTTTTATGGATAGTTGTAATACTCCTTGCCACTTTTGGATTAAGAAGTAAGATATGAGGAGGAATCTTTATATATATGTAATTATGTATGGAAACCTAAGATAATTAAATAAGAGAGCAATCTAGATGGGTTTTTAACCAAGTACTTTAATCGAGAAGTTGACAATTTATTCAATAAGGAAAGTGGGATGGAAACCTCTAATATCCTTTCCTTGTTTAACGATGGCACTATCAAGTTATGTATAAACAACTAAGGAAACTAGCACCTCGTAGACTCATGAACCCTAAGTGCTACATACTATATATAGGGATAGACCCTATCCCTTCACGTAGAGGGAACCTCATCTCTCCTTCCCCCGTCATCTGCTCCTAGTCTAGGCAGTGTTCTTCCATGAAGCTGTTAGAATCCGGTCAGCCAACCACCGTTACCTCTCGATGTCGAGGCACTGGCGGTCATGACAAAGGGAGATGAGGAGCAATGGGAGAAGGGTGAGGAGGGGCGTCGAGGATGGACCAAGAACCAGGTTGATCTTTGCAACCACGTCACGAAGCTTGTACAGTTGTCACTGTAGCAGGATAGGTTGGAGCGTCTTGCAGAGGTGAAGAGGACCTTAGGCCGCTGTCGAGGACACCCTGCTACCATCTGACTTTCTGGCAAGACAAGCGAGGTGGGCGCCCAACCTTAGAGACGGCGGCGTCCGCCCTGGGCGCTGAAAACGCTACGGTGCGTCGCAGAGCAGGTTGTAGATGCCAAGTGTGCGGGCATCCAGGAGAAGCTGGGGGAACGGCACCCTTAACCCTGGGGAGGCTCGGCATGCTGAGATTTCCTCTGTGACACCATGAGGAAGAGGCAGCAGAGCTTGTGCAGGAGGTGGAGTCAGTGGCCTATCTGCGGAGCTGACGGCGGGCGCACAACTTCAAGCCGTTGCAGGCGTCGTGTGAAGGAAGGAGAAGATAGAGCCAAAAGACTCATCTGCCCAAGCTTGCCTATTCAACAACCAAGGGCATAGGAGTCCTTTCACACTTAATCAAGAGCCGGATCAGTTTGTTACAAGGTAATCTTTTTTCTGCTGACGTGGCAGCACATGATTGGTCCATAATTGTTTTATCTTGCAATTTTCATAACTAGAGTTTGGTAACTCAGATTAAAACGAGTTATATATGAAAATTGATCAGGAGAACGAGAGGAATCCAATAAAAATGATATAAAAACCTGATTTCGTTCCTGTTTGCAAAAGTACATTAAGTTGATTATAAAGTGCATGAAACTTAGGTTAAAATCCTAATTGTGATTAAAGATCGGTTCTATGATGCCTGACTAGTTAAATTGAGCACTATTAACCTATTAGATGATAAAATAAGAATCGAACCTGTTTTAGGTGAGAGTTTGCTTGTTTTAGGGTTTTAATCTATGTATCCATGATAAAGCATTTAGAAACCCTAATTTAGGGTAAAAAAGGATAAGATCATATTTAATTTGAAAAATGTAAGAATATGTTGTTAAATGAAGATTCTAAGTTATTTTGAGTACAAAAGTCCTTAATTCTGGATAAATACCCTAAATGTAGTAATTAGGGTTTTCTCACAAATAAAAGGTAGAAGTGATGGTAAAACGAGTTCATATGTTAATTAGACCCTAATGAACTTTGAGTGGATGATAGAGGAGTATAATGATCTTTTCGTGGATTAAAAGGATAAAAATAGTAGCTTAATGTAAAAGAAGCTTAATGAAATTAATTAATGGATAATGATGCCTTAAATATGAAAATAAGGTTAAATGTTGTTAAAGGATAACCTTAATATCTTTTGAGAAGAATGGATGAGGTAATTAGGGTTTGTGAGTAATTGCATCAAATTAGGGTTTAAAATAGTGAAAGATGAAGTGAAACCCTAATTTCCAAGGAAACCCTAAAATTGGAATAGAAATCCTAAGGAATATGATGATATTAGGATAAATATTAATAAAAGGATTGGTATATTTATTTCAGGTCTTTGTGCATAATTGGTTACTTGATTGAGATTATTAATAAAAGGATTGGTATATTTATTTCAGGATTTTGTGCATAATTGGTTACTTGATTGAGATTTCTCTATTCTAGATAATTCTGTCTCAAATCTGTAATCAAAGGTATGTGGTTACGCTTATGATTATCCCAACTAGTTTTTTGAGGATTTTATCGGCGTTTCCCTCATGGCTTGAAATAACTGTTGGATGCTTTTATTTCATGCAACTATAGAGTGACTATGACTATCACTATGAATATACATGTATAACTGGCTAGATCCGGGTCCACCCCTATGGCTATGCAAGGGCTAAAAGGATAACCTAAAGCAAGGTCTAGGCTGTCATGAGTTAGAAACTGAGCTACACATGTGTAGTGCCATGAGACTCTTAGCTTTCCATGAGTTAAGGAGTGGGCTACCTACGGGTAGTGCCATGTGACTCAGCCCTAGAAACTGATTCACTTGTTAGGTGAAATCATGAGGGGTATAATGGGGATCTACCATAAGGAAGGTAGTATCCAGGTCCACTGTAGGGACAGCGCAGGGGATAGGGTACACATGGATCACGCAGTTATATTTAAAACATAAACTTGTTTTTTGAAGGTAATTGGCTACAATACATTATTATGAATAATTGCACAATTATTGTTTCCCCCACATACCAGCTTCGGCTGACCGACGTTTTGTTTGTCGGCATTTTAGGTACAAGCCAAATGGACAAATAGTAAATCGTCATATTACGAAATACATGAAGTAAAATGCAAGGAGGATTAGTTAGAGTAGAATACATACATGGATAGAAGTTTAGAAATCCAAAATTTCAAAAGGTATGCAAAGTTTATTTTCTTACAACTTTTCAGTATAGATTGTTGAAATTTAATAATTGTTCTTGGTTAAGTGTTGAACCTTTGATCCGAAAGTTATGGGTGCGGCTTCGACCTCTAGGTCTCCCTTAATTGGGGGTTATCAGGAGGTGGGGTCGTAACATTTGGTATCAGAGCATAGGTTCCTCACTTAACCACTAATAATTATTAAAGTTGTCATGCCCTCAGAAGAGACCTGAGGCTAAACCTTCTTATCAGGAGGATAGATAAAGAGAGTTAGTCTTGGAGATAGAAATCTCCATTGTAAGTAGAGACCTGACACCTCCTCTGAGGATGATGTTAACCCTAACCCTAAGTGAAGGATTGAGAGAAAGATGGCATGATGAGTTAGACCAGGTGTTTGGATGGACATACCTTGGATGACATGTGAGCTATGAGAGGTTGAATGTCCTAGTACTTCTGGCGATCCAACCCTGGGAAGGGTCGTACATGTTAGAGTGAAGGATAGCTCCTTCATTGAGGAGGTTAGAGAAGAACCTATGGAAACCCTATGAGCTTATATGAGCATGGCATAATATGCACCCAGAATGTACCTGTAGTGCGAGTAATAGGTTGAAACCCTGGCCATGAGAGTATGAAGGATGTCTTATGAGATATAGAGTTATGGATAATCTTGAGCAAACATAAGTTCGAGCCTAGGATTCACCCATGTAGAGTATGCTTGTGAGCTTGATCCCTCTTAGAGAGAGAGCCTCTCGTAGTAAGGTTGAATGTGGAGTTAGCTCTAGAGAGAGAGCAGGAATCAAGCAAGAAGGTTGGAAGCCTAAACCCCGAGATAAGAGGAATAGTAGGGGAGTCAAGGATGATGCAACCTAAGTGGATGATAGTGGTTGCCTCATGCATGATCCCTGGAGGCTGATGATATTTTGGTTGCCTATATAGGAACCAAACCCTAGAGAGAGGATGATGCTTCTGGTACCTATGTGCCTGTGGACCTGGAGAGGTTTAGTAACAGGTTATGAGGCCTTGTACCTTGTTGTTTGTCCTTGAGGAGGACCCAACTTTAAGTGTTTCTCGAGTTGAAGGATGACAGGAAGTGCATGTCATGCCTTTTGCATGCTTGATTCGTGGTTAAGAGATAGGGCATGCAGTTGGATGCCTAAAAGTGAACTTAGGGTTCCTAGGCCTAAGAGGGGAAGTGGTGTACCCGATGCTCATGATGAGATTTGAGTTTCTATAGACGCAAGTAGGGTACTCCGCATGGATAGAGGAAAAGGGAAACCCCTTAAGATTAAATGTATGTTTGATGAACCCCTCATAACTAAGTTGAAGACATGGGAAGGTATGATCTTGATCTAATGCTGAGGAATGAAAACAAGTATGACCTAGCATGGTTGGTCTGTGGTCCGCTTGTACCTTAGTAATTGCTGGGTTAGGCATGCTCATATGGATGTAAACCCTAAGGATGTTTGTGACCTTATTATCAAGAGTTGTAGTTTCCTCCCATCCTGGGAGAGGGACCCTTTTGTAGGGTGTATACCCATTTTGTTTGTTTAAGGAAACCTAAAGAGGTCTCATAGGATCTTGAGAATCTAAGTGAGAAGTACATGGTATGAGGATGAACCTCTAGACCCATAGATAACCATCTCTAAGTGCATATGGATGTGTTACCATGGAGGTAACTGGTATGGGGCTCGACCCAGGTAGGCAGGCTGCCATGTCCCCTATGAAAGGATGAATGTCAGCCCATGTATACAAAGAGAGATGATGAAGGTTTGGGTAAGGTTCTAAGTTGGACATGTACTATAAGAGAATCCTAAGTCTATCCTAGGATCAGGTAGGGATAAGACCGATGGAAGTAGGAGTTGCCTAATTCCCTAGTTGCACATGACCATAGGGTCGGGAGGTAATAACTATCATTGTCTGAGGGCCATGGGTTAGGAGATTGATCACCTTCATGAACTCATGGGACCCAAAGGGAAGATGAGTAAGGAACTCTCTGGATGCACAAGGGAAGAGGGATGACCCTAAAAGTGTCAGCACCCTATAGACCTAAAGGAGATGACCAAGGATTGTGTGGTGACCCAAGTAGGTTTGAGACCAGTTTTCCATGGAGGTGAAGTTGATAGCAAGATAATTGTAATATAGAAGCATGAATGGCACGTTTCAACTTAGATTTAAAGGTGTACTGACAAGGTGGGATGTACCATCTCTACTCTTGGAATAGGAAGAACTATGTATTTGGACTGCAACCAAATGCTTATTTCCTCTTGTTATGGGGGTGAGAGATAGGATAGAACGCATGCCATACACCAAGGAAAAAAAAGATGATGTGAGTTGGAATGTTGCTATGAGGTATGAGGACAGAGAGGATAACATACCCTGGTAAAGTGAATAATACATGGATGGTTTGCAAACACTAAGAGGAATGAGGTAGTCATCTTATGAGGATGTTTTTATCATGAGATATGAGTCATACAAGGTTGAGGTTGATCACCCAAAGGATGAGCTCAAAGTGTTCTCAATGGAGATAGACTTAGAGTTTGAGTTTGAGATGATAAGTGAAATACATGGAAGTGTATGTCTTCAATGTTACTTAATACCTAAGGATGTAATGTGGTAATGGATGCTCTGGTTGAGATATATCTGACTAGTTTGGCTAGAATCTAGATGAGGTTGTTAGGCTAACCCTAAGTTTGGAAAGGAGATACGTTTGGCTAATACTCAGAGGAAACGTGATCTGTTGAACAAGTCAATGGTTTTTTGGTTAGCCAGCCTAGTCCTTGATGTAATAAAAGGATGGTGGTAGGACCTCAGATACTTTTCTTTGGATAGGAAGGTAATGAAACCCTGATGAGAGTGGTTTAGGGTTTTTGAGGAATCGATCTTGAGGAATCATGACATATAGGAAATTGTGATTTTAAGATCACCATATACCATAGTACTACTTAGATAATGAGTGGTAGTAGTACTATGGATGTTGGAGATGAGGTTGCCTGTGGTATGTTGCCATGCATGACAGAAGGTGAAGGACGAACATCGGAAACCCAGTGCATTGATATAGAGGATAAAGAGTTCTCGAGATGGAATGGGAGTTCATCACTATGGATGTTATAAGTCTCCCCTAGACCAAGGAAGGTCGAGATGCAATATGGGTTATGGTAGATCACCTTACCTAGATGACATGAGAAAGGAAGAGTTCTGTCAAGGACAGATCTGGTTGAACTACCCATGAGAGAGATGGTTCAACTACACCATGATGTGACTTCAAAGGTTCTTGAGTTTGACCTGAAGGTTCCCTTCCAAAAGGTGGAAGTAGGTACATGAAGAACTCGATGTTAGTACAATTTATCACCCCTAACTAATGGTTAGTATGATCCAGACTAAAGGGTATGATGAGAGCATATGTGATCGTTCAGGGTGATAGTTAGGGACAGTTCTTGTCCTATGAAAGATGTGATAATGACCACCATAGCCAGTATCGGGATTTAAAGAAGCTTTGTAAGGGAGGTTGTGTCGGTCACCACTTCAGTGGGGTGATGTTGATGAAAGGACCATGAAATGGTTAGAAAAGGGCCACAGTGCATGTAGATGAAGTTGCTTTGATCGTGCAATGGCTGAAAGGAGCCTAGAGACGACAAGAGTCGTGAGTGGATGCAAAGTAGACTGACATGCAGTTCGATGTGGGAAATATGTGACATGAAAGATCCGACCCCTCTGAACTACAGCTAAGGAAGCTGGGTCCCCGATACATGGGTCCATTTGAGATGGATTGGTGGAGAAGGTTATGGTTGACTTTACCCCTCAGGATAAAGTGATGTGTGATGAGTTCCATGTGTCCAATTTAGAGGACTATGTGAGGTACCCCGACCATGTGCTGAGCAATGAACCTAGTGAGCCCCAAGGGAGGCTGAAATGGCCTGAGTCACCTGTGTAGTTTATAGACGCCAGGATGAAAGAACTCAGAGAAAAGAATATGTGATGATAAAGGTTCTTTGGAAGCGCCATGTGTACTGTAAAGCCACATAGGGGCCAATGATGGACATGGAAAAGTCTTATCCTGAATTATTTGTTTGCTTGATAGAATTTTGAGGACAAAATTCCTATAAGAGGGGAAGGATGTTACAACCCCAATTTTGCGTATGTTTTCATAATTGAAATGTAAAGATTTTATGAATTGGACTTAATTTAAAAGGTTGTATGTTTTGCTTCAAATAATGGATTACTTTGCAAATATCCCTTTTGATAGGAATTTCGTGATTCCTATTATTAGATTAATCCATTAATGGATATAAAAGAGAAGAAAGGAAGAAAAGTCCAAATAATAGAAAAGAATACAAGATATTGGATATTAAGCAAAATAATTATGAGAAATACTTAAAAAAGAAGTCTATTAAGAAGGAAATATGAATTAATAAGAAAAGGATAAGAATTATGTGGAAAGCATGTGGTGGTGCCTCTTGTGGCCTTTTGGGATAAAAGCAAAGGGTTTATATAGAGGAGCATTTCTTTTCTTTCCTCATTGGTGTTAAGATTATATAATCTTGGAAATTGATTTTTATGGATAGTTGTAATACTCCTTGCCACTTTTGGATTAAGAAGTAAGATATGAGGAGGAATCTTTCTATATATGTAATTTTGTATGGAAACCCAAGATAATTAAATAAGAGAGCAATCTAGATGGGTTGTTAACCAAGTACTTTAATCAAGAAGTTGACAATTTATTCAATAAGGAAATTGGATGGAAACCTCTAATATCCTTTCCTTGTTTAAAGATGGCACTATCAAGTTATGTATAAACAACTAAGGAAACTAGCACCCAGCAGACTCATGAACCCTAAGTTTTATAGACTATATATAGGGATAGACCCCATCCCTTCACATAGAGGGAACCTCATCTCTCCTTCCCCCGTTATCTGCTCCTAGTCTAGGCGGTGTTCTTCCATGAAGCTGTTGGAATCCGGTCAGCCAACCACCGTTACCTCTCAGTGTCGAGGCACTAGTGGCCATGACAAAGGGAGACGAGGAGCAATGGGAGAAGGGTGAGGAGGGGCGTCTAGGACGGACCAAGAACCAGGTTGATCTTTGCAACCGCGTCACGAAGCTTGTACAGTCGTCACTGTAGCATGATAGGTCGGGGTGTCTTGTAGAGGTGAAGAGGACCTTAGGCCGCTATCAGGGACACCCTGCCACCATCTGACTTTCTGGCAAGACAAGCGAGGTGGGCGTCTAGCCTTGGAGATGGCGGCATCCGCCCTGGGCGCTGAAAATGCGACGGTGCGTCGCAGAGCAGGTTGCAGACGTCCAAGTGTGCGGGCGTCCAGGAGAAGCTGGGGGAATGATGCCCTTAGCCCTAGGGAGGCTCGGCATGCTGAGATTGCCTCTGTGACACCACGAGGAAGGGGCGGCGGAGCTTGTGTAGGAGGTGGAGTTGGTGGCATGTCTGCGGAGCTGACGGCGGGCGCACGGCTTCAAGTCGTTACAGGCGTCGTGTGAAGGAAGGAGAAGATAGAGCCAAAAGACTTATCTGCCCAAGCTTGCCTATTCAACAACCAAGGGCACGAGAGCCCTTTCACACTTAATCAAGAGCCGGATCAGTTTGTTACAAGGTAATCTTTTTTCTGCTGACGTGGCAGCTCATGATTGGTCCATAATTGTTTTATCTTGCAATTTTCATAACTAGAGTTTGGTAACTCCGATTAAAACGAGTTATATATGAAAATTGATCAGGAGAATGAGAGGAATCTAATAAAAATGATATAAAACCGGATTTCGTTCCTATTTACAAAAGTACATTAAGTTGATTATAAAGTGCACGAAACTTAGGTTAAAACCCTAATTGTGATTAAAGATCGGTTCTATGATGCCTAACTAGTTAAATTGAGCACTATTAACCTGTTAGATGATAAAATAAGAATCGAATCTATTTTAGGTGAGAGGTTACTTATTTTAGGGTTTTAATCTATGTATCCATGATAAAGCATTTAGAAACCCTAATTTAGGGTAAAAGAGGATAAGATCATATTTAATTTGAAAAATGTAAGAATATGTTGTTAAATGAAGATTCTAAGTTATTTTGAGTACAAAAGTCCTTAATTCTTGATAAATACCCAAAATGTAGTAATTAGGGTTTTCTCACGAATAAAAGGTAGAAGCGATGGTAAAATGAGTTCATGTGTTAGTTAGACCCTAATGAACTTTAAATGGATGATAGAGGCGTATAATGATCTTTTCATGGATTAAAAGGATAAAAATAGTATCTTAATGTAAAAGAAGCTTAATGAAATTAATGGATGGATAATGATGCCTTTAATATGAAAATAAGGTCAAATGTTGTTAAAGGATAACCTTAATACCTTTTGAGAAGAATGGATGAGGTAATTAGGGTTTGTGAGTAATTACATCAAATTAGGGTTTAAAATAGTGAAAGATGAAGTGAAACCCTAATTTCCAAGGAAACCATAAAATTGGAATAGAAATCCTAAGGAATATGATGATATTAGGATAAATATTAATAAAAGGATTGGTATATTTATTTCAGGATTTTGTGCATAATTGGTTGCTTGATTGGGATTTCTCTGTTCTGGATAATTCTGTCTCAAATCTACAATCAAAGGTATGTGGTTACGCTTATGATTATCCTGACTAGTTTTTCGAGGATTTTATCGACGTTTCCCTCATTGCTTGAAATAATTGTTGGATGCTTTTATTTCATGCAACTATAGAGTGACTATGACTATCACTATGAATATACATGTATAACTGGCTAGATACGGGTCCACCCCTGTGGCTATGCAAGGGCTAAAAGGATAACCTCGAGCAAGGTCTAGGCTGTCATGAGTTAGAAATTGGGCTACACATGTGTAGTGCCATGAGACTCTTAGCTTTCCATGGGTTAAGGAGTGGGCTACCTACGGGTAGTGCCATGTGACTCAGCCCTAGAAACTGATTCACTTGTTAGGTGAAATCATGAGGGGTATAATGGGGATCTACCATAAGGAAGGTAGTATCCAGGTCCACTGCAGGGACAGTGTAGGGGATAGGGTACACATGGATCGCACAGTTATATTTAAAACGTAAACTTGTTTGTTGAATGGTAATTGGCTGCAATACATTGTTATGAATAATTGCACGATTATTGTTTCCCCCACATACCAGCTTCGGCTGACCGACGTTTTGTTTGTCGGCACTTTAGGTACAAGCCAAATGGACAAACAGTAAATCGTCATATTGCAAAATACATGAAGTAAAATGCAAGGAGGATTAGTTAGAGTAGAATACATACATGGATAGAAGTTTAGAAATCCAAAATTTCAAAAGGTATGCAAAGTTTATTTCTTACAACTTTTCAGTATAGATTGTTGAAATTTAATAATTGTTCTTGGTTAAGTGTCGAACCTTTGATCTAGAAGTTATGGGTGTGGCTTCGGCCTCTCGGTCTCTCTTAATTGGGGGTTATTGGGAGGTGGGGTCGTAACAGGGCCTCTATCTGACATGATGGTAGCTGGAATACCATGCAAATGAAAAATCTCATCCACATAAAATTGTGCCAACTTCTCAACGGTATATACAGTATATGTTGTCTTCACATGAAGAAAATGTGCTGACTTAGTCAACCTTTCAATGATCACCCAAAAATGGAATCATGACCTTTGGATGTCCTACGAAATCCAACGACAAAGTCCAGAGTGATATGATCCCATTTTCCCAGCAGTACAGGCAACAGTTGCAAAGTCCTTGTAGGTTTCTAGGCTCTGCCTTAACCTACCGACACATTGTGTACTTATCCACAAGCTCAACTATGTCTCATTTCAAACTAGGCCACAAATATAGGCTTTCAGATTGTGATACAACTGGGTGTGACCTGGATGGATAGTGTACACTGAAGAGTGAGCCTCTTCCAAAACCAACTTCCTCAGATAATCAACATCACGAACCACTTCTCTACCATGGTAACATACATTACCATGCTCTGACTCGTGGAAGCCATCACACTTCTCATTGCCAAACTCTGTTGGATTTTCTTAATCATAGTATCATCACATTGTGCATCTATGATATGTTGCCTTAACGTAGGCTTCACTTGTAACTGGGCCAACATTCCTTCTAACAAGGACACCTCCAACATCACATTCATCTCACGCAAAGATACCAACATCTCTCTCTTATGGAACACCAAAGAGCACTGTTGCGCCTTAACCTTAGATGATGACGACGAAGGTTTCCTTCTCAAAGCTTATGTGTGATGACCCCAATTCCTGTACACTTTCCAAGATGATATTCCCTAGATATGTGTGCACTCATATCTAATAGATGTCAAGAAGGAAAATGTAAGGGATCATGATTGTCAACTATTTTATAAAAAGAAGCCATATCATGTTCACCAACATCATTGATTATCCACACAAACATCATTCATTGAAGATAAAGTCATACATATATTATTCAAGAATCTCAAGAAGACAATAGTTCTATGAAATGAAAGTACATAGGATTTAAAACATCCTATACATCATCTGTAAGAACAATAACTATCTAATTGAAAAAGAGATAAGAGATAGAAATCTAGCTAGTTTATCCTCCATGCCCCTTTATTTGGTAGCTTCAGGTACTTGGAGGTGCATTATTTGTTCTTTGTACCTAGAAAATACGAGAAACAAAATCATCAACATAAGTTGGTATGTGGCTCAAAATACAGTACTATGATTGCATAATCCAAATGCTTGAAGAAAGAAAAGAAAGCCATTGTTTAAGGCGGGAAATTAGGTAAACACATCTTTTATATGTATCATTAGATGCAGTTGTACTACAATTTCTATTAGCACTTATCATACATCTAGTATGGGCAAATTACTTTATCATACATCTAGCATGGGGATTCATCATACATCCATACTAGGAAATTTGTGCTCTAGTAGCTACAACTCATCAACAGTTCATTTATGTTCCATATAGATTTGGTGAAGCGTAATTACTACTAATCATCCAACATAGTATAGCAAATAAGTCACCCAAGATACATCATATCTTATGCAACCATGGAAAACTAGTCTTATACTTAATAAATGCCACATACTTGTTCGGATTAGATCTGGAATCCAAGAGTCTAGAGGAACTGTAAATAGATCACCCTGAAAGGAAATAAATACCTAATGTCATTATGTGTTGTCAACATCTTATTTTAGGGGTTTTGACTCACTAGGGTTTCCCTTTAGGATTCACATGATCTAATGTGTTTAAGGTTAGATCTAGGGTTTTTGGGTTGACCAAGAACATAAGGGATCATGACATAGTTAGAGTTTGGCAAGTAAAAGCATGAAAATACACATATATAGAGAGAGAGAAACTAGAAATTAGGGTTTCTAGATAATCATTCATACATGATTAGGGTTTCATAAAGAAAGAGGATCAGGGACCTTACTAGGGTTTGATTTACACCATAGGTTAGGTTGTAACACTTAATATTCATTATTGCATTTTAAAGGGCCTAAAAGTATAAACTACACTATAGGATGATATTTTGGAATAGGGTTATGAATCACACCATGAGAACATTTTTATTACGTTCCTCATATTTTTCTTATAATTTTGATATATAATTTTGCTACTATCTAATATTCCTATTAATTTCTATGATTTTTCTAAGATAATATACTTTCTATTGATTAAAAAAAGATTAAGATATTACCTTGATCAATGGCCGGATCCAACTGAATCAATGGCCACAATTGATCGAATATTTGTAAGGCTGAGTGCGGCTCAGCTAAGTTAGCCTTAGGTGGTGCTTTGTGGTTGGACCATGTAGGTCCTAGTCAACGCCACGCCTTCCCATCCTCTTCCTTTGTCGATGCTTGCTCTAGCAGCAAGGTGGATCTTCGATGGGGCTCCTCTCACTCGTGGGTGGTGCTGGAGTGTGGGTGAGGATGCGAGCACCTTCATGTACTCGTCCAAAAGCTAGACAACCAAGACACCTATTGTGGCTCCCTGTAGCTTGGTGTGCCACTGCGACAGGTAGGGAAGCTCACCAGTGCAAGAGGGATCAAAGGCGGGGAGCGGTCTTGGTCAGGCATGAGTGGTCGCGGGTGCTTGTGATGGATTGCTGAAGGTGGTGGAGCGGTGGATTTGGCTCGAGAAGAGGTGTGGTTGTGAGGTGGTGAGGTGTCTAGAGGTTGAAGACAATGGGCTGGGGAGAGGTGTTCAGGTAGCCTAGCTCACAATTGTTAGTGGGGGATGAGGAAAAGATGGATGGTGGAGCTAGTGATGGTTTAAGTAGGAGTTTGGGAGTAAGGGCAAGGAAGCCCTAATACTCACCGCCACCTCTAGGAGAGGAGTGGAAAAGTGGGAGTCCATTCTCCCTAAACCTAGGGAGAGGGGGCTTGAGATAAGGTTGGTTGAACTCATCTTGATGAGAGGAGTTTATCCTCTAAAGATATCGCTTAGATAGGGGCAACTCAGTTAGATTGGAGTTTATCGTATCTGGCTAGAGCTGGCCGAGATATGTAGGATGAGGAAGATGAGGTCAGAGTCATCAGATCCTTGCTTGATATGTGATTTGACTCATCAAACAGCTAAGATAGGGGTTGGGTAGGTGGGTTATCTAAATAGCTATGTGACACATTAAATGTCATATATTTTCTTAATTAATTTGTGAACTTAGGTCCTTGGTTTGATAAATTGGTATAAAATGCATCGAATTTAAATGATCATAACTCCTAAATCGCTTATCCAAATAAAATGAAATTGTAAAACAAGATTAAATATGATATCATCTAGCCATGGTAGAAAATTGAGAGTCAAACTCGTATGTTAGCTGTATAATTTGACTATATACCCTAATACATGGATTTCATTTACTATGAAATTAGGGTTTTGATTTCTATGAAATTGCTAATTACTTTTAATCAATTTAGCAAGGGAAAAGTTTGAGGGTATTATTGGAAATAACAAAATTACAAGAGAGAGGAAAAATAAGTAAAAACTCACATTATTACATTCTTCCCTCCTTTTTAAGAATTTTGTCCCCAAAATTCAAGCAGCTTGAAAGAGATGTGGATATTTCTGCTCGACCTCAGACTTGATCTCCCAGGTGGCATCAGTCTGATCATGGTGGCTCCAAAGAACTTTCACCATATCTATATGTCGATCACTGTGAAGCTCCTTTTTCTTGAAATCAAGAATTTTGACTGGGGACTCAGCATAAGACATATCATCTTTCAGCTCAAGAGGCTCATGATTCAGAATGTGACTAGGATCTTTGACATAAGGCTTCAATTTTGATACATGAAAGACATTATGCATGGCACTATATTGATGTGGCAAGGCCAGGCGATAGGCACATTCACCAACTCTATCTAGGATCTCAAAGGGTCCCACATAACAAGGGCTAAGCTTTCCCTTATTCTTAGCCAAAGCTCGAATAGGTCGAATCTTCAGAAAAACATGTTCACCTTCTTTGAACTGATGTTCCTATCGATGATAATATGCATAAGATTTCTATCTATCATGTGCCTGCTTCATCTTTTGTCTGATCAGTGCAACTTTATCTGTATACAACTGCATCTCTTCATATTTCATCAAGGTATGTTCCCTGATGCCATCCTAGTGTAGTGGAGATCTATAAGGTTGGACATAGATAGCTTCACAGGGAGGCATCCCAATACTCACCTGATAGATATTATTATATGCAAACCCAGTTAAAGGCAAATAGTGGTCCCATGAGCCTTCCCAATCAAGAACACAAGCTCAGAGAAGATCCTCTAAAATCTACATTATACGCTCTGATTGCCCGCCTGTCTGTGGATGGTAGGTTGTACTGAAGTTCAATTTGGTGCCCAGTTCTTCTTGAACCTATTTACACAGTTTTGAGGTGAATTTTGGGTCCCTATTCGAGACAATGGATGTCGGAACTCCATGCAGATATACAATCTCTCATATATAGAGGTCGGCCAGTTCAAAAAATTTTGTAGTAGTCTTTATAGGAAGAAAATGAGCTGACTTTATGAGACAATCCACTATAACCCATGTGGCATCATATCCCTTCCTGGTCCTGGGTAGTCCCACCATGAAATCCATGGTGATGTGTTCCCATTTCCATTCTGAGATTTCAAGGGGTTGCAGTAGACCACCTCGTCTGTTACAACCCCAATTTTTGGGTTCTTCTGGTGAGAAATGTAATTTCTCATATTAAAGATATTGGAACAAATAATGTTATAAATTGTTTTGAATAAATGAGTTTCATTTACAATAGCCTTTTTGGTTGTTTTGTGGGCTTTATTGGCTATTGGGCCCAATAACAAGGAAAAGACAAAAGGAATTCCATTATTAATAAGAATGGAGAGAAGAAAAATGTAGAAACCTCTAGAAGGCACAAGAATTTAATCCAAAGGTGGATTTCGTGCCTCTTGGGTTCCTTGGGTTCCAAGGAGTCCAAAGTTGCAAAGAGAATGCAATAAGAAAAGAAGAAGATCAATTAAATATTTCTTTATTAAGAAAGAAATTGAAAACAATGATAAAATGTGGGAAATAAGTGGAAATAGGTATAATTGAGTTATCCTTGGTGGATTTTCATATCCAAAGGATTCCTATGTTAAAAGGAATGACAATGAGGAAAATAAAAAGAGAGATAAAGAGAAATCCTCAAAAAGAGATATTTTGATAAGAAATAAATGGGATAATGAGAAATAATGGATAAAAGATAAGTAAAATGATAAGGTATATCCCTAAGAAGAGATTTCGAGCAATTAAGGTTCCTTGAGGTTCAAGGAACTCAGAATAATAATTTAATAGCAAGGGAAAGAGAAAATATGTGAGAAATATATATAATTAAGAGATAACTTGCATATAAAGAAAAGTATCTCATACTTTCGATTTTGAGTCCCAAATTTGGCATACACTTGTATTAAGTCTTTATAGACTTTCCCTTAAAATTTGGTATTAATTGGATAATCAGTCTGAGAGTTATGATTTATAAAAAATCTAATAAAGTGGAAAAGTTAAAGGAAATAAAATAAATGTCACAACATATGGTTTATGAGGGAGTGACACGGATCATTGGATCTTGATCCAACGATGGTTGTGTGTCGCCCAGTTCCAACCGAACTGGGAAATAGGCTGTTGGATGATGATTTTTCCAACCCAATTTTCTCTTGACCTGATGCATGTGCATCCAAGGAAATTGTTCCTTCGTGTTTGGGAGAGGTTTTCGCTCAAAACCGACCTAGGTTTTGTTGGGTTTCCAGTTTTTTCTAGAAAACGCCCAAAATTCCGTTGGGCAAGGGTTCTGCGGTGAGGTAGGGAGTAAACCCTAGCCACCCATGCCTATATATATAGCCATCCTCGACTTCGGGCATCCCTCATGAACCAGAACGGCTGCTCTAAGAGCCCTAGTACCCTATCCCTCTCGCGATTGTTCCCACTCCTGTGAGCCTCCGCCACGACACCGCTGCATGGTCTGTAGATAGAAGAGAGGAAGGAGATGAGAGGAGGACCATCTGATCGGGGTCCATGATAGACACGTAAAGGACATCCACAGCTCAGGATCGTGCATGCCTTCAGCTCAGAGAGAGCGGATACAAGCGACCTTAGCCACAAGATCGGGTCAACCGTTAACCGCGACAGTGATCTGACGTCCCTCGTTTTTCCAAAAAGAAAGGTAATTAGCCTCTCTAACTAGAAAATCTAGAAAATGCCTTTTTCTTGCAAAAAGTATAGTAATTAGTAGGAAGGTCAGATGAAGGAACTTAATACATGAAAATTGATCAGAAGAAAACCAGGAATGCAATAAAAATATATTTGGAGCTTGATTCTGATTACAATTCAAAAAGTATATAAAGATGTTATCTTTAATGGTTTAATTAATGCAAAACCCAAATCTTTGGTGATTAATGATTTAGGAAGGGTTAAATGGATGTTTAATTTGATATTAACCTAGTAATTGCTAAAAGGTATATTAAGAATGAAAAGGATGAAATTTGCACGTAATTAGTTTAGCTTAAAAGTTCATGTGCATAAATATGTTTTAATGGGCCTTGAAACCCTAATATTGGTAAATGTGACTCCTAATGGCTTTAATTATTCAAAATCGTGAACAAAGCTAAGATTTGATGCTTCTAAGCTATTTTGAGTATAAAGGTTTCTAATTGTGGATAAATACCTTTAATGTAGAAATTAGGGTTTTCTAATGAATAAAGGTAGAATTAATGACAATTAGAATTCATATGTGAATTAGACCATAATGAACTATGAATTGATGATAACTGAGCATAATGACTTTTTCATAGGTTAAAAGGATAAAAATGGTAGCTTTAATGTAAAAGAGGCTTAATGGACTTAATTGATGATTCATTGTGTTGTTTCTAAAATTAAGGTTATATGTTGTTAAAAGGTAACCTTAATTACTTTCATGAAGGATAGATGAGAAATTAGGGTTTAAAAGAGTAAAATGAAGTAAAAACCCTAATTGCAAAGTAAACCCTAAAAGAGGTAGAAATCCTAAAAAGAAATAGAAACCTTAAGTAGCAAGATGATTTGAATAGTTTTTGATAAAAAGGAATTGGATGTAATTTCAGGACTCTTATACTTGCTTGATTGGATGTCTTGATTGATTGGACTATTCTATCTCATTTCAGCCTAATAGGTATGTGGTTAATTACAATTAATCGCATTAGTTTTCCCAAAGGTTTCTCATATGGTTAATCGCATTGATTGAAACTAAATAGATTGGATGTTCATACTGCAATTATAAAGTCACTATGGTTATCACAATTATAAATACATGTGTATTCTCGCACCTACATGCCACCCTGATGGAAGATGCCATAAAGGTCAGGCCCAGGAGGGTAGACCAATGGGCACCATGAGAAGAGACCCCAGACACCAAGCTCGGGAATGAGAAGGTGGTCTATGTTGCATGACTATGGGGCACCATGAGAGGTGACCCCCAGGCACCAAGCTCGGGATTGAGAAGGTGGCCTTAAGTCAATGGACAAAGAGAAACCCTAGAGGGGTATTCCAAGGTTAGGGCAAAAGCGGTGGAGAATGACACATTGAAAATGTAAATTGGTTTGCTAAGTTACCCTGATTGTGATAATTAAATGGTTTGCCATATTTGTGAAATGTTGGTCCCCACATATTGGCATATTTTGATATGCTGACCGATGTTTTGTTTGTCGGCATTTTAGGTACAAGTTTGAAAAGGACAAACAGTAAAGTGGCATATGTGGAATTAAATAAGAATTAAAGTACGAAGGAGGATTAGTTAGATAGACTCCAGATGTGGATAGCGGTAGATATCCAATTTTTGAAAAAGGTATGCAAAGTTTTATTTTATTACAGCCTTTCAGTTTAGTTGTAGAACTTGATAATTGTTATTGATTATTTGTCGAACCTTTGATCCTGTTAATTGGTATAATGGCTCTGACCTCTTGGTCTTCCTTGATTGGGGGTTACCGGGAGGCGGGGTCATTACATTTGGTATCAGAGCATAGGTTCCTCATTTAATCTTTAATAATTATTAAATTTTACAAACTCTGTAGAACCCAAGGGAGTTATTAGAGAAATTTATAAAAGACAGAGGTGTCTAGAAAAGGATCACGTCTGGGGGCTGGCAAGATTTTCCTCCGCACCGCTAGTCGGAATACGAGGACTCCCGGATTAGTGTGATTGACTGGCCGATGTCATAGGATCTGACTCAAAATAAGATACCTTTAGGACTCTCTCATCTTGTTCATCCCTTCTCAACTCAAATGTTGTTAAGGATTATAAGGATTAGGGTTTTCTCTCTTTTCCTCACCCTCTTGAGGTATGGGTAAGGTTGATAAGGTTTAAGGAATCCTCCACCAAATTAATAAAAAGCATGTAAATAAGATGTCATGGACATAAGTTTAATAGATTAAGCGTAAAATAATAGATACATGCTTAGGTCATATGACATAAGTTGTCATGCCCTCAGGAGAGACCTGAGGCTAGACCTTCTTGTTAGGAAGATAAGTAAAGAAAGTTAGTCTTAGAGGTAGGGATCTCCATTACATGTAGGGACCTGGAACATCCTCTGAGGATGATGTTAACCCTAACCCTAAGTGAAGGTTAGAGAGAAAGATGACATAATGAGTTAGATGGACATGCCTTAGATGCCATATGAGCCATGAGAGGTTGGATGACTGAGTACCTTTGGAGACCCAACCCTGGGAAGGGTCGTGCATGTTAGAGTGAAGGATAGCTCCTTCATTGATGAGATTAGAGAATAACCTATGGAACCCCATGAGATTATATGAGCATGGCATATTAGGCACCCAGAATACATCAGTAGTGCGAGCAGTAGATTGAAACCCTAGCCAAGGGAGTATGTTGGACAGCTGATGAGATAAGCATAAAGGGCTAGGGATCACCTTGAGCAAACATAAGTATCACCCATGTAGGGGTATTCTTGTGAGATTGATCCATCTTCATGGGGAGAGGACCTCTAATAGTGAGACTAGTTGTTGGATTAGCTCTAGAGAGAGAGAGAGCAGGATCCAAGCAAGAAGGTTGGAAGCTTAGACTCCGAGATATGAGGAACAGTGGGAGTTGAGGATGATGTGACCTAAGTGGATGATAGTGGTTGTCTCATACTTGATCCCTGGAGGCTGATGATATCTTGGTTTCCATTAGAGGAACCAAACCCTAGAGAGAGAATGATGCTTCTGGTACCTATGTGCCAATGGTGTAGGTGTTTACCTTCTGAGATAGGAAGAAGAGTTCCTTAGACTTGGGGAGGTTTAAGTAACTAGTTGTGAGGCTTTATACCTAGTTGGTTGTCCTTGAGGAGGGATCAACTCCGAGGTGTTGCTCGAATAAAAGGATCATGGGTAGCGCATGACATACCTTGGACATGCTTGGTTCGTAGTTAAAGGTTGAGCATGCAGTTGGATAGTTGTTGCATAAAGATATGAACCTAGGGTTCTTAGGCCTAAGAGGGGAAGTGGTGTACCTGATGCTCATGATGAGATTTGAGATTCGAGCATGGTACTCCTCATGGTTAGAGGAGAGGGAACCCCTTAAGTTTAAAGGTATGTTTTATGAACCCCACACAGCTAAGTGATGACATGGGAAGGTATGATTTTGATCCAATGTTGAGGATGAGAACAAGTATGACCTAACATGGTTTAGTAGGTGGTCTGCTTGTGCCTTAGTGGCTGTTGGGTTAAGCATGCTCATGTGAATATAAACCCTAAGGATGTTTGTGACCTTGTTGTCAAGAGTTGTAGCTTCCTTCCATCCTGGGAGAGGGACCCTTTGGTAGGGTGTATACCAGTTTTGTGGGTTATGAGGAAACCTAAAGAGGTCTCATATGATCTTGAGAAGCTAAGTGAAGATTACATGGTATGAGATTGAACCTATAGACCCATAGATAACCATATCTAAGTGCATGTAGATGTGTTACCATGGAGGTAACCGGTACGGGGCCTTACCAAGGTAGGCATGTTGCCATGACCCCTATGGAAGGATGGAAGTCAGCCATGAATGCAGAGAGAGAGAGATGATGAAGGCTTGGGTAAGGTTCTAAACTGGACATGTACTGTGTTAGAATCCTAAGTCTATCCTAGGGTCAGGTAGGGATAAGACTGATGGAAGTAGGAGTTGCCTAATTCCCTAGTTTCACATGACCATAGGGTCGGGAGGTAACAACTATCATTGTATGAGGGTCATGGGTTAGGAGATTGATCACCTTCATGAAATCATGAGACCCAAAGGGAAGATGAGTAGGGCACTCTCTGATGCATGAGGGAAGAGGGATGACCCCAAAAGTGCAGGCACCCTATAGACCAGAGGAGATGACCAAGGATTGTGTGTGGACCCAAGTAGGTTCGGAACCAGTTTTCCATGGAAGTAACTTTGATATCAAGATAATTGTGATATAGAGACATAAGTTGCACGTTCCAACTTCAGTTTGAAAGTGTACTGGCAATGTGGGATGTACCATCTCTACTCTTGGAATAGGAAGAACTTTGTGTTTGGATGGTCGCCAAATGCTTATTTCCTCTTGTTATGGGAGTGAGAGATAGGACAGTACGCATGCCATACACCAAGGGTAAAGATGATGTGAGTTGGAACATTGCCATGAGGAATGAGGACAGAGATGATAACATTCCCTTATGGAGTGAATGATACATGGATAGGTACAAATGATAAGAGTATTAAGGTAATCATTTTGTGAGAATGTTTTATCATGAGCTATGTGGAATTTGCAAGTGATACAAGGTTGAGTTTGATAACCAAGAGGATGATCTCAGAGTGTTATGATGAAGATAGACTTAGAGTTTGAGATGAGATGATAAGTGGAATACATGGAAGTGTATGTCTTCAACATTAACTAATACTTAAGGATGTGAAGTGGTAATGGATGCTCTGGTTGAGATATAGCTGCCTAGTTTGGCTAGAGACTAGAAGAGGTTGTTAGGCTAACCCTAAGTTTGGAAAGAAGATAGGTTTGGCTAACCCTCAGATGCAACGATACTGATTGATCAAGTTAATGGTTGTTTGGCCAGCCTAGTCTTTGATGCAATGGAAGGATGGTGGTAGAACCTCAGACGCACTTTTTTGGAAAAGAAGGTGATGAAACCCCAACTAGAGTGGTTTAGGGTTTTTGAAGAATCAATCTTGAGGAATCATGATACACATGAGATCATGATTTTAAGATCACCATACACCATACTACGAAGATAGTAGTACTTTGGATGCCTAAAATAATGTTGCATGTGGCATGTTCCCATGTATGACGGGAGGTGCAGGACGAACACCAGTAACCCAATTAGTTGATATGGAGGATGAAGAGTCCACGAGAGAGAATGGGAGTTCATCACTATGGATGTGTAGTAAGTTTCCCATGGACCAGAGAAGGTTAAGATGCAATTTGGGTTATAATAGATCGCTTTACCTAGATAACATGAGAAAGAGAGATTACTGTCAAGGGATAGATTCTGTTGAACTACATATGAGAGAGAGATGGTTCAACTACACCATGATGCGAGTTCTTGAATTTCACTTCCATGTGGTGGAAGTAGGTGCATGAAGAACTCGATGTTAGTACAGTTTATCACCCCTAACTAATGGTTAGTATGACCTAGACTAGAGGGTCTGATGAGAGCATGTGTGCTCATTCAGGGTGATACATGGAGACAATTCTTGTCTTCTGTAAGATGTGATGATAACCACCATATCCAGTATCGGGATGTAAAGGAGCTCTGTAAGGGAGGTTGTGTCAGTCACCACATCATTGGGGTGATGTTGGTGAAGGGGCCTTACGAAGGTCAGAAACGGACTACAGTGTGTGCAGATAAAGTTGATTTGATCATGCAATGGCTGAAAGAGAGCCCAGAGGTGACATGAGTCATGAGTTGATGCAAAGCAGACTGACATGCAGTTCACTGTGGGAGAGTATGTGACGTGAAAATCCGACCACTCTAAGATATAGCTAAGACAGCTGAGTTCCAGCTGCATGGTCCTTTTGAGATAGATTGGTGGAGAAGGTTATGTTCGACCTTTCCCCTCAGGATAAAGTAGTGTGTGATGTGTTCCATGAGTCTGTTCTAGAGCACTATGTGAGGTACCCAAGCCATGTGCTAAGCCCTGAACCTATTCAGCTTTTTGAGAGGCTGAAAAGTCCTGAGTCACCTATGAGGGTATGATATACCAAGGTAAGAAAGAACTCAGATGAAAGAACATGAAAAGATGAAGGTTCCTGGGAAGCACCATGGAAAGGGTGAGGCCACATGGGAGCCATGATGGACATAAGGAAAGGCTTATCCTGTTTGTTTGTTTTCTTGATGGAATTTTGAGGACAAAATTCCTATAAGAGGGGAAGGATGTTACAACCCCAATTTTTGGGTTCTTTTGGTGAGAAATGTAATTTCTCATATTAAAGATATTGGAACAAATAATGATATAATTTGTTTTGAATAAATGAGTTTCATTTACAATAGCCTTTTTGGTTGTTTTGTGGGCTTTATTGGCTATTGGGCCCAATAACAAGGAAAAGACAAAAGGAATTCCATTATTAATAAGAATGGAGAGAAAAAAAATGTAGAAACCTCTAGAAGGCAAAAGAATTTAATCCAAAGGTGGATTTCGTGCCTCTTGGGTTCCTTGGGTTCCAAGGAGTCTAAAGTTGCAAAGAGAATGCAATAAGAAAAGAAGAAGATCAATTAAATATTTCTTTATTAAGAAAGAAATTGAAAACAATGATAAAATGTGGGAAATAAGTGGAAAGAGGTATAATTGAGTTATCCTTGGTGGATTTTCGTATCCAAAGGATTCCTAATGTTAAAAGGAATGACAATGAGGAAAATAAAAAGAGAGATAAAGAGAAATCCTCAAAAAGAGATATTTTGATAAGAAATAAATGGGATAATGAGAAATAATGGATAAAAGATAAGTAAAAGGCTAAGGTATATCACTAAGAAGGGATTTCAAGCCATTAAGGTTCCTTGAGGTTCAAGGAACTCAGAATAATAATTTAATAGCAAGGGAAAGAGAAAATATGTGAGAAATATATATAATTAAGATATAACTTGCATATAAAGAAAAGTATATCATACTTTCGATTTTGATTCCCAAATTTGGCATACACGTGGATTAAGTCTTTATAGACTTTCCCTTAAAATTTGGTATTAATTGGATAATTTGTCTGAGAGTTATGATTTATACAAAATCTAATAAAGTGGAAAAGATAAAGGAAATAAAATAAATGTCACAACATATGGTTTATGAGGGAGTGACACGGATCATTGGATCTTGATCCAACGATGGTTGTGTGTCGCTCAGTTCCAGCCGAACTGGGAAACAGGCTGTTGGATGATGATTTTTCCAACCCAATTTTCTCTTGACCTGATGCATGTGCATCCAAGGAAATTGTTCCTTCATGTTTGGGAGAGGTTTCTGCTCAAAACCGACCTATGTTTTGTTGGGTTTCCAGCTATTTCTAGAAAATGCCGAAATTCATTGGGCAAGGGTTCGGCGGTGGGGCAGGGAGCAAACCCTAGCCACCCATACCTATATATATAGCCATCCTCGACTTCGGGCATCCCTCACGAACCAGAATGGCTGCTCTGAGAGCCCTAGTACCATGTCCCTCTTCGCGATTGTACCCTCTCCGGTGAGCCTCTGTCGTAGCACCGTTGCATGGTCTGTAGATAGAAGAGAGGTAGGACATGAGAGGAGGGTTGTCTGATCGGGGTCCACGATAGACGTGCAAAGGACATCCACGGCTCATGATCGTGTGCGCCTTCAGCTCAGAGAGAGTGGATACGAGCGACCTTAGCCGCAAGATCGGGTCAACCGCTGACCGCGACAGTGATCTGACATCCCTCATTTTTCCAAAAAGAAAGGTAATTAGCCTCTCTAACTAGAAAATCCAGAAAATGCCTTTTTCTTGTAAAAAGCGTAGTAATTAGTAGGAAGGTCAAATGAAGAAACTTAATACATGAAAATTGATCAAAAGAAAACGAGGAATGCAATAAAAATATAATTGGAGCCTGATTCTGATTGCAATTCAAAAAGTATGTAAATATGCTATCTTTAATGGTTTAATTAATGCAAAACCCAAATCTTTGTTGATTAATGATTTGGGAAGGGTTAAATGGATGCTTAAGTTTATATTAACCTGGTAATTGCAAAAAGGTATATTAAGAACGAAAAGGATGAACTTTGCATGTAATTGGTTTAGCTTAAAAGTTCATGTGCATAAATATGCTTTAATGGGCCTTGAAACCCTAATATTGGTATATGTGACTCTTAATGGCTTTAATTATTCAAAATTGTGAACAAAGCTAAGATTTGATGCTTCTAATCTATTTTGAGTATAAAGGTTTCGAATTGTGGATAAATACCTTTAATGTAGAAATTAGGGTTTTCTAATGAATAAAGGTAGAATTAATGACAATTAGAATTCATATGCGAATTAGACCATAATGAACTATGAATTGATGATAATTGAGCATAATGACTTTGTCATAGATTAAAAGAATAAAAATGGTAGCTTTAATGTAAAAGAGGCTTAATGGACTTAATTGATGATTAATTGTGTTGTTTCTGAAATTAAGGTTATATATTGTTAAAAGGTAACCTTAATAACTTTCATGAAGGAGAGATGAGAAATTAGGGTTTAAAAGAGTAAAATGAAGTAAAAAAACCTAATTGCAAAGTAAACCCTAAAAGAGGTAGAAATCCTAAAAAGGAATAGAAACCTTAAGTAGTAAGATGGTTTGAATAGTTTTTGATAAAAAGGAATTGGATGTAATTTCAGGACTCTTGTACTTGCTTGATTGGATGTCTTGATTGATTGGACTATTCTATCTCATTTCAGCCTAACATGTATGTGGTTAATTACAATTAATCGCATTAGTTTTCCCAAAGGTTTCTCAGATGGTTAATCACATTGATTGAAACTAAACAATTTGGATGTTCATACTGCTATTATAAAGTCACTATGGTTATCACAATTATAAATACATGTGTATTCTCGCACCTACATGCCACCCTGATGGAAGATGCCATAAAGGTCAGGCCCAGGAGGGTAGACCAATGGGCACCATGAGAGGTGACCCCAGACACCAAACTCGGGAATGAGAAGGTGGTCTATGTTGCATGACTATGGGGCACCATGAGAGGTGACCCCAGGCACCAAGCTCGGGATTGAGAAGGTGGCCTTAAGTCAATGGCAAAAGAGAAACCCTAGAGGGGTATTCTAGGGTTAGGGAAAAAGAAGTGGAGAATGACACATTGAAAATGTAAATTGGTTTGCTAAGTTACCCTGATTGTGATAATTAAATGGTTAGCCATATTTTTGAAATGTTGGTTGTCCCCACATACCATCATATTTCGATATGCTGACCGACGTTTTGTTTGTCAGCGGTTTAGGTACAAGTTTGAAAAGGACAAACAGTAAAGTGGCATATGTGGAATTAAATAAGAATTAAAGTATGAAGGAGGATTAGTTAGATAGACTCCAGATGTGGATAGTGGTAGATATCCAAGTTTTAAAAAAGGTATGCAAAGTCATATTTTATTACAGCCTTTCAGTTTAGTTGTAGAATTTGATAATTGTTATTGATTATTTGTCAAACCTTTGATCCTATTAATTGGTATAATGGCTTTGACCTCTTGGTTTCCCTTGATTGGGGGTTACCTGGAGGTGGGGTCGTTACATGGTCTCTGGTGCTCTGTCTTAATTCTCTGGCATGCCAGACATCTGGACACAAATTCAACAATATCATGCTTCATGCCCCTCCACCAGAACTGATGTTGCAGGTCTTTGTACATCTTAGTTGTGTTGAGATGAACTGTGTACTTTGACCCATGTGCCTCACTGAGAATCTTCATCTTCACAGTTGACTGTTCAGGAACCCATATCTGGTTTTTATATCAAAGACCACCATCAAGACCCACAGATAGATGTGTTTAAGGCTTTGACAGGAGAGAGGAGAGCTCTACAAGATCGGGACTAACTTTCTGTGCCTAAAGAAGTTTAGAATGCAAGTCAGACATGATAGAGATGTTGTTGACATGTACACGATCAGACAGAAATTGTGGCTTCCATCCTACTAGGTCCTCCATATTCCTCCACTCAGGAACTTATAAAGATGCACATACTGTCCTTTTTCTACTAAGAGCATCAACGGCTACATTAGCTTTGCCTGGATGGTAGCCGATAATAAAATTGTAGTCCTTCAGGTACTCGATCCATCGACATTGATGCAGGTTTAGGTCCTTCTGAGTCAGGTGTACTTTAGGCTTTTGTGATCGATGAAGATATCAAACGTCGCCCCGTACAGGTAGTGCCTCTAGATTTTTAGAGCATGAATGATTACAACTAATTCCAAATCATGTGTGGGATAATTAAGCTCATTGGGTTTTAGCTATCTAGATGCAAAGGCCACCACCTTTCTATGTTGTTGTAGGACACATCCTAACCTAGTTCTTGAAGCATCAATGAAGATTACAAACCCTTCAATAGCCAGATGGTAAGACTAGAACAGGAGCCAACGTCAACTTCTGCTTTAATTCTTAGAAACTGGACTCACAAGTAGCTGACCAGATGAAGTACTCATCCTTATGAGTTAGCTTAGTTAGAGGAAGTGCCATTTTGAAGAAGTTTGGAATAAAGTGACGATAGTATCTAGATAGACCCAAGAAACTCCAGATTTTAGAGGGATTTCAAGGAGGTTGCCAATCAAGTACATTAGATACTTTAGCGGGATCAACATAGATGTTACCACTAGAAATGACATGTCCAAGAAACATGACTTTATCAATCCAGGATTCACATTTAGAAAGTTTCCATAGAATTGTTGGGCTTGAAGGATTTCAAGAACTGCCTTTAAGTGCTCACGATGTTTTCCATGGAGTCAGAATAGATCATGATGTCATCGATGAAGATGACCACAAACTCATCAAGATAAGGTTGGAAGACTTTGTTCATCAGATTCATGAATACGCCAGGTGCATTGGTCAACCCAAATGGAATCACTAGAAGTTCATAATGCCCATAACGAGTTTGAAAATTAGTTTTATAAATATCAAAATCTTTGACCTTAATTTGATGGTAAGATCAATTTTTGAGAAAACTTTGGCAGTGCTAAGCTGATCAAAGAGGTCATCAATGCGAGGGAGAGGATACTTGTTTTTAATAGTGGCCTGGTTCAACATGTGATAGTCAATACACATCCACATAGAGTCATCTTTCTTTTGAAAAAGAAAATAGGCTCATCCAAGGGGAAATACTAGGATGGATAGAACCCTTGTTGAGAAGTTCTTGCAATTGTTTCTTCAACTCCATAAGCTCAGTAGGATCCATCCTATACAGTGCCCTAGAAATCAGATTGGTTCCAAGAAGAAGGTATATGGAGAACTGAATGTCTCTATTTGGAGGCAACCCAAGAAGCTCCTCCAAAAATACATTAAGGAAATCATGTACCACCTCCAGTCTTTCTACATGCCCATTGTTAGGACTGGTCTCTGAGACTAATGCAAGGAAGACTTTACATCCTTTAGAAATGAGATTTTTAGCTTTAAGAGAAGAAATTATAATGTTATTACAGAATTCGCTTCCCTGAGGGATCACCACATGATAGGAATGAGGTTGAGAGAGAACTACCATCTTGTTTCTACAGTTAATGTGAGAATGATACGTGTATAGCCAATCCATACCAAGTATAATATCAAAGTCTTCCATGGTTAAGAGGATAAATTCGAAGGGCATGTCATGATTTTCAAATTTTAGAGGTAGAATATCAATTTTATGTAAGGTATTGAGTATTTTTCCACTAGGAGTAGACACATACAGGGTATATCCCAAGTCCCTTATATGCAGGTGGAACATAGATGCCAAATTTTGAGAAATAAATGTATTTGTGGATCTAGAATCAAACAAAACTTTAACAGGATGATCATTAAACAATACGGTGCCTACACAGGATAATTGAGTTATGAATAATTTGAAGGCTTGAACAAGATATCAGATTACAAAAAGAATTCAGGCTACCTTCAACAAGCTGGTTGGGATTTGCCTTGGCCTCTCTACAGTCACTAAAAAAACTATGTTGTTGTGGGGTCCTTGAGGAGGTGGAGCACCTACTGGAGGTTTGCTAAGGATAGATGAAGTAGGGCACTTGGCGAGGAAATGACCCTCCTTTTTGCAGTCATAGAAGACTGTCTTGCATAGAAACAAGGTCCATCATGCCCTCATACACAAGTTTTACATTTTTTGTGGTAGTCCCTCGGCTAGTTATAGTTATTGTTCGGTCCTCTTTTTCCTGAACCTCCTCCCTTTCCTGATCCCTTATTGTTATGGCCAGGGTGGAACTTCCTAGACTTATCCTCTTCGGTGGTGGTTAACCCCAAGTATCCCATGTTGGAAGGCTTCTACAGACCATGTTCTCTTTCCTTCTTGAGGGCCATGTCTAGGGCTTCATCTATGCTTTGGTATGGGAGGCTATAACTAAGGTTTTTAGATGGGTGGCAAGGCAATCGACATAATGCTCCACTAGGCGATCTTTAGTCTTAATAGGGGCAACTCTGTTAGATTGGAGTTGATCGTATCTGGCCATAGCTGGCCTAGATATGCGGGAGAAGGAAGACAAGGTTAGAGTCGTCAGATCCTTACTTGATCTGCAATTTGCCTCATCCAACGGCTAAGATAGGGGTCGGGTAGGCGGGTTAGCTAAATAGTTGCATGACACATTAAATGTCACATATTTGCTTAATTAATTTGCAAGCTTAGATCCTTGGTTTGATAAATTGGTATAAAATGCATCAAATTCAAATGATTATAACTCCTTAATGGCTTATCCAAATGAAATGAAATTTTAAACCAAGCTTAAAATGATATTATCTAGCCATGGTAGAAAATTGAGAGTCAAACTCATATGTTAGTTGTATAATTTGACTATATACCCTAATACATGGATTTCATCTACTATGAAATTAGGGTTTTGATTTCTATGAAATTGATAATCACTTTTAATCAATTTGGCAAGGGAAAAGGTTGAGGTTATTATTGGAAATAACAAAATTATAAGAGAGAGGAAAAATAATTAAAAACTCACTTTATCACAATATGTGCCACCACATTCTCCTTCCCAGGATGGTAGTGTATGGTGAAATCATAGTCCTTGATCAACTCCATCCAACATCTTTGTCTCATGTTCAACTCCTACTTAGAGAAGATGTAATGTAGGTTCATGTGGTCGGTGAAGATCTGACACTTCTCACCATAAAGGTAGTATCTCCATATCTTCAAGGCATGGACCACTTCCACAAGCTCTAGATCATGTGTCATGTAGCTCTCCTTGTGTTTCTTAAGCTGTCTTGAAGTGAAATAAATCACATTCTTATCTTGCATCATCACACAACCCACACCATTTTTCAAAGCATCACAGAAGATGATATAACCTTTCCTTAGCTCAGGAAGAATCAACACTGGTGTAGTGGTTATCTTCTCCTTCAAAATCTAGAAAGAACACTGACACTTGTCATCCGAGACAAACGATACATATTTCCTTGTCAACTTCATTAGGGGTAATGCCATGGCACTAAAGTTCTTAATGAACCTCCTGTAATATCCTATTAAGCCAAGGAAACTACAAACTTCTATCAGTGTCTTTGGTTGCCCCTACTCTAACATAGACTCAACCTTTTTGGGATCCACACGCACATGTTCAACAAATATGATGTGTCCCAAAAAAGATACCTCCTTCAGCCAAAACTCACACTTGTTGAACTTATCATACAGCTTGTGTTATCTCAACAAAGTCAACATCTTTCGTAAATGTTGCTCATGTTGTTGGCTATCTTGGGAGTAGATTAGGATTTTGTCAGTGAACACCACCTCAAACTAGTCAAGATAAGGTCTAAACACCATGTTCATCAGGTCCATGAACGTTGTTCGTGCATTGGTTAGCCCAAATGACATAACCACAAACTTGCAGTGACCATATCAAGTCATGAAATCCGACTTAGGTATGTCATCCACCTTGATCTACAACTAATGGTATCCCAATCTTTGACAATCTTCGAGAACACTTTGGCACCTCACAACTGGTCAAGCAGATCATAGATCCACGACAAAGGGTACTTGTTCTTGATCGTCACCTTGTTCAAATGATGGTAGTCAATGCACAACCTCATGGATCCATATTTCTTCTTCACAAGTAGCACTGGAGCACCCAAGGGGATATGCTCGGTCCGATAAAGCCCTTTCTAAGAAAATCTTGCTGCTTCTTCAACTCTGGCATCTCAATTGGTGCCATCTTGTACGATGTCTATGCTATCAACTGTGTACCAGGTACTTGATTGATCTCAAAAATAATCTCTTGGGGTGGGGGAACACTAGGTAACTCATCGAGAAATACATCTTCAAACTCACAAACAATTGGAACATCATGAATGTCAGAATTCTTCACCTTGGTATCCACTGTATGTGCCAAAAATGCTTCACAGCCCTGCCTCATCAGCCTTTCTATTGTCATAGCTGACACCAAACATGTCAGAAGAATTTTCCTATCTCCTTGGAAAATCCACAAAACATCACCATTACAAAATGTTGCCACCTTGTCACTAAAGTCCAAGACTACTCGATACTTCTCCAAAGTGTCCATTATAAGGATCACATCAAATTCATGCATGTCAAGTGGTATGAGATCCACTTGAATGCCGCATCCTGAAAAAGAAGGAACGCAAGAAGGACACACTTCCTGCAACTCAGTGGAACCAACCAAGAAGGTTTCTAAGCAAAGACTATCAGGTCTACGACTAACAGGCAAAGAACATCTGGCAATCACTTCTCTAGTGATAAAAGAGTGTGTCGCACCCGGGTCAACCAAAACAGATATAAAGTAGGAAGAAGGCAAATCAAAATGAAATAACTCTATCTGACCTTTCATGACCCTTGGGTTGACTACTCCTTATGGCTTAATCTTATAATAGAATCAAGCCATTGCATGTTTCTATCCCCATCCTCTTCTGTCTTGCCAAGACTAATCGACTTGTGATGTCGGACCACATCCTCATCCTTCACCACTGCTGAACTATCATTGTTGTGACCCTTGTTGACTCTGTCTTGACTGTACCATCACCTCTTCATCCTTCACAGGACATGCCCACCTCATATTTCCTACTTTCCCACACTTGTGGCAAGTTCTGGTTTCGTATTGTGGCCTAGATGGCCCCATCACTGACGTTGATGCCACATTGTTAGCTCATGTCAGTCAAAAGGTACGACCTCTACCTTTGCTTGGTGACCACTTGGACTAAACTACCAACCTCTGGTATGACTAAGATGCTAAAAACCTAGTCTTCTTGAAGCCTCCATACGACTACGTACCCTTGATATAATGTCAATCTCTTCTTGGCATTCACCTCTCTCTTCTCTACAACTGAACGCTCTATCCTCCTAAGTGACTCCACAAATGTGGCAAGCCACTCCCTGTTCTCTAATGCTAACATTGGTGTTGTCAACTCAGAGCTCAAACCCTTCTCAAAATTTTTTATCCTTTCCTTATCTATAGCAACCATATGCAGACAAAACCTCAAAAGTTCCATGAACTTTGCCTCATACTCATTGATCATAACAGATACCTGCCAGATCTTCTCAAATTGCATGATCTTCTCGTCCAGATTGGTCTTCGAGAAGTATCGGCTCATGAAATATCGTTGAAAATCTTCTCAACTGATCACAACACCAGGCCTTTTCTCCTCCTTGATGGCCCACCAATGGCCAGCACTCCCTTTCAACGGGTACACAGCATGTTTCACCTTATCCTCCTCAGGGATATTGAGGATCTGGAAGGCCTTTTCTAAATCGATCAACCACATATCAACATCAGTTGGATCCACCATACCGACATACTCTAATGCCCAAACACGCCTAAATATCTCAAAGGTCTTCCCAGAACCTTGAGATTCAACATTGGGAACAGTTGCCCTTGCTTGGGGTACGGGACATTCTATCTGCCATATGCATCATCGTGGTTATAAACCATCCAAACATGGACTTAAAAAGTGGGATTGACCAGAGTTGATGGGTCAAATTGAGGCACTTCATGCACTCTCTTAACCCTTATCCTACCTCCTCACACCACCTCCTAGTGCAATAAGACTACTCTTTGCATGTTCCTTGTGTTCTCTAGACATATCTTTTCTTCTCTTCTTCTTCTGCATAAGCACAAGTTACCATTAAATATGTTGGATGACACAAAAATAGACACAAACCCTATTTCTATGTCCATGTAGACTTAACAAACCTAAATCTTTGATACCAACCTTTTCAAGTGACAACTTTATGTTGGCTAAATGGACATCATCAAAATCCCTTTGTTTTGAAAATAACAAACATTTCATTCTTGTGGATCTAACGTGCTATTTGAGTGTTGTAGGAACTAGGTAGATGAAACAACTTTGGAAGATCTAAATGCTCACAATGTGTTAATTTCATGATTGTAATCAAATGTAAAAACTTATACAAGTATATAATGTACAAGTACTTAGATATCATGTAAATCAAGTGTTTAGATCTTCCCTAGCCATTCACAACACTTAGATAGGTCATCCCTTATAATAGTGTCACAACTACAAACTCATAAACACACTTAGTATTCATCTAGAACCACCAAATCAGAGACACTCTCGGTCAAACTCTTTGTCGACCGAGACAAACTCGGTCGAACAACTTCTTAACCGAGAGTCTCCCGGGTTAATCCTTCTAATAGGTTCTATAGCCGTTAGACCTAGCAGACAAGGTAGTTGGGAGTTGGAATCAAACATTATATACACTTGCTCCAGACCATCCTTTGGTCGATAAAGAGTTTGACCGAGAGACTCTCGATCAACAAAGTCTTCGACCGAGAAGGTGTCTGTCTGCACTTTTCAGAATTAATAAACTAGTTGTTGCTAAAGCAATTAGTGGATACCTAACAGCTAGTTGAGCACTTAGAACCCCCTAGAAAGTGTCTAGAACATCCTTAAGCACTCATAGGCCAATCCTATAAATAGGACATGCCTTAGGACACCCAAAACACACTTGTGCAATACTTGAGCATACATACTTACAATTGGCAATCCTTTCTTGTGAGCACTTGAGCAACTCTAGCATTTTCTAATCCTTTCCATTACTACAAATTCGTGTCCTATAGGCTAGCATCTCATACCCACTGCACTTCCACTTCCATACACATTGGTTAGGAGATCAAACCGCTTGATATAGGAAATCAAGCCTTGTGCTACAATGGTAATTGTAATTTCCATTTTCCCTTCTTGTTCCTTCTTATTGCTTGTACTCTCCTTACTACTCCTAGGGTTGGAGGTTGCAGATTGGAGAGGGTGTTATCTTCTCAGGTGGAGAAGGAGGACTTTGGACTACTTCTAGAAGGTCTCAACGGGAAGCTAATTCAAGGAGGAAGGCTACTTCAAGGGGGAGCTTGAAGTTAGTTCAAGTGAAGGCTGCTTCATAGTTGGTGAGACAACTTCAGGGTGAAGGCTATCCAAAGGGTGAGGAAAGTATTTGTAATTTTTTGTAACATCCTAAAAAAAAGGTAATAAAATTCAAATACTTTCAAATCTCAATTGAAAACAATTGGGTAGTGGACTGACTCACTTAGTTTTTGCTAAGGGTGGAACCACTCTAAACACCTTGCCTCTTTCTTCTTATCTCAATTGTGGTTGTTTGAGTTGAATTATTGTTAAAATATTTATAAAACCCTATTCACCCCCCTCTAGTGGTTTTTCACTTTATTCCGTACGAACAAGATAACACAAAACAAAGCGTGGAACTAATACTAACATCCATGATTACCATAAAACATGGTAAATTAAAATGATTTTAGATAAACACAAAAGTAGAAATGTATTACATCTGAGTCCACAAACTATGCCACTTGTATTACATATCATGCCATAAGATGGTACATATCATTGTTAATATGGCCAACTTTCCACAACTCGTTACATATGATAACATGTTCACATATACAAGCCATATATGTACAACCAAGGCATACTTCCAAAACTCGTTATCGATGTACAATGTCTACAAAACTCCTTCAAGGACCTGAGAGTACATGGACGACACATAGGACTCTACTACAAAACACTAGCAACATATACAACCTTCAACAACTAATGCTCTTCCTTCTTCTCACCTCAACCGCATGATCTCTACCTCGTCATGCATGACCACCTAAAAGATGTGGAAACCTACAAAGTGAGACCAACGTCCCAGTGAGAGATATAAATCTCCACCAACAACTATTATAAGTTTATATAAGCTATAATAAGAAGGTAACATTGGTATCAGGATGAGCGTATTCAACTAAATGATATGAGTAAAGCAGTCAACATTGTTTAAGCAATTTAGGCATCTACAACTGAGCAGTAGAACATCTTATATTTTTAGAAGGAATATGAAGAACATGTATAATAGTTGATTTCTCTTAACCCATTTTAAATCAACTAATCAGTACAAGAGATAAGGCAAGGGGTCATCTAATGTGAGCCGTGTTTAATCCTAAGAAAATACACTACATAGTTGTATTACGTCTTTTAGTATGCCCTGAGGAGATGAGATATACCACTCATAATCCAACTGACCACAACTAACTCAAAATCAGTGCCATATAAGAACTAGGAGGATCCAAACTCATATGATCTCCCACACCCTCAGTCAGTCGGAGTCTGTTGCGGTGACATATAGCGTCCAACTACACAACAATGTAGTCTACCTCGGTATATATGCACAACACTAGTAAAAACTGAGCTACCACCGCAGCCGCACTCTTACTAAGGTATGACCACAACCATCCTCAAAATGTATCATATATATACTGAATCACATCACTAAGATGTGGCCTCGACCTTTCTCCTGACAGGGTATGACCGCAACCAATCATGTGAAATGCATATATTCAACAGTATACGACTTCGAGCTTCCACTGAGGGAGAACCTGTTTCACCATCCAACAAGTATTGATGGTGAAGATGGATCTATGGCACATGGCAACTACATGATTGGGGTTTCACTTGATTAATTAATACAATTGAGTATCTTTTACATCAAGCATATTACAATGTACAAACCCTAAACAAATTCTACAAAATAGGGGTAAAAGCTACAACTCCAGAAGATATAAAACGTATGAGGTATGAACTTGTCATGTCATCCCTTGATATCACTACCATGCAAGGCCATCAATATTATCACTTCACTAGGGGATAAGAATCCCTCATCTCATCGTTGGAGAGTATCACCTCACATTAGTCATAAAGCCTCTGCCAGGTCATAAGACCCAAATCACATAAACCTTGCACATCATCATTATCTCATCATGCCTCATAAAGGCTCATAATAACCATCTCAAGTAATGTCAAACACACCATAGTATTCACTAGCTATGTTATTTGTTCCACCTACAAGGCTAAGTTTATGCAAGTAGGAGAGAGAAAACATCAACTCATGACATTCATTCAAGCAATCTCAATGAGCACATCATACACTTGAGAATTAGGGTTAGGGTCTCTCAAATAACTGATTAGGGTTTCCATTTCAATACTAGTCACTAAACCCTAGGCACATCATCTCGTGCATTCTTGGAATACATTAGGGTTTAACATTATTATCATAAACATGTAAACATCATCATGCAAACAACAACATGTATCGACCACTAGGGTAAAATCATGTAACGGTCAACACCCATGCATGTGTAGTGACCACCATGGGTGACACCTTGTAGCAATCCCACTAGGCCATCACCTTGTTGTGACCGCAACACAAAGGTAGAGACCACCTCTTGCGACCAACTAGAATCATACAAAGGTAGTGACCAAATAAAAGCATCATCAGATACCAACCATCAACCATGTTGCGACCAACTAGCATCATACAAAGGTAGTGATCAATTAAAAGCATCATAAGATACCAACCATCAACCATGTTGCGACCAAAATATTTATGTTGTAGCAACCCATCAAACAAGATCATGTATTTTGACTACAAAAGATCACTTGTTGTGACCAACCAACTCAAAAACATGCATTGCAACCATACCCTTAAGATTAGGGTTTGTTGTATCTACAACAGCCCATCAACAAACATAAAGTGACCACCCACTTAGGGTTAGCCCACTCTTATGACCACAACAAGACCAATCATGAGTAACGACCTCAAGAGAAGTTAGCCAGGTAGTGACCCACCACATCAACACATGTAGCAATTTGAACATGGTCAAGGCAACCCCAAGAAACCAAGGATAGGATGTCGACTGTAGAAAAAGACCAACCATAAAGAACTCAAATGTCACCAATATGAAACCTCATGAAAGAGAGAACATCAAAACCCTAGAAACGTTCATCTTCATATCAATAGGGAAAGCCATGCAAGAGAGAAAAAACCAATGTCCAACATATGTACACAAGAACCAAAATCTCCAACTGATACATGATGGCCAAAACACAAACATGGCAAAGAAACCAAAGGTCAAGGCGCATGTAAGGAACATCAACTCACCATCACTTAGAATCAGGTACATGAAATTAGGGTTTAGGAGAAAGATTAATCCATGCTAGAATACTTCAAAATCTAAAACCCTCGATTATGATAACATCATCTAGCATATTAGGATCACATATTAGATATTAAATAAACAACATGAATGCAAGATAATGGTTCAATAATAGTATAGGGGAAAGTTATCTAGCCTGCCTTAATATGAAGATCAATCTCCAAAGACACGAGCTCCAAAAATAAAAGGAAGCTCCAAACTTGGATCAACTCCTCAACCACAAGGTCACCTCAAGAAGAAGAACACACCAAGATCAAAGAGTGTCTCAAAAAGAAGAAATCTCAAACCCTAAGCAGAACAAGAGAGGAGAAATAAGAAAGAAGAAAGGAGGAAGCTTCATCTCACTTAGGTACTACCATGGTCAAACCATAGTCTGTGACCTCTATGGAGAGAAGATCCTCAAGATAGACACCATGGTGATCCATGGTATCACGTCCAAGAGGGAAAAAGAAGAGGTAGGGTTCAAAAGGAAAAACATGATCGAGGGTATAGAACCACTTACCAAGAAGGAAGATCACCAAAGATCACCACAAAGAAGATGATCAAGCTCAAGATCACCACATGTAAGAATGATCGACCAACAAAGCTCCAAGATCACCACCTCCTCAAGCACCACCGAGCTCAAGGCCAAACTCAAGGAAGAATAGAGGAAAAAAAGAGCTAGAAGAGATACTTGCATGTGAAAGAGAGAGCTTATATACTCAAGGGTTAGGAAGGAGGTAAAGATATGAGGTTCCAAGACATAAGAACACCAAAAGGACACTTGTCCAACAAATTATTCACCATGCAAACATGCACACAAGAGATTCATTAAAAACTATGTGATGTAGTGACCACTTTGGTCCTCACCTTATCATGGTTGAACCAAAACAACTACACAAGGTCGCAACACAACCAAAGTCACAATACCACCTACTAAGGTCACAACACATTTCCACAAGGGCAAACCTATTGACCGACACAAGGAACAAATCATCAAGGTCACAAAAAACATCACCCAAGAAAGTGTTGTGGTCGTAACACTTCAAAAACCAACTCACAAGGTTGATACATCCATCAAACTCAAGCATCTATGCAAACCCCAATATCATCTCATGATGCCACCTCATCAACCAAGGCCCAACAAGTAACCCCTATGCATCACTATCTCTCATGATGATAAGGAAAAAAAGGTACAACCTACATGTGACAAATTGCAAGTTAGACCCTCAACACAGGTAAATTGAAACTTGGTCCAAAACAAGCATAACTAGCTCAAACATCAACCAAATAGGACCAAACTGAAACCATAAACTTGTCATGTTTTTAAGGAATATCAAGAGATTAGCTTAAAGTTAAAGCATCTTATTAAGAAAAGCAAGCACAATCAAGCACTGAGCTAGGTCAAGGGCCTTACAAGCCAGGATACTTGAAGTGGATGTGCCCTATGAAAGATGAAGAAGTGACGCAGCAGCTGAGGCAGAGCCAGCAGTGTTACGACCCCATCTGAGCTTAATTGGTAAACTAGGGTTTACCTAGACAATTGCAAAGATTAATTGGAATAATCATTCTTGAAATCTAATTAATGACAATAACACAATTAGGATGTTTTAACTATGATAAGAAGTCTAAATGTTCTTTGGTCCTGAGAATTAGGGTTTGAGAAGCATAAACCCTAATCGGCCCAAATAGGGTTTTGATGATACATGAATACAGAATTTGATAAGTAGAATGTCTCACTAAATGATTTTTAGTATTTTATGTGTAACTCTGATTTATTTCAATTTTGGATATGATTTAGATATATAAAATGTCAACAACATTGAAAAATATCAGAATTTTTGAAGAATGCTCTGACCTGTTGATCGGCTGAGTTTCAAACTCGACCGATCACATTTCCAGAATTATACAGCAGTGTGGTAATTGAATTTTATCTTTTTATCGGTATATCCAATTGATCTAAAATTTTAAAAGTATTTGATAAATACAATTTTAGATACTCTGTTAATTGGCATAATTTTTGGATGACTTTTGAATCCCTACAGTAAGGGTGTCGGTCGAGTTTGTGCAGGACAAACTCGGCCGAATATATTCTGCAGACTGCAATATAGCAGTGCACTGTTCGATTTTTAATTAATTATTGGTAACTCCAAATGATCTAAAATTTTAACTGAAGCTTTATAGATCAATTATTAACAACGTGCTAAATTCTCATAATTGTTGGAGAAGGTTTGATCTCTGAAATAAACGAATTACAGTAACTTTTGTATAACTGAATATTCAGCCAATATAATTAAAGTTAAGTGTTGGGTCAATATGCAATTGACCCAAGCAGCTCAATTGACTTATATGAACGACCACACACACAAGCAGCTCTCATTCTTCGTCATTCATTCCAGAGAAACGAGATCCTAGAGAGAGAGGGAGAATTAGGGCTTGAGTGGAGAAAGTGGGGGGATTGCTGAATTAGGGTTCTGCGGTCCCAAGAGTGGTGAAATCAAGTAAGTTTGGATCCTTTGCATAGACTTTTATGGTGAATCTTCTCTCTTATGTCTAGATTCCGTCCATGCTCTGATTTGATCCAAGATGATGTCGAAATTCCCTCTTTCCTCACCCTTTCTTCATAATCCCTCTTTTTCAAGGTTTCCGAGTTGAATAGAAGAAGAATTGGGAGATTTGCTAGGGATTTGATAGGAATTCGAGATTCCCTGAGTTGAGCTGCAGTTGTGAGATGTTTTCACACCTTAGGGTGAGTGGGTTCTTCCTTCAAACATTCTAATGCACGAATTTGATTATAGCATCCAAATCCCTAATTGCTTAGTATGTGATTCTAAAACTTGAAATGTCCGTTTGATTTAAGTTGTTGCAAATTGATATGATATGGATTCCTTCTCTGTTTGAATGACTCCTTAATGGTAGATTCATGTCAAGAACGTATATAACACTTCCTAGTGAGAATGCTCTTCAGATTTATATCAAATGATGTAATTAGGGTTTAACCTAATTGAGACATCACTAGTGTTTCAACCTTATTGAAAAGGACTAGTAATCCTATAAGTGGTTAGGATGTATCTCATGGGTTATCTTAATTGAATTTTATTCTTGATACATGATATCTCAGTAAATGATATGGAAAATCTAAATTTAGTTAAGTTTCCATGATATCATATCTATATTGATTATATATGAATTGTTGGAAACAGTCTTTATTTAGTAAATGCTTATATCTTATGAGATCATGATAAGAGCCATGTGACAAGTGAATGAGGCAAATGAAACCCTAAGAGTAGAGTGTTGGCATGTGATGAATGAATAAAGTGAATGAAACCCTAAGGATAGGGTGTTCAATGAATCATGCTATGGTAATATGAAAGATCTCGATATGAGATATGGTGATGCTTAATTGTTGAATTCTATGTTTCTAGTGCATTTAACTTTATATGCTTGTTCTCTCTGAGTTGATATCTACATACTGCAGGGCTTCTTATATTTCAATATATATCTCATAAATTGCAGGTGATGAGATATGACATGCCCTAGAAAGGGATGTTACTGAGATATGATATATGTTGAATACATGAGTTCTGACGTTGCTATGTGATATTTCTGTTAAATTGTTTATCTGTTAATCAAGTATAGACCTAGATGCCCTAACACCGTAGAACCCCTTAGACGGGTCTGCAACTTTGGGGTGAAACTCGTGTTGCAACATCATCCGTGCTTGTGTCGCGGACAAACGAGGAAAGAGAAAAAAAGGGCAGTGTCTAACAACAATTGTGCTTGTGTCACAATGGCATTGCGATATCACCAGAAAACTTGGTTATCTAACACCATTCGTGCTTGTGTCGCGAAGGTAACCCTGTGACTCTCCGCCGGTGTACTCAGGTTTAAGGAGGAGTCGAGAGCACACGTGGTTGTGCAGCACACGTGGTTGTGCGAGGAGGCCGAGGAGCCTGTGTCCTGTGCAGACCAGGACGAGTAGTCAGACTTAGCACTTCCCGGGTGTGTCGTTAAGTCTTGTACGGTGGGACCGTAGCATGAACTTGTTGTGGATCTTCATATGCAGAGTACACTGCATATGTTTAGGGCATAATATAAAATACGATCATATAGGTTCACAGAGTTCTTTATAAATGAAAGAGTTAAGGAAGACTAGAAGTATAGTCTTCTTGTAGTTATTCTTTGGATGCAATATTTACATTCTTTGTTATTTCAATTATATTATTTTAGAACTGCTCAGTGTAGTGTTTATTGTTGTTAAATTTCATATCGTTTATTCAAATTATATCTGTAATCACCTTAGTGCATTAGTCTGTTTCCATGAAGTACTCATTCACTGAGCGAGTAGGCTCACCCCTCTACTCAAACATTTTAGGGTTAACCGTGTGGACTTGAAGATGATCAGAGCGTCAGAATAGATCTGCCACCGGAGTCAAGTACGAGATTAGTTGAGTCAGTCGGTCCTTGTCACTCTAGGTCCTCAGTAAGAGATAAGAGAGAGAGTTGTAATTACGATGTGTAATTTTGTTCCTCATTGATTTATATGCTAATTAGCAAGTTTCATGTGCATAATGTGTGAAAGACATCGTGAATGCTTATACATGTATCATTACTACTAAAGTTTGATTAGTAAAGGAAATGTTCAGATTCCCTTGCTAACATGTGTTATGTGGTTCAATGTGAAGAAATAAGAGTTTAAAAGAAAAGAAAAAGTTAAGGGTGTCTTTGTGTTAAATATAAATCCTATCTTACGCCCTAATCTCATTATTTGAGGAAATTGTGAGATCGGGGTGTAACAAACAGGGTTCCCAACGATAGCAATTCAAAAGTGGTGGAGGCAAAGGACATGGCCAGGCATCACAGGAAGGGTCCTCTGGGCAAGCTAGTAGAGGACATGGACGAAAATAGTTGATGGCTCAATTCTATGCTATGAGTCAGCACGAGGGAGTGGTCAATCCACATGTCATGATAGGTCAGATGGAACTCTTTCATTCTGATTTGTTTGCATATTATTTCATATCTACTTTGGTTGACCTGGGTGCAACACACCTTTTATCACTAGAGAGCTGATATGTAGTTGTTCTTTGCTTGTTAGTCATATTTCTGATAGTCTTTGGTTAGAAACCCCTCTTGTTGGTTCTGTTGAGTTGTAGGAGTGTCCATCTTGTGTTCTTTCTTTCTCAGGATGCAACATTGTAGTAGACCATATGACACTTGACATGCATGGATTTGATGTGATCCTTAGGATGGATACCTTGGAGAAGTACAAAATGGTCTTGGATTATATTTCTAAGGTGACAACATTCTATGATGGTGATGTCTCGTGGATATTTCAAGGAGATAGGAAAATTCTCCCTGCGTGCTTGGTGTCAGCGATGACGGTGGAGAGGCTGATGAGGCAGGGATGTAAGGCTTTCTTGACACATGATGGATACCAAGGTGAGGAGTCCTAATATCCAGAAGGTACCTGTGGTTTGAGAGTTTGAGGATGTGTTACATGAAGAGTTTCCCAGTGTTCCCCCTTTGAGATGGATTGATTTTGAGATCAATCCTGCTCTTGGTACATAGGTGATATCACAACCACCATACATAATGGCACCAACAAAGATGCAGGATTTGAAGAAATAATTGCAGGAGCTACTAGAGAAAGGCTTTATCAGGCCGAGCACTTCCCCTTGGGGTGCTCTTGTATTGTTTGTCAAGAAGAAGGATTGTTCTATGAGGTTGTGCATAGATTATCTACAGTTGAATAAGGTCATGATTAAGAACAAATACCCTTTGTCGAGTATAAACGATCAGTTTGATCAGTTGAGAGGTGTTGTAGTGTTCTCTAAGATAAATCTTAGGTCAGGTTATCACCAGTTACAGATCAAGGTGGATGACATACCCAAGTCAACTTTTAGGACTAGGTATGGTCACAATGAGTTTGCAGTTATGCTGTTTGGGCTAACCAATGCACCAGAAACATTCATGGATCTGATGAATAGGGTGTTCAGGCCTTACCTTGACCAATTTGTGGTTGTATTTATCAATGATATCTTGATATAATCTAGATATAATTAGCAGCATGAGCAACATCTATGCTTGGCGTTGACGTTGTTGAGGCAACACCAAATTGTATGCCAAGTTCAGCAAGTGTTAGTTTTGGCTGAAGGAGGTGTCTTTTCTTGGGCATGTGATATCTACTAGGGGTGTTTGTGTGGACCTGAAGAAGGTGGAGGCCATTCTAGAATTAGAGCAGCCTATGACACATATGGTGGTTTGCACTTTCCTAGGCTTGGCAGGCTACTATATGAGGTTTATCAAGAACTTCTGTGTTGTGGTGTTACCCCTAACCAAGTTGACAAGGAAAGGTGTACATGTTATCTACGATGAAAAGTTTCAGTGTTCTTTTTAGCTTTTGAAGAAGAAGTTGACCAATCCACTAGTGTTACTTTTTCCAGAGTAAGAGAAAGGCTATAACATCTTCTGTGATGCTTCGAAGAATAGCTTGGGATGCATGCTAATATAGAACAAGAACGTGATTTCTTTTGCTTCGTGACAACTTAAGAAACACAAGAAGAACTACCATACGTATGATCTAGGGCTTGCAGTTTTGGTCCATATTTGAAGATTTGGAGACACTACCTCTATGGAGAGAAGCATCGGATCTTCACTAACCACAGGAACCTTCAGTATATCTTCTCAAAGCAGGAGCTGAACATGCGAGAGAGGAGATGGATGGAGTTAATCAAGGACTATGATTGCACCATAGACTACCATCCAGGGAAGGCGAATGTGGTAGCTGATACACTAAGTAGGAAGTATTCTTTGTCATCATCTACTGAGAAGGAAAAGTTGTGTTCTTTGGTTTGCCATAAGTGAGACATGTTAGTTTCATTGCGTCAGATGAATGTTCAACTAGAAGTCTCCTTATTGGCATGCTTGTTAGCGTAGTTGCAAGTGAAGCCTACCTTGAGGCAGCAGATCTAAGATGCACAACAGAATGATACTATGATATAGCATATTGAATATGAGTTTGGCAGTGAGAAGTGTGATGGCTTCTATGAGATAGAGGATGGCTCTATTTTTTTCCATAGGAGGATGGTGGTTCTAAATGTTGATGGTTTGAGGAAGTTGGTTCTTGAGGAGGCTCACTCTTCGATGTAAGCAATGCATCCAAGCAGCACCAAGATGTACCAAAACATGAAGGATCTATATTGGGGACCTGGTTTGAAGTGTGATGTGGTAGAGTTTGTGGCAAGATGTACAGTGTGTCAGCAGGTCAAGGCTGAGTACTAGAGACCTACAAGGATGTTGCAAATATTACCTATACCACAATGGAAATGGGATCATATCACAATGGACTTTGTGGTTGGTCTTCTTAGTACATCCAAATATCATGATTCCATCTGGGTGATAGTGGACTTGTTGACCAAGTCAGCCCACTTCTTTCCAGTCAAGACATCATATACAACAGAGAAGTTGGCACATGTATATGTGGATGAGATAGTGTGTTTGCACGGTATCCCAATGATGATAGTGTCTCACATAGATCCTCAGTTAACCAATCATTTTTGGGAATGTATGCATACAGCCATGGGGACACATTTTAGATTCAATACAACATTCCATCCATAGACAGATGGACATCCTGAGAGGACTATTCATACATTGGAAGATCTATGGAGAGCTTGTTTCTTGCAGTTTTTGGGCAGTTGCCTATAACAACAATTATAAGAGGAGTATCGACATGGCACCTTAAGAGGCTTTTATGGGAGGCATTATTAGTCACCGCTTTGTTGTTATGAGATCAGTGAGTATCAACTTTTGGGTCTTGAGCTTGTACAGTAGACTATAGAGAAGATCAAAGTGATACAGCAACAACTGAAGGTAGTCCAAGACAGACATAAGTCTTATGCTGATAATTGTCGCAGGCCTTTGGAGTTCCAAGTGGGAGATAAGGTGTATCTCAAGGTCTCTCCTTGGAAAGGTGTGTTGAGGTTTGGAAAGAAGGGTAAGTTAGCTCCTAGGTTTATGGGACCTTACCCTATGGTGGCACGTGTTGGGAAAGTGGCTTACAGGTTGGATCTACCACCGTAGTTGCACATGTTGCATGATGTGTTCCATGTTTTCATGTTGATGAAGTGTCACCCAGATACAGAGTTGATGTTGCAGCCAATGGAGGTTGAGTTGGAGGAGGATGTGTCGTATGTTTAGAGTCATGTGTTGATCCTGGATAGGAGGGTGAAGAAGTTGAAAAAGAAGGATATAGTTTTGATTAAGGTTTTTTTGGCATCATCATGGCATGGAGGAAGCCATGAAGGATATATAGGATGAGATGCTAAAGAAGTACCTATATTTGTTTGCGTAGTATTTTGGGGGTGAAATCCTGGTTAGGGGTTTATGGTTGTAAGACCCCTGACCTAGCTTTTTTGTTGATCTTGCTTGCTTAGAAAAATAACATTCTTAAAACCTTTAATCTAATCATGTGATGTGCTTTGATAACATGTGGCATGCTTATGTTTCAAGTTTGGTCCAACTTGGATATTTTTTGAGCTAGTTATGTCTATTTGTGCTTGTTTTGGACCAAATTGCAATTTACCCATGTTCAGGGTTTTTCTTGCAATTTGTCACATGGTTGTTGTGCCTCACATGTTTTGGAATCATGTTGGAGAGAGTGGTTCCCCATAGCTTTGTGGTACCTTGGCTTGATGAGGTGGCATCATGTGTTGATGTTTAAGGGTTTGCTTGGATAGCCTATGTGGATGGTTGACCTTGCTTGTGTGTTGACCGTTGAGTTTTGTTTTCTGCAATCACCAAGTGGTTCCTTTGACCTTGGTTTCTTATGTCAATTATGTTTGATGTGTACCTAGTGGCCTTAGTGGTGGAAGATCCAAGAAACCCTAGGGTGCATTCTATGCGACCGATGGCTTTTGATCTTATGTGATTGATGGTCTTTTGCTTCTCTACGGCTGATGAGATCTTAGACCAGGTATCCCTTCGACTAATGGATTTTCTTGGTGTAAGTAGGTAGCTGATTTTTCTTAGTTTTATCACCCTTGTTGCATGCATGATCTTAGTTCTTGCATAAACGGCATATGGTGGACAAGTGGCACATGTTTGCATGACATCTAACCTCCCTTCTCTCTCTACTTTGGTTATATATACTCGTTTCTTTGCATGAAAGTGATCCCTTTACACCCTATTTCTTTATCTTATCTCCTTGGATCTCATCCCTTATGTTCTTGGTGGACAAGGTGGTGCTTGTGGTGGAGAAGGTGGTCGAACCCCTTGCATGTGGAGCTAGGGTTTGGAGCAACTCTTCTTTGGTGATTTTTTGGTGTTTCTTGATCTTGGTAAGTGATCTACTTCTCTTGATCTTCGTTTATTTGCAACCCTACCTCTATTCTTTCTCTTGGATGAACCCATAGTTTTTCATGGAGGTACTTGCTTGAGCTAGAGGACTTTTCTCTTCTTGGCCAAATCCATGGTTCTCCATGGTGGTGCTTGAGTTGAGTTGAAGATATCCTCTCTTTATTGCCTTCTTGACCTTAGGGTTTTTTCCTCTTTCTTGTGCTCCTTTAACCTAGGGTTTTGCTTTTCTATTTGAGGTGATGCTAGCTTGGCTGAAGTGGTGATCAAGCTAGGGTTTTCTCTCTTCTTGGAGCATCCTTATTGTTGGAGTTGTTTCTTCATATCAAAAGTGAGTTATATAGCTTTCTCCTTGATTATTGTTACACTTAACTTTGCATGCAAATAATCTATCTCTAAAATGTGGTTCCAAGTATAATGAAGATGATATCATGAACTAGGGTTTATGATGCATGGTGATTTTGAATAGTTAAACCCCTAATTAATGAATCCCTAATCTAAGTGCATGATTGTCTTACTTGATGACGGAGGTTTTGATTCTTGCATGCATATTCTAAATGATGGTTTTCCTTCCTATAATCATGGTTTTCCTTTCTTTCTTGATGAGGGAGGTCTATATATGCATGATGATGGGAATTTTGGTTTTTCTATCTCTCATAATCATGGTTTGTTTTCCTCATGGTATATTCTAAATTAGGGTTTTGGTGATGATCTTCTTCTTGTATTTTTCACTTTGGTGATTTTTGGTTTCTTGGTGGTGATAATATGGGATTAATAGAGAAAGATTTCTCCCCCCTCTCCCATTCCCGTGGCGGAGGCTGAACACCCAGGAGGGTGGTAAATCAAGGCAGCAACTGGGATTCGAACTCGGGTCCCTTTGTTAGGGGACACCGTGCTTGACTACTTGATCCACTCCTTGTCAGCTTGGTGGAGATAATATGTTTGATCATGTGGTAGATGGTCTTCCTCTCTCTTCATGAGGTCCCCAAGATTTTCTACATGTTTTGATCATCGAGGTGTTGATGCTAGTTGTCACCAAGTTTTTGATGTGGTATGGTCGCTAAGGATAATTCTCCTATGCAGTCGAAGAGGATGTTGTTCAAGGATGGTTGATATGTATTTTGATGACCTCTTTGATCAATGAGATATCTCTCATGTTCTTTGGTCACCAAAGTTTCACCTTGTGGTCGATTGAATGTTAGACTTCCTTTGGTCTCTAAGGTTTGATGACCACTTCGGTCTATCAGACTTTAGGGTTTCTCTTTGGTCACTGGATGTGAAGGTTTCTCTTTGGTTTCTAAGATGTGTGACCTAGGGTTTATCTTCATTCGATGACACCCATGAACTTATGCGGTCGATAAAGGTTTCTGGCTGATATAGATTATTATGCCTTGTTGACTTTATGTTGATAATGTTTGACTCTTTTACTTCTAAGAATATTGGAAATGGTGGCTTTTAGGGTTTACTTGTAATTATTGTTTGGAAACCTAATTCGGTTACAATGTTGAAACCTAAACCTAATTCAAGTACATGGTGATAATACATAGCTTTCTTGAGTAATTATCATGTTGATAAAGAATTTTCTCTCTCCTAAACTATTGTAACCCTAATTTGTTGTTGAATGAGCATCATAGAATGACTGATTGTGATATTTCTTATGTGACACATGTGTGATGATTATGAGTTTGGATGAGGCATGGAGAAATAATAATGTTCTTGCATGGAACAATGTGAGTGGTCTTATGACCTTGGTAATGGATTTGCACTCTAATTGAGGTGATATCCTCCAATGATGTGATGAGGGATTTATATCCCATGATAATGTGATAATGGTAATGGCCTTGTGTATGGCAGTGGAACAGTACCATGTGGTAATGTGATAAACATTATGTTTCATACGTTTCATATCTTCTGAAGTTGCACTCTACCCTTATCTTTGTAGAATCTTTCTAGGGTTTGTATGTAATTTGATTGATGCAGTTAAAAGATACCCAATTGGATCTAACTAATCAAGTGAAACCCTAATCATGTAGTGCCTTGTGTTGTAGAACCATCTTCAATGTCAGAATTTTATGGATGGTGAAATGAGTATTCCTAAAGGAAACTCGAAGAGCATATTGTTGAGTATGTGGGGTGCTTGGAGAGTACATCCTTGTCATCCAGATCCCAAGGTGATTGAGAATGTCTATGGTCATTTCTTAGATATTTGTATATACGATGTGATGGAGGACAATTGTGATTGTACCTTGGTGATTGGGTTTGTATACATTGGTTTCTAGTGATGTAACTTGTACCAAGGGTGACTAGGTGTTATCAACTTGACTAGATGTCATTGTTGGTAGTTTGACTCATATGTCACTACGGTGTTCACTTGTACTGATTCTGGGGAAGAGATCTTAGTATTATGGATTTCTTCGATCTTGTATGAAATTGAATATCATTTTGTAATGGTCAGTTAGAATTTGGGTGGTATGACTCAAATTCCCCATGGTGTAATAAAAGACATAATACAACCATGTAGTATATCTTTGTAGGGTTAAACATGACTCACATTAGATGTTTACCCTTGCTTTTTTCTTATACTACTCAGTTGTTATATAATGTGGTAAGAGAAGTTAATTGTTATGCATGTTCTTCATATTCCTTCTAAAAATATATGATGTTTTGCTTATCTGATTATAGCTAGTCTAACATGCTTAACCTGTGTGACCAGTCTAAGTTATTCATTTAGCTGAATCTGCTCATGCTACTTAATATGTTATAATGATACATCTTGCGGTAATGATATTTTTTTGTTGAGAGTTATATATCTCGCTTGGACGTTGGTCTCACCTTGTAGGTTTCCAACATATTTTAGGTGGTCGTTAGTGATGTGGTAGAGATCGTATTGTTGAGGAAGAGCAACTCGGAGATCAATTTTTGTATAAGGTTGGATGTTTCTAGTGTTTTGTAGTAGAGTCATAGTGGCGTCCTTGTACTCTTAGGTCCGAGAAGGGATTTTTTGGAGATGATCTGTATAATGATACGAGGTTTTGGTTGTATGTCGTGGTTGTATGTATGTGGCTTGTAAATGTGAATAGGTTCTTTTGTATATAGGCTTATGGCAGATGGCCACTGAATAGATGTATATACTTGATATGGTATGTGATATGTGATTCATGTTATGGACCTTGTTGTAATATATGTTTCCGCATGTGAAGGTTATATATATGAGATTGGTTTTAATTTCTTTTATGGTAATGTGGTTGCTTAGCCGTTTATCGTGAGTTTGATTTAGAGTTATCTCGTTCGTGTGGCGTTGGGACGTCACAGTAATATATAAAAAATAGATCAACATATAATTCACAAATATAGAACGATGTGTTTAATCATAAGATCTCACCATATTCAAAGTTCTGTCACAGTTGTATTCAACCAAACATATGTAAACAACTCCCTAATATTTGTCAAGAATATACTAGTATCATGAGCTTGACCTGTAATGTCCTCCTTAATATGGATCATCATAGTCAACCCTTCTTCTAAGTCACTTAGCCATAGTGTCAACTCCCTTCTTTTAGGACCTAGCAAGTCGAATAGGTCATTTGCAATCCAAGCAAGTAATTGAATATCTAGAGGAGGAAGTGATGGGCGTATTGTAGGAGGTTTCTTAGGTGTTGTGATCTACATATTTATATTCTCATATCAGTTGCTAATTGTATACACAATAGAATAGAATGAAAATTACAAAAAAAATTAGCATACATCAGTATAGATAACTCTCATATTGGGCCACACAATCAGTGTCTTTTGCATCACCTAATGTTTCATGCTTGGGTGGCCATGTGGTAGTGGTATCTATTTCTAAGCGTTATAGACAAGCCTGATAGACACACGAACCACATCATCGAGCATTAGAGCACCATGAATCATGTCACCTGGAAGGGGTGAGTAAGTGTCGCCCATTAAAATGACATAGAATCCATGTTCTACTAATGTAAGATGGCATCACCTCAACTCATACAAATTTGTATATAGTTTATATACACCTAAACACAAACATATTATAAATTCACCTGAAAGATTATTATATCATAAAAAACTTACACCATGCATGCCAGCTGGCAGGCCCATGGGATTACTCCCAACCACCTATGTCGCAGGGGGGTCCACCTCGTATGAAGAATGGGACAACACATATACTATCTGAGGAGGTTGAGATTGAGAACCATGATATTGTCTCATTGCATCCTCTATTTCCTTTCCAATCATGGCATGCACTTGCTCTTGTGACAATCCTCCTTTTTGGCATATTTATTCTTCTCTGACAATCCAAAAAAGGATCTAATATTAAAACCATCCCCAATGGCCCTAACACAATCATGATGCTTTGGAGTACCCACAGCAATAGTCAATTCATCCCTTTGGCCCTTAAGGATGAACTAGCCTTCTTTTCTTTGCTTGCAGAGCTCTCGTTAATCATCATCAATAATAATTGGTCAGTAAACCATAACAACAAGATCCAAAATGAACATGCACTCTAAGAGTTGAATCTTACCATTTTTACAGCCACCTCAGTGATTACGGGGTTGGGTATTGACACGATTAAACTGTGCATAAAATGCAAATGAACGCGTCAATGTAATATAGGCCTTTGTGAGGCCCGAGTCGAACTCAGGGAACGTAATTTTGATAGACTACTACTAACTACTTGCAATCAGCTATACCGATTATAAAAGTTTGAGAGTTGTTTTGAAAAAGAAAATAAAAATAAAAGAAAGCAAAGCAATCGATTAAATGGTTGGTTTAATCAATTAAAATGGGATCTTTAGGATTGTGGTTTCACCACAGACTCTCATTGTACTAATTCCTACATAATTATCACAACTTGTCTCCTATCCCGGGTAGTGGCCTGTGAATAGAATTGTTCATTTCCGTGATACAATTCACTACCTTAATTTAGGTCGGTTCCACGTCAGTAGTAACCTATAACCTAATTTAGATGCATGAAAAACATATCCCTAGGTTTCCACCATTAACCGTACATCGCCTTTTCCAAAGGATTTATGGGTTAATGTGATTATTGTGTCTTTTCAACCGTTAATTCTTCATCAAAAGCAACTAAAGGTATTAAATTACCATTATGGTGATCAAGCACAATGATAGAATTGAGAAAACAATATCATACCATGGATTAGAGAGACAAATTATGATTAAATATGTGAAAAGTGTCATACAACGATTATTTGGGCTACTCCTAGTCCTAAAGACAAAGGGGATTAGCCCTGCATGTTTATCTCAATGAGAAACACAATGAAAGGAGAAGAAAACATAGGGGAAACATGGATGGAGATGGTGTAACCCCTGAACGAAGGAGAACCGGATGATCCTCGGCGCGTGATGGGCATTCTGCAACCTTTCGGTGGTAGAAAACTCTATATGCAGCTCTGGAAATGTCTGGGGCATAGCTCTAGGCTTTGTTCATCATCCTCTCTCTTCTGAGACTTGTGCAGTGGCTAATGACATGATAGTACAGCTTGGGCCATCTTTTTTTTAGGTATAGGGATCACTTACGACCACCGAAACATCATGTCCATTCGTTTAGATTCGATCTACAGAAATTTCTGATCTGACGGTGTCAATACCATCGACGGTGGGTCGATGGTATCGACCTGTGTAGGGTATCGGCGCTACTTGATTTTCTGGCATTCTCTCTGATGGCAGCTCGATACCATCGACCGTCCTGTCGATGGTATCGACTTGTTGACCTTTGGCACATTGACGCTATCTTGATACCATCGACCGTCCTGTCGATGGTATCGACTGGTTCTGCTCTATCTCCGGATGGTTTTTGTGGCCATGTCGATGGCATCGATGGTCGTCGATGGTATTGACGGCCTAAGATATGCAAATTCCTTGTAACAAAGAGAAGAACACCAATCAAATACAATAAATATGATCTTTTATACAAAATAAGATAAAATAAGGTAAATTTGATGCATAATGAGATTATAGGCTGAAGGAACTGAATCATGTGATATTAACCATGAAAATGACCAATAAACGCATAAAACGCAAAGGAAACTAGCCTATAAAAACTACTCAAAACCCATGCATCGAACTCCCCTAAGCTTGAACTTTGCTCATCCTCGAGTGACAGAATTACAGAATAATATTGTGAGGGTCAACTAAAGAACATACTAGCATAAAAGACATCACAATATGATTCCCACCTGTCAGGCACCTGCTGGCCCTCACTAACCACGGAACGATAACTACCCTAAAGGTGACAATAATTGTCCATGAGAGATGCCCACCCCAAGACCAACGAACACTATCAAATAAGGCATTTGATATAATAAATTCCTCTGGTTCAGGCTTGGTGCATCTTGTGATCTCCTATCTACGTTGCTTGTATCCTAACTACCATCTACATGGAAGCAGATCTCTTAATATATAAAAATGAGGAGATAATCATGGGTGGCCTACCATTTTGAGCAACTGGTGGACGAAATGGGCGGTTGTGGAAGAAAAAGAAGCACAATACAGTTTAACATGCAATAAACAATAAAAATGACCTAAATGATGCATATGCGTATGGAAATGACCTAATGCCTACATTTTAGGTGGAATGATGCATGCTCTACTATTCCATCTCAATGTGAGATGGAATGTCTACAAAACTACATCATGTGCTTATTCTTTCTTTTATGCAGGTGAAACAAGTTCTTTTCTCCCTCTAATTTCTACTTTAAAAATTTCTCTTTTTTTCAAGCCATTCTTCTTCTCAATTTTGACTGGAAAAACATTTACACTATATATATAGTCTTATTTTCACATAACTACCACAATTGGTGCATTACAATTCACTTCTCAAAGAGTATAGAACAAGTTCCCTGCATTTCTTATTTTTTAGAATAAGTAAGGCACATAATGTCCTATATGCTCAAGAGTATGCAAAATGCAACTAAATGAAAGTAATTATGCAACTACCATGGCATGCACTTGAGAATGTGTACATGCATGACTAATATACAAATCTCTTTTCATTTTTCATTGCTTTTTTATGCAAAATCTAGCTATAATGCAATCCTATCTAAATGCCATGCAATCAAAAAATGAAAATTTGTAATGTGCTCTCAATTCTTATGGTGGAGTGTGAATGAAGTGGGTAAGACAGATCACAAGACTAATTGACATAACCATTAGAAAAGATTATTTGTCCTTCCTTACTGACATGTGTACCAATCAATCAACAAGTTTCTCTCTCTCACTTATGATTAAAGTCTCATTATCATTTGGTCAATTTAGGCTCAACATCCAATTCCATCCACATTTCTTGAATCATCCGGATGTACAGTTATGATCATATGTTTTAAATTTGACCTACCCAATTATTTTCATAAGTTATTTGCTCAATTTCAAACAAGGCAAGCTTACAATTTCTTGAAAAATCTTTTAAATTAATGCTCAAATTTCAAATTTCCCCCATATGACAAACATAGAGATGACATGCATTTACATCCATGGATTACACTAGATAGACTGTGGATCCTATAAAGTTGTAAACAATAAGTAATACTACAACAAAAAAAACTTTAAAAAACTAAGAAAAATACTAAAAGGAAAGAAAGAAAAAAAAAACTAAGATAGAAACTATTCCATCTCCCCCCTAAGCTTGAATTCGACTATGGCCTCATAGTAAAAAAACAACCTCAGAAGGTGGAACAGTGATGCCCTCTATTGTGGTGGTGGTGGAAATGGTGGGTACTACTGGGTATGGGGATTCCAATCTAGATATTTTCCCTGAAAGCTCGGATCATAAGGTGGCATGGGTTGTGGTTGTAGATATCCCCCGAAGTAGCCTTAGCTCCAGTAATGATCGTAAAAAGGTTGTTGTTGCTGCTCTATCCTCCCCAACCGGTCATAGACCTACTGCTGGTTGGTGAATAGCTGGCGTTCATTCTTAAAGATCACTTGTTGATTTTCATATAGCCTATTCTGCGTATCTTGGATCCCTGCAAAGGTTGTCTGGTGGGACTGCTGCATGGTCTGTTGGGGCTCCTGGATAGACTGGAGCATGGTATACATCCCTTGCATAGAATAGGGGTCACCTCCATCATGGGAGGACTGTGGTGGTGGCGGCATCTGGTAAGATGATCAAGCTCCCAGGTAGAAGCGTGGACGCTTCCTCGGGGCTACTCGTGACCAAAGAGGTGTGAAAGCCTCCTCTTCCTCCACATCCCCGTTGCCCACATCGTCGTTGTCTCCCGCGTCCTCTTCCTCCTCTAAATCCGCAATGGCAATGATAGGCCACCGGAAGTGCTGGCCTGGCTGGAGGTTGAAGACGGGGTCTGGCAATATGCACTCTTGGTACTCCTTGTTAATGTGGCAATGAGCATATATCACACTATCACGGAGTGTAAGAAGATTGGAGCAGTGGAAATGGGCCAGATTTACGGGGTTCCAGCTGACCAGTGGAGGGAGCGTGGATACGTCTAGCCCAAGGTAGAGGGCTAGTGGTGTGATAAGCCCCCCAAAGTGAATAGGGGCTCGTCTGGTGCTCCTCTTCACTGCCATCGCGCACGTCAAGAAAAATGTGTCCCAGTTAAGCTTTTCCCTCTTCAGCAACTTGTAGAGGAATAATAGGTCTGTCTCCTGGAACTTGCTCAGCGATAATTCTCCACGAGCAAAGAAAGTAATACATAGCATACGGTGAAGAATATGCATGAACGGGTGCTCAAAGTTGGTGACGGTTGCATTGTGGTAGCTAAGCGTCTTGCCTGCCGATGCGGTCACTAGCTACAAGAACATCTCATCATAGTCGGCCCTATTGTCTGGCCGTCTGTACTATTCGGGCGAATGCCACCAGTTGTAGATTGAGTTGAACTGGTCGAGCGTGATGGTGTAGTTGTGGTTGAATAGCCGAAAGGAGACTTGGCCCTTAATCCATTCACGGTCAATGGTGATGAGGTCGTTGGGCACGACACAAATGTCGAGGGATGCCATGAACTCTACCATGAGTTCCTTATATGTCGGCCACTCGCTAAAGAAAGGGTGGCCCTCAACGTGATAGGGAATTTGCTCCTCACTTGGTAGCAACCTCCCAACTTGGCCACAGAGGACATAGTTGAGGTTGTTCTCAAATCCAAGGTCTCGGATCAGGGCCCGATCAATATAGATGCATAAAAAATCATTGTAGGTTTGTTCTCAAGACGCTGTCCAAGAAAAGCCCCTACGGAAAAATCCGACGCATCACACATAAGTTTGAAGGGCTTAGTCCAATCCGGCATTTGAACAACCGGCGCAGAAATCAATTTTTCCTTAAGTACCTCAAAATCATGCAGACATTTATCGTTAAAATAAAAAACTGCATCTTTCTCAAGCAATTCTGATAGCAGCTTAGCTATTTTCAAAAATTCCTTGATAAACCGGCGATAAAACCCCACATGAGCAAGGAAACTCCACACCCCTTTCACCGTATTCAGTGGAGGTAGTTTGGAAATAACCTCAATCTTTACTAGATCCTCCTCTAGTCCCTTATAGGACACCTTGTGTCCTAGCACTATGCCTTCATTTACCATCATATGACACTTTTCCCAATTGAGGACTAAATGTGTGTCCTCACATCTCTGCAACACCTTATCAAGATTTTGCAAACATTCATCAAATGACGCACCGTAGATGGAAAAGTCGTCCATAAAAACCTCTAAACAACGCTCCACCATATCAGAGAAAATAACAAGCATGCAGTGCTGAAAAGTAGCCAGTGTGTTGCACAAACCAAAAGGCATGAGGCGGTAAGTGAAAGTTCCATAAGGACAAGTGAAGGTTGACTTCTCTTGATCCTTAGGATCAATGGAAATATGATTATAGCCGAAATAGCCGTCTAAAAAGTAAAAATGAGAGTGGCCAGACAATCACTCTAAAATTTGATCAATGAATGGGAGAGGAAAATGACCTTTCAAAGTAGCGGAGTTCAGACGGCGGTAATCAATACAAACACGCCACCCGGTTACCAGTCGGGTGGTGACCGGTTCATTCAACATATTTTAAGTGACAGTGATTCCCCCCTTTTTACAGACTACATGTGGGGCTTACCCATGTTGAATCTGAAATAGCATAAATGATGCCCGCCGAAAGAAGCCTGATCACCTCCTTCTTGACGACCTCCATCATGCTAGGATTGAGTCGATGTTACGGTTGACTCACTGTCTTGGCTCCTTCCACAAGCCGGATCTTGTATTGGCATAGAGTAGGGGAGATCCCCTTGATGTCAAAAATGGACCACCCAAATGCACCACAGTGGTTCTTCAACACAATCATTAATTGTACTTCCTCATCGGCACTCAGATATGACGATATGATCATCGAAAGCTTCTCATTATCTGCCAAGAAGACATACTTTAAGTGGGGGGGAAGTGGCTTAAGTTCCAACTCAGGTGGGCTGACCAAAGAAGATTGAATCGGTGGTGGAAGTGGTCCCAGATCTTCATAGTGCTTGGTGTAATAGCAAGGAAGCACTTGAAGCATCTTTACACACTCTTGTAATGAGGTGCTTCTCATCCAATCTTCCATTAAGTTGAAAAGACATGCCTCAAGGGGCAGTTGTGAGCATGAGTCAAATATGGAGACTATTATAACCTCATCCTCAGTAGACGGTGAAACTTCTTCTTCTTTATCGTCAGGATAACCCACTGCTTTCACAAGAGAAATTACCTTCATCTGCTCCATGATGTCCACAGCAATTGTTCCCTTATCTACCTTCGTCATAACGTGAGCCATATCAAGAAATGGCTTCCCTATACAAAGAGAGATGTGGTGCTCAAAGTGCTTTATTTTATGACATTGTTCATTTGCTTGTGACTACTTTGGATTTGGTGGCATGAGTATTTCAAATCTGTCATCGTCTATACCCATTGTCAACCGGCCTCTATCCATCTCCAGTATCATGTCGATGATGGCTTGAAAGGGTCTTCCCAAAAGTAGCTCATTCCCTGGTTCATCTTGCATCTCCATAACAACAAAATCAGTCGAGAATACAAACATGTCAACCTTTACTAAGACATCCTCGCAAATACCATACAAACTCACCACAGAATTGTCTGCCAGTTGAATTGTCATATTGCTCTGTAGAGATTCTTTTAGCCTAAGCTTTTTAAATGTAGAGAGGGGCATCAAGTTGATACTTGCCCTGGAATCACATAGTGCCTCACCAAATTTTACTTTTCCAATATAGCAGGAGATGTTGAAGCAGCCTGGATCTTGTCTCTTTGGTGGCAGTTTACCTAGAATGAAGGCACGGACCTACTCCTTAAGCACTACCACCTCTATATCAAGTATCTTCCTCTTCTTGGTAATTATGTATTTTAAGAATTTACCATACGAGGGTATCTTCTCAATCGCCTCCAATAAAGGAATATTAACATAAAGTTTTCTAAAATTGTCCAAAAATTTCTTGAATTGTGCATCCACTTTCTTGGCCTTGAGACTATTGGGGTAAGGGATGGGGACGATTTGTGCCCTCTGATGTGGTGGCACATATGGCATCATATTATCCTTCTCCTTTTCTGCAATAGTCTCCTTTGTGGCCTTCCTTCCTTCATCTTCAACTGTCTCTAACACTTCAGTATCCTCTGCGGTCTCACCTTGATCTTTTGGTTGTGGGGTGCTCGGTTCATCGGCCCTAGGGTTTAAAAGTTTCTTTCCACCCCTCAGTAGAATGGCTTTAGCCTGGTGGTTCCCTCCTGGCACATTTGTATTTCCTGGAAAACCTTGCACTGTGGGCTTCTTCAGACTTGCTATTTCATCTGCCATCTGTGCTATATATGTCTCAAGAGTCCTCATCTGAGCCCCATGACTTTGTAGAGTTTGCCCAAACTGATTCATAAATTCTCCTTGTTGCTTGATTTGTTGGACAAACATGCTCATTAGCTCTTGATTCTAATTTATCACCTGATTGAGAAACTCATTGCTCTTTCCCTCTGCCGTGGGTTGTGGCTTAGCATCAGGATCCTACAGGAAATTATTTGGATCCTTCCATGAAAACTTTTTTTTCCTTCCTCCAAGAATATTCATTATTTATGTACCCATGTTGCTGGCGCAAGAATTTCACTTATGCCTCAACATCATATCCTCCATCTTCTTTTGCTAGAAGTCTCTTCGCAATCAAGTCCATCTTGTCATTCAGTTCTTTGATAGCTTTTGCATCCCCTACAGCTCTAACTTGTTCTGGTGCATCTCTATCACCCCAGGACTATTTCTTAGCCATGTTCTTCAAGATCTCCCAACACCTTGTGTTTGTGTTGTTCAAGAAGAAACCTGAGCCTGCTAAATCTAAGTTGCTTCTGTCATGCTCATTGAGAGCAAAGTAGAAATTTTTTACTTGTTTTTCCTTGTCCAGCCCATGATGTGGGCACCTCCTCAGCATAATCTGGAAGCGTTCCCATGTCTCAGAATAGGTTTCTCCCGCCTTTTGGCTAAAATTTTGAATTTTCCTCACTAGGTCATTGGTCTTCTCATGTGGAAAAAATCACTCAAAAAAGACCTCAATCATTTGATCCCAAGTCTCAACAATTTCATCATCAAGGTTGTGTAGCCATTCTCATGCATTTCCTGTGAGAGAGCTGGGAAATAACGATCAAGTAGAATGCCTCCTGTGGAAACCTGTCAGTCTTTATCATGTCACAGTTTTCCATAAATGTTCTAATGTGAGCAATAGGATCTTCATTCTTCAGCCCGTGAAATGCATGAGACTTGACCAGGTTTATCAATGTCGGATCAATCTTATATGTAGGAATGTTGATTGCCTGCCTTTTTATCGGCCCCTTTGATGTTGATGAGGAAGAAGCCTTGACCTTCTCCCATATTGTCTTTTCTTCAGCCATTTCTTCAGGTTCTTGTTCAAATTCCTCAGGTGGTGGATTTGTGAACTCAACTCCTTCACCTACTGGTAGAATTACTAGTAATTCTATGTAGTCTGTGTTACGTGTCTTTACCATCAACTAGCACCTGAAAAGATGGAAATTATTTCAGTATAGTGCTTAAAAAGGAATAAGTAATTTAAAGATGTGAAATTAAATTTGAAATTTTAAGAATTATATGAAAAAGTGGCCTAGTGTGGCCGCTCGCAGTACTCGTAGTGTCGAAAATTGCCATTCCCCAGCAACGGCGCCAAAAACTTGACATGATTAAACCGTGCATAAAATGCAAGTGAACGTGTCAATGTAATATAGGCCTTTGTGAGGCCCGAGTCGAACTCAGGGAACGTAATTTTGGTAGACTACTACTAACTACTTGCAATCAGCTAGACCAATTATAAAAGTTTGAGAGTTGTTTTGAAAAAGAAAATAAAAACAAAAGAAAGCAAAGCAATCGATTAAATGGTTGGTTTAATCAATTAAAATGGGATCTTTAGGATTGCGGTTTCACCACAGACTCTCATTGTACTGATTCCTACATAATTATCACAACTTGTCTCCTATCCCGGGTAGTGGCATGTGAATCAAATTGTTCGTTTCTGCGATACAATTCACTATCTTAATTTAGGTCGGTTCCACGTCAGTAGTAACCTATACCCTAATTTAGATGTATGAAAAACATATCCCTAGGTTTCCACCATTAACCGTACATCACCTTTTCCAAAGGATTTATGGGTTAATGTGATTATTGCATCTTTTCAACCATTAATTCTTCGTCAAAAGTAATTAAAGGTATTAAATTACCATTATGGTGATCAAGCACAATGATAGAATTGAGAAAACAATATCATACCACGGATTTGAGAGACAAATTATGATTAACTATTCAAAAAGTGCCATACAACGATTATCTGGGCTACTCCCAGTCCTAAAGATAAAGGGGATTAGCCCTGCATGTTCATCTCAATGAGAAACACGATGAAAGGAGAAGAAAACATAGGGGAAATGTGGATGGAGATGGTGTAACCCCTGAACTAAGGAGAACTAGATGATCCTCTGTGTGTGGTGGGCGTTCTGCAGCCTTCTGGCTGTAGAAAACTCTGTCTGCAGCTCTGGAAACATCTGGGGCATAGCTCTGGGCTCCGTTCTTCGTCCTCTCTCTTCCGAGACTTGTGCAGCGGCTAATGATGTGATAGTACGGCTTGGGCCGTCTTTTTTCTAAGTATAGGGATCACTTACGGCCGCCAAAACATCACGCTCGTTCGTTTAGATTCGATCTGTAGAAATTCCTGATCTGACGGCGTCGATACCATCGACGGTGGGTCGATGGTATCGACCTGTGTAAGGTATTGGCGCTCCTTGATTTTCTGGCATTCTCTCTTATGGCAGCTCGATACCATCGACCGTCCTGTCGATGGTATCGACTTGTTGACCTTTGGCACGCTGATGCTATCTCGATACCATCGACCGTCCTCTCAATGGTATCGACTGGTTCTGCTCTTTCTCTGGCTAGTTGGTGTGGCCATGTCGATGGCATCGATGGCCGTCGATGGTATCGATGGCCTAAGATATGCAAATTCCCTGGAATAAAGATAAGAACACCAATAAAATATGAGAAATATGATCTTTTATATAAAAAAAGATAAAACAAGGTAAATTTGATGCATAACGAGATTATAGGCTGAAGGAACTGAATCATGCGATATTAACCATGAAAATGACCAATAAACGCATAAAACGCAAAGGAAACTAGCCTATAAAAGGTACTCAAAACCCTTGCATCAGGTATTTATCCAGATCAATTTGTGCTCATAGATATTCACTCCTCATGGTGAAGTAAAGGTGCAGGAGTAGTATAAGACTCAGCAGACCCAGAGGTAGTCCACTCAGAATAAGATGCTTCCAATCTCTATTGGCGACCCATTACCAAAGTTGTGGTCGTGCACATTCTTCCCACACCTTTCTTTATTGTGTAAAGCCTAGTTGATCCAAAACATATGTTCGTTACATAATACATTGAATTTATAAGAATGAATTTTAAATGAGGAGGCTTAATACATTGAATTCATAGATTAGTTTTGATGAACTAAACATTTCCTACACCTTTAGGATAAGATATGACCATTGCGCAATGAAGAACTTATTCTTGTTGATGATTATGTATTCTCTTTTCATATTTTCCTATAGTTTCTTAATAACCTCCCATAGTGGTGCATCACCTTTTTATGATGCAATTTTTCATCAAGGTCAAAGATGATCTAAAAAAATTCATATACTTAATATGACATATTTTGAAAAATAAAATTGTGGTAAAAAAAATCAGATTATCACACAAACATGTCATTTCATATGTAGTATTTTTTTGGAAGGATCAACTTTATGACAATATTTTTTTGTTATATTCACCCACCTGTGAGTAATAACCCCTAAATATTGCATGAAAATGGTGTGATTCTTCCCAATAGAATTTCCTACATCATCAAAGTCGATGGCCATCTTTGGTCTTTTACCCCTTTATGCTACTAACTTGTTCATTAAGGTGATTCCATTTATATGTGCACGATCAAGCTCCTCCTCAACAAACTCAACAAGATCCTCACCATGAATATCCTCAAGATGCTCATCCTAAAATTGTCAAGAAACACATATAAGTGATAAAAAAAGTGTAACTTGTTTAACTATGATAGAGAATGTAAAATGCACATCTATGTAGCAAAATAATACAACTTACATCAGACTCATCCTCATGGTGCACAATGTCACAATGCTCATCCTCACAATCAGACACCATCTAAAAATGTCATATAAAATAGTCAAAGAATGAAATATGAGTGATAAAAATGTAAAAATGCATGTATCATATTAAACATATATAATTGTGATAAAGAATGTAAGATGCAATAAAAATCAATTAATGAATAAAATACATGCCTCTAGTATTGGTTGGATCTTTGATCGATTAATATCCCTTTTGTGTGATATCCATGTGTATATAATTTAGTGTTATCTTTGACATCTGTTGTTGGAAAGCCAATTGAGAATCAACTGGACACATCATACTTGTCATAGTACTCTTATTTATCTATAGGATTTGTAATGAACTACCTTTTCCCATGAAGACCAACAAACCATTTTTCAATGACATAATCATCGATGTAGAATATTTGCTTTTCACGTGATGCCATTATGAATGGTTCACCCTTCTTGCTCTTCTTTACAAAATTCACTAATGTGAAACCCAATTCACCACTATAACTCATTTGATGTTATCAACCCAATTACACATAAAGATGGGAACTCTAAAATCTATGTAGTCAAATTCCCATATGTCTTTGGTCCCTTGGGCTTTGGACCCTTGAGCGTTGGCTCACTTGTGGTTGGTTAATGTACCACCACCCTGCTTAGTGGCATGAAATGGATTCGTTTCCCCCAATATAATGGTTAACATAAAAAATAGGCAAGATTGTTATTCTCTCATAGACTGTGAGGTCACTAAGGCACCTAGACCTGGAAAAAGACATGGTATGGTAATGCTTAATTTTAACATTTGCAATTAATATTCTTATTGCAAATAATCTTAGACATTTTGATATCTTTAATATGGAAAATCTTTCATGGTTGGTAATTACACAATATTGTGAACTTTCCATCTTGAAACTTGACTTTTGATATCCTTACTTTGTTATCCTAAGTCTAGTAAATAGCCCTTACCTAGATTTGGAATTTTAAGTAGCCCTCTGTTTGTGCATATTTTATGATAGATCAATAATAAGAGCTTAGTACCATCATTGGCTTATTTTTTCCTCTTTAGTCCACATTGTGGATGATTTATCCCTTTGGGGTATAGATGGACATGCAATTATTGAAAGACTTATAAAAGACATACATGAGATTCCCTTTGTTGAGTGATGAGTAGATAGGACTCTTGTATGCTTTAAATTCTAGTCCTTATATATAGGCTTCCATGACAATCTAATATAAAGCATGAATTTACAAAGTCTTGTATATATGTTCTAATTTAGATCATGTTGATAAGAAGAAGAAAAAAATTGATCCAAATGATTGAGTTTTTACAAGGAGCATATGGGTGAGGAGGACCATGATGTTGTTTCACATGTTGCACTTGCATTGGTGGTGTACCATAGGAGTTTACTTTGGGGGGCTGCCATTTTCAGATGCACCATGGTTTGGGAAGTAAGTCTTCCATGCTCACAACATGGAAGAGATAAGGCTAGCTAATCTAGCCTTTATCCAAGCTTGTCAATGGTCTTTCCAAGAGTAAACAAATCTTTCTTCACTTTAATCTAGGCTTCTCATCATATGAAGAACTTATTCATCAAACCTTGAGTCATACTTCTAGTCTTGATGTTGCCTTGGTTGCCCACGTACATCATCACCATGTTTCTTCCATGAGAAGTTAGGGTTATTTCTCCACTCATGGGTGCAAGATTGTGACATGACCTTGGTTGTTATGGTTTCCAAATAAACTGCCTTCAAGAGTCTCAATAGAGTGAACTGAGTTTCCTATAGCACTCTCACTTTGGTTCTTCATTGTATTTAACATTTGTAAGAGAAACTTCATTATTTGTGTATTAGGGTCATTAGAAGGTGGAGGTGTGGCTCTAGTAGAAGATCCATTCAGAATTCTATCATACTCATTGATCTCAATAGAATATATATATGTCTTAAAAATTTAGCCAAGTGATCATATATAGGAAAGAATCTTCAGTAGATTTTGCCATGAAAGTGCTACCACATGATAAGTCCACCATAGTTTGGTATAATGGAGATAGGCCAAAGTAATTGCACCAATTCCACAAGGGAATCTCATGATGGGGGCAATCTATAACTAATATCTGAAATCTCACAAATTTATACTCAAAGTATTCATGGCCCATTTGAAGAAAGTTTAAATTATCTTACAACTACACGTGGGGGCATGGGGGGTCTAGCGTCAAAGGAGATATAGAGGAAACCCAAGTTGTAAATCATGATCTGAATGGAAAACCAGGTAGAGACAAAACACTAGGACACAGGAGAGGAAGGAAGGTAGGGGGACAACATGAGAAATTACCAAATAAGGGATCAAGTATCCATATCCCGATGGAGGGGCTACGACTACACTGTGCATGTTTGAGGGGGGGAGCAAAACTCCTCATCTAACACACAAGAGTAGGAAGATGAAGGAAATGGGGATGTTAGCATGGATTACTTGATCATATCTGGGAGTCAAAACAAAAATAACAACTCTGTAGGCATGGAGGATCAAGTAAACCCTAATATGGAAACAATGAAGGGCGTAGAAACCTTGTGGTCCAGGGGATCAACCTCATTTAGTCAAGTGGTGGTGAGGATCATGGACCATTATCAGATACAATTTTCATCAAAAAGCTGTACGAGGAGAATCTATCATTTAATCTATCTTTATCGGACATGACCCTTAAGTAGATAGATGGGAAACTTACTATTACTATCAACACAGATGCGAAGGAAAAGTTGGCATTGCCATGGAAATCCATGGTAGTTGTCCAGTTGATATGCAGTGAGATTAGATATATGACATTCAAGGACCAACTGAAGATACCATAGAATATCACAGGTAGATTCAATATGTATGAACTGGAATTAGGCCATTTTGTAGTACAACTTTCTTGTCCAAATATTTTGAAACAACGCTAACACGAGGACCATGGAAACTCTTTGGGTCAAGTATGACCATATGGGAATGTTCGCCTACCTTCACTCCAACTGAGGACTTGCTTGAGTAAATAATGTCATGGGTTAGAATGCTAAACCTTCCACTCTCTATGTCCCCACCATCTTTGAATATATATGTTTATCATTGGGGGGCTCATGAGAGTTAATGCCCATACAACTACAAGTTTACCACACTGGAAGTGGAAGTCAATACCAGAAAGGAATTAATCATATCCATTCTTATTAATGGAATGGAGTACAAAATAGACTATGAAGGCTTCCCTTTTTCATGTAAGTTATATGGCCGAGAAGGACACACTTTGAAGTATTGTGACAAGATACATGATCCACCATCACAAAATGAAGGAATCAAAGAGCATGAGTAAAGAGGGCCGATCTAGAAAATTTAAACCAGGCTACTTCTGGATGGCAAACTCAGAGGGGGAGCGGGAGGTCATGAAGAGGACATGGACAACCAAGAAATGTTCTACCACCAGAGAAAGGTCCCCACAACAAAATATTCATGATTTTACTAGAGGAAGAAGAGTCATATGCACAGAGTAAGGAAATGCATACATGAGGGCATAAACATACGATCCAGGAAGCTCAACTTAGACCAGCGAAGATATGGAAGAAAAAGGCCAACATTGAAAGAGTTGAGATTGCAGACCAAAAGAGGAAGGTATTGGGAAAAATTCAAGAGAATGCTAACAACACACAAAACAAGGATACAAGGGGGAATGTCAGATAAGAGAAGCAAATGCAAAGGCACACAATAGTGAATCTGGAAATCGCTGAAGTAATAGAGATATTGGAGGAGCAACATGATGTAGAAATGAATCCGGTTAATAACATCTAAGAGAGCACGCCACCTTTTAATATCTTTGTGAAAGCGGTGGATAAATCATTAGGTAGGAAGGAACGGGCCAAAAAAAACTACAAGTAAGGTTATTAGGAGAAGTGGTACGAAGATGTAGAGAAGTTAAATAGCAATGAGCACGCCAGAAGTGAGAAAGATGTCTCCCTCACCTTCCCATAAAGAAGATGGTATATAGGGGGAAGGAATTCCAAAAAACTAGGAAAAGGAGGTAGAGGAGGGAAAGGAGGTAGAGGCTAATAAGGAAAACCAATCCCCTATGCAACTATCCTAATTGTTGTGCACTATACTTGATGTGTATAATGTTTGATCTCATGTGTTGTAACGTGAGGGGAAAAGATAACTATGACACTTGTAGGGTGCTAAAAGAGTACATATCCATTCATAAACATGTGGTGGAGGTGATTCTTAAACCACAAATCAGCTCTCAAAACACAAATGCAGCCATAAATGGTTGGGATTCATAAATTCTCATCGATTAGAGTCCAGAGGGTTCACAAGGGAGGGATATGATTTGTTGAAATGTTGTAATTATGATGTGCAAATACTAAATAGCCATAGACAATTTAGTACTTGCAAAATCAATAGATCTTTCATTGCTACCTTTGTATATTGAAACCCACACATTACAATGAGGAACCTTATTTGGAAGCACACTGTGCAAATGGGTGCCCAATATGACAACTCGTGGATTATTTTAGGGGATTCCAATACCACATTCGCTCCGTCAGAGAAGATAGGGGGAATGACTTATAACCATGTGGAGGTTATGTTGCTTAGTATGACACTTCTAGATGTTGGTCTCTCAGACTTGGGACTCACATGGTAGAAGTTCACTTATAAAAGTCATCTCCTCCATGGAAGACTAGACCAAGCGGTGGAAAATGTTGCTTTCATTCTACAGTACCCAGAAATTATGGTCATTCACCTTCCCAAAGTTGAATCAATTCATTGTCCTATTCTAAATAAGACAAAGAAACCAAAAAAGACTCAAGCCAGGTTCATCACTAGGGCATCATGGCATGGAGATAAAGAATTTTTGCTTGTTTTAAATGAATGCTAGAAGGGCAGGATTGAATTCAATAAGTCTATAAAAGCAATATAACCAAAACTTCAACAATGGGATCTAGATACACAGAAAAGGAAAAGGCAGAACAAAGAAAGGATCATAAGAAATATGAATCATTCCAAGCCAGCCTGAAGGAGAGGCATGACGCAATTACTAACAAGCTTTGCCTTGATATGTAGATGGAAGTAGAACAAATCCTAAAGGAAGAAGAGGAAAATTGGAAGCTAAAGAGCCATGTTATTTGGATGAAACATAGTGATAACAACACAAAGTTTTACCACACCTACGTCAACTAAAGGAAGCATAGGAACAACATTGTCATGCTGAAAAACTATAGGTAATAGAGAAAGAAGGTATCATGCAACTTATTTCTAAGTATTTCAAAGACATTCTTACAACACTTGTTGAAGGATATAGGGGAATCGACGACAATGTACCTTCTTGGTTCCAAACACTCACCTTTTCTTAGAAGACTAGGGTAGCACAAGCACCAAAGGAAGAGGAGATTTCAATTGCACTAAGAATCATGGACATGTACAAGGTGCTTGTCCCGGACAAAATATCTACAAAGTTTATGAAAAAAAGTTGGCACATAATAGGGGATGGATTATAGATATTGGTTTGGAATGCATTATATAGAAACACTTTGGATGAGGAAATGTGCAGTGCTACTATTGTTCTTATACCTAAATGCCCAAAACTAGAGAGATGTAGCCAATTCAGGCTTATATCCCTAAATAATGTAGGACTGAAGTTGTGCTCAAAGATTGCAGTCAAATGACTTAGATAGTGGATGCCGAAGTGGATTTCACCAGCTCAAAGCAGCTTCACCCAGGTAGAAAGATCACAAATAACACCGTGTTAGTTCAGGAAATAATACACAACATGAGGTGCAAAAACTCAACAAGAAACATGGCAATTAAGGTGGATATAACTAAAGCTTATGACATGATGTCATTAAGATTCATTAAGGACACACTACTCAGATTTAATTTTCCTAATAACATAATCAAGTAAAGAATGCATCTGATCATTGGAGGACATATCACGATCAATTGGAATGGAAATAACACTAAGGCCTTAAGATCGTCAAAGGGATTAAGGTAAGGAGACCCACCATCCCCTTACATGTTTGTCATGTGCATTGAGATGATCATCCAGATCATAGAGTGATGATTTGAGAAAAGAGAGTGGAACCCAATGAAACTTGAAGGGGGCAATATGAAAGTATCACATGTGTCTTTCGAGAATGATCTCATATTATTTGTGAGAGCAGATATAAAGAACATTAAAACCATGCTGAACTACTTCATGGAGTTTGGAAAACTTTTGGACAAGCAATATCGGTGGAGAAGACAAGGATTTTCATTGCCAAAAGTGCCCCACACATAGTGAAGAGAAGGATAATGGATGCTAGTGGATTTTTGAGAATAGAGGGATTAGGGAAGTACCTTGGAGCTCCAATCTTACATGAAAAAGTGACTAGAAGTACTTATGTGGAAGTGTTGAACAAGGTTACTAGTAGAATAAACGCATGGGCGTTGAGATGCATGTCACTGCCTGGTAGGATATGTCTTGCCAAGACAACCTTGAGTGCACTCCTGACTTATTTAATGTAGACTGCAATGCTCCCTTTAATTCTATGTGATCGGGTGGATGACACAATCAAGAAACTCATAGGGTGGGGCATTAAAGCAGGCTGATCCACATCTTCAGAATCATGCGGAAAAGTAACTAGCAATAGAGCAAAAGGAGGATTGGGGCTTAAATCTATGTGATACTGGAACCAGGAACTTATCCTTAGGAATGTATAGGACATAAGTAGAGATAGAGATACCTATGGTGTCACACAATTAAGAAGAAGTATCATAAACACACTTAATATCACAAAGCCAAAAGCTCAAGGGAGGCAAGCAGTGATGCTAGGGAAGGAGTTCATCATGCAAAATTCCACTATGATATCAATGAATGGGGAGAATACCAATGTATGGATGGATTCATGGATCCTAGGGATACATAAACTAAAAAAACAATTAAACCTATCATGGAGGAGCTTCTGGATATGAAGATGAGTAGCCTCATTAACCTAGTGGGATAATGGGATGTTGAGTTCTTAGACAACTAGTTCCCTAAAATAGTTGTCCAATAGATAATCAAAATGAAAGTACTGCTCCACCACCACAACTCAGATGTAAGGGCCTGGAAGCACCATGCAAATGGACAATATACTACTAAGTTGGCGTATGAGCTTCTACGAGCACCAAAGGAGATGGTGAGTGTAACGACCCCAACTTCCGGTAAACCCCAATTAAGGGAGACCGAGAGGTTGGTGCCGTTATCAATTTCTAGATCAAGGTTCAGCAATTAATTGATAACAATTAATTAATTATATTAGACTAAACTGAAAAGCTGTAATAAATAAAAATTTTGCATACCTTTGAAAATTTTGGATTTCTAAACTTCTATCCAGAACTGGGACTAACTAACTAATCTTCCTTTGGATTTTAATTCGTGTATTTCACAATATGAGAGTTTACTATTTGTCCTTTATGTTTGTACCTAAAATGCCGACAAACAAAACGTCGGTCAACCAAAGCTGGTATGTGGGGGATTCACTAATCATGCAATTATCTATAACAATGTACTGCATTCAATTATCATTTAACAGACAATTTTACATTTTAAGTATAACTACGTGATCCATGTGTCCCTATTCCCATTATACCCTTCATGACTTCACCTAACAGGTGAATCAATTTCTAGGGCAAAGTCGCATGGCACTACCCGTAGGTAGCCCACTCCTTAACTCATGGTATGTTAAGAGTCTCATGGCACTACACATGGGTAGCCCAGTTTCTAACTCATGATACCCTAGACCTTACTCTAGGTTATCCTTAGCCTTTGCATAACCATAGGGGTGGACTCAGATCTAGCTAGTTATACATGTATACTCATAGTAATAGTCATAGTCACTTTATAGTTGCATGAATTGAAACATCCAACAGTTATTTTAAGCATTGAGGGAAACGTCGATAAAATCCTCAGAAAACTAATCGATATAGTCATAAGCGTAACCACATACGTCTTATTGCAGATTTGGTTACAGAATTAAATATGAAGAGAGAGAATATCCAAGCAAGCAAGAAAATTGCACAGAAACCCTGAAATAAACATTCCAAGTTCATTTTATCAAAATTTATCCAATTCCATCTTATTCCTTAGGGTTTCTATTCTAATTTTAGGGTTTCCTTGAAAATTAGAGTTTTACCTTCATGCTTTAGTATTATGAACCTTAATTCATCAAAATTACTAAAAACCTTTAAATTCTCTCCTTTTAATATTCCTAACAGTCTTAGGATCATTATTTAGTAACTAATCAAAATAATAAGGTTTTCTTTTTCTTTTACCCTAAATTAGGGTTTCCATGTACCTTATCATTCATTTATAGTCATAAACCCCAAAATTAACCATCTTTGTACTCAAAACGGATGAAAACTCCATGTTATCAATTAACAGGTTGATAATCCTCAAATTAACCCATTAAGCTACAAAGAATCATCCTTCATGTATCATTAGGGTTTCTAATTAATGCATTTTACTAGAAAATTAAAGTACGTTTGCAAAACGAACTAGAATCAGGTTATACAATCATTTTTATTAGATTCCTTGCATTTTTCTACACAACTTTCATATATAAAGTTTCTCCATTGGATAATCCTAGCGTTTTCTATTAATTTTGCAAGGAAAAGCTATTTTTCTGTAATTTCGATTAGAGAGATTTACCGAAATTCCATCGTCGTTTGATCGGTGCGCCGATGAGCCTCGCCTTGATCTGACGCTCCATGTCAGTTGTCCCACTAGCGACGTGCGCTTCCCCTGTCGGTCGTTGATTCCCGATCTAACACTCTGGGTCAGTGGCGTCTTTACTTATTCGGTCACCTCCTAGCATCGTTAGATCCACTCGTGGATCACAGTGATCCTGGATCGGACGATGGCTGTATGTCATCCTCCTCCCTTCCTTGTTGCACGGTCCACGACAGATTGAGGCGGAGCTCTTGCCGGAGAGAGTTTGATTGGGAGAGAGAGGGAGCGCTGGGATCTAAGAGGTGGTCGTTCGAGAGCATTAAGGTGTGAGGTATTGGAAGAGGGTCTTTATATAGGACTAGGGGAAGCTATTCTAGGGTTTCTAAACATGTTGCCGCCATAGCTTTGGGCACAATTGGGTGTTTGGCCTAGAAGCTTCCAATGACCACTAAAGTGGGGTTGCGGTGGTTCGGGATCCCCTCCTGATCTCAATGGAAGTGTTTCCAAGATTGCACATCCATCAGATAACGAGAAAAAAGATGGAGAAAATCCTCCTATAAACTGTGCTACAGTCCTTGTCCCATTGGGACTTTGACGATGAGCCAGATCGGTTGGATTAAGATCCAACGGCCACAATCATCCGCGCTCAAACAAAAAGGGAAAGATTTCCCAAATTGTAAGGAAAATCCTATTTTGAGGATAATCTTGAAAAATCGATAACTCTCAACTCTTAACTCCTTTTTGCCTCAAATTTTAAGGAAAACTCTTTTATATTTTTATCTTTCATCCTGCAAAAATTAGGATCATTATATCAATTAAACAGTTACTTTGATTTAGTTGCAAGAAAACACCTTTTTATTCACATTTTCCACATATTCTTTATTTCCCTTGCTATTATTTAATTATCCTGAGTTCCTTGAACCCCAAGGAACCTTTATAACACGAAATCCTATTTTGGGAAATTATCTTTTAGCCTTTTAATCATCCTTTATCCATTTTCTTATATTTCCATTATCCCATTGAATTCCTTTTTCCTTTCTTTTTCTTTTTCTTTCAATTGGGCTTAATGGCCAATAAGGCCCATCAAGAAGGCATGCAAGGCTATCATTCACGAAAATCATTCCAAACAAACCATAAAATCAAGCATTGATCTTGTTTATCTTTTTAAAGGAGATTCACAAATCTCATTACTTGTTTTGGAAAATGAGGTTATAACATCCTCCCCTCCTTATAGGAATTTTGCCCTCAAAATTCACCAATCAAGAAAACAAATCAGGATATGCTTTTTCCATGTCCGTCTTCAGCTCTCATGTGGCCTCATCCTCTCCATGGTGCTTCCAAAGAACCTTTACCATCTCTATATACTTATTTCTGAGCTATTTTACCTTGGTATCTAGAACCCGCAAAGGCAACTCAGGATAAGACAACTTTCCTTGAAGCTCAATAGGTTCAATGCTCAGCACATGGCTTGGATCTTGCACATATCGCTTCAGATTAGACATGTGAAACACATCATGCATCATACTGTATTGAGGGAGTAACGCCAAATGATAGGCGGCCTCACCAATCCGTTCTAACACTTCAAACGGACCCACGTATCGGGGACTCAACTTTCCTCTATTCTTAGCTATAGCTCAGAGCGGTCAGATTTTCAGAAAAAACATGTTCTCCCACAGCGAAATGCACATCAGTCTGCTTCGCATCAGCATACGACTTTTTTTGGTCCTGGGCTCTCTTTAGCCTTTGCCTGATCAAAGCGACTTTATCAGCATACACTTGAAGTTCATCTGACCTCAATAAGGTCCTTTCACCAACCTCATCCCAGTGAAGTGGTGACCGACACGGTCTCCCATATAGAGCTTCATATGGAGGCATCCCGACACTAGCCTGGTAACTATTGTTGTAGGCAAACTCAGCTAAAGGTAGATATTGTTCCCATGATCCACCCCAATCGAGCACACAAGCTCTCAGCAGATCTTCTAAGGTCTGAATCATCCTTTCCGACTGACCATCTATCTGGGGGTGATAAGCGGTACTGAACTTCAACCTTGTACCTAGTTCCTCTTAAACCTGCTTCCACAATTTGGAAGTAAACTTTGGGTCTCTGTCCGAGATGATGGAACCGGGTACGCCATGCAAACGCACTATCTCTCTGATATACAGCTCAGCTAAGTCCGTCACTTTGGCAGTGGTTTTCAGGGCAAGGAAGTGTGCTAACTTGGTCAGGCGATCTACCACAACCCATATCGCATCATGACCTCTCTTGGTCTGGGGTAGACCCACCACGAAATCCATGGTGATCTTCTTCCATTTCCATTCTGGAATCTCTATAGACTGTAAAAGTCCGCCAGGTCATTGGTGTTCAGCCTTCACCATTTGGCACGTAAGACAACTGGCTACATAAGCTGTAATGTCTCTCTTCATTCCTGGCCACCAGAAAGACCTATGCATGTCCTTAAACATCTTAGTAGTTCCTGGGAGTACCGTGTACTTAGAACCATGAGCCTCTTATAGGATATGTTCCTTCAACGGTGAATCTTCAGGAACCCATATGCGATTCTCAAATCGGATTCCTCCATCTATTCCCAATGAAAGACAGGTCTGAGGCTTCTGCATCAAGCCTTTCATCTTGTCAAGTCCTCCACTGGCCAACTATGTTGTGACAATCTCACTCAATAACTCAGACTGTATCTGGATATTGGCCAATCAAACTCGATCGTCTAATGGTTGAGGTGACCATTCCACTAGATCTTCTAAGCTCTTCTACTATCTGGACAACACAGTTGCACACCTTAGCTGTTTCCGACTCAAAGCATCAGCTACGACATTCGCCTTCCCTGGATGATAGGCAATGGTGAAGTCGTAATCCTTCATGTACTCCATCCATCGTCGTTGTCGTAGGTTCAAGTCTTTCTGCGTCAGAAGATACTTCAAGCTCTTATGGTCGGTGAAGATTTCAAAAGTGGCACCATACAGTTATGCCGCCAAATCTTCAAGGCATGGATGATAGCAGCTAACTCCAGGTCGTGGGTCGGGTAATTCACCTCGTTGGGCTTGAGTTGTTGGGAGGCATATGCAACCACATGTCGATTCTGTTCCAACACACAGCCAAGTCCCATCTTTGATGCATCGGTGAAAATCATGAAACCCTCATTGCCTGATGGTAGAGTCAAAACTGGTGCAGTGGTCAGCTTCTCTTTCAGCTCCTGGAAATGAGCTTCACAAACATCGGACCACACAAACTTCACATCTTTCTAAGTCAACATGGTCAGAGGCAAGGCGGTCTTTGAGAAATTCGCGATGAAGCACCGATAATATCCTGCTAACCCCAAGAAGCTTCGTATCTCGGAGGGGTTCTTCGGTGATGGCCAATCTCGAACCGCTGACACTTTAGCTGGATCTACGGCGATCGTTCCTCCTGAGATGATGTGTCCAAGGAACATGACTCGGTCTATCCAAAACTCGCATTTAGAGAACTTCCCGTAGAACTTCTGCTTTCTTAAGATATCAAGGACTTTACTTAGGTGGTCTCAGTGTTGATCTACGTCATCCGAATAAACCAGTATGTCATCTATGAACACTATGACAAACGAGTCAAGGAAGGGTTGAAACTCACTGTTCATAAGGTTCATGAACACACTAGGTGCATTGGACAACCCAAAAGGCATAACCACGAACTCATAGTGGCCATACCGGGTTCTAAAAGCTATTTTCGGGATGTCCTCACTCTTGACCCTCAACTGGTGGTAACCCGATCTCAAGTCGATCTTAGAAAAGACTCGAGCTGACTTCAACTGGTCAAACAAGTCATATATCCGGGGTAAAGGGTATTTGTTCTTAATGGTAGCCTGGTTGATCATTCGGTAGTCTATGCACATTCGAAGCGAACCATCCTTTTTCTTTACAAAAAGAACCGGCACTCCCCATGGTGATGTGCTAGGGCGGATAAAACCCTTATCCAATAATTCCTGCAATTGCTTCTTTACCTCAAGCAACTCAGCAGGGGCCATCCTATAGGGTGCTCGGGAAATAGGGTTTGTACCATGGGCTAGCTCTATGGAGAAATCTACCTATCTTTTGGGAGGAATCCCAGGTAGATCATCTGGGAAAACATCTGCATGGACCCTAACTACCTCTATTTCTTCTAAGGGTTGCACTTTGGGTTCTGGTTCGGTGACTACTGCTAGGAAAGCTTGACACCCTTTACTCATCATCCTCTATGCTTTAACGGCTGACACATATGGGCTGGTAGTGGCATCCTTCCTACCCCTAATGACAAAAGGTGGTTGAGCTAGTCTCTTGATGATCACTTTCTTCTCTCTACAGTCGATATTGGCCCTATACGTATAAATCCAATCCATACCAATGATTACATCAAAATCATTCATGTCAAGAAGGATAAAGTCTATAGGAAAATCATGATCTCGATATTTCACAAATACCACCGGGGTTTTCAAAAGGGAAGTAAAGATTTGACCACTCGGGGTTGTAACATCTAAGACATACCCTAAATCCTTGATATCCAAACTTAGCACAGTTGCAGGATTTCTCAAAATGAAAGTATTAGTAGATCTAGAGTCAAACAAAGCTTTCACATTATGTCCCATAACTTCAAGCATGCCTACATTATTGTTCACCATACATTAGACCATTACATGCTTAACTTTAAAACATAGAAGAAAACTCTAAGGGTTATTACCCTCGATCAACCGATTAGCATTAACTTGAGCCTCCTCATTGTCAATGGCAAACACCCGAGCTTGTCTTCTCTCTCCAGCAGGTGGGGCTACAGCTATAGGTGGGGCTACTACTGGTGGAGCTACTACTGGTGGAGTTGCCACCTATCCTGGTCCCCTGGGATCTGGCATAGGACATATGGATTGCATATGTCCTTCTTGGTGGCATCGAAAGCACGTCTTCTTCTTGTAGTGGCATTCACCGGCGTGCCCCTTTCCGCAGGTGCGGAAAGGAGGTCGGTTGTTCTCTTGACGGGGTTTCCCTTTTCATCCATGTTTTCCTTTAGCTTGATGACGTCTTGGACCCTTCTTGTGGTTGTTTCTCGGGCCTTGGGCTCCTTCAGTGAAACCCAAGTACCCCTTGGGTGGAAACTGGGCAGGCATCACAGTCCTCTCCATGTCTAAAGCAGTGTTGTAGGCTTCGGTAAAAGTTTTGGGTTTACTTGCCATCACATGGGGCTTGATGGCAGGGTGAAGACGTTCCACAAAGTGGTCCACCCTCCTCTCTTCATCCATCATATGTCCAAAACGTTCCAGGAGGCGAAACCTACGACCAAAGTCTACAACTGAAGAGCTTCCTTGAGTCATGCTAGTGAATTCTCTTTCTTTTTCCTTCTTTGCTAAGACGGGGAGGAATCTGGTAGTGAAGATGGTCTTGAAGTCAGTCCATGCCATTGGTTCCTCACCTAGGTCTCTTCCCGTGATATGGTTCTCCCACCATATCTTAGTTGCACCTTCCAAAAGGTGAGTAGCAAACATAACCTTCTTATTCGGCTGCACCTCGAGCATACGGAACCCATTCTCAACTGCAAGCAGCCAAGCTTCGGCCTTGTCGACTACTTCAGTCTTGTCTTCTCCCCAGAACTTCTCGACGTTCAGCTTGACGAAGTCCAGGATGGTGGCTCCCAGTCGAGGTCGAATAGGAAGTGGCTCACCATTCTCATTCCTTGTTATGTCCCTAAGGGACATTGCACGGATAGCCTCAGTCAGTTGCTTTTGTTGTTCCATCCAAACTGCATCTATGGTGTGAATTACCATGGCTGGTTCTGGACCACCAGGCTGATCCTCCTCCATTCAGGCTTCCTCTTCATACACCCGGTGTTCTTCATATTCTGGTCCTTCTCCTTGCTCTAGGTTAATGTCGGGCATTGGTTCAGGGTTGGGGGCCTCGTGCACAACTTCTTCAGGCCTCTTTCTCTTCATAGAGGTCTCTCCACCATGATTCTGCTTCCTCTTCTCAGAAGACCCATTCTCTTTACGGGGTGGCCCACCTCCGCTGGTGGAAAAAGGGATTGCCACAACCTTTGTACGAGCCATCTACATAAGCATAACAAATAGACCTTTAGTTTATCATTAAACTAATTATACTTATGTCAGTGACATCTCATTACGTATCTTTCATTAATTTGATGGAGGATTCCTTAATCCTTAACTTGCTTGCCCATACCACATGAGGGTGAGGAGGAGAGAGAAAACCCTAACTCTTAAAGTCCTTAATAGAATATGTGATGAGAAGGGATGAATAAGGTGAGGAAGTCCTAAAGGTATCTTATTTCGATTCAAATCCTAGGACATCGGCCAGGCAGTCACACATTCCGGGAGTCCTCGAATTCCGACCAGCGATGCGGAGGAAAATTTTGCCAGCCCCCGGAAGTGATCCTTTTCTAGACACCTCAGTCTTTCAAAAAATCCTCTAATAACTCCCTTGTGTTCTATAGAGTTTGTAAAATTTAATAATTATTAACAATTAAGTGGAGAACCTTGGCTCTGATACCAAATGTAATGACCCCAACTTCCGGTAAACCCCAATTAAGGGAGACTGAGAGGTTGGTGCTGTTATCAATTTCCGGATCAAGGTTCAGCAATTAATTGATAACAATTAATAAATTCTATTAGACTAAACTGAAAAGCTGTAATCAATAAAAAATTTGCATACCTTTGAAAATTTTGGATTTCTAAACTTCTATCCAGAACTGGGACTAACTAACTAATCCTCCTCTGGATTTTAATTCGTGTATTTCACAATATGACAGTTTATTGTTTGTCCTTTTTATTTGTACCTAAAACGCCGACAAACAAAACGTCGGTCAGCCAAAGCTGGTATGTGGGGGATTCACTAATCATGCAATTATCTATAACAATGTACTGCATTCAATTATCATTTAATAAACAATTTTACATTTTAAGTATAACTACGCGATCCATGTGTCCCTATTCCCATTATACCCTTCATGACTTCACCTAACAGGTGAATCAATTTCTAGGGCAGAGTCGCATGGCACTACCCTTAGGTAGCCCACTCCTTAACTCATGGTATGCTAAGAGTCTCATGGCACTACACATGGGTAGCCCAGTTTCTAACTCATGATACCCTAGACCTTACTCTAGGTTATCCTTAGCCTTTCCATAACCACAGGGGTGGACTCGGATCTAGCTAGTTATACATGTATACTCATAGTAATAGTCATAGTCACTTTATAGTTGCATGAATTGAAACATCCAACAGTTATTTTAAGCATTGAGGGAAACGTCGATAAAATCCTCAGAAAACTAATCGATATAGTCATAAGCGTAACCACATGCCTCTTATTGCAGATTTGGTTACAAAATTAAATATGAAGAGAGAGAATATCCAAGCAAACAAATTGCACAGAAACCCTGAAATAAACATTCCAACTTCATTTTATCAAAATTTATCCAATTCCATCTTATTCCTTAGGGTTTCTATTCCAATTTTAAGGTTTCCTTGAAAATTAGAGTTATACCTTCATGCTTTAGTATTATGAACCCTAATTCATCAAAATTACTAAAAACTTTTAAATTATCTCCTTTTAATATTCCTAACAGTCTTAGGATCATTATTTAGTAACTAATCAAAATAATAAGGTTTTATTTTTCTTTTACCCTAAATTAGGGTTTCCATGTACCTTATCATTCATTTATATTCATAAACCCTAAATTAACCATCTTTGTACTCAAAATGGATGAAAACTCCATGTTATCAATTAACATGTTGATAATCTTCAAATTAACCCATTAAGCTACAAAGAATCATCCTTTATGTATCATTAGGGTTTCTAATTAATTTGAAATGCATTTTACTAGCAAATTAAAGTACTTTTGCAAAACAAACTAGAATCAGGTTATATAATCATTTTTATTAGATTCCTTGCATTTTTCTATACAACTTTCATATATAAAGTTTCTCCATTGGATAATCCTAGCGTTTTCTATTAATTTTGCAAGGAAAAGCTATTTTTTGTAATTTCGATTAGAGAGGAGATTTATCAAAATTCCACGGCCGTTTGATCGGTGCGCCGATGAGCCTCGCCTTGATCTGACGCTCCACGTCAGTTGTCCCACTAGCGACGCGCTCTTCCCCTGTCGGTCGTTGATTCCCGATCTAACGCTCCGGGTCAGCGGCGTCTTTACTTATCCGGTCACCTCCTAGCACCGTTAGATCCACTCGTGGATCACAGTGATCCTGGATCGGACGACGACTGTATGTCGTCCTCCTCCCTTCCTTGTTGCACGGTCCACGACAGTGTGAGCTGGAGCTCTCACCGGAGAGAGTTCGATTGGGAGAGAGAGGGAGCGTTGGGATCTAAGAGGTGTCCGTTCGAGAGCGTTAAGGTGTGAGGTTTTGGAAGAGGGTCTTTATATAGGACTACGGGAAGCTATTCTAGGGTTTCTAAACCTGTTGCCACCATAGCTTTTGGAACAATTGGGCGTTTGGCCTAGAAGCTTCCAATGACCACTAAACTGGGGTTGCGGTGGTTCAGGATCCCCTCCTGATCTCAATGGAAGTGTTTCCAAGATTGCACATCCATCAGATAATGAGAAAAAAGATGGAGAAAATCCTCATGTAAACCGCACTACAGTCCTTGTCCCATTGGGACTTTGACGATGAGTCGGATCGGTTGGATTAAGATCCAACGACCACAATCATCCGCGCTCAAACAAAAAGGGAAAGATTTCCCAAATTGCAAGGAAAATCCTATTTTGAGGATAATCTTGAAAAATCGATAACTCTCAACTCTTAACTCCTTTTTGCTTCAAATTTTAAGGAAAACTCTTTTATGTTTTTATATTTCATCCTGCAAAAATTGGGATCATTATATCAATTAAACAATTACTTTTCTTTAGTTGCAAGAAAACACCTTTTTATTCACATTTTCCACATATTCTTTATTTCCCTTGTTATTATTTAATTATCATGAGTTCCTTGAACCCTAAGGAACCTTTATAACACGAAATCCTATTTTGGGAAATTATCTTTTAGCCTTTTAATCGTCCTTTATCCATTTTCTTATATTTCCATTATCCCATTGAATTCCTTTTTCCTTTCTTTTTCTTTTTCTTTCAATTGGGCTTAATGGCCAATAAGGCCCATCAAGAAGGCATGCAAGGCTATCATTCACGAAAATCATTCAAAACAAACCATAAAATCAAACATTGATCTTATTTATATTTTTAAAGGAGATTCACAAATCTCATTACATGTTTTGGAAAATGAGGTTATAACAGTGAGTGATGGTGGATTGGGGACTATCTGGGGATGTAGGTAGCTACTAAGATCAAGACCTTCATCTGGTTCTTGATCCATAATTTTGTTCTCATGAACCAGGCTAGGGTAAGGAGCAAGATGATGATGAATGGAATGTGTGCTCGTTGCAACAATGAGGTTGAGATTACTCAACATGCAATGCATGATTGCGAGGAAGTAAAGGAGACATGGAAATTTATGCTGGAAGGTGTGGATATGAACATATTCATGAATGAACCTCACTTGGGGAGTTGGATTAAATGGAATCTACTTCAACCGCCCACACATTCATTACTTCTTGTAATAACATGTTGGTATATTTGAAGATCTAGGAACCATGTGGGTGTTCGATAAGAAGAAAACCATAGCTACTCACCAGGTCAACTACATTAGAAAGGAGGTTGCGGTCATGGAGGAAGCATGGAAACTTCTGTGAATGGGGAAATGAGTGACACTGACCAAACACTGGCAAGCACCACCTGAAGACACCCTTAAAATTAACAGGGATGCAAAATGCAAAGGTAGAAGAGGGGCGATAATACTAGTTTCTAGAGACCGTGGGGGACGTTGGCATGGAAGAGTTGGGGTCACCATTCATGCCAATGGGGTCTAAGAGGCAAAACTTAAATCAATCAACCATTCCCTATACATTGCCACAAAGTGTAAGATTGAAAACATTTATTGTTTCATCAGACAACCAAGCTTTACTTAAAATGATACACAAAGATACAAAGCAAATATATTGTTTGGCAATTGGATTGTAGATATCTAGAGGAAGCTAAAGAGCAGCTAGAAAGTAGTGTATTAAGGAAGGGAAATGAATATAGTTGCTGATAGGATTTCCAAGGATCTCCTCAAAACCAAATATGGAGCTCACACCTATGGTAGGTCTTTAAAGGAAGTTGTAGACCTCCTAGTATATGAACAGTGTAATAGTAGTAGTACTACCATATTTAGTTATTAGTATTCTAATTTTTATATAAATTTTATGAACTTGTTTGCAAGATGAGGGTGAGATTAATGAATAGCCTCCTGGCTTCCCCAAAAAAAATTAAGATATATTTCCTCATGAGTGTCAACTTGGCAATAGAATAGAATTTCTTCAAAATGCATTATTCATATCCTCCCAATTTATAATATCATTTCTTGAGTTGTGTCATTCTTTAAATTTATATTTCAAGAAAAATGTGAACATGGTCATGCATATGAAATTGTCCTTGGTGGTTGGAGTGTGAAAGTTTGAGTATGTCTCAATGAAGGAGTCCACGTGGTGGTATGGGTTCTACTTGTTTAGACAATGGGAGTTAAGAAGTTTTGCAACTAGTGCATGTGGTATAGAGAAAGCCTTCCCGCACATTTCACCAATCTTTGTAGAAGTTGGATAAGTGTAGTTGCCCATAGAGTAATATTGTAGAGGCCTAAGAGGTGGAGGTTGAGCACCCACTACTTCAGGGTCCTCATTGACATGATCGACATGTGGTCCATTTGGGTCAAACATTTCTTTCTCTTATCGATTCTATCCACCTTGATTTGGCCACCTTCACTTACCTATATCAGGATCCTTGAAGAAGGATTCAATAGAGAGAGAGAGAGCATCTACCAAACACGTGTTGTACGTGCACAAATGAACCAAGGAGAACAAGTTTACAACCTTAAAATGAGGACTATAGAAAAAGTCAAAGCAAAACAAACTAGCTAGGTCGAGCACCACTCTACCCCCACAATGATGTTAGAAATCTTGATGTGCCTAGAAAAACAGGCTAACAACTATGTATAATTGCCTGATTTAGACACACCCTTGGTAATGTATCCACAAGTTCACAATTTAGGACTAGGACAAGAGCGAAAAGTGGGGTTCGGTCTGAGGGAGAGATGGGGTCACTAGAGTTAGGTCTTTTTAGCTAGGTTCCTAATTCACATTGTAGGGTTTCAAGGGTATAATTGAGGGTTTTGAGTTGCACGAAGGTGAACATGCAAAAAAGAAAGGCAAGAATCAAACCTAGATTAATCGTACATAATTAAGGCTAACTAACAAGCTAATGGAACAACTACACTAAAGAAAACAACTAAAGACAAGAAATCTACACTACACTAACAATGACAATTGAATTAGTATCTAAGATAAGTAGTTAACTAAGCAAGGCAAAATCAAGAACCAACATACACTAAATTAGGAAATTGACCATGAAATGTTCAAGTTAGACTAAGAAAATAAAAAAGAAAGATAACTAACACTAACTAGTAAGAAGGAAATTAAGATTTCAACAAGTGATTAAGGGAGTAGTTCGTTTTAGGGGACATAAATGTCAACTATGTTATGGGTCATTCTAAGGCAATCACATCCAACAAGCATGGTATCAAATCAAACAGTCAGGGGAAATGAGGATAGATGCTCCTATTCTATAAGTTGGTGATTGGTCGCACGATGTGTGCATAGGAGAACTAGTCCCTATCACCTCCCATCCAACCTTAATAGGATTAATTAACTAGGGGGTACATAAACTCCAATCAAGACTATGATAGCTTAGGTCTCTAGGAATTATTATCTTAACATGTTTAGTGGCAAGGGGTGATGTGGGATGTAGGACAAAGGTATTTCAATTCCTTAACCCACATTCAACCACTTAACATGCTCCTTCCTAAGTGTATATGGATGGTCAAAACTAGATATATAGTTCTCACACCTAGGGCTAGTACAGTGCAGGGATAAGTGGGAAAAAATGGAAACCAAATAAGGATCCACTAATCAGACTTTAGAGTTCTAATAGAGCCTTACCTTAAGTGTTTTCAAACAAAAATCACATATAAAGAATTAGGGTAAGAGAACAAGAAAGTATACAACATTACTTAATGCAATCAAGGTGTTTACATTAATATTTTTTTCAACAAGGTAGAATAGTTACATTTTACCCCAAAGACACCACCAAGAGGGATTGGCTGCATTGTACAAGGAAATAAAAAAATGGGGAGGAAATATGTAGATATGGGTATGGATCTCAAGGTAGAGGTTGTCTCCCTCCTGTATAGTAGCATCAAGGATGAGCTCCTCCCTCCTTTGAGGTGGAATGGCATGGAATGTGGAAAGGAATGGATAAAACCCTATATCAATAGGGTTTTCAATGGATGGTGGAAGGGAAATGGAATAAAGTGGTAGGTATGTAGGTAGGTAGGTGGTGGCCTTGAATGCTAGGGGAGGTAACCTTCAGTTACTAGCCATCATTAATTTATATATAGTGTCATAGGAAGACTAGGGCTAAGTGGGGGTGAAATTGTACAAATGGTGGTGGGTAGCATTAGGGTTAGGTGGTTGGCATGCCCATGGTGGGTAGGTTTAGGAATGACCATGTCAATAAAAATTGGTGGTGGCGGTGAAGGTAAAAAGGATCAAGTTGAAGTGGGATTTTAAAAGTTTGCTGACACAACCATGGTGGTCAACGCGGCCATTGTTGAATGAAGGTGGCAAAACCGTGATGAATGCCATGGTCATGGTGGAGGGAGAGGAGGAAGTCATGGCCATCAGAACGGCCATCTTGGAAAGCTACTACCACAATTATGTTAAGAAACATGACTATTTTGGGCTCTACTCAGCCCAATCATTTTGATGTGCATGAGTGTGATGGTTGATCTACTTTAATTGCTTCAAATATGGATTTCTTCTATTATTTTGACTTTGGCAGCATGGCAATGACTGAATGCCAAAATTGTTTTGGGGGCTTTCTAGTGCAATTTTATCTTCAAGTTATCCATTTGTGGTGCTCAACTTTGACCCTTTAACACTTAGGGTAGGTTGGAGTTTACTTTGGTAACTCTTTGGGATCCTCCATGGGTGTTGAGATTTTGGGATCATATCTCTCCTTCTCCTTCTGTCAATTAGTCTCCAAGGTACCTAAAATAGGCAAAGAGCATCTGTAAGTGTATTTCACAATAAGCAAGTTATTGGGACTATAGCATGCATTATATAAAACATCAATATGTGAATAGAGAGAGAAAACACACAAGATGGGGACCCAGTATAAGGCTTCATCATGGAGGGGTTGGGTCAGAGAGGGACATAATTAGAGATGGACATAGTTGGTGAGCATCAAAATGTTGTTGGGAGTGGGAAGAGAGCACCACAAAAATTGAAAGTTGATGGGAAAGTGAATAGATAGACAAGGAGAATAGGGATTAGTGAGAGATGATGGCATTGTATTGAAACTTTTTCTTCTTATTTTTATTTTTCAAGAGGTAGCACAGGCCTGTTGTAAGTATGCAAAGAGATTTAAAGTTGTCCTCTTATAGTGGCCCAGAAAGACCTAGGATTCCATTATGCGACCTAGAGTACCACCCCCAAAAGTTTTTACCATTTGAGCTCCTGGTTAAGTTTAGGATATATAATTTCAAGCATGTCATAAGAATAATGGTAGTAATTAATACATGTAGAGTTTTAGGTATAATTTAACCATATCAATATATAACATTTGTTCTTCACACTAATTTATATTATTTCTTACCTAAGAGGAGTTTGTTTAATTTTATTTGAACAAGAAAGATATATGTAACATCCCAAGATTTGAGGCCTTGGATAAGTTGATCTTAAAAGGAATGATTGGACTACCCATATCACCAAGGTGCACCTCCTTTTTCCCGGGAGCCCATCACTAAAGAACTCCATAGTTAAGCATGCTCAGCTTGGAGTAGTACTAGGATGGGTGACCAGTCGGGAAGTTGATCCTGGCTTGCACGTCAGTGAGGACAAAGTGTGCAGTTAAGGCTAGTGGTGGTCTGTGGGGCCAGTCGTCATTCATGAAACTCTACTAGAGACTAGGGAAGTGGGCCCGGGCGTTACAAATGGTATCAGAGCCATAACCCCTCCAGTAGGTGGGGCCCACATGGGCATGGCATGCCAGTCTTGAGCCGTGCGGTCCAGACATGTAGGAAAGGTATATCCATGGTTGACGTAGCTGCCCTTGTGCTAGTATTTCGTGATCGGGAGCTGGGTGTCCATGGGCCACTGTGGGTCTACACTGAAATGGGGTCAGATTATGAGGCCATATAGTTGAGCCTTGACGATGACGTCAAGAGTCTAAGTGGGGGAGATTGTAACATCCCAAGATTTGAGGCCTTGGATAAGTTGATCTTAAAAGGAATGATTGGACTACCCATATCACCAAGGTGCACCTCTTTTTCCGGGAGCCCATCACTAAAGAACTCCATAGTTAAGCGTGCTCAGCTTGGAGTAGTACTAGGATGGGTGACCAGTCAGGAAGTTGATCCTGGCTTGCACGTCAGTGAGGACAAAGTGTGCAGTTAAGGCTAGTGGTGGTCTGTGGGGCCAGTCGTCATTCCTGAAACTCTACTAGAGACTAGAGCAGTGGGCCCCGGCGTTACAATATGCGAGAGTGGAGAATATATTAAGTGATGATATAAGATGTGTCACACCCCAATTTGTAGATCTAATTTAATTATTAGAATGAGGCTTTACTAAATAATAATATTTGAGGGGTTTGATGTATAAAGATCATGAAAGTGTACCCTTATAGAAAAATAGAATGGAAAAAACAAAAAGAAAACTAGAAATATATCTTCTCCTATAAATATGTCATGATGAGTGGCAATTAACTTAAAATGTTGTAAACATATGTTCCCTATTTACTTTTATCTCTCCTTATTAGAAGTTACTCATAAAGGCATAAAAAGGTAGATAATATAACTTTTGGATAAGTAATAAGTCATTAACTCGAGTTTTGACTCATGGGGTCACATAAGGAAATTGTTTCCCAAATTACCTAAAGTATTAATGCATTACATTCAAGTTAAATGGATAATATGGAATTAAGGACACAACTTGTGCAAAAATATCAATTTGAGACATGTAAGTTCAAAATCATTATTCTAGACTTTTCCTATGGATAGGTTTAGTGAAGAGAAAGGAACACACAAAATTTGTCTAATAATAATAAAGAAACACCTTAAATATGAAGAAAATAGTTTTTCCTTCAAATTGTTTGTTTGGAGTATTAAAGTTTCCCAAAATGCAAAACTTATTTCAGGATCAGATTCTATAGGTTCTTATTAGTCTACCTCTCAATTTTTGTTTTATTTGGACTTTATTTGCTCATCCAATTTAAAATAAAAAGGAAAGAAACTGAATTTGTATCACTTTATTTGAATATGTATTAAATGCATTGAATTCCCCTAAAGTTCGATTTCATTTGCATTGTCACGCACTTCATTTTTCGTTTTCCTTTTTCATGCACGATCGGACGGTCAGTTTCTGTTGTCCCACAATCTGACGGTCATAAACCTATCACCTGCCTTAGCTTCTTTCACAAGTCTGGATGCAGATCATGCGTTTCTCTTCCATGATCCTCTCTCACTCTTCACTACACCTTTCCTCTTGATTCTTTCTCTATTGAAATTGTGACATCATTGCAAGCCTAACCACCCCAAATTTTGAGGGATTTCCTGCCATAGAAAGGAAATGCCCAATAGGGAAAGTACCTTCCTCACCACCACATGGTCACAGAGGACTCCCCAACTACATGTACCTATATTTAAGGGGTCCAAGACAACCTCCAGACTCAGAGCAACCCTCCTCCCCTCTCAATTTCTTCTCTGGTGTCTCAAGCCTCCACTCCTTGCTCATCCTTCCTCTCTAGGGATGGCGACCGCATACTCCCAGATCCAACCACTCTAGCCCAATTACGAACATAGTCTTAACCCCCTGCTTTGTCTTTCCATTGTTGGTTTTCCCTGTCTCCTCCCTAATTGTCGTACCATGTAGAGAAACTTCGGTCCTTGTGCATATCAAACATCATGGCTTTTCTGTGCTTCTAGGACCATGCAAGTTCACCCCTAAAGTTGACCTTTTGACCGAGGGTCTTCTTTCGCTCTCTGTTTTATAGTTCAGGCTGAGGTTTCCTCAATTTTGGGTCTTCGATATCCTCCTTTGTTTTCTGGTTTTCCACGGCAATATGGTGGCCACCTGACCTCATTGTCCCCGTGAATTGGTTCCTCTAATCCCAACTTAGGTTTACGGATGCTTCTGCCTTGTTTTGTTTTCCCGTTTGCATCAGCTTTCAATTTTGTACATTGACCTACCCTCAGTCATGGAGGGAGGAGCTCTTGATGCTGCAGGATACAAGACAGGACAAACTAGGGCTCTCTGCCTTCATGACGACATGGACAACTCATTCTCAGTGTTGGTTCTTAAGGAAGAACTCAAGAATCGTGTGATTGTACCGCGAGATTCTCTTTGAGTTCTCACCTTTGTTCGTTGGCTGTGAGGGAGATGAAACTCAGTCATGCAATGATCATGGTGACCCTACATGCTCAATCAAATGATTGATGTAGCAAGGGTAGTTAGGGGATTTCATACTTTGGTTTTGTTGATCACTGATCCTCTAGGGCGAGTCGCTTTCGCTAGCTGGAGGGTGTCGATTGGCCCATCTCAGAGTGGGTCTAGGTCCATGTCTACGGGGTTAGACAATGATGCTCATGTGGCTTTTTGGCATTTTTCTATTGGCCGGTCTTCAAAAATTCAAAGTTCATCAACCACTGCTCAAAAAATTTACAAATAAATAGTCGTTGGAAAGGATTTTTCGAGTAGAATATGATTTTAGGATTTTCAAACCATGATTTGCTTTTAAGTTTCGATGTTTTCTTAAGGGGCTCCAAAACCCTAATTTTTAATTAATGTGATTATTAATTGAGTAATATGAAAGCTAAGTTTTCAAACTGAATAAAACTAATCAGTAACCCTAACCCTAATTCTATATAATAAGACCATGTTCTCCTAAAGACGAAATTAGGGTTTAGGATGTTAAGTAAAGTGATAACTAACGAGGATCATGTTACTTTTAGGAGACTTAGGATTTGACCCAAGATCAGAGATACCAAATTAGAATTTGACCAAGATGAAAGGAACCAAGTTAGGATTTGCTTTACTCCAGGTAAACGGGTCATGCCACTATACATAAGTACTTTGGTTGATTTGTATGATATGCATGATTTATTAATTATGCTTCAAATTTCAAGTTCTATGTTCTAATCATGTTCATTTATAGATTATGATTAATGATTAATGGTTAATGACTCATGCAACTAATGATCAAGTTCAAGAGGGTGAAATCCCATCATGTTAAAGAATTAGTGTTCAAGATTATGTTAATCTTCATATTTAGAATCATGTTATAAGAGTTTGGTTAAGCTTTATATTCTCTTGCCATCATGGGCCTCAAGAGGTACTCATGGGATTTCATGCCAATTATGGGATTTTATAGCCAATCATGGACCTCAAGGGGTTGTTATGGGCTTTTTAGCCAAATCATGGGCATTCATGCCAATTATGGGCTCTTAAGTGGCCAAATCATAAAGAGTGCATATTCTACTTATTTGATTCTTCATTTTATAAGAATCAAGTAATCATGAATGCTTAAGTCAAATACTTATCAAGGTTTTCTTTCAAGTCAAGTTTATATGTTTATTTTTCAGCTCTTATCAAATGTATAGTGCTTCTTACTGATGTATGTCTTTGTTTTTGCATGGTTGTGGGACGAGATGTCCCTATATTAAGGAGCAAAGGAGAACTGAAGTGAGCCCTTCAGCGTAGCTGACATAAAAGGATACTTTAGCTTGGTGGGGTGCCATCTACCACTCAATAGATTATCTAGTTTAGTTTGTTATCTCATACTATAGTTTTGCTTAGCCTACATGTACTAGGTTTGAAATCAAGATGTGACAGTTTATGTTATCCTTTCAAGAACAATGTATGAATCTACATTTTGAGTTAATGCATGGTGTTTCATTTATCTTATTTCTATGTATATCATGATATGTGATATTCTCCAAGCCAAGTGACCCATGTTATGGACAACACATGATTTGCTTCCGCTGACATGTACATACTTGGAGGGGTGTTACAACATGGTATCAGAGCCACAAGTAGATCGCCACTAAGCTAAAGATTCACATGTTCTAACCTTAGGTCTACCTTGTTTTTAAAGATGGCTCCTAAGAAATCTGACAAAGGAAAGGATAAGGATGATGGTGCTAGCTCTTCTAGTGAGGGAAGCGGACCAATAAGGAACCCTAAGGCAACATTGGAAAATTTAGTCCAAATGCTCACCAATGCCCTAGGACAAGGACACCATCAACCCAAACATCATGGGCTGACCTTAGAGGACTTCTTGAAGATCAAGCCTGACTCCTTTGCTGGAGAAGGAGAAGATGATGGTCTCACAAAGGGATAAGAATGGATCAGAAGTATGGAGCACTATTTTTGTGACTTGGATTGTCCCCAGCATTCTAGGCTTCACTTTACAACCCACATGTTGAAGGGAGTAGCCCGAACATGGTGGGAGAACTTCCTCAACTCAAGAGCAGTCGATTCACCTACACTCATATGGGAAGGATTTGTGGAGGCCTTCCAGGAGTACTATGTATATGACATTATGATAGAAAAGGAGATAGAGTTTTCCAACCTAGTTTTGGTGGGTGACATGACAGCTACCCAATATGCCATGAAGTTTAGGATCCTATAAAAATATTTTTACAACTATGATGAATGAAACAGAACAAAGAAGTTCATTCTAGGACTCAAGCCTGACTTAAGTTTCACCCGGTCAGGAAGAGGCCACAGAACCCTTTAGGCTGCTTTGGGTGCAGCCCTAGAGCTAGAAGGTCCTATAAGAAGGAAGCTCCTCAGAAGAACAATCAATCCAACAACCATAAGAGGAAGGCACCCGAGCCTGTTGTAGAATTTGAGAAACTCTTGTACCCAACATGCAAGAAGAACTGTGCAGGCCCATGCAAATATGGTAAATGAGCATGCTTCTACTATGGAGACAATGGGCACCAAAGGTCGAATTGCCCCAGGATCATGAAGAGGAACTAGAACCAGAATAAGAATCAGAATCCTCCACCTCCCAAGAGACAAACTAGGATTTTCACCATGGAAGTAGAAAAAGAAGATGAGGAATGATGTAATAGTTAATTTAATTCCACATAAACCTTTTTATGAAATATGTTTCCCTTCATGCAAATTATAGTATGCTAGTTTTCATTGGATGAAGAAGTAAGAGACCCTAAGGTGGGTAGTACCCTAGAAATTTTCAAAGATAAAATTCATTCTAAGGTGGGTAGAATTGTCAAACCCTAATTTTCAAATCTAGCTTAAATCTTAGAATGGGGCTTTACTAAATAATAATAGTTGAGGGGTTTAATGGAAAAAGATCATGAAAGTATACCCTTATAGAGAAATAGAATGGGAAAAACAAAAAGAAACTAAAATTATATATTCTCTTATGGATATGTCATGATGAGTGCCAATTAATTTAAAATGTTGTATACATATGTTCCTTAATTAATTTTCTCTCTCCTCTAAATAAGTTGCTCATAAAGGCATAAAAAGGTAGCTGAAATAAATTTTGGAAGAGTAATATGTCATTAGCTCGAAATTTGACTCATGAGGTCACATAAGGAAGTGGTTTCCCAAATTACCTAAAGTATTAATGCTTTACATTCAAGTTAAATGGCTATTATGGAACTGGGGACACAACTTGTGAAAAATATTGATTTGTGGCATTTGAAATCACTATTCTAGACTTTTCCTATGCATAGGTTCAGTAAAGAGAGAGGAACCCATGAAATTTGGATAACAAATAATAAAGAAATGCCTTAATATGAAGAAAATAGTTTTTTCTTCAAATTGTGTGCATGTTTTAAGTACTAAAGTTTCCCAAAACTCAAAACTTATTTCAGAATTAGATTCTTTAGGTTCTTATTAGTCTAGCTACCAATTTTGGTTTTATTTGGACTTTATTTGCTCATCTAATTAAAAAAGGAAAGAAATTGAATTCATATCACTTTATTCGAATATGTATTAAATGCATCGAATTCCCATAAAGTTCAATTTAATTTTCACAGTCATGCACTTCATTTTTCATTTTCCTTTTTTGCTCACGATCGAACGGTCAATTTCTTTTGTCCCGCGATCTGACGGTCATAAACTTATCACCTACCTACATTTTTTTTACAGGTCTGAATGCAGACCATGAGTTTTTCTTCCATGATCCTCTCTCACTCTTCATTGCACCTTTCCTCTCGATTCTTTTACCATTGAAATTGTGACATCACTGCGAGCCTAACCACCCCAATTTTTGAGGGATTTTGCACCCTAGAAAGGAAATACCCAATAGGGCAAGTACCGTCCTCACCACCGCATGGTCACAGTGGACTCCCCAGCCACCCGTACCTATATTTAAGGGATCAAGATGATCGTCAGGCTCACAGAAACCCTCCTCCCCTCTCAATTTCTTCTCTAGTGTCTTGAGCCTCCCTGCCTTGCTCATCTCCTCTCCTGCGATGAAGACCATGTACTCCCATCTCGAACCACTCTAGCCCAATTACAAACGCAGTAAGCATCATTAACCCCCTTTCTTTGTTTTTACATCATTAGTTTTCCCTAACTCCTCCCCAATTATCATACCCTATAGAGAAACTTTGGTCCTCATAGGTGTTTCAAATATCTTGGCTTTTTTATGCTTCTAGGAGCATGCAAATTTGTCGCTAAGCTTGCCCTTTTGACCGAGGGTCTTTTTCCAATCTCAGGTTTATGGTTCAAGTTGAGGTTTCCTCAATTTCGAGTATCCAATATCCTCATTGGTATTCTGGCTTTCCTCGGCAAGATGGTGGTCACCTGACCTTGTTGTCCCCACGAATTGGTTTCTCTAATCCTGACTTGGGTTCATGGATGCTTGTCCCTTGTTTCATTTTCTTGTTCAGATAAGCTTTTAGTTTTGGATGTGACCTGCCCTCGGTCATGGAGGGAGGAGTTCTTGATGCTCTAGAGCACAAGACAGCCCAAACCAGCACTCTATTCCTTCGTGACAACATGGAGAACTCGTTCTCAGTGTTGGTTCTTAAGGAAGAACTCAAGAATCATGGGATTGTATTATGAGAGTCTCTATGGGTTCTCGCCTTTGTTTCCTGGCCTCAACGGAAATGAAACATGGTCATGCAATGACTGTGGTGACCCTGCATGCTGAATCGAATGATTGATGCAACAAAGGTAGTTAGGAGATTTCACACTTTGTTTTTGTTGATCACTAATCCGTTGGGGCGAGTCCCTTCTGCTAGCTAGCGGGCGTCGATTGGCCCATGTCAGAGTGGGTCCTGGTCCAATGTCTGTTAGGTTGGACAATGATGCTCACGTGGCTTTTTGGCATTTTTCATTGGTCTATCTTAAAAAATTCACAGTAATTCAACCACTTCTCAGAAAATTACAAACAAATAGTCATTGGAAAGGATTTCTGGAGTAGAATACGATTTTAGGATTTTCAAACCATGATTTGCTTTCCTATTTTGATGTTTTCATAAGGGACTATAAAAGCCTAATTTTTAAGTAATGTGATTATTAATTAAGTAATATGAAAGCTAAGTTTTCAAACCAAATAAAACCAATCAGTAACCCTAACCCTAATTTGGTATATGTAACATCCCAGGATTTGAGGCCTCGGATAAAATGATCTTAAAAGGAATGATTGGACTACCCATATCACCAACGTGCACCTCCTTTTCCGGGAGCCCATCTCTAAAGAACTCCATAGTTAAGCGTGCTCAGCTTGGAGTAGTACTAGGATGGGTGACCAGTCGGGAAGTTGCTCCTGGCTTGCGCGTGAGTGGACAAAAAGCGTGCAGTTAAGGCTAGTGGTGGTCTGTGGGGCCAGTCGTCATTCCTGAAACTCTACTAGAGCCTTGGGCAGTGGGCCCGGGCGTTACAAATGGTATCAGATCCATAACCCCTCCAGTAGGTGGGGCCCACATGGGCATGGCATGCCAGTCTTGAGCCGTGTGGTCCAGGCATGTAGGAAAGTGTTGTCCATGGTTGACGTAGCCACCCTTGCGCTGGTATTCCGTGATCGGGAGTTGGGTGTCCATGGGCCGTTGTGGTTCTACACTGAAATGGGGTCATATTATGAGGCCTTATAGTTGAGCCTTGACGCGGTCCAGGCATGTAGGAAAGTGTTGTCCATGGTTGACGTAGCCACCCTTGCGCTGGTATTCCGTGATCGGGAGCTGGGTGTCCATGGGCCATTGTGGGTCTACACTGAAATGGGGTCATATTATGAGGCCTTATAGTTGAGCCTTGACGAGGACGTCAAGAGTCTAAGTGGGGGAGATTGTAACATCCCAAGATTTGAGGCCTCGGATAAAATGATCTTAAAAGGAATGATTGGACTACCCATATCACCAAGGTGCACCTCCTTTTCTGGGAGCACATCTCTAAAGAACTCCATAGTTAAGTGTGCTCAACTTGGAGTAGTACTAGGATGGGTGACCAGTCGGGAAGTTGCTCCTGGCTTGCGCGTGAGTGGACAAAAAGCGTGCAGTTAAGGCTAGTGGTGGTCTGTGGGGCCAGTCGTCATTCCTGAAACTCTACTAGAGCCTTGGGCAGTGGGCCCGGGCGTTACATTATAATAAGACCATGTTCTCATAAAGATAAAATTATGGTTTAGGATGTTAATTAAAGTGATAATTAACAAGATCATGTTAATTTTAGGATACTTAGGGTTTGACTCAAGATCAGAGATACCAAGTTAGGATTTGACCAAGATCAAAGGAACCAAGTTAGGATTTGCTTTGCTCTAGGTAAGAGGGTCATGTCACTATACATAAGTACTTTGGTTGATTTGTATGATATGTATGGTTTATGAATTATGCTTAAAATTTCAATTTACATGCTCTAATCATGTTAATATATATATTGTTTGATGATTTCTATATCCTATGTCTTATGGTTATCATGCTCATTAATATTAGAGATTATGATTAATGATTAATGGTTAATGACTCATGAAACTAATGATCAAGTTCAAGAGGGAGAAATCCCATCATGTTAAAGAATTAGTGTTCAAGATTATGCTAATCTTCATATTAAGAATCATGTTATAAGAATTTGATTAAGTTTTATATTCTCTCTCCATCATGGACCTCAACGGGTCCTCATGGGCTTTCATGCCAATTATGAGATTTTATAGCCAATCATGGACCTCAAGGTTCCGTTATGGGCTTTCTAGCCAAAGCATGGGCCTTTGTGCCAATTATGGGCTCTTAAGTGGGAAAATCATGAAGAGTGCATTTTTTACTTATTTGATTCTTCATGTTATAAGAATCAAGTAATCATGAATGCTTAAGTCAAATACATGTCAAGGTTTTCTTTCAAGTAAAGTTTATATGTTTATTTTCCATCTCTTATAAAATGTATAGTGTCGCTTACTGATGTATGTCTTTGTTTTCACGTGGTCATGGGACAAGATGTCCCTAAATTAAGGATCAAAGGAGAATTGAAGTGAGCCCTTCAACATAGATGACATCAAAGGAGACTTTATCTTGGTGGGATGCCATCTACCACTCAATAGATTATCTAGTCTAGTTTGTTATCTCATACTATAGTTTTACTTAGCCTACATGTACTAGGTTTAAAATCAAGATGTGACAGTTTATGTTATCCTTTCAAGAACAATTTATGAATCTAAATTTTGAGTTAATGCATGGTGTTTCATTTATATTGTGATGTGTATATCATGTTTTATGATGTTCTCCAAGACAAGTGACCCATGTTATGGACAACACAGGGTTTGATTCCGCTGACATGTACATACTTGGAGGGGCATTACAGGATGTGATGCCCTGTCACGGTAAATGAGATTATTCAAAACAAAACACGCGATCAACTACTAATTAACCACATAACTAGAAAAAAGGGTAAATTAAAATCGATTTAAACATTACCACTTGTTCATAGATATTTACATAGAGGTCCAACAACTTGCATATCAACACATTCCATATCAAGTATTTACATGTATGTGCATTGGCTAAGGCCACAACCTGTATACAAAGGATATTGTTCCACATATACATGCCATATACAACATAGATCTACTATCAAAACTTGAGTTGATGTACATGTCATCTAAAAAACATCCCCTACCCGAACCTGAGAGTACAAAGATGACTCTAGGAAAAACTAACTACTAGCTCTACTCCTACCACTCTTCAAGATGATCTTCCTCACCACTGCAATCTTGACGACATCGCTGATGATCACCTAAAAAGATGTGGTGTCCCACGAGGTGAGACCAACATCCCAACAAGAGATATAACTCTCAATGATAGTTGTTGATTACAACAAGTTCATTAATATTAATTAATTAAGTAGATTAAACAGATTAAGCAAGTTAAGCAGATAGGCATAAGAACAAGCATGATTAACAAGGTATATAAAGGAACATGTAAAACTAGCATTTACTAATAGCTGACTACTCTTACTATATTACGTAATAACTAGCAGTATAAGAAACGAGGCAAGGGTTAACATCTGATGTGGATCATGTTTAAACCTAAACAGATATGCTAAACAACTTGATTACATTTTTATTAAGCCATGGGGAGTTTAAGGTATACCACTCAAATTCCAATTGATCACTACAAAGTGCCATCCAGTTCTATAAAATATCTAGGAGACTAGAATCCTAAGATCTCATCAGCCATCGGTACTATGAGTCAACTGCAATGACATCTATAGTCCAGCTACAAAACAGCATAATCTCCCCTTGGTATATAGGTCACGATACTAGTAACCAGGGTATACAACCCTATGATCCGAGGTACAACTGTAGTTGTCCTAAAAAACATCACATATACTAAATCATAATCATCTGAGACATGGCCTCAGCCATTCTCTTACCGAGGTATGACCATAGTTATCCTCAAAAACATGCATATACTCAACAATATACGACTCTAAGCTTACATTAGAGGAATACTCATTTCACCATTCAGTAAGTCCTGACATTGGAATGGATCTACGACACATGGCACTACATGATTAGGGTTTCACTTAATTAGTTAATTCCAATTGAGTGAGTTAAGGCTGCATCAATCAAGTTACATACAAACCCTAAAAGAATTCTACAAAAACATGGGTATTTTACAACTCCAGGAGATATAAAATGTATGAAGTATAACTATTATCACATCATCACAGGATTCCCATCCTTGTCACATCATGAAGAGGACCACACCTCCATAAAGCTCAACCATGCCCAAATGTCATTAAGAACATCACATCATTCCCTATAAGAACATATTATCTTTCCATGCCTCACCAATGGCTCATCAAACCATCAATCTACATGTGACATATAATTTCAACATAACATTGCATTTAAGAACTTATGATGTCACATATTAGGGTTGTCAATACATTGAGAGAGAGAGAGTATATTGTTGGGTTTTGTGGAGGTGACAGGTGCAGCAAACAATAAAATTTTCTCCATATACCCTATGAGTAGATCTTATCGAAAACAACGTATTCCCAAAAATGGTTGCCTGGAATTTACCTCGTTGTAGAGAATGTACAGTGATGTCCCTTCACCTAGTGGTATGCATCACTCCTTGTGTGTATAGACGGTTCTCGTCCATCCTTTGAATAAAGGCAACTCAGCGTTTGTGTATCTACTTCATCCACTTGGATTGACTAGAACTCTACATCTTGCTTCGTGAGCCAGCGAGAAGGAGTAGACTTCTGCCTGACAACGTGTTAGTGTCGGTTGCTCTCCTTCTCTTTCACTTGAGGCAATGATGTATAGGGTTCACATACAAGAGCGTAACCTTGGACGTCTAAGCGTATTCTAAAAGCCAGTCACAGTGCCCTTATAAATAGCAGAGAAAAGGAAGCAGGGTTTCCCAAAACCCTTGGGTATATAAAAGGATGTGGTTGCATTTAAAACAAGCCGCTCGTGGATTTTAGAATCAATTAATTAACCAAATAATCATATTAATTTATTAACTAATTTCCATCACCCGACTCTACTCAATCGCTCAGGATTAGCCAACCAATATAACAAAATCTAATTAACTAGCTTAAACATTTTAACCAATTAACTCAAATTATATTCAAATATTATAGTAGATTACCTAAATGTTTTAGTAATCGATTTAATTCTGGACATTTCCAATCACGTCAAAATTATACTCCTATTCCAATACAACCTATGTGTGTGACCCAGAAGGCTCCAAACTACGTTGGAAGTGATATTCATAATTGTATTATGATTTCACAAGAAATGATTAGTATCTAGCAAGACTTCAGTGCTACCCAAGTAGTTGGAGAAGTTTGAGAACAATTAACCTATAATCTATCATCAGTGTTACAGTGGTTGTATAATTCCTTTGTCTCTGATATCCAGATTGAACTCGAGGCATGAAGTCATCATCCTATTCAATGTTCAATCTATGTTCCCTAAACTAGAGTAGATTGTTTGATATATGTGTAAACCCAATATCACATATTGACTCACATCGGCATGGCCATGCATTTCTCAGTCTAGCTTATCAAGTGAATAGGATATCATACTCTTATAGGAGGGACAAATCCCATCTACATCACTCACAGTCATCCCAATGTGTCACAGTGCACCCGAGCACCGCCTTTACGACAACCCTTATTCAGGATCACGGTGGATGATGTCAAAGTACACCAAACAACATGTGATGAGTGTAGTGATTTCAGGTCTAAGAACCACAATCACTATGAAAGATGACTCTGACTACCAATAATGGTTTCCATGTGTCACTCTCAAGGTGGGTTTGTCCCATACACTATTCTCTAACAAGTATCTATGTGCATGGTTTAATGTAACATATTATGACTAATGAGATTCTATCATCAACCAATACACATTCTAGTCTTATGTGTTATTGTTGTCTATTACCCTTCCACATTAACATCTGACTAGGGTAACAAGAATGCATATACTCTTTACATTAGTATAATCTCATCATTCAGGTCCTCAACCCAAAGACATACATCATTGAGTAATGTCGTTCTTTAGACATTTATTATGTTATATAATTTTCTCATAACTAAATAAACATAATAAATTGGAATATTTATTTGGTTATTAATCAATTCATTTACAATATATGCCATTACAATCATCACATGATTAGATATCTGGGAATACATACCAACATATACCTTCATCATACCAATCACACAAGGAATCTAAGTATGATTAGCCATCATCACTTCTTAAATTAGGGTTAGGTTTAACAAGAATATTAAAGTTAATGTTAGAAATCAACCTTCAACTAACCCTCACCGACCATAGGGCCAAAAAGCTTGGCAACCACCAAGGTTAGAAATCCAATCGAGCATCAAGAGTCAGAAATCCAATCAACCATCAAGAGTCAAAAATCCAATCCACCATAAAGAGTTAGAAATCTAATCGACCATCAAGAGTCAAAAATCCAATCAACCATAAAGAGTCAAAAATCCAATCAACCATCAATAGAGAAATCCAATCGACCATTAAGATTCAGAAATCCAATCGACCATCAAGAGTAAAAAAATCCAATCTACTATCAAGAGTCAGAAATCTAACCGGCCATGAAGTCAGAATCCTTGACGACCATGGAGTCTGAACTCTTGGTGACCACTAGGGTTAGGACTCTTGGTGACCACTAGGATTAGAATCCTTGACTACCACTAGGGTTGGGATTCTTGTAGGATTAGATATCTCGGCGACCACAAGATATCTCATCGACCACATTGAATCAAATCTTGGTGAGCACATGAGTTCAAAACCTTGGCGACCACTAAGAGTCTAGAATATTCATCGACCACTAAGGGTCAAAACTCTTCATCGACCACTAAGGGTCCAAAATATTGCCAATCAACATGGAGATACAAATCTTGGCGACCAACATGGATTCAAAATCCTTGACAACCAAAATGAAGATACAAATCTTAGCGACCATCATTGAGATACAAATCTTGGCAACCAACATGAGGTTACACACATAGTAAGGTCTAGAGTTTCTATCTTCAAGGATTAAATATGGACCAGGTTTAGAGGTACATCAAGAAGGCTTAACTACTTGAAATCTACCATCTAAGCTCAACCCTAGGCAAAGGTAACATCTTTCTACTTAGAACAACGTTCTAGGGCAAGATCATGTACATGCCAAATAAGAGTAAGCAATAATCATGGAGAAAGCTATATAACTTGCCTCAAAGAAGATGAAGAAGGTCCAAGAAACAAGGTAGATTTAAGGGAGAGAGAGAGAGAAGAAACCCTAGCTTGAGCACTCCACATAGACAAGATAGCTCCTTCTCCAAAAGCAAGCAAACCCTTGGATAAGGAAGCAAGAAAGAAGGTGTCTTCAACCTCTAGCACAAAGATCCACCATGGATCCAACCAAGAAGAAGAGAGGAAAAGATAGGACAGTAAGGAAAATGAAGGAAGAGAGGGAGATCTCACTTACCAAGATCAAGAAGTAAAGAAAGGAAGCACCAAACGAACTCAACAAGGGTGGAGTTGAACATGCAAGCAAGATCAACCAAGATTCTCCTATCTTGGTTCCTCCTTCTCCACCAAGCAAGGGGATGATATCCAATTAGAAAGGAGGAAGAGAGAGAGATCTAGGTGTGTAAAGAGCTTGTTTGCATGCAAGGAGGAAGGTATGTACGGCTTAGGGTTGGAGAGAGAGAAAGGAAGGGAGAGGTGTCTAGCCATGCATGCCATGTGTCCAAGGTCAAAACATCTCATCCATGCAAGCATCTCAACCATGTTGTTCATAACCCAAACAAACACAACAAGAAAACTTGTTGATCAATATGATCATAAAACCAAACAACCACATAAAAATCTTAGCAACTAAGATGACCAGAAAATCAATTGGCTGCCAACCCTAGAGACTACATGACACCTTAGCGACCGCCAACCCTAGAGACCACATGAAACCTTAGCGGCTACCAACACTAGGAATGTTTGTGACTAAGATGAGGCAGAAGTCTCATCAATCGCCAACACTAGGTGGATTATTGGGCCCAAGGTCAACGATTGAGTTAGGGTATCAAAGAGAACAAATCCCTAATCTCAACACAAGGTTAGATGTCATCGCTCAAACCAAGATGTAACAAGGTGTCCCAAAGAACAAAAATATCAAACATTATATGAAAACACTGTGAGGCACAACAAGCATGTGACAAATTGCAAGAAAACCCTAGATATGGTTAAATTTCATAAAAGCCCAAAATAAGCACATATATGTTGACTTGAAGGTTATACATTTTCCATATTTTAATAATGACTTAAACATTCCATTCATATGTATCTAATATGTTTGCTTAAGATTGATTTCAGGCTTTAGGTACATGAAAAGGATCAAATTACACAAGCCCTAGCTTGTCCAAGTTCAAGTCAAAAGCAATGCAAATGTGCTTTTTGGAAAATCACTCCAATCACCTTAGAATATTTTTGTAATCATTTGTATTGATGATATGACTTGTAACTAAGATGATAAAAAATCAGGGACACTTAATTCCAATGTTTGATCACCAAAATAATTTTAAAAAATTTGTCACAACAACTTTGTCGGTCGAGTTTGGATCTCAACCGACCAATGATGGATTTTTGGAAATGGATCTATCGGTCGAGTTGTACAATCATAGAACTCAACTGGCTGACTCACTGACTAAAACTAATTTTGACTCATCAGTCGAGTTTCCTAGGACAAACTTGACTAATAGTTTGAAAATTGGCTTTGTCGGTTAGTGGATCAGTCGAGTTATCTTTATTGAAACTTGATTGAATGTATTGTACAAAAAACACAGAAAAAGTGATTCCAACCGTTGGAGAGTTGTTAGAAATGAAAATTGGTCTGTTACAAGTTGTAAGATGGCTATTTTTCATTCTTAAGTTATCCCACACTCAAAGGAACACCCCCAGCTTTAAAAAGGACCTCTTGGAGTTCATTCCAAGGTTGCTCATTCATGTTATCCTTGGTCCTTGCCATAATTGAGTGTTATACAACCCTTTGAGCCCCTTTCTCTCTCTCTCTCATTTACAAAGCATTTTGTGATTATGAGTGAGTTAGGCATGTTGTAAGAGAGCTACCTCCATGTTACCTTGTAAATCTCTCATTCCTTCCTTCTTCCCAATCCCCTTTCTCAAAGAGAAAAGGTTGAAGTGATCTTCTATGAGTGAAGGAGGAGTTGTTGTTCTTCATCAAGGTCAAAGAAGGTGTGAAAATCTTCTCCAGATGAAGGATAAGGATAAGACAGAAGATTCAAGAAGAGTGGGTAATTCCTTCAAGTCCTAAGACTTAATGCAGGTGTGGGTAAGTCCTTTGTGAAGATTGAAGACATCTTGATCAAGTGGGTAAGTCCTTGTGTAGGTGAAAGACTCTTGTCTTGAATATGTAATCCTTGGATGTATGGTGGTCTTCTTGTATCTCTTATAATGGAATATAAGTATACATGGGTTGCAAAGTCCTATAGGTTGACCTCTCTAGGTAGTGGATTGACGGTCTCCTAGTTTGGACATTGGAACTACTCTAACCACCTTGTGTAAGTGTATGTTTCAATCTCTTTCATCCTTACTATGATTTTTTAGATAGAACTTCAAATTGAATTTTAGCATGTGGTTTCAATTGATATAATTTGAATATCTAACTATCCTTGTGAGAATTTTAAAGCTCTATTCACCCCCTCTAGAGCCCTTAGATCCAATAAGTGGTATCATAGCAAGGATCTTCTTCAAAAAATCTCCCATGAGACGAGAAGATGGGTGAGAACCTACTTGGTTCTCTCAACCTAGATGGAGGCTTCTCCATGTGCCCCTGGTCTTTGACGAAACCAACTTCCTCTATTGAAAGTGGTGGATATGGTTCTACATTCAAGGGATGAACTTTGATATGTGGAAGCTACAAGGAGCCAACCGGAGTTGTGTCAACATGGAATGAAGTTACCCTAAAGAATACTTAGCTTAATTCCAAAGCAATTAGCATTCTCTATGAAGCCCTCACTGCATCTGAGTTCAACCACATCTCCTTACGGGATACAACCTATGAGATATGGGACAAGTTGTGTATCACTTATGAAGGCACAAAGCAAGTGAAGGAGACAAAGATATACATGTTGAACAACCTTCTTGAGAACTTCAAGATGAGGAAGAAAGAAGGAGTTGTCGAGATGTACTCAAGGCTCAACATCATCATCAATGGCTTAGCTACTTTGGGACACACTTTGGATAGTGGAGCAATCAACTCAAAGATCTTGAGGTCTCTTCCAAAGAGATGGGAGTCAAAGGTGACATCCATTGAAGAAGTGAGAAGTCTTGGTGACATTCCAAACGAGGAGATTATTGGCAATCTACAAGCTCATGAGCCAAGACTTGACAATCAAGAAGAGGAAGCTAAGTAAGAAGAGAAGGAAGTAAGGAAGATCAAAGATAATTCCTTCAAAGCTCAAGTGGAGGCCCTCATCATTCAACAACAACTTGCTTGTCAGACCTCTCCCTCCTCCTCAAGTGAAGATGATGGCCCTAGTGAGCATGAAGCAAACTTCTCCAAGGGAAAGCACTTCAAAGGAAAGCAATCTTCTTCTTCTACTCCAAGGTGCTACAAGTGTGGTAAAAAAAGGACACTACAAGAGTGAATGTCCTAAGGCAAGAAAGTCACACCACAAGAGTAGCTCCAAGAAGGAGAAAGAGTACAAGAAAGATATAAAATGCAAGAGGAAGGATAAGAAGGAGAGGAGACACAAAGACGCATCTCATGCAACTTGGGAAGGATCATCCTCTAGTAGATCAAGTTTTAATAAAGATGGAGAGTGCCACCTTGCATTCATGGTCTCTACTAGTGAAGAAATTTGTGATGTAAGTGAGGTAAGATTGCATGAGTTAGATAAAGAAACTCTTATTGAAATGATTATTACTACTCATTTTTCTTATTCCGAATGTAAATCTAAAAAGAAGAGATTACGTAAAATTATTGATGATTTGTGTGTCAAACATAATATTATTGAGCAAAATGAGAAAATTCATCTTGAGAGCATTGATAACTTACAAGGCCAATTTCTTGATCTTGAGCTCCAATACAATTGAGTTGAGGTAGAGAATGGTGTCTACCTTAAGAACATTGAATCTCTGAAGGAAGACAACCAAAAGTGCCTAAATGAGCTTGAGATACTTAAAACTGAAAATGTTGAACTTAAGCTTATTTTTTATGCTTGTAGAGATGACAGGGATGTTTATCTAAAAAAAACAATTGCTAAAATCTAAAAATGCTAGGTTGCTTGGTCAAGTAAATAATTTATCTTCCAGATTTATTTTTCCTAGTAATGATGTTGCTTCCATTACTCTTGAAAAGGACTCTTATTTGACTAAATCCCTTTGTTTAGAGGTTGACCTTATTCATGCTAGAGATGATCTTTCTAGTTTGTCTTCTATTGTTATATCTCTTACTGATGACAATCATAGACTTAGAGCCTCTCTACAAAAATTCCTCAAAGGGAAAAAATCCCTAAATGAAATCCTTGACCATTCTACCAAACAAAGTGGTGCTAGTGGTTTGGGATTTTTAGGGGGAGCACCTAAGGGAAAGAATAAGAACAAAGGTAAGAAAAAGAATAAGGAAACTCCCTTTTTCATTAGAGAGTCTTCTAGCACTAAGAATCATATGATTTGCCCTCATTGTAAAAGTGATGATCATTATTCTACTTTATCCTTACAATCCTAAGGGGACCAACCCAAAGATGAAATGGGTCCCCAAGCTAACTCTGGATCCCAAAGTTTGAGTTGGGAACTGACACTCTCCTTTCTTGTAGGAAAAAGGAAAATGGATTGTTGATAGTGGTTGCACTAAGTATATGACATGTGATATAAGTCATTTCAACAATTTCACAAAGAAGAAAGGAGGATCGGTTACTTTCGGGGACAACAAGAAAGGTAAGGTAAAAGGTGAAGGTGATTTAGGTGAATCCTTGTGCATCAAGAATGTTCTTTTTGTGGATGGCCTACATCACAATTTAATAAATGCAATCAATTATGTGACAATGGTTACCTTGTGTTATTTACTTGTTTTGAATGCTTGCTTCTAGATTCCCTCACTTATCATGTCATATATAAAGGAACTAGAAATGGTAATCTTTATGTAATTGTGCTTGACTCTATTAAGCCTATTGTTGGTAGATTCCTTGTAGTCAATTTGAATGATATTTCTCTTTGGCATTGTCAGCTTGGTCATGTAAATATGCATCAATTGAAGAAGTTGAGCAAAAAGGACTTGGTCAAGAGACTTCCAAAATTGGATTTTGAAAAGGATGAGGAATGCCAACCTTGTACCCAAGGAAAAAAAATCAAGTCCTCCTTCAAATACAAAGGAGTCTTTAGAACCAAGAGAGCTCTTAAACTTACCCATATTGATCTATTTGGACCTATGGGAACTCAATCGCTTTGTGGTTCGAAGTATTTTCTTATTATTGTTGATGAATTTCTCTCGATATATTTGGACTTTCTTTCTCATTTCTAAGAGCAATACACTTTATGTTTTCTCTAGTTTTATAAATGAGTTGAGAATGAAGCTTCTTTTTGAATTGTTTCCATCCGTAGTGATCATGGGGGAGAATTTGAAAGTGATCTTTTTGAACACTTTTGTGAAGAATCCAACTTTGCACATAACTTCTCTTCACCTCGAACACCTCAACAAAATGGGGTTGTAGAGAGTAAGAACATGTTACTACGGGAAATGGCTAGGACCATGCTTTTAGAGTATGACACTCCAAAGAAGTTTTGGGATGAAGTCGTTAGTACCTCATGTTTTGTGCAAAATGGGGTTTTCACACATCCTTTTTTGAAGAACCCCCTATGAGCTATGGTGTGGCCTTCTATTGAGTACTTTCATGCTTTTAGATATCCTTGTTTTGTTTTGAACATGAAATATTATCTTGAAAAGTTTGATTCGAAACGTACAAGGCTTTCTTTCTTGGATATAGCACTACTGGGAAGGCTTATAGAGTGTTTAATATTGATCTATCTAAAGTAGAACAATCTATTAATGTCAAATTTATCAAGAATAACCCCTCTATTCCCAAATATATTGTTCCAAATGATGATGTTACAGGTGAGGTGATTCCTATCTTATAAGAACTCAACATCACCCAAAAGGGAAAAGAGGTGGCCACTCAAGAAGAAGAGAAAAATGAAGAGAAAAGGATCCAACTCCCCACTTTGCAAAGAATCATCCTAAAGAGTTGATCTTAGGTGACCCCTTTGAAAGAGTGAAGACACAGGCTGCATTCAACAAAGAACAAGCAAACAACACCTTCATCTCACAAATCGAACCAAAGAACGTCAAAGAAGATCTTGGGGATGATGAATGGATCCTATCCATGCAAGAAGAATTGGAGCAATTCTAGAAGAACAAAGTGTGGACTCTAGTGCCAAGACCATGTGGTATAAAGATCATTGGCACCAAGTGTGTCAACACTCGCATCCCACAATTACCACTAATCATGAGATTAGGGCATAAGTTTGAGGATTCACTAGTACATAACCGGCCTTTAGTGTCAGTTTTTAAGCGACACCTATGTGGGCGCCGCTAAAAGGCCAACCGTTACGTGTCGGTTCTCAAACCAATGCCACAACCCTTCGTGCGCCACCGAAAACGCGCCAGCAGGGGGTATAGGCGGTGGTTATTAGCTTAGAAACTGACGCCATATACCTTCGCGCCACAGAAAGGGCGCCATCTGGGGCACTATCGACGTCAGTTTATTAGTGATAACCGACGCCATCTCACCCGCTGCCACGGCCATGCTGACCAGCATTTCCGTGGTGTCTGTTCTGCTGCCACGGCCGTGCTGGCCAGCACGGCCATGGTGTCTGGCCTCATTAGGGAAATCGACGTCGGTTAATAGTAGGGCAACCGACACTGTAACCATATGTCGTCAGTTTTATACAAATAACCGATGCCTATTTTATGTCTGGTTCGCTGCCACGGTCGTGCTGGCCAGCACGGCCGTGGTGTCTGGCCTCATTAGGGAAATCGACGTCGGTTACTAGTAGGGCAACCGACATTGTAACCATATGTCGTCGATTTTATACAAATAACTGACACCTATTGTATGTTTTTTTTTATCAGTCAGTAGACCTGCTGTGGTTGGTCGCAGGATGAGAAACCTGCAGTTCAGTTATGAACTATAGGTTTTACGACATCCATTGATATCATCCAACAACATGCCACAAACCTGCAAAATTAACATGATGGACAATATTATATATATGTTATTCACACTCATGTATAAGAACATTTAATTCATATTATTTTTTCATCACACGCATGTAGAAACCAATAGCAACTTGCAGTTCCATTTATTTCATCTCTTTTCACATTCAGACACATGTAGAAACATTCATGTATTGATGATTTTCACACACATATGACAATTCATAAAAATTCATTCACATTCACACAAAATTAATTATGAGAACAAAGTTATTCTTCATTCATCATTGTCATCATTGTCAGCAAAATTATATTTAAAAATTCCCACTCTTTATAGGGCTTTTGCCCAATCTTCTCTTATAGCATCTAATTCATCTCTCGTATAGGGAGCATGTACATTGAAATGCTTTGCACCTATGTTGAAGTCCTCAGTTTTAAAGACCTAAAAAGAGAATAACGTATATACATAATTATAATAATATATAATAAGATTCATATATTTCATATTATCTAACGAGACTATGTATAATACATGTTGTATGTTATCGATTTCCAATACGCACTACTACAAAAACAGCATTCAGTGTCGCTTTTCTAGGCGTCGGTTATTTAGGAAAACTGACGCCTATAATATTAAACGTCGGTTATTTATGCAAACCGACGTCTATATTCGAAGACCAGCCAGACACGGGTACCGCTTTGTATTCAGCGTCGGCTGGTTATAACAGACTAACGCCTAAAATCGCCCACGAAATCCAATTTTTGAGCGAAAACATTTTAGGTCACCTACAGCGTCGGTTTTTTAACTATTCACCGACGCCTATTTAAAATGAAAATTTGCGCAAAAAGTCCCACTTTTAGTGTCAGTTATCCTTAGATAACAGACGCTGATAATGGTTCCCGCCAAATAATTTAGGGTAAAGGTTGTCTAGTTGGGCATCGGTGTTTTACTATCAACTGATGCTAAATCATAATACGCGTCGGTTTTGTAGATAACCGACGTCGTTGATCAACTTAATAGAGGCACGATCACCCGGATCTCCCCCTTTCTTCCTGTTTCATCGATTCTCCTGTGCGCTGCTTGTCGCTGCTCTCCCAAAATCGCCACCTGGTGCCTGCTGCTTCTCGCTCGCCGTCGACGCTCCCTGCTGCTGCTTTGCGTCGCCGCCGCCGCCCGCCGCCTTCCTCCTTGCGTCGCCGCCACGCCGCCTTCCTCCTTGCTACGGCGCGCTCCTTCCTCCCTGCTCACGCCCTACTGTGGTGCTGTCTTCTTCCTTGCCGCCACTCGCTGATTGCTGCTCTGCTCTCCAGGTATTAGTCGTAAAGACTAGTTAGTGTTCTACTTCTTTCATTGAGAAGAATGGCCTACCACGGCCGTGCTACCCAGCATGGCCGTGGTAGGCCAACACAGCCACGGTCGTGTTTGCTGTTGGTAAAGATATGAACAAATCTATATGTAATGCTTTATGTAAATTCTAGGATACGAACAAATCTTTTGCTTGCATATATTTGTGCTTCTAATCCTAATGCTTGACCTAATTCAGTAAATTTTGATGCATGTTGAAATAAGATTTAAACTTGTCCATTCTAGCATCCTAATTTGATTTGATTAAACCCTAACATCAATTGTGATGAAACCCTAACATGTACATATCTATTATTGTGTTTGTTGGCCTAGAAACCCGTCCAAGATTTACTCATTAAGAGTAAATCTTGGATAGTCCCCGGTTTGGGACTGTTCTTGAACACCTAATCTCACTTAGGATGTAAGTGTATAATGTGTATTGGGTTTTCGAGAAAATTTCGGCAGCATTTCCCCGTTTGTTCTCTAAGTACATATGTACTTAGAGAACAGCGGGGAAATGCTGCCGAAATTTTCTCGAAAACCCAATACACATTATACACTTACTAGTGAGATTAGGTGTTCAAGGATGGGATAGGTGGTACACATTTATTATATATAAGAATGACATCACATGTGTTTGTTGGCCTAGAAACCCGTCCAAGATTTACTCATTAGGAGTAAATCTTGGATAGTCCCCGGTTTGGTACTGTAATAGGAGTAAATCTTGGGTAGGATGTAAGTGTATACCCTAATCTTGTCCTAATATATACTTGTTTTCTCCTTGATCATAGAATAGATAGATCATGGATGTCCATTAGCAATCGCTGCACCCTAGAGTTTATATCTGGTCTTGATCAGTTTATTAGATTTGTCGAGGAACATAGGAAAAAACCTACATATAGGTTCTACTGTCCATGTAGGCATTGCGGTAATAACTTGAAAGTCAGCACTGGTGAGGAAATCAAAAGTCATGTCATGTGCAATGGGATTGTACAAGGCTATATAGAATGGCACTGGAATGGAGAGATTTCAAACTCAAAACCAGTAGATGTCGATAGCAGTGCTTGGGTGGAAGAAGAAATTGCCTCTGATGACGTAGATGTGAACGAACCAGTTCCAGTAGACATCGTTGATGCGATGTTGGATAGTTGTAGGGTAGAGCACACCAATCCACCTCCTATCTTTAGAAACATTGTGCATGATGCTGAGATACCGTTATACACAGGCTGTGCTAAGTTTACGAAGTTTAGCGCTGTGTTGAGATTGTATAAGTTGAAAGCTAACAATAGATGGAGCGACAAAAGCTTCACTTCATTGTTGACTTTATTGAAAGAAATGCTTCCTGAAGGAAACGAGTTGTCAATCTCAACATACCGTGTAAAGAAAATATTGTGCCCAATGGGAATGGAGGCCGAGAAGATACACGCATGCCCGAATGATTGTGTATTATTTCAAAAGGACTATGTAGATTTGAAAGATTGTCCAAAATGTGGTGCGTCACGGTATAAATTGACGACTTCGGGGGAGTCTAAAACTGGTTCTCCTTCCAAGGTGTTGTGGTATCTACCTATAATATCACGGTTTCAACGCTTGTTTGCAAATCCGAAAGATGCGAAGAATTTGAGGTGGCATGCAGATGTTAAGAAAAATAATGATGGGATCCTACGACATGCGTCTGATTCCCTACAGTGGAAGAAGATTGATCTATTGTACCCCGAATTTGGTGAAGAAGATAAGATTCTAAGACTTGGGCTTTGTACAGATGGGATGAATCCGTACGGGATATTGAGCAGCCAACATAGCACTTGGCTAGTCATGCTTGTTATATACAATCTTCCTCCCTGGCTGTGTATGAAAAATAAGTATGTTATGTTGTCGTTGTTGATATCGGGCCCTAAACAACCCAGAAATGATATCGATGTTTATCTTGAACCTCTAATTGATGACTTAAAGAAACTTTGGGCTGAAGGTGTGATGACCTATGATGCTTCAGGAAGAGAGACATTTCGTTTGCACGATATGTTGTTTTGCACTATTAATGACTTTCCACCATATGGGAATTTGTCTGGATATAGTGTCAAAGGAGCTAAAGTGTATCCTATATGTGAAGAAAACACTGATTCAATAAGACTAAAACATGGCGGCAAGACTGTATATCTTGGTCATCGAAGGTTTCTTTCAAAATTCCATCCGTATCGTAGGAAGCGCAAAGCATTCAATGGATGGAATGATGAACGGAGTGCACCAAAACCTATACCAGGGGATGTTGTTTATGAAAGAGTAAAAGACATTGTCAATGAATTTGGTAAGAAATCACAATGTCGTATGGCCACACGGAGTGACAATTCTTCATTCAAGAAGAAGTCAATATTTTGGGATCTTCCTTATTGGAGTTCTTTGACAGTCATGCATTGTATCGATGTAATGCACATTGAGAAAAATGTATGTGATAGCATCATTGGTACTCTGTTAAATATACCAGGTAAGACTAAAGATGGGATAAAATCCAGACTGGACCTACGTGAAATGGGAATAAGGTCAAAATTAACAGAATTACGTGAAATGGGTAATAAAAGAACATACTTACCTCCCGCTTGTTACACGTTGTCTAGAAAGGAGAAGAAAGCTTTTTATGAATGCTTGGTAAATGTTAAAGTGCCACATGGTTACTCATCCAACATCCGTAGATTGGTATCAATGAAAGATCTGAAGTTGATAGGTCTTAAATCTCATGATTGTCACACTCTAATGCAACAAATATTGCCCATGGCAATTCGATCTATATTGCCGAAGCATGTAAGGTTTGCAATCACCAGACTTTTTTTCTTTTTCAACAGTCTATGCAGCAAAGTTATTGACCCTGATACTCTCGATAATTTGCAAAGAGAAGTGGTTGTTACCATACGGCATGTTTGATGATTAGGTCCATAAATCACATCACATAGTAGGCACATGCCCAGCCGTTGTCTTGTGTAGCACACTATAAATTGAAACATACAAAATATTCAAAAATACAAATAAGCACAGTTCACATAAATAATATATACATTGGAGTCGGGAAATTACTTTCACATTCTCCCAAATGAGTGTCAGATTTTTTTTCCTGGGGACCTTTCCTCCAGCTTTTTTGTACTCTTATAAAGCCTTATATATGTTAATGTAACACATTAAATTGCATAATTAAATAGTAATGCAGTAACATATGTTAACATATATAAAAACATAAAATATTTCTCATGAGAATAATGGCCTTTTAATTGCATGTCCATATAATACATCCAACTCACTCCCCGCAGGATCTAGATAATAGACGGTGAATGTCTTGGGGCTAATAACTAATAACTCCCAATGCTTAGCACTACAGGTAAGAAAGTAGAACATTAATAACTCAATATCCGTAATAAAAATGTAATTTGCTTAAGTCCAAATTACAAGGAAAGTAAACTTACTCGACATTGAATGGAGCTATTATCACCGTCTTATTATTTTTACCAAAATATTCAAAAGCATCACAGTAGTATGAAGTAACTGAATACGGGTCTGTATCTACAAGACTAATCAAAGATGGAACCAAAAATCCCACATGGGAAAACCCAAAATCTATACATGTCTTGTGTAAGTGGCTACAAAACATGTATTACGTATGCATTAATATATAAGAAACCAGATTGTCGTATATAAAACAAGGTATATGGATGTATAAACCAGATTGTTGTATGCATTAATCTCACCATATCCACAGCTCTATCATAGATGTGTTCAGCCATTCATAACTACACAACTCCAAAATATCTTGTATAAATATATTATTTCCAAATGTTTGACATGCATTAATACGTATCCAGAACTTCTATTACGTATGCATTAATATGTATGCTAAACTTGTATAAATAGATTGTTATCGTATGATTTACCTACAGCATTCTCCGGAATAGTAACATTTATAGGGCAATTTGGATTATGTTCGCCGATCCATACTGCCACACTCCTACAATTAGGACCTATCGAGGCGTGTAGGTCCCCTGGAAGCCAACTTGATAGTCGAGGAGGTGGAGGCCGAGATGTAGCGGGTCTCGTCTTTTTGCCATGTATATATAATTTCATATCAATTGACTCATATATATATACACACTAACAAATTAAAGTAATGAAAATTTATCATACAATATCAGTATAGAGGACATCCGCTTTGGGCCACAGTATCACTCCACCTACTGCCTCACTAAGTGTTTCAGCATCTGGGTGTGCATGAGGCAGTGTAAGATTCATCCAGCCAGTGGGTATATGTATCGGGCTCACACGTACCATGCCATCTGGTACTGGGCTCCCATGAAACATGCACCCTTTAAGGGGTGGGTAAGCCGATGCCTCTGCAACGATATATCCTTCACTTTTTAGTCGGCATGGCTTCAACCCCTACAAATTTACGTAAAGAATGTTATATGCATATATACACAAACATATCATCTTGAACAGACTAGCTATTATATATGCCATAAAAATACTTACAGAGGACGTGCTAGGTTGTGGGTCTATAGGATTACTCCCAACCTCTACAGTACGAGCAGTAGGAGAAGAGAGGTCCGCCACAGGTACTGTCTGAGTGGCAATTTGAGACGCATGCCACTTGTTAATTGCTTCCTGGAGTCTTTTATCAACTACTTCCTCGACTCTCCTATCAATTAAGGAATCTACCTTTACATGGATAAAAGAAATGCTAGTTTCTGATTATTGAATTCCCTTTCGCAATAACGTTCTAAAATAAGAATAAGTTACCTCGGCTTGTGAAAGTCCCGCTTTTGGGATAGGTTTGCGCTGGGATGGCCCAAAGAACGCTTTGATGCCCACACCAGTGTTTGCACCCCTTACACGTCCAGGATGCTCTGGGTTACCCAGAGCAACTGTAAGTTCATCCCTTGTGCCCTGAGGGATGAATTTGCCTTCCTTCCTCTGCTCGTGCAGCTCCCGCTAATCACCATCAACAAAAATTCGTAAGTAAACATAACAATAATCAATATTGATAGATTGCTCTAAGAGTTAATTTTTACCATTTTTGCAGCCGCCTCAGCGGTTGCGGGCTTTAGTATCTCTCCCTTCTTGTTTTGCCTCCCAGCTATCCACATAGCATGGCGAGGCAGATGTGCGGGAGCAGTAGTAGAGGACTATGCAGTCTCCTGAGTAGCAGTAGGCTGAGTAGACTCAGCCTGTAGTCTTTGGTGAATGCCTGTATATCCTCTTGGACCCATTGTGTGGTCGTGCACATTCAATGCATGCCTTGCTCATTGAGCATCACTGATAGCCTAGTTAGTTAGCACATTGATTTGGTTAGTAACACTAAAGGTTAATCTTGAATAGGTGAATACATAAAAACATATATTAATTAAATTGGGAGTGGCGCTTAATACCTTGAATTCATCTGTTTTTCTTTGGGTAACAAACTCCTCCCAATCTTTGGGGTCCAAGTAGTTCCATTGTTGTGTGGCTTCCTTCTTCCTATATTTATTTTTCAAAAAGAATACAAACAAAAATTATTAGTGTAGAGTTAGTGAAATATTGATCAATGTCTAGAATTGGAATCAATCAAGAACCTATTCTCAACATCATGTATGTAATCTCACATGAGATTGGTCCTATAGTTCCTTAGGACCCTCCCACAACGTTGCATCACACATTTACGATGCAGCTTTTCATCCAGATCAAATATGCTCTACAAATTAAATAGAATTGCTATTAACTAGTATCCTAAAAATTAGTAATCTACACAAATAGAATTACAAATAATAATAACTCACGCATAGTTCCTTCCATATGTGGTCTTTCTTCCCCTTAGGAACTTTATGCCATGATTCTAGGATAGGACTGCAATGGCTGTGAGTAAGAACCCCAAGATATGAAACAAATGAGTTGTGGTTCACTCCATATGGATTTCCTGCCTGATCGAAATCCACAGCCAATTTGGGTCCATTGCCCCTTTGATGTATTAACTTGTTCATCATTGTGATGCCCCTCACTTTCTCAATTTTCTTTTGTTGCTCATCAAGTGCTGTAATTTCTTCAGGGGGTACATCACCAACCTAAAATTTGATTAAAAAAACACACTTACATAATATAATTATAAATGAACATATAGATAGAAACCTCAGGGATATATTCTTAAAACTTACATTGTCAGGCGGTGCAAGCACGTCCTCACCCTCACGATGATCATCAGCACGGTCATCATGGGAATGCTCAGCCATCTGAAAGTTCACATTCAAATTATAAATTTCACATTGTAAAGTAACACTAATTGTAAAGTTCACATTGTAAAGTACACATTCACATTGTAAAGTAATTCACATTGTAAAGTTCACATTCACATTGTAAAGTAATTCGCATTGTAAAGTCCACATTCACATTGTAAAGTTCACATTTAGAAAAATAAAACATAATAAAAATATAAACATCCATGCCTCTAATATTGTGATCTTTTATCAATTAACAATCCTTCATTATGATCCCCGCAAACATACAAGTCATTGTGATCCCCAGCTTCAATGTTTGGTGGTGTTGGAAACCCAACTGAGAATGGACTAGAGTCATCATACTTATCATAGTACTCTTCTTCATCTATAGGTTCTTCAATGAACTATCTTTTACCATGAAGAACAACCGACCATTTATCATTTGCAGGATCATCGATATAAAATACTTGTTTCGCATGTGATGCCAATATGAATGGTTCACCCTTCTCACCAATCTTTTCAAAGTTGACTAACGTGAAACCCAATTCATCCACTATAACTCATTTGTTGTTGTCAACCCAATTACATTTAAAGAGTGGAATTCTAAAATCTACATAGTCAAACTCCCATATGTCTTTAATGACACTGTAATATGACATTTTAGCTTCACATGGACTTTTATCCTTTGTACTTGCAAAAAACAATGAAGACGCTTGAAGGGTGACCCCACTATTTTGGACGACACTCTTATCATCTTGACACTTTGTGTAATATGAGAAACCATTTATGTCAAACCCTTCATAAGACATAACATTCAATTTTGGTTTAAAGGCGAGGCATTTGATGGTTTCAGTAAGATTGTCTGGTGTTTGAGATAGTTGATGTAAGACTTTATCTTCAAACCACTTAATAAATGTCTTGTTATGCTCTCTAGCAAGCCACATTGTATTGGCTCGAGGATATTGTCTCTTGATGAAATTGGTATGTTCCTCGATATAAACACTCACTTCGTTCATGTTGTGTAAAATATACAAGTGACCTTGCTCCAACTACTCATGGTTGATTACTTTCACCCATGTAAAATATACAATCTCAACACAGCGCTAAGATTTGTAAACTTACAACCTGTGTATAACGGTATCTCAGCATCCTGCACAATGTTTCTAAACATGGGAGGTGGATCAGTTTTGGTGTGCTCTACCCCACAACTATCCAGCATCGCATCAACAATGTCTACTGGAACTGATTCGTTCACATCTACATTATCGAAGGCAATTTCTTCTTCCACACACGCACTGCTAGCATCCACTGGTTTCGGGTTTGAAATCTCTCCATGCCAGTGCCATTCTGTATAGCCTTGTACAATCCCGTTGCACATGACATGAGTTCTGATTTTGTCACCAGTACTGACTTTCAAGTTGTTACCGCAATGCCTACATGGACAGTAGAACCTATCTCCAGGTTGTTTCCAATGTTCCTCGACAAATCTAATAAACTGGTCAAGACTAGAAATAAACTCTGGGGTGCAACGATTGCGAATGGACATCCATGATCTATCCATTCTATGATCAAAGAGAAAATAAGTATATATTACAACAAGATTAGGGTCTAGGGTAAACAGATTAGAGTTTATGGTTAAAACTTTAGGGTTTATACATGTGATGTCATTCTTATATATAATAAATGTGTACCACCTATCCCATTCTTGAACACCTAATCTCACTAGTAAGTGTTTAATGTGTATTGGGTTTTCAAGAAAATTTCGGCAGCATTTCCCTGTTGTTCTCCAAGTACATATGTACTTAGAGAACAAACGGGGAAATGCTACTGGAATTTTCTTGAAAACCAAATACACATTATACACTTACATCCTAAGTGAGATTAGGTGTTCAAGAACAATCCCAAACTGGGGACTATCCAAGATTTACTCCTAATGAGTAAATCTTGGATGGGTTTCTAGGCCAACATAATATAACACCAGTCCCTTGTTCACAAACTCATTCAACACACAATTTTCTTATAAAACACTTGTGGACAGCCATAACAACATATCAATGCTTCCTAAATTAATCAATGTATTATTTTATTATAACACAAATCGTGGTGGGTATAACATAGGAAAAAAACTCAACATGTCACAATAGAAACATGTCCTTAACCTGATATACAGATATTTGTAACAAAACTCGTGGTAGCTATACCATAGAAAATTAAGTAGCATGCCCAATATATAACAAAAGCAACATTTTTCCAGATTGTTATAACAAAAGCAACATTAAGGTTATTCATAACAACATATGTAGTGGAGGAAACTCGTGGATGAGTGATGGTTTAAAATCTTGGTCTAATCTTTGTGCAGGTCTGGATGTGATTTGACTAGGGGACAAACTGATATGTTTATAAGGTTGTGATTAGTTAACTAATATTTAAGACAAAAGCTGGATTGATTGATTATTTTGTGATTAATAAAAGGGTTGAATTAAATATTGATTATTCTAAAGTTGTGATTAATAAAAGGTTTGAACTACATTATCATATGAAAGTAACACAGGCCGGAATGAATTTCACCATTGCTACCTATCATTCAATGTCTTACTGCATCGCATTAAGCATTAACATATATGTTGAGGTCGCGTTAATCCACTTTTGGTGTTAATTAGAAGACCCACATGTAACATCATTTAGAAGACCCATGTGTGAGTTAATTTTGACATTCAACATCAATGTATCTTTAACACGCATGTTTCAATGGTTCAAAGCACATAATCAAATCAAATTAGGATGCTAGAATGGACAAGTTTGAATCTTATTTCAACATGCATCAAAATTTAATGAATTAGGTCAAGCATTAGAATTAGACAAGTTAAAACAGTACATTATTACTAATCAGTAGATAAATGAATAAAAACCAGTAGATAATAAATACAAATCAATAGATAAGTAAATATAAATCAGTAGATACAAATCAGTAGATAAAATGAAGATATGTAACCTACCTAGTAGGGGAAGCAGAAGCTAGTTCCGGTGACCTCAGGCTCAAGCTCCGACGGTGCAATAGCTCCTCCGGTGACCTCAGGCTGGAGCTCCGACGGTGTGAGGAGCAGGGGGCAGAGGCTTGATCATGCGGTGGTGGCTAGACCACGGTCGTGCGGCAGGCGGGAGTAGGGCAGGCACAAGACCGGCAGCGGTAGAAGGAGCAGGAGCAGGAGCAGCGGCAGTAGCAGGAGTAGGAACTGTGGTGGTAGCAGGTAGAGGTGGTAGAAGGTGACGGCGGTAGGAGGCAAAGGTGGTAGCAGGATCGGTGACAGTGCATGCGACAGCAGGCGACGGCAGGAGCAGAACAAGTAGTGGCGGAATCGCAAATTGTCAGCCCTATGTTCTCGGCAATGAAATAGAGAGACAGGGGGAGAGTCTGGCTCAAGCGGGTGGTGTTAAGTTATACAATAGGTGTCAGTTATTTTAAAACCTGACACCTAAATTAAATAAGCGTCGGTTGTAACTAAAAACTGACGTTCAATTGGACAAAATTTACTGGCGGGAACCATTATCAACGTTAGTGACCCCAAGAAAACCGACGCCTATATTGGAACTTTGCACACAATTTTTGGATTCTTTAGGCGTCGGTTATGAAGTAAAACACCGAAACTGTATGTGACACTTTTGGGGCACTTTTTTGTCTCGAAAAATTGGATTTCACGGGCTATTTTAGGCGTTGTTTTATTTTCTTCAGCCGACGCTGAATTAAAAGCGATACCCGTGTCTGGATGGTCTTCAAACATAGACGTCGGTGTTCATTAAAAGCTGACGTTGAAGGTTTCCAGCGTTAGTTTTTGTAAATAACTGACGCCTCTAAAAGCGACATTGAATGTTGTTTCTGTAGTACTGATTATACTTAATACAAAGTTCACTCCCTTACTTTTTTTCATTTTTTTCATTTCAAACTCTTTGTTTTCTCGCATCCAAACACATAAACAAACATTACAAGAGAATTAAACTTTTATTACTATAATATGATTTCAACATTAATGATACTCATCCATACATTCATTTTGTTTCTCACACTTCCATGTACATACGACATGACAATCAGATACATTCTGTCTTATTAAGGAAACAAAGATACAAAACATCATTTACAAATCTCTCACATCTATACAAGGACCTAGAGTGACAGGGACCAACTAAACTTAACTAATCTCATACTTAACTCATGTGGTAGATCTACTCAGATACTTTGACCTTCTTCAAGTCCACGTGGTTTCCATAAAAATTGTGAGTAGAGGGGTGAGCCTACTCGCTCAATGAATGAGTACTTCAAAGAAACAGTTTAAAGCACTTATATAATTATAGATATATTGTCGAGAAACTGATATCAACTATAACAACAGTAAGCTTTAAAGAGATTAATCATTCACAAATATAAATATGGCACAATACTCTAGACATCTACAAGAGTGAATCAATATATGAACATGCTTGATTGATTATAAAGAGAACTAATAACTCAGAAACCTACAAAGAATAATTGAATAACTGGGCACACTTGTTTAACCTCTCATTCATCTTATTATTCCATAAAACCACATGAGGTGTACCACAACATGTGAAAGAATTGTAGCAAGCTATGATCTCACTGTATAAGGCTTAGAAGCATGCTTGGGTTCCTAAGCCTATCTCTTGAGTAAGGTCCCGTCTATAGCGGGCCTCGGCACATCTGCCTCTTAGATGCTAATGGGAGCGGTCAGATATCTCAGAATCCACCTCTCAACCTGGGTACTCAAGCGGTGAGTCAAATCCCTCAGGCTTATTATGCATTAGTGGACCTACTGACCACTGATCACTCAACATGTAACACAGGTACCACCAGCATCCCTGGTTGGTGTTGGGTACCACACAATTGTAAGGAGTCTGCCATACTGGTCAAGACCCCCGCACCCTACTGGTGCGCTCCGGCTTACCTCGATCTGGACTACCTCCAGTCAGGAAACCATTTCCTCCTCATAGCGCAGGCCTCATCCTGTGAGGATTATATAGTGTTCAGGGCATCTACATGTCTAATTCACAATTCAATCATCACATCAACATATCTTTGTTTAGCTTTATAAATTTTTCATTTCATAAACCATCTGATAACATTTACCACAACTGAACTGTTAAGCATCACCACATCTCAAACTGAGAAACATTGATATCACAATACTAGTTTCATTGAATATCCTATCATTAGGGTTTCATTTACCTCATTCACTTATCACATAACTCGCATAAGGATTGAATACATCATAACATCATTCAATAAGAATTTCTCTCAGTAGTTTACATATAATCGAATATATGTATAAAACCCTATAATGAACTGAACTAGGGTTTCCACGCCATTTACTAAAACATCATACATCAAGAATAACATTAAATCAAGTTGTCTATTTGCAAACCTCCAACTTTCCATTCATTTAGGGTTTCACCCTCTTACTGATATATCAAGCAAACATTAATATCATCAAATGAAATCCATGATGTTATCTGACATATTTGTAATACGCATACAAATAAAACTATCATTCATAACCAAGGATATTCAACTAGGCAAACTTCTTTATTCAGTTATACAACAATTTCAGTCATAGTCGAAAATATTAGATTTTAGTTTACTCTTATAATCTCTAAAAATACTTCAATAATTATCATTTATATGGATTGTACCCATTTCTAATAAGAATTCATCATCTGAAATTCATCACAATAGATAAATAATCCATTTCATATGAACTTATAAAAGCTAGATCAAAAAGACCATTTAGGGTTTGTACTTGCATACTAAGCTATTTAAAATTATTGATGATTTAATTTATTTTCGTGCAATCTACTGTTTAAAGGAAGTGCCCACTCACCCTAAGGTGTGAAAACACCTTAAAAACGCAATCCATCTCTAAAAATCTTGAATTCATAGAAAGACCCTAGCAAATTAGTGGTTTCTTCTCTCTTTCAGCCATAAAGAAGGTCTATTGTAGGTAGAAGACAAAGATCAGAGGTTAACCCAAACCTCAAATTTGTTGGATCAGAGATTCTGAGCAAGGAGAAATGAAGAGAAGGAAGAATCAATGGTTAAAACTACTTACCAAATCGAATATACAACAACTCATTTGGATTTCCACCATTCTTCACGTTCTTCCCCAAAAATCACCCCAGAAATCGCCCTATAGATCTCCCTATTATTGATCAAGGTATCTGGATGATAGAGGATCGAATGGCGGTTCCAACGCACTTTGTTTCGTTGAAAACGAATAAGTATTGCTCGAGATATGATCGTTTTATGATTGACTGTTCTGAGTGACGTCGGTCGTGGTCACAGTGTCGACGCAGTGTCGCGGGTCGTGGTACTAGCATCACGGGTCATGGTGTCGATACAGCATCACGGGTCACGGTGTCGACACAGCTTCGGCCGCGGTATCGGCCGCAGTCGCGATGCTCTGTATATGTTTATTAAAAAGGACATAACTCTCTTATTTTAATTCTAATTTGGTTCATTATTTTTTTGTTGGATTCATAATTGAATTCTATACAATCTTACAATATTATTTTGATAAAATTCTCAGAGTAAAAATTATTTATTAATTATTTTCTTCAAAGTCATTAACTCTTTTCTTGCATACATGTATGGGTTAATGCTATGTTAATTCCAACACGGATCTTTATAGTATGATTAAGTCATGATTATGAGTTGCCCAAATAAGTATTTAAGGTTACCAAAGTTAAGACAAAGCACAATATAGAATATTATTAACAAAAGTATGCCAAACATTAAGATTATCTTTAAACTCTAGGATTACCAGCAAAGCTAGGAACGGGTTGTAACAAAGTGGGTCTACCACAATAAGCTAGATGAAAGAGACAAGTTGGTAAGAAACAAAGTAAGGTTAGTGGCCCAAGGCTACAATCAGTAGGAAGGTATGATTTTGATGAAACATATGCACCTATAGATATACTTGAGTCCATTTGTATGTTTCTTGCTTTTGCTAGTTACAAAAACTTTCTTCTTTATCAAATGTATGTTAAAAGTGTATTTTTGAATGGTACAATTGAGGAGGAAGTGTATGTTGCACAACCTCTGGGCTTTGAACATGATAATTTACCTAACCATGTTTATCTATTGCAAAAATCTCTCTATGGACTAAAACAAGCACCTCGAGCTTGGTATGAGAAATCAAAGAACTTTTTGTTAGGTCATGGGTATATCATGGGCAAAGTGGATTCGACCTTATTTGTTAAACATACTTTTAACAATTTTCTTATCATTCAAATTTATGTTGATGATATCATTTTTGGTGGAACTAATCTTGATCTTTGCAAGGAGTTTAGGGACCTTATGCAAAGTGAGTTCGAGATGATCATGATGGGTGAGCTTACATTCTTCCTCGACTTTCAAATCAAGCAAACTAAAGATGGAAACTTCATCAACCAAGGCAAGTACACAAGTGAGATACTTAAGTGCTTTGGGATGGAGAAAACCAAGATGATGGGTACACACCCATGTCTAACACTGCCAAACTTGATAAAGATGAAGAAGGTGAGAAAGTGGATGAGAATCTCTATAGAGGTATGATTGGAAGTTTACTTTATTTGACTACCTCTAGACCCAAAATAATGCTTAGTGTTGTCTTGTGTGCTCGCTTTCAATCAAATTCCAAGAAATCACATCTTATAGTTGTTAATAGGATTTTAAGGTACTTAACCAAAAATCCAAATTTTGGACTATGGTTTCCCAAGTCAAGGGACTTTACTCTTATGGCTTATAGTGATGCAGATTAATGAGGATGTTTGATTGATAGAAAGTGCACAAGTGGCACTTGCTTCCTCCTAGGGCCATGCTCGGCATCTTGGTTCTTCAAGAAACAAAGCATAATGTCTTTATCAACTACTGAGGCTGAATACATTACAGTTGGGAGTTGTTGTGCCTAGGTCCTATGGATGAAACAAATGTTCCAAGACTTTAACATTTATTTTGATGTTTCTACTATTTATTGTGATACTACTAGTGTAATCAATTTTCTCTTACAATCCTATATTGCATAGTAGAGACAATCATTTAGAGTTTTGTCATCATTTTTTTCATGATCACATTGCCAAAAAGGATATTTATATCACGCATGAGGACACGGAAAATCAATTGGTAGACATTTTACTAAACCTCTAGCTAGAGAGAAATTTAATTTTATTAGATCTAAACTGCTCATAACTGCTTTAGATGAATTTGATATGCCTTCGAGTTAGTTTTTATCTAGCCTATATGCTTAGCTCATGTCTTGATCATCCTTGCTTACTAAAGGACTAAATTTTCACGTTCTTATTCCTTAATTTTCACTTGTTTTGGGTTTTTTTTGCAAACACTTATTTTATCACCAAATAGTACCCAATGATGAGTGATACGTTCCTAAGTATGTTTAAAATGCAAAATGGACTAGAAAGATAATTTTAATTAACACTCAAATGGCTAGAAATTAAGATTTCTAATGATGGTTCATGTTGACCATCGGTCGAGTTTCCAACTCGACCGATCCCTGGACGAGGGCTTTTGTAAAAGGCCATTCAATCGAGTTTCCATCTCACAAAACTCGACCGATGGCTGGGCTGGAGCAAAACTTAAGTATGGGTCGGCTGACTTTTCTCCCTCTCAATCAGAGAAAAATCGACCAATTCCCTCTCCAGCTCCCTCAAACTCTAAACCCTAGCCCCGACCATCCCTTTCCTAGCCCTAGCCAGCACTTGCATGACCTTCCTAGCTCTCTTGCATATCAGCCCTAGGTGTTTGGTTGTTTTTTAGTGGTGTTTTCCTTGTCTTTGACCTCTCAATATCCTTCTTTTCACCTCCATGGCTTCTAATAGGAGAAAGAGAACTGCCCCTTCCAGAGCACCATCCTGCTCCTCCAACTCTCACCTCATTCCCTTCTATGATACCTTCTTTGTCTCCAATTAAGATCTAAATAGGTACAAGGAACTCCTTCTTAGGAACCCCCCCCCTTCCCTTTCTGTGCCTTGTTGGAGCCTCGTTCGCGTAGACAAAAGGTCATAGATGAGGTAGCCTAGCTTTTGTATGACCACCACCTCTCTACCCTGAGTGTCGAATGCCAGTGCTATAACAACTCCATCACAAGCACTAAGGTAGTTCATGAATTTTATGCAAATTTGTCATGGAATTATGAGACTCTTGTACCCCCACCTAATACTCAAGTCATCTTACTTCCATGATTGTCAGTAAGAAGTTCAAGATCTCAGAAGATACCTTGAATATCTTTTTCTCTAGTACTGAGGTCATCAACACGTGGAGGAAGGATTACCTTGAGTATTTTGACCTCCTAGATCCTGAGGCCTTCTATAAAAAATATGATATCACTCTCCCTGAAATACATAAATTCTTAAAGAAGCCTTTGTTTCCCTATAGGAAGAAGTCCATCCTACCCTCCTCAGCCTTAGACCTAAAAAACATCATTCTCACTCTAGCAGTCAACTGCAATATTCATCCCAAGAAAAATCAAACTAAATATGGAGAGAATACCGCAGTGATTATGTTTTGCCTCCTGAAGAACATCAGAGTCAAGTGGTCTAGATTATTTCTCCACCACATGACCTACTTTGACTTCAGGAAGAACACCTGAGGTACCCACCCACCCTACCCAGCCTTGATATGTGGTCTATTTCAATATATCACTAGAAAGTCTCTTTTTCATGATCTTCATTATAAACTTGCTCGAAAAGGAGTTTGTATCAGTGAGACCACACTCAAAAAAATTGTGCCTCCATCCTCTTATACCACACTTGGAGCCTCCACCTCCATCCAGGCCTCAGCCGTCCCAACCTACCCGTGCCTCGTTCCATGTACCAAATGAAACCCTCTTGGGTTACATGATGCATCAACATATGTATGACCTTCAAGTTTAGGAGCATATGCATCAAGATCTATGTGCTATCATTTATGCCATGAACTTATCCTATACCCATCCTTATTCTGCCTACCAGCCCTATCTAGGTGGTGATTATGCATCCTATGCATATAATCACTTTTACCCAACCCCTTCACTTGTTGCTTCTGCTGCTACATCCTCTGTTGTTGGTGGATCTACCCCTGGATTTCTACCTCTCCATGTTGGTCCTATAGATACCTTGCATGTAAAACTTGGAACCTCTACTCCCACTTTTCCTCAAGCCCAAGAGTTGCATGACCTTGGTATGTCTTGGGCTGAGCATAATGCTTTGTGGCTCAGTCATGGTTCTGATCCTTCTGTCGATGAGGAGATGCCCAACCAGGTTGATGAGGAAGCTATTGTTGTTGCTATTGAGGAGGCATATGATGATGATGGTGAGGATGGTGAGGATGGCTCTGATGATGGCTTCGCTGGTGCATCTGGTGATGAAGGTGTTGATGCCTCTGCTGCGCCTTCAGATGGAGATGATGACTATAAGCCAGAAACTTTTGATGATGATGTGTATGATGATGACCCTATGGACTTAGATATCCTAAATGTTTATATGTTTTAGTTTTTAGTTTTTAGCTGTTGATCATATATATATCTTTCTAGACTATTTTTTACTAAAAACATCTGGGCACATTATCTGAGATGTATTGTTTTTATCATCATGTTGTTTTCATCATTTTGGCTTGTAGTTGTTTTGAGGACATGCCTTCAGTGTTGTAATCTTAATTATATGTGCACTTACTCTATGGTTGACTATATCTCGTGATTTGGTGGTATGTTACCCATATTTTGATTATGACATAGATTGTTTGTCTCTCTTCGTCTATGTTTGATGTGTGTTATGAGGATGCATGTTTTGTCTTGTGGATTGAATGTTTTGGTTGTGTTTGGAGAAGACCTAGCTTTGTACTCTTCTACACCCCCCTTACTTTTTTGTAATGCCAAAAGGGGGAGAGAAGTTCAGTGTTTTGAAGCTCAACCATATTGCTTTTATTGCCTATGTGATCCTTTTCTTGTCTAAATTTATGTTTTATCATGTTACTTGCTAAAGGACCATATAGTATACATGTTATATTGGTTTGTGTAGAAATACTAACTATGAAGATAAGAGTGAGAATACATTGAGGGGGAGCAATTCACATTGTTCAAATTATGAATCCCCTTGCAATTCACAAGGCTAAGGTATAACTTTTACCTATCCTTTTCAATATGTTGAGGAATGCTTTGTCATTGTCAAAAAGGGGGTTAATGTTGACTTAAAGGTTATATATTGTCCATATTTTAATAATTACATAACCATTCCATTCATATGTATTTAATATGTTTGCTTAAGATCGATTTCAGGCTTTAGGTACATGAAAAGGATCAAATTACACAAGCCCTAGCTTGTCCAAGTTCAAGTCAAAAGCAATGTAAATGTGTTATTTGGAAAGTCACTCCAAACCACCTTAGAATATTTTTGTAATCATTTGTATTTATGATATGACTTGTAACTAAGATGAGAAAAAAAAATCACAGACACTTAATTCCAATGTTTGATCACACTAAAATCATTTTGAAAAAAAATTCACAACAACTTTGTTGGTCGAGTTTGGATCTTGACCGATCAGTGATGGATTTTTAGGAATGGATCAATTGGACGAGTTGTACACTAATAGAACTCGACTGACCGACTCACTGACTAAAACTGATTTTGACTCATCGGTTAAGTTTCCTAGGACAAACTCGACTGATAGTTTGAAAACTGGCTATGTCAGTTAGTGGATCGGTCGAGTTATCTTTATTGAAACTCGATTGAATGTACTATACAAAAAATGTATAAAAAGTGATTCCAACCATTGGAGAGTTGTTAGAAATGAAAACAAATATGTTACAAGTTGTAAAATGACTATTTTTCATTCTTAAGTGATCCCATAGTCAAAGGAACACCCCCAACTATAAATAGGACCTCTTGGAGTTTATTCCAAGGTTGCTCATTCATTCTATCCTTGGTCCTTACTATAGTTGAGTGTGCTACAACCCTTTGAGCCCCTTTCTCTCTCTCTCATTTAAAAAGCATTTTGTGGTTATGAGTGAGTTAGACATGTTGTAAGAGAGCTACCTCCATGTTATCTTGTAAAGCTCTCATTCCTTCCATCTTCCCAATCCCCTTTCTTAAAGAGCAAAGGTTGAAGTGATCTTATCCGAATGAAGGAGGAGTTGAGGTTCTTCTTCAAGGTTGAAGAATGTGTGAAGATCTTCTCCAAGTGAAGGAGAAGGACAAGGCGGAAGATTCAAGAAGAGTAGGTAATTCCTTCAAGGCCAAAGACTTGATGCAAGTGTGGGTAAGTCCTTAGTGAAGGCTGAAGGCATATTGATCAAGTTGGTAAGTCCTTGTGAAGGTGAAAGACTCTTGTCTGAATAGGTAATTCGTTGGATGTATGGTGGTCTTCTTATATCTCTTATAATAGAATATAAGTATACATGGGTTGCAAAGCCCTAGAGGTTGACCTCTCTAGGTAGTGGATTAACAGTCTCCTAGTTTGGAGATTGGAACCACTCTAACCACCTTATCCAAGTTTATGTTTAATCTCTGTCATCCTTGCTATGCTTTTTTAGATAGAACTTCAAATTGATTTTTAGAATTTGGTTTCTATTGATATAATTTGAAGATCTAACTATTCTTGTGAGAATTTTGAAGCTCTATTCACCCCCCCTAGAGCCCTTAGATCCAACAATATATGCATAGCTTGCTCAAATAGTGTCCAAATTGGACCAAACTTGAAACTTAAGATTGTCACATGACATCAAAGCTCATATTAGGCTTTGATTAAGGTTATAATCATATAATTATGATAAGAAAGCATGTTCAACTGAAAAGCAAAGTTAGGGGTATTGCATAAGAAGGTCTGAACTTGTGAGAATAAATTAGTTAAAAGGAAAAAATGAGAAAAAACACACGAGAAGAGAGACAATTTAATGTGATTCAAAATTTACACTCATGTCTCTTCACCATTTTAGTATTGCATTTGGTTAGGATGTAGCCCAAGACAACTCATCTATCTATTTTTCAAAATGTATCCTGGTAGGTACCCATAGATCTATATGTTAGAATCTGAAGAATTGATCTAGGTGAATGATCTTGGGAAAAAAAAAAGGGGATTCCAATCATTTACAAGAGAAATTCAAAGGATAAGTATCTAGATATATTTAATATATTTTAGAGTAAAGTTAACAATTGGTATAGCAAAAACTATCATTGGTGGGTAGAATCACTTTGGCCAAATTAGGTCTAACTACAAAAATATCTTATATAATGTAGTCTTATAAGCTACATGTATCTATCTACAATAAGTTGGACCAAATCACACACAGTTTCACTTGTAGGGGGAACTCACAAGGTAAGGGGGTCACTTGGTTTTATGGGAAAAGGTAATTTCTCCCTATTCAAAAGGAGGATTATGAGTCAGATTTATGAGGAAATTAATGAGGCCTTGTCGATGCAGACCACATGCATGTTTTTGAGTCAGAAAAATGTAGTATGGAAACCACTTATAGAATCTAAGTATAAATCAATAGAGGGCAACAAGACAATTGGATTGATCACTTGGGAAAGTATCAAATCTCAATATCAATTTGCAAAGGACTCAATGGAGATCTCGGTTGGAAATGGGATGTATACATGAGCTCTATATGACTGATGGCTGAGGTCTAGTCTCAATCATGAATAATGATGTACAGATCCATGAGGAGCTAAAGGATCTCAAAGTTTCAATCCTATAATTTCTATGTCTACACCTAGACACGGGATTGTTGAAGATATGTTTTATTGGACAAATCATGTATATGGATGCTTTAAGGTCAAACAAATGTATGCCAAGTTGACAAGTCAGAGGTCCAAAGATATTGATGGCTAATGGAGTGTGTTATGGAAGCATCAAATTCCTTAAGAGTGAAGGTTTTTCTATGGCTCCTCCAGCACAAAAGTTTGCTTACAAACTCACTACGAAAAAAGAGGAATATGACTGAAAATGAAACTTGTGAAATCTTTTGCATAAGTTTTGGATCATGTATCCATACTTTAAGGGATTGTATGAGTGTCAAGCAAATTGGGGGGGTGCATTAATCCAGGAATAAATGTGGATTTTTTTTCTTAGTCACCAATGTCAAATTATGGTTAAAAGACAATTTAAAGCCTCAGTCTGGTCGGAGTTGGACTATCACCTTTTTACTTGTATGCCAGAAAGCTTGGAATTATAGGAACATGTTCATATTCTAGAAGGCGCACCTAACTTAAGGGACACAATCTAAGACATTCACACATCCGAGGTGGATATCATGAGAAACTCCAATATGAGCCACTGGGTGGCACTATTATTCTTCGGGGAATTATCAAATGGAAAGCACCGCAGGGGGATGTGATCCAAATCTCTATCGATACTGCTACCAACTCAGCTTTCAACATGCTAGATTCTAAGGAATTCAACTGGGGAGTGGGTTGAAGGTGGGGTTGTAAAGCATCCATGTAAACACACTCTTGAAGGTGAAATGCTCACAATTTTCTATGGTAATTAGGTGGCACAAGGAGGAGGATGGGTGAATTGTGAATTATGCAAAGACTCCTAACTCTTAATGAACTACTTGGTAGATTCCCAACATTGTCCTATTAAATACTACCCCACTATGTAGAGAATGAATATTCTTAGAACTGATTTCCATTCATTCACCGTTCTTAAAATAAGGAGGGAGGCCAATAGACTAGATGATAAGATGGAAAAATAGTATCTTAAGATCCAGGGAGATGAATTCCATACATAATCTTGCCTAGAGGATTTGAAGATTTTTTTACTAAGATCAGACCTAGGCTATATTGTGTTTTAGTTTCTTTTTCTATATGAAAAAGGAGGATTCAACACTTAAAAATGTTACATTATGTTTGGTTTTATAATTTCTAAGAAAATATAAATAGCATACTTGTAATTTATCAACAATATTTGTTTTTTGCAATAGTATATAGTGATAGATATTGATATATAATTTAAGAAAATAATAATGTAAAAATCATTGAAAATCAATAGAAGAGTAATATACATAGTTATAAAGAGACATGTTGTTCATAAAAATGTAGTTATGGGTGTGTTTTAAAAAGAGAGTTTCATGATAGTTTTCCCACAATTAGAGAATGGTGTTTTCTTGTTTCCTTCTTAAGATGTAGATTGTTTAGTGTTTACTTGAATAAGTAAAATTATGGTGTAGAGAATATAAAAAGTGATGAGAGAAGAAGTATTAAACTATTTGGGAAAAATACTTGAAAGAAATAAATAAAGAGAGACAATTGTGGGAACATATACAATCAAGTAGGATTCAATACTATAAAATTTTGCATTTTTTTATGAACTCGGCATGTTACTTTCTATTAGAACCAACCACAAAACTATACAGACCAGGCCCTGGGCAAAGTGCCCAAGCACTAAGAAAAAGAAACTGCCCACAAACGAGCAAACAACACAAAAAAACCAGCAAAAAAAACTATGTTATCTGTATATTGGACCAAAAAAAGAAACCTTATCAAAACCGTCTGCTCCAACTGAGAATAAACCATCTAAAGAAGGCTTTAGTAACTCTGCAGCAACGAATCATCACCACAGAATGGCAACACTACAGCAACTCCCCTCTAACAAACTGAACCAATCTATGTCATCTCCAGAAAGAAGCATCACCCCATATCATTCTTCTCATCTGACATGCAGGATTTGCACGAACCTGAACCACAAACATCAAGGATGTAGCTCTCCCATACAATAATATCATAGAAATGGCAATCAGTACATAGCAGCAACAAAGAAGAGGACCCTGCTGAAAATTAACAAACAAAAACCCTCCCTCCCTAAAGAAGGCTTTTTGTATCTCTGCAAACTTTCCTCCACAGACTGTCAACACTGCAACATATACCTTCAAATATTCTTCCATTCCTTTCTATCCACAGATGATATAAAACAGCAATTGCTGTCAATTTTTTAACATTCTGAAGATTAGTTAAATCTATCAAACTAACTGAAGCCACCCCATACTCCTTTCTGTACAAACCCCATACTTCATCACTGAAAGGACAACTGAAAAACAAATGGTTTAATCTCTCTTCATCCTTCATGCACAAAGAACACCGAGAAGCAAATTGATATCCCACCCTTCTCAGAAACTCATTGCTAGGCAGACGATTAAGAAAAAACTTCCACAAGAAACACGCCCAAATTCTGGGCACTTTGCTATCCCATACCCACCTGGACCAGCTTACTTTATTTCTTTTTCTTCTCATGATCTCCCACCCATGTTTAATCTTGAAAACTTCTCTGTTCTTGAACAAAATCTTGTCCCTGCCACCATGACCCGCTTTAGGTAACTCATTCAGAATATTAATAACCTGTTCACATCCTCTAATATCCGGGTAGCACCAAACACCATCCAAATAGCACGAATTCACCTTACACAGCTCCCCTTTACCATATCTAATAATCTGTTGATGATCGCACAAATCCATCAGAGCCTTCTTCTTAGGAAGCCAAGGATCCTTCCACAACAAGAAAGAACTCCCATCCCCCAATCTGAAGTCAACATTATGCTTGAGGATCTCTCTATACTTCAACACTCTTTTCCACAGCCATGAAGATGTAGTTCTACTCTCCACAGCCCACACCGAACTGTTCTTAATGTACCTCTCATGGACCCATTTCACCCATAATGATTCTTTATTGTTGGCAACATCCCACAAATTCTTCAAAACACCAGCTCTAGACCAATCATCTATACATCTAATCCCCAAACCACCTTCATCATGAGGCGAGCATATAACCTCCCAAGATATAGAATGTAAGTGTCTTCTACTTTCATCATCATTCCATAAGAACTCACGCATGATCTTCTCCATATCCATAATAACACCCTTTGGGAGAGGAAAAGCCGCTGTCCAAAACATATGATAGGATGATAACGTAGATATAACGAGCTCCACTCTCCCAGAAAAAGAGAGCAACTTACTTTTCCAAGCATCAAGCTTCTTCCTCATCTTATCCACGATAGGAGCACATAACGCTTTGGTAAGCCTCCCTGTAAACAATGGCAAACCCAAATACCGTACAGGAAGCGCACACGTAGGTATATTCAAACTACCACTAAGATCCACAGAATTAGACACCCCTTTGCTGAAGAAGACTTGGCTTTTCGACTTGTTGAGCTTTAGACCCGAGATATACTTATCAAATAACTCAACAATCCCCTACACATTAGAATGATTGGCTTTTACAAAGATAAAAAGGTCATCAGCAAATAAGATATGAGACACTCCAAACTCCCCCGAGGCCATTAAAGGAGAGATCCGGTTCTCCTTAACAAAAGAATTGATCAAAGATGTTAACCCCTGCATAGCAAGAACAAACAAGTAAGGGGCAAGAGGGTCCCCTTGTCTCACACCGTTGCTAGCCTTGAAGGCATCAGAGGGAACACCATTGACAAGAACCTGAAAAGAAGCCGACTCAAAACAAGCAGAAATCCAATTCAACCAGCAGCCCGGGAAACCCATCTTGTACATTAAGAACAGCAAATAGTCTCTCCTCACTGTGTCATAAGCCTTCGATAAGTCCACCTTGACACACATCTTCTCAACCCCCATATTAGGAAACGAACTCAGCAGCTCATTATCTAGTAAAATGGCATCCCCTATACTCCGTCCTTTAAGGAAAGCTACTTGGTTAAGGTCAATCATAGTAGGTAAGACACCACTCAACCGATTTGCAAGAATCTTGGTAATGAATTTTAAAATAACATTGCACAGCGATATAGGTCTAAAGTCCTTGAGAGAAGACGCCCCAGGGACTTTGGGAATCAAAACAATGAAGGATTTGTTACATTCCCCTAACATCTTCCCAGTTTCAAAAAAACTAAGAATGGCCTTAACAACCTCATCACCTACGATATCCCAACAAGACTGATAGAAGAAAGCATTCAACCCATCAGGGCCAGGTGCCTTGTCACCATTATAGCTTTTAACAACCTTCTCAGTCTCTTATCTAGTTATGACCTTCCTCAACTCATCAAATTGGGTCAGAGAAATACTAGGGAGAGTCCAAGCCTCCATCCAATTGACAATAGAATGATCAGCAGAATTAAACACACTCGAGTAATACTTGACAACATGTCCCATGATCTCCTCAGGATCCTTCATAGCCTTGTTTCCATCAATCAAAAGACAAATATTATTATGAGTTCTCCTTAAGCGTAATGAATCATAGAAGAACCTCGTGTTTTTATTGCCTTCCTTCAACCATAACACACGGGATTTTTGTCTCACAAAGCTTTCTTCATCCTTCATCGCAGCAACAACCTTCTTCTTAGCTTCTATAAGCTTCAGCTGGAGGTCCTCATTATTAGGTTGAGCATCCACCATCTTTTGTAAAGCAATTGCACTATCCTCCAACTCTTTAGCCACAGATGAAAAATTACCAACGCTCTTCTTATTCCACCTTCTAAGTTCAGCAACAACTTCATTAATCTTCCTATACACCACCAACATCGGGGCCCCCCTCCCTACATTCGAACTCCATGCCTTCCGCACTACATCTTTAAAACCTGGCTGGGCAGTCCAGGCATTGATGAACCTAAAGGGAGTATTAGGTCTTTTACAAGAGCTAAGATGCCAATCCATAACACAATGATCACTGACAATATTGGGAATTACCTCACCCCACATAGAGGGAAAAAGGGCCAGCAACGAATCATCACACAAGCAACGATCAATCTTTGAAAAGGTGCTCTTACCCTCCTTGCTCTTACTATCCCAGGTGAACTAATTACCCTTGAACGAAACTTCCATCAACCCTGTGTTAGCCAAAAACTCATTAAACTCCTCCATACTTCTACGAGAAGGAGGTCTTTTGCCCACTTTTTCAGAACTTCTTCTAACTGCATTGAAGTCTCCGATCAAACCCCAAGGACGACCACACCTCTGGACTTGTTTGAGAGACCCCCAAAGCTTTGACCTATCCTCATCCCCATTTGCGCCATATATAGCAGACAAACTAAACTTAACATCACCTACTGAGACATCACAATGGATAAACTGATCTCCCTCCACCTCCTTGGTTATACTAATCAAGGGGTTCTGCCACATAATAATAATCCGGGTGTAAGAATAGTAGCCAGAGTTATCCACAGATTTCGCTCCCGGCCAAAGGTACTCAACAAAACCAGCAACCTCTTTGGACTCAGCTCTAGACTCCAAGATAATAAGGATATCAGCTCTATGCTTTTTTATTTCCTTCTGAATGCCAAGGAGCTTATTATGTATGCCCCTGACATTCCACGAAACAACAGAAATAGGACTATCCATTGGGAATATGGGTGGAACTCTCCGCAACCCCAACAACACTCGCCTGTGTATTACCACCTCCATCATTGAGACTAGCCAGTAGTGTGAATCTATTCGGGGATAGATGAATATTCTTAACTGAATATACCACCTTCCCTTGAACTCTAGGGGGAGACTTCGACTTCCTCCTATTCAGCTCCCATTCCGGTGAGGGAGCAGGGGTAATAACCGGTGAAGTAATTCTCTTCCCAATCTCGTGCAGCACCCTTTCGTCCACTTCCAGGTTGTAATCTGCCACTGGTCTGGAAATCACAGCAATAGACGAGCTCAAATTTGTCTGGGACACAGTTTCAAGCACCCCCTCTTCAACTACCTCTTCCACGGCATCACAGAAAACTTCCCCTTCCTCCAATCCCTTTTCCATATTGGACTTTGGCACCCATATTGATTTAGCCTTCACCTTCGAAACCGTCTTCTCCACTAAAATTGCCTCACACAGGAAACTCTCATGCCCGAAGTTGCCGCAGGATCTACATCTATCTGGTTCCCATTCGTACTCAAATGAGATGTTATCGATATGTTATAAAATTTTGCATTGTAATAGTATAGATGCATAAATTCGCTTTTAGTAATAGTTGAAATACTATAGATAATTTAATAAAGAAAAAAATTAATGCGGTTACAAACATCATAAGAAGAATATGGGACACCGATAAAAAGAGTGATAAAATTAATATGATGCAATTGATGATCGTGATTAAAAGGGAGGTTTAATGAGACATTTTGTGATTATAGACTATGATGCCTCTGCTATTTTCTTTGTGAGACCTGATCTGCTGGGTTTTTGTTTGAATAAGAAAAATTGTATGTGAGTGGGGACTATAGATTGTGGTGACAGAAGAGGGTTTGAAGTTGTGAGAGAAAATTCATTGAAAGAAAAATAGGGGAAAATATTATAAAGGAGATAATCAAGGAGGATGGAATAATTTGAAAATGTTGCATTACGGTTCAATTTTTTTAATAAAATATTTTATTTCTAGTTTTTCCAACAAACACATTATTTTTGGAGCATTATAGTTGTGATTTTTTTACAATGGTAATGATATATATATATATATATATATATAAATAATTTAAAGAGAAGAAAAAAGTTAATATACAAAGAAAGAAAGGAAAATGAAGTTAGCATGATGCGATTGATATGTAGACTTCAAAAGAACAATTTAGTGAGTTTTTTTTTCACAATGTGGGAATATGGTATTGTAACGATCCCCTCCCCATGTTATCCCTGATTAAGGTGGACCGAGAGGGAAATGGCCGTTATCATATTTACATGATTGAGCTTTATCAATTAACCAAAAATAATTATATATTTCATTCAAAGGAAAAGAGTTTGATACATAATGAAAGATAAACTCTCCACAAAGGAGTTGCATAATATGTGAATCCATTGTTTGCAATATGAAATAAAAACTATCTATCTAAATCCTCCATGGTAACTTTAAGCATCTTTTCTTTTGATGTCTTCTTCATTGACTTTCCATTTTGCAGATAAATAGTAGTTTAACCTAAAACACCATGAAACAAAACAACAATTAGTTAACAAGTTATACTAGTAAGTGGTGGGAAAGAAAATGTCTGCATATCAGCCATAGAAACAATTATGATTATAAAATTGAACAAACATTTTCTTCTTTTAACCTCTCCACCCTTATTGTATTTTCTTAATGGTGTGCCCTCTCTTTAGGGGAGCCTCTTTATGGGGAACCCTCTTTCAAGGGTTTTTGTCCCTATAGTGGACATTTCATAACCTTCCCTCCCCTGGGCTTGGTTTCATACATAGGTATTCGATTTCAGGCTTGGCCTGAGGTGACCTTCTGTTCTGGACTTTATCACCAGTCATCCCCATGATGACTTTATTCACCACGTTCTCTTTGACTCACCAGAGATGATACAAGCTTTGACCAGGTTACATATATATAAGATGATATCCATAGAGACTTTATAGATTATAGGAATTAAATAAACAACCAACAATTTATTTCCAATCAATATGAGAAACCATGGAATTCGTTTGAGTTGAGTAGTCATAAGTGTATCCACATACCTTTCTCAAAAGAGATCAAAAGTCCAAGCAATATGTGTAGTTTGAGATTAAGCAAGCAATCACCCTTAAATTAATGCATAACACCCAAGTATTACCATTTTGTACTTAAACTCGTGTTAAGACCAAATTGGGTTCCAAATTAGGGCTTCGGGTCAACTTAGGGTTTTGTCTTCCCAAACCCTAATTGTAACTTTTCATGCCTTTTAAACTCACAAGCCCTAATTTTGTTGTTTCATGCATTTTAAATCCCAAATTAGGTCAAAGACGTCCTTTTTATCCAAAAAGACTAAACTTTATCATTAAAGTCATTTAAACATAATAGAATCATTATGCCCAATAAAGTAGGGTTTCCATGCTTTTAATATATTAAAGTTAGCAACTTTAGGTGCTTTTAGAACTAGAAGCAAAACTAGGTCTTGAAACTATTTTTATTGGAAATCTTTGCATTTTTTATCATCTTATATATATAAATTATCATCATTGGACATTCCCATTGTAACGCCCGGGCTCGTTGCCCAAGGCTCTAGTAGAGTTTTAGGAATGACGACTAGCCCCACAGACCACCACTAGCCTTAACTGTGTGCTTTGTCCTCATGCATGTGCAAGCTGGGGTCAACTTCCCGACTGGTCACCCATCCTAGTACTACTCCAAGCTGAGCACACTTAACTATGGAGTTCTTTAGTGATGGGCTCCCGGAAAAGGAGGTGCATCTTGGTGATATGGGTAGTCCAATCATTCCTTTTAAGAGTGTTTTATCTGAGACCTCAAATCCTAGGATGTTACAATCTCCCCCACTTAGACTCTTGACGTCCTCATCAAGGCTCAACTATAAGGCCTCATAATCTCTTCCCCATTTCAGTGCAGACCCACAATGGCCCATGGACACCCAGCTCCCGATCACGGAATACCAGCGCAAGGGTGGCTACGTCAACCATGGACAACCCTTTCCTACATGCTTGGACCACACGGCTCAAGACTGGCATGCCATGTCCATGTGGGCCCCACCTACTGGAGGGGAATTGGCTTAGATATCATTTGTAACGCCCGGGCCCATTGCCCAAGGCTCTAGTAGAGTTTTAGGAATGACGACTGGCCCCACAGACCACCACTAGCCTTAACTGTGTGATTTGTCCTCATGCACGTGCAAGCCGGGGTCAACTTCCTGACTGGTCACCCATCCTAGTACTACTCCAAGTAGAGCACGCTTAACTATGGAGTTCTTTAGTGATGGGATCTCGGAAAAGGAGGTACACCTTGGTGATATGGGTAGTCCAATCATTCCTTTTAAGAGTGTTTTATCTGAGGCCTCAAATCCTAGGATGTTACAATGGTTCTAAGGAATCCAAAGTTGCAAAGAAAAGCAATAAGAAAAGAAAAGATTAATTAAGTATTTCTTTATTAAGAAATAAATTGAAAATAATGATAAAATGTGGAAAACTAGTTAAAAGAGGTGTAATTGAGTTATTCTTGGTGGAATTTCGTATTCCAAGGATTCCTAAAGATAAAAGGAATACCAATGAGGAAAATAAAAGAGAAATAAAGAGAAATATTCAAAAAGAGATATTTTAATAAGAAATAAACAAGATAATGGGAAATAATGAAGAATAGTGCATATAGATGCATCTAGAAGGATAATAAGTACCCTTATGAAGGAATTTCAAAATCTTGGAGTTTCTTGGGGACCAAGGAGCCCCAATAAAGAAAGAGGAAAGAGAAAATACCAATAAAGCAAAATAAGAGAGTAATATAATATATTATTACTAATTGTTGGTGGCAATGGAAAATAAAAGTATTTTCTACTAAAAAGGAAAACTTAATTTCGTGCCAATACCTTAAAGGCAAGTACAAAGGAGATAAAGGAGGTAATTTGCTTAATCCTAATAATTAAAGAAAAAGGGATAACAAAGTGATGAAGAGAGAGAAAGATGGTTGCTTCACAACCAAGGAAAGTGTGTTTCCTTTTGAGTTGGGACTTGAGTCCTCATGAGGCACGCCTTAGTGCTTCATATACACCCCTATAAAAAGGGTGGAACCCCTGCTTCGAGATCCAGAAGGATTCCACGCAATCTACCTCTTCTTCTTCTTCTTTCCATCTAAACCCTAACCAAGAGGGTATGTCCTTGTTCTAGGGCAATGCGGGGCTTCGTTGTTGTCTTGCTGGAGGAGGGAAGCTTCCACCATCACCCAGATCGATCGGCCGCTTCCCCTTTGGCCCCGGCTTCGTGCAGTTGATGCGGACCTGCTGTAGTTGCAGCAGCAGTCGTGCACCTCTCCCGCGTGGGAGCGGCCACCTCGGCCACACCCTGAAGCTTCTACAGGTGCGGAAAGGGTCGCCGCACCAAAGGGGAATGTCCCTGAGGGCCGATGAGTCAGGAAGGAGGAGGGGGAGCCCCCCCCGGGTTGTTAGGGCGGCAGCCGGCTGCTGTCGCGAGGAAGATGAAGAGGAGCCCAGTTGGACGGTTCTGCCCCCCCCAGGCATAGTAAAGCTAAAGAGCCGCGGAAGGGCAATTACGTCAATTCGAAATGTTTTTAACCAAGCCGCGTAGATGCTTTGCATGAGGAGGCGAGTTGGCGCTCTCCGATTGGTCCAGAGTAAGTGAATTTCATTAAATTCATAACTTTTTAACAGTAGCTCGGTTGGGGACATATAATACATGAATCTTGCTCAGAAAAACACGAGGAATTCAATAAAAATATGTTTAGAAGCTAATTCCTCTTGTTATGCGAAAAGTAGTGTAAATCATCTTTAATGAATTAAAGATTAAGAAACCCTATTTTGATATGATTAATGTGTTTAATAGGGTTTAATGGATCATTAGAGTTGATGTTAACCTGTTAAATGTAAAAAGGTACATTATGTTCAAAAAGGAAGAACTTTGCACATGATTAGTCTAATTTAGAGTTTAAGTGCATAAATATGCTTGAAATTTTGAAAAGGACACAAAGTTATCATCTTTAATGATTTAATTAAGAAAAAAAACCTTAGATTTAATGATAGATGGACTTAATGATGTTCTTTGGATAATTCAAGTTGATATTAACCTGTGGTTAATAAAAGTGAAAATAGGATCTAAAAAGATGATCTTTTTATATAATTGGCTTAATCTAGGGTTTCGTGCATGATTATGCATTAATGAGCTTGAAAACCCTAATTTAGGAGAATATGTCTTTTAATTGGTTTAATTGTTCAAATCCATGAATAAATGGGGATATGATGATGATCCTAAGTCAATTTGGGTATAAAGGACTATTAAAATGGATAGTTGAGCAATTAAGGTTCATATAAATGGAAAAGAGTATTTTAGGGTTTGTTGACCTAAAAGGGATAAAGTTTGAGAAATTAATCTTAGAAACCCTAATGAATATTAATGAAACCTTAATGTGTATTAGAAACCCTAGAAAGTGAATCCAAGTCAATAAAGTAGATTCTTAATAAAGTGTGAAATAAATAGAGTACATATTCATTTCAGGAATTATGTGATGATTGAATTACTTGCTTGGATCTGTTGATTGGCTTGATTGTATATACATGAAGTATATGTTGAATATTATGCATGACTCATCAAATCAGGTATGTGGTTACTCTTATGAATAATCGCTCTAGTTTCACGGCGTTTCTCGAAGTTTTAATCGGTTGCTTGAAAATAACTGTTGGATGTTTGTTTATTTCATGCAACTATAAAGTGACTATGATTATCACTATAAATGTGCGAATATAACTGACTAGATCCGGGTCCACCTCTATTGCTTTGAAAAGGCTAAAAAAGGGGTAATCCTAGAGCAAGGTCTAGGTTACCGAGAGTTAGAAACTGGGCTACCTACGTGTAGTGCCATGAGACTCATTAGCCTGCCATGAGTTAAGGAGTGGGCTACTTACGAGTAGTGCCATGTGACTCAACCCTAGAAATTGATTCACCTATAGGTGGATCATGAGGGGTTTAATGGGGATAACATAGAGGATAGGGTACTCTTAGATCGCAGAGTTTTATTTAAAATGTAATCTTGGTTGTTAAATGATTAATTGAATGATTACATTGTTAACATATTTACATAATTATTATTTCCCCCACATACCAGCTTCGGCTGACCAACGTGTTGTTTGTCGGCATTTTAGGTACAAGCCAAAAGGACAAATAGTAAATCGTCATATTGTGAAATACATGAAGTAAAATACAAGGAGTATTAGTTAGAGTAGAATCCTTAAGTGGATAGAAATTTAGAGATCCAAGTTTTCAAAAAGGTATGCAAAAATTTATTTTCTTACAATTTTTTAGTATAGTATGTTAAAATTTGATAATTATTCTTGGTTAATTGTCAAACCTTTGATCCAGAAGTTATGGGTGCGGCTTCGACCTCTCGATCTCCCTTAATTAGGGGTTATCGGGAGGTGGGGTCGTAACACCCATGATTTTCTATGATTTTAGCAAAATTAATGATTTCTAGACAATGAGAGCTTGCCACCTAGGTGATGAGCTTGGGTCTCGTCCTTGCCAGTTAGGCTGGGTTGAGCCAATGCACTCACTCCAACTAGGCTCGACACTCTAGAATGGATGTGCATAGTCTGGGGATTAAAAGAGAGAAAGGTCCAGTTTGACCCTTACATGATCATATATGCTTGGGAACAAGGGAGTCTTTTCCCTCCTCATCGTCTTCTTCCTCTCACTCACTTGCGAGCAGATTAGGCAAGTCAACTAGAGGGTTGATTATGGGATTCAAGCCTCCTTAGTGATCAACAAGGTTGCCAGTCTTTCTTCGTGCTCCCACAAATTCACCAAGGGCTTCAATTGCCCAGAAGATGGCCAAAGTTAGTAGGAAGATGAGAAGGGATCTCTCGCAAGGACAAAGAGGAATTAGTGGTTGATGACGAAAATGTGAGAGTAATTGGAGGCAAAGATCCATTTGGGGAGTCAAGTACGACCTTATGAACATGTTGATGACCTTGTAGGGGGATTGCACCCCTTTATATACTCTATGTTATGGAGGCAGGGTTCTCCTTGAGGCCACAAATTGGGCAATTCCTCTAAGGTTCTCTGATTTAGGCAAAACCTAGGGTAGGCAGATGAGAATTTCTCTCCTAAATCTATTGGGCTTATTTCTAGATTTGTTTGTGCATTGAAGAGGGAGAGAGAGGCGAAAAGATTCCTCATAGTTGTTGTGTTGGTTTCCTAAACCAGTCATAGGTAGACGATGATTGTCTGACCATTGTAATCTGAACCTAGGGTTACAGATGTGTGTGACAAACTAAATAGCCGTGATTTGATTTCCTATTAGGAAAATGTGTGTGACATTAATGTATATTTCCATTAATTCATTCACTTTAGGAATTTTAGTAAATCCCATATCTCTCTCCTTTAGTCCTTTTAATCCCAAATTTTAAACGAAAGTCTTAATAATATTCCTCTATATGTGGGTGAGATTGGGGACCAAAATACTCAAGTAAAGGATACTTTTCTTTGTCTCCAAGTTTCACCTTTATATTCTTTTTTAAGGCATCAAATTAATTCTTTTCTCTTTCTAAGTTGGCCATATTTCTTATTTTGATTACTTTTTTTTATTAAAAACAACATGGAAATGAAACTAATCCAGCGATTGTTGTAAACACCACTTCTGGAGAAAAATTCACACAATTCCATATGTAAATTGTTAATCACCCATTACTTTTAGTAATTTACTTAACTTTTGGCATTTCCATTTTCTTTTCCTCATATCTATTATTAGATTATTGGAAATAGTAAAATCCACAAAACCATTGCAAAGGGAAGCTTGTAAACTAAATCCATACATTTAAAACAAGGCACGTCAGGTTTCTAATATATCCTTGTTATTAAAATATTTTCATTTCAAATATGTAAAAGCATGTGAAAAACCACATTATAACATCCTTTCCCTATTATAGGAATTTCTTCCTCAAAATTCAACTAATCATACAAAAAGGTCAAGATGAGACCTTTCCATGTCTGTCTTTAGCTCTCATATGGCTTCATCCTCACCATGGTGCTTCCAAAGAACATTTACCATCTCTATTTTTTATTCCTGAGCTCTTTCACCTTAGAGTCTATTATCCTCATAGGAGACTCAGGATATGTTAATCTCCCTTGGAGTACAATAGGCTCAATGTTCAACACATGGTTAGGATTCTTCACATAGCACTTCAGATTGAACACATGGAACACATCATGCATCATACTATATAGTGGCGGTAAAGCTAGATGATAATCGGCCTTGTCAATCCGTTCTAAAATCTCAAATAGAATGGCATACCAAGGACTCAATTTTCCTTTGTTCTTAGTTATAGCTTGGAGGGGTCTATTTTTCAAGAACACATAATCTCCTATAGTGAATACTAATATGTCTGCTTTGCATCAACATACAATTTATGTAAGGCCCCTAAAGTTGCTTAATGAGTTAAATAAGCTTAATTATCATAATTGAATTCTTATAACCCTAATCTAACCTTGTGATATGCTTTGAAATCATAATATAAGCTTAAGTTTCAAATTTGGTCCAATTTGGACATTGTTTGAGCAAGTTATGCAATTTTATGCACATTTTGGACTTTTCTACAATTTATCCAATTGAGAGGTTTTCTTTGCAATTTATCACTTTCATAATATTCCTTGGATATTCTATCATCATTATTGAGCTTTTCTTTCCATGGGGTGCCTATTTAAACCTTGGTTTGAAGGGGTTTTCCCCAAGGGTATTTTAGGGTTTACCCCTTCATGGATGAGCTACCTTTAGTAGCTATCAACTAATGAATTATTTTTTTTGCTTGGAAATTCAAGAAACAAGGGATAATCATGTCTCTATGGATGGTGGGTGAGCTTATTGTGTGTGTGATTGTATATTCTTAATGGTTTAAGGCCATAGACACTTGGAAAGATACTAGAACTTCAACTTTTTCTTTTTCTTTTTCTTTATCTTAAAGTTTCATATACTTATCCCTAAGCGCCAAAACAAGCCATTTGCTCTCCACCACTTCCCTCATTCTACAAACCTCATTCTCCCTCTATGTTGTTGTGAATTTCCTATCCAAGGAAGAAGAAAGAGGGGGTCTTCTTGGAAAAAGAATCTAGGGTTGCAATTGACTTCCTTTTAGGGTTTAAAAACCTTTCTTCTAGTGATCTTGACCTAAAAGAGGTTTGCTCATTTGATGAAGAAAGGTGCTAGATGGATGAGTTCATATCTTATTCTTGGATTTTCTACCCTACCTGCTCGAGTTTTCTTCTGTTTGGGGTTTCATCTTCTAATTAGAGGCAAGTTTTATAACTTGCTCCATGTTTATTGCTTACCCTAAGCTTGCTAGCTCATGTTCTTGATTGAAAATGATGATCCATGCACTAAAAAGCTATGCTTGATTTCGATTTCAATTTTTATAATGTTCCCTATTCTGATTTCAGTTCTAGATGAACTTGTGATCATGTGTACATTATTCCTAAGGTGTAATATGACTTGGATCAGGTTGGTTTGACAACCTATGGTGCTAAGCACCTCTCAACCAATGGTCAATTTTAGGGTTTAAATTTGATTTCTTCTATAAACCCATGACCTGATGATGGTACCATTGCAACAACCCTATGGTGTTGTCTTCATGACAATTGATGGTGGTAACCAAGGGTGTCAACTGGCGTTAACCCCTTAGGTCATGTTTTGGCCTAATTAGAAGCCTAGTGATTAACAACTAAGTACCCTAATGATGCTAACAATAAATGGTGATATTAGTTTGATATTTGATGTTGATTAATGAATATAGTGCTGATCTAACAACCTGTGGTGACTTAATGGTGACTAATGATGGTGGATCAGGTCTCTAAAACCTATGGTGAGTTAATCATATAGTTGTAGCATCAATTAAGCCTTAGACCAACGGTTTCTTGGGTCACTTGATGCAATGGTCGGACCTATACTGTAATTGATGGTTTTAACATATGAACTTGACCCAATGGTCAAGATCTAATATTTATTCGTCCAATAAAGTGTAATTATGGCTAATGTAATATGTTGGTCCTAATAATGTGATTTAGATGGTTTCCTTTATATGGTCAACTTAAGGAGCTTATTTTTTGACAATGGATGGCTTGTTTTAAATGAACAGTCGATTGTGGGTTTTACCCTACTCTCAACATAACCCTTATTTTTGTTAACCAAAGGATGTCTAGGGTTAAATGGTGAATTTTATAGATCACAACTCAATAACATCATAGATGATTCATTCAAGGTGTTTACTATGTAAACAACCAATGGTCTTACCTTTTAAACATCCAATGGTTCTGGGTGACATTGTGGTATGGTGATATGGGTTGAATGATGATCGAACAAATAGAGGGTTACCCTTAATAAGGTAGTCTTACCTATTCACTCATATGAATAGAAAGGATGATAACCATATTGTGTTGATATGTAACCCTGATGATGTATAGCTTGTTATACCTAGCTTTAATATAACTAAATGATGGTAATTGGGTATGAATAGTCCTTGAATGATTAATACAATCATGGAGTACTCTCTTATTGTTGTTGAAACCCTAGTATGCTATAACCCAATGGTTACACCTTGATTTATGTGTGGGTTCATACTTGAGAATAGTATGGAATGTGATGGTGATGCTTCACCTTATGCATCCATGTTCCAATCGGCATGTCGTGAGTTAGGGTTTGGGTATAAGTGTTGATTAGTAACATTAATATAATTTATCTTGTTTAACCTAACTCTAATGCACATAGATAAAGATGAGTATTCATGTTTAACATTCTTATATGATGGAATGATGGTGAAATAACCTCCTTCATATGATCATAACCTTAATATGTAAATTGGTGGTTATCATAGCCACATGGTTGATACTTTCTTATGCTAAACATGTGCATTATGAATATGATGAGGGTTAATCATATCTAGATTCCTTGCATGTTGATGTAATAAAGGAATGTTTTTAATGTTAATATAACCCTGCTATGATTGTTTATGAATATCTCCTATCTCATTAATGCAATATTGTGTTAATCCGGTGTATTATATGTAAGTGATGTTGTTGAGCCTTGTTATAAGGCATGCAAAGATAATGATGATCTTGCAGGGAATATTATGATGGTCTTAATGACCTTTGGGCATGGTTGAGCCCTGAATGAGGTGTAATCCTCTTGTGTTGATAAGGGTTGATACCCTGTGATGTTGTGAAAAGGATTTATATCCTGTGATAGTATGATGGTCTTAATGACCTTTGGGCATGGTTGAGCCCTGAATGAGGTGTAATCCTCTTGTGTTGATAAGGGTTGATACTATGTGATATTGTGAAAAGGATTTATATCTTGTTATAGTATGATGACTAGTGTGGTCTCATGAATGGCAAGTGAAGAGTACCATGTGATGATGAGATGAGAAATTATGTTTCACACGTTTTATATCTTTTCAAAGTTGTAATATTTATAATGCTTGCTAGAAGTGAATTAGGGTTTGTATGTCCACTTGTTTGATGCAGCCTTAATTTACCCAATTGGCATAACTAATCAAGTGCAACTCTAATCATGTAGTTCCCTGTGCCGTAGAACCATCTTCAGTGTCAGAACTTGATGGATGGTGAAATGAGTATTCTTAAGGGAAACACAGAGCGCATATTGTTGAGTATGTGGGGGTGGAAGGTTGAGGATATATCCATATCATCCATAATGCAGATTGTGGATGTTGGCTATGGTCATGCCTCATACATCTGATGTGATTGAGAATAGTTGTGGTCGTGTCTCGGTGATTATAACATGATGTGATTAGAGGACAACTGTAGTTGTACCTTAGTGATTGGGTTTTAATACCCTAGATGCTAGCATTGTGACCTGTACCAAGGTATGCTAGTTACAAGACTATATGTCACTGTGGTGGCAGCTTTGACTGATATGTCACTGCCTTTTACTCATACTGGCCGAGGGGAAGAGATCTTAGGATACCGACACTCCTAGATCTTGTACGGAACCGAATAGCCCTTCGCAGGGGTCGGTTGGACTTTGAATGGTATGATTCAAATTCCCTAGGGATTAATAAAAGATGTAATACACCCATGTAGCATATTTGTTTAGGGTTATACACAATATTTCACATTGGATGATAACCCTTATTTGTTATCTTTACATAAAGATGATGCTTAGTGTAATTAAGAGATAGTAGATACACTTAGGTTGTGGATATTCTTAAGATTGTAGATGCATACATACAGTAGCTATGCTTGTGTTGATAAGTATACTTCTACTGCTGATTATAATCATGATGCTAGCTATCTCATGTTGTTAGTTATGTTTAACATGCTAGCCATGCCTTTGTAACTAGAGATGCATATACTGCTAATCATGCTTATCCAGATAGGTGTGCTTATGTTGTAGCTCTTCTTATGATGTTGATATGTTTGACCTATTATACATACTGATGTTGTTATCTATGCATATGATACTAGATTTATTCATAATGTTAGAGATGCTCATGCTACTAGACTTCTTATATTGTTAATAGGGATATGAGAATAGTATGGCTAATGAAGATAGTTATTATCTTCTCCTTTATGTATTTTGTTAATCATCAGTGTTGCTGAGCTTATTTGTTATATCTGATTAATTTGCTTAACTATTTAATTACTTTAAAATGTTGTAATCAATAAACATTGTTGGAGGTTATATCTCTTGTTGGGACATGGGTCTCACCCTTGTGGTTCAGCACATTTTTTTAGGTAATCGAAAATGACAAAAACAAACATGTGGCAGCAAAGAGGAGCTATAGTAATGAATCTTTGGGAAAGTTGATTAAATATCTAGTGTATCCTAGAGTTGTCCATGTACTCTCTGGTTTGGGCAGGAAAAGATTGTATATGGTATTTCAAATGAATCAGAATTTTGTTAGCATGTTAATATTTGTTGTGTGGCATATACAAATATTGTTCTCCTGTGTATATATGTTGTAGCTAAGGTGATAGAACAATTTGTATCAAATTCTTGGCATAGTATGGATATAAGAAAGATGTTGGGCTCTTATGCAAATGTTTCTTAGCGAGTGTTGACGTTGAAATTGGTTTTAATTTACCCATATTTTTGGGTATGTGGTTAATTGGTGATTGATTGTATTTTATGTTTTGAGTAATCTCGTTTAGTGTAATGGGTTCTCACAATTTATGTCAATCATGGGCTCTCTTTAGCCTTTGCTTGATCAAAGCAACCTTGTCAGTATACATCTATAATTCCTCTAACCTCAACAAGGTCCTCTCACTGACATCATCCCAATGAAGCAGTGATCGACATGAACTCCTATAAAGAGCTTCACGTGAAGGCATGCTGATATTGGCTTGGTAACTGTTGTTATAGGGAAACTCAACTAAGGGAAAGTATTGCTCCCATGATCCACCCCAATCTAGCACACACCCTCTTAACATATCTTCTAAGGTTTGGATTGTTTTTTCCGACTGTCCATCAGTCTAGGGGTGATAAGTTGTGTTGAATTTCAACCTCATACTGAGTTCTTCTTGAACTTGTTTCTATAACTTTGAAGTGAACTTAGGGTCATGATCAGAAACAATTGAACTCAAAACACCATGCAGCCAAACTATCTCTCTAATGTAAAGCTCAACTAAGTCTGACACCTTAGAAGGGACTTCCAGGGCAAGGAAGTGTGTTGACTTGGCTAGGAGGTCCACCATAACCCATATTGCATCATAACCTTTCTTTGTCTTGGGAAGACCCATCGAAAAATCCATGGTGATCTAGTTCCATTTCCACTCAAGAATCTCTATCGATTGTAGTAACCCACTGGGTTGCTGATGCTCAGCCTTGACCATATAGAACGTGAGACAACTAGCCACATGTAAAGCTATGTCTCTCTTGACTCCAGACACTAAAAGTATTGTTGTAGATCCTTAAAAATCTTAGTGTTGTTAGGGTGTATAGTGTATTTTGATCCATGAGACTCTTCCAAGATATGGGTCTTCAAGGATGAATCCTCAGGAACCTAGATACAACTCTTATATCATACTCCACCATCCACACCCATCGAGAGGTGTGTTTGAGGCTTTGCCACCAAACCCTTCATCTTCTCTAACTATGGGCTGGCTAATTGGATTTCTACAAGCTCGGTCCACAAGTCAGACTTGATCTGGATATTGGCAAGACAAATCCCATCTGCTAAAGGTCGAGGAGCCCATCAATCAAAATTTTCCACTTTCTTCCACTGCTTAACCAAACTGGTTGCACAATTGAGGCATTTTCTACTAAGGGCATCAACAACCACATTGACCTTACTGGGATGGTAGGCTATGGTGAAGTAAAATCCTTCAGATACTCCATCCAATACCTTTGTCACAAGTTCATATCCTTTTGAGTTAATAGGTACTTCACGCTCTTATGGTTGGTGAGGATGTCAAAGGTAGCCCCATATAGATAATGTATGGAAGCAAAGGTGACCAGATGCTTATTATGTTCCATCACACATTCTAAGCCCATCCTTGATGCATCGATGAAGATGATAAAGTCTTCATTACCTGAGGGTATGGTCAAGATGGGGGAGGAGGTAAGCTTTTCCTTCAAGTCCTCGAAATGTGCCTCACACAGTTTTGACCAAACAAACTTCTCGTCCTTTCAAGTAAGCTTGGTCAAGGGCAAAGTAGTCTTTGAGAAACCTTTGATGAATCACCAGTAATACCCAACCAATCCCATGAAGCTACAGATGTCAGATATGTTCTTTCAGGCTGGCCATTCATGAAAGGCCGCTACCTTGGTAGGGTCCACCGAAATGGTTCCTCCGGAGATAATGTGCCCAAGAAACATAACTTTGTCTATACAAAACTCGCACTTTGAGAATTTTCCATAGAAATTCTACTTTCTCATAATATCAAGGACCTTATCTAGGCATTCAAGGTGTTGTTCTGGGTCATCAAAGTAAACTAGGGTGTCATCTATGAACACTATGAAAAATGTGTCGAGGAAAGGTTGGAACACACTATTCATGAGGTTCATGAACACACTTGGACCATTGTATAACCCAAAAGGCATAACCAAAAACTCATAGTCGCCATAGTGGTTTCAAAAAGTGGCTTTTGGGACGTCCTCACTCTTAACTCACAATTGATGGTAATCGGATCTCAAGTCGATCATTAAAAAGAATCGAGCAGTTTTGAGCTAGTCAAACATGTCATGTATGTAGGGTAGAGGATACTTGTTCTTAATGGTAGCTTGATTTATCATTCTATAGTCTATGCACATATGGAGTGATCCGTCTTTCTTCTTTTTAAAGAGGATCAGTGCTCCCCATGGGGATGTGTTTGTCAGATGAAGCCCTTGTCTAGTAATTCCTGCAATTACTTCTTCTACTCAAGCAACTCTGCAGGATCTATCCTATAAGGTTCCCTAGAAATCGAGTTTGTTCCAGAAGCTAGCTCTATTGAGAAGTCCACTTCTCTCTCCATAGGTATACCTAATAAATTGTCTGGGAACACATCAACATACTCCCTGACTTCCTCTATTTCCTCTAAGGACTGCACCTTTTATTCTAGCTCAATAACTACTTCTAGGAATACTAGACAACCTTTAGCTACCATCCACTCCACTTTTACATCTAACGCATACATGTTGGTGGTAGAATCTTTCCTGCCTCTTATGGTAAAGGGTGCATGGCCTGATCTCTCTATTCTTTTTTTTCTTTTCCCTAAGTCTAATTTTGCATTATAGTTATAAAGATAACCCATTTCTACAATAACATCAAAATCATTCATATCAAGCATGATAAAGTTAGTAGGGAGTTCATTGTTCCTATATTTAATAGGTATGATCGGTGTCTTAAGGAGGGATGAGAAGATACAACCACTAGGTGTAATGACTTCTAAGATATATCTGAAGTCCTTGAAGTCCAAACAAAGCATAGTTGCAAGATTTCTTGAGATGAAATTATTCGTAGAACCATAGTCAAATAAAGCTTTAACATTATGTCCCGTTATATCAAGCATGCCTAAATTGTATTTATAGTAGTCAAACTATGCACTTCATGGTAAGGATAGGAAACAAAAATTATATGGATGGTTACCTTCTATGAGATGGTTGGCATTGGCCTGATCTTCTTCATGGTCAATGACAAATACTCGAGCCTATCTACACTCTCCTACAGGAGGGACGCTCCCTAGGGTGATACAACCATGGTTTGAGCTGCCACTAGACCTGGTCCTCGAGGGTTAGGAAGAGGGAAATTGGACTTGATATGCCCTTCTTGCTAGCATCGACAACACACCTTCTTCTCATGGTAACACCTACTATGGTGCTTCTTCCCATAGGGGCGACACACGGGGTAACGATTCTCATAATGGAACGTTCCCTTTCCCTTATTCCTACATTTGTCATTGCTATGCCCTCACCCCTTCTTGTTATCATTCCTTGGGGTAGAGGTGCCTTATGTGAACCCTAAGTACCCCATGGGCTAGTTTGGTGGAGGCTTGACTATCTTATCCATGTCTAGCATGAAGTTGAGGGCCTCAGTGAAGTTTGTGGGTTTACTCACCATCACATGAGGTTTTTATCAGGGGGTGTGGGCACTCCACAAAATGTTACATGCGTCATTCTTCGGTCAACATATAGCCAAAACGCTCTAGGAGGTAGAACTTCCAAGTGAAGTTTGTCAGTGACATGTTTCTTTGGTAAAGGAACATGAATTGCTTTTCCTTCTCTTTCTTGACAAAGTTGGGTATAAATCTTGCAAAGAAGACTATACAAAAGTCCATCCAGGCCATTGGTTCCTTGTTCAAATCTCGGCCCATGATATGATTTTTCCATCATATTTTTTATGCTCCCTCAAGAAGGTGAGCGGCTAAGAAAACTTTTTTGTTCAGTTGAAACTCTATAATGTGGAAGCCATTTTCCATAGAAAGAAGGTAGGCATCCGCCTTACCAACCACCTTTAGTTTTTTCTTCACCCCATAACTTCTCTATATTCAACTTGACAAAGTCTAGGATGTTGGCTCCAAGATTAGGGGAGACATGGAGAGGTTCACCATTCTCGTTTCTGGCAACATCTTTGAGTGCAAGGGCACTAATTGCCTCGGTGAGCTTCTCCTCTTGCTCTAGTCAGAGTACATCAGGGTATGAACAACTACTTGCCCTACTATCAGTGTAGAGTTGGTAGCATGGTCGGGGTTATCTTCCATCATAGATTCACCCTCGGGGTCATACCTTCTTCAGGGTTTGTCATGCTAAAGGTTACAATCTCATCTCAGGGCCTCTCTCAGCAAAGGCCTCACCTTCCCTCTTCCTCTTCTTGGAGGACTCACCCTCCATGGACTTCCTCTTCTTCTCTTAGGATAGTCTCTTCTTGTGGGAGGGCCTCCCCTTTGGATGTTCACTAGGTGTGTCGTTGGGGATGGCAGTGGTCTTGATAAAGACCATGTTGTTTCACATAAGTTTATTACTAATCTTAATTTCATATTCAGGAATATAAAACATTATAAAATTATGTCCATGCCATATTATTTACACGCATTTAACTATTTGGCAGAGGATGCCCTAATCCCTAATTATTCATAACTCTAATAATTCATGGCCCTAAAGTAAAAAAAGGTATATGAAGTAGTTATCATGTCCCCGGAGTTTTGGTAAGTGAAGCGAAGGGAGTAGAGAAGGGATGAAATGAGATGAGAAGAAATCTTAAAGGTATTTTATTTCAAATAAAATCCTCCAACTCTGTCCAAGCAAGACGCATGAGCCCGTGAGTCCTCATAAGCCAACTAGTAGTGCGAAGGAAAGTTTTACCAGTCCACAGGTCATGGTCCCTTCTAGACACCATCGTCTTTAGAAAGTACTCTAATAATCCCCTTGGGTTCTAAAAAACTAAAATTTTAATAATTATTAATGGTCGATTGGTAAACTGAGATCTTATACCAAATGTAATGACTCCCTACCCATGTTATCCCCAATTAAGGTGGATTGAGAGGGCAAGGGCCATTATCAGATTCACACGATTGAGATTTACCAATTAACCAAAAATAATTATAAATTTCATTCAAAGGAAAAGAGTTTGATACATAATGAAAGATAAATTGTCCAGAAAGGAGTTACATGATATGTGAATCCATTTCTTGCAACATGAATTAAAAACTATCTATTTAAATCCTCCATGGTAAGTTTAACTATATTTTGTGATAAGGTGAAATTTATGTATCTTTTAATCTTTTTCTTTTATAGTATTTCAACTCTAAAACTCTAGTTTCAAAGAATGATGCTTTGACTAATCCAAGTTTGGATTTAAAAACTCAAACTTTACCAATATCTAGGGATTTATATTATGAAGTTATTTTTCAATTTTCATGTCAATCCGATACTCCTAGCTCACTCTCTGATTTTACAAAGTTTTCACCTAAGTATTTAATTAGATAATGCAGTCATATCAGAACTTTGGTCTCTGACTTAGGCCATGACATTTTAATTTCACATGTTCATCTATATCTAGATATATTATATGTGGTCTAATCCTAGCTGCCCATGGCTTCTCCCTCAAATTCGGGCTTGATCAGACAGACATGAATCTGTCCCCGACCTCTGTTTAGCCAGGAGAACGTGGCAGTGGTCAAGAGCAAGGAGTGACCAACACGATCTTCCCCTCTAGCCTCTCTTATGAAAAACTGAATGAGACTTTGACTCCCCCTTGCCACCACAAACTCGACAACCCCTTACACGTGACTCCTAGAAATGACCAAAACCACCTCCACGACCACCACTGGCGGCAACTCTCTCCAACGCACCAACTTTCAAGTTGGCCATTTCGCAACCAACCAACCCCACGCCTATTGAACCTCCCTCGCACCTCTGCCTGGACCCCTTTAGTTCATTGTCACCTTCAATTCATCTGAAATGAGCACAGATGGCTCCTCCCCTGACTTCGTCTTCTCTAGCCTATCCATCCACAACGTGATCATCACCCAACCTCCAACCTCCCCCAAAACTCCAAATCAAACCACCCTTAAGCTTCACTATGCAGAGAGGAACTTCACCAACTCATCTATGAGGTCCCATCACCTCCTATACCCCTCTCACTCCTCCTTCTCTTCACGGCTGGTGAGCTGCTCCACCTATCCCGACGGCGCATCACTCTAGAGAGAGTCATCATAGAGACCTTGTCTCCCTGACCCAGAGTGATCCTACAAAGGTGATCGCGAGATCACACTTGAACAAGAAGCCTCCTACTACCTGGTCGAGCTCGCCAGAGATTGCAATTGGGCTGACGAGCAGTTAGAAAAGGAAGAGCAAGGTAGACCCCTCATCGTTGGCTGGATCCTATGTGGACCAGTGAGGTAAATCCACCTCATCCACTTCATTCTAATAATATGTGGCCACACATATTTTCTCGACCATCATATCTAAGCATAAATAGCCCAATTAATTCATTTTTCCTTTTTTTTATCCTCCATTTTAGATAATTTCCAGAAAATACTTTGATCTTAGGAAATTCATTATAAATCATAGGATTATCAGAAAAATACAAATCAATACTCTACTTTGATCAAAAAATTATGAAGATCACGAGTCTAACACCAATTAACCCTGAATCTAACTCGTGTAAATACTCACATTCAATTATGGTTTTGCCTTATTTAATTATCCAAAAAATATTCGTGCATGGATAAATCATCAAACTCCTTTATTTGTCTACTATTTGTGCCAAGATGACCGTCAGACACTTATTTCAAATTTATGTGACTCAAGTATCCATAAAGTTTATTTATTACTCTTTTCCTCCTATTTTATTTACCAAAATTATCATAAATAACTATCATGATCTAAAGACCGCCAAAATCATCTAGAAATCATACTCTAACATGATATTTCCAAATATGGACTCAAATTTGTACTCCGTGACTCATACTCTACACTCAAGACACTAACTAAGAAAAGAACTACTTTTTACTCTTTTAGAATAAAGTGATGACTTTGAAAATGTATCTAATTAGTAGCACATCTTTTATAATTTCAGGAATATAAAGGTACTAGTGAGGAGCATCTCTGGACTCCCCAATTCTGAGTAGAAGGTATGTTTTACCTGTAACACCCCTGACCTGGGTTGTACTTAACCCTAGGTGTTTTGATTAAGAAATATGATTAAATTCTTAATCTCATCTTATGAAAAGTAATTAGGCCTCAAGAGGAACTTATGTTGCAATTCTAGTCTTTTTTGAAAATTGTTGAAATCAATGTTTTGTTTGTATTGGACTAAAGTGTAAATTACCCAAGTTGAGGGGTTTAAGTGAAATTGTGGATGATAATATGTTCCTCATGTGTTGAAGCATCATGAGAGTGAAAATGATGCTGAGGTATGGCTTATGGAAGCCTGAACACTAAGAAAGAGCTCATAAAGCAATGTTTGTGCATAAAAACCTAGTTTTGGAGTAATGTGCAATTTACCCAAAACCAAGGGTTCAATATGAAATTTACCACTTCAACAAAGTCCCTAATGTTTCTTGGCATCATGTAGAGAAAATAAAATTAGAGGGACCTCTCATTTGAATTAAGATGTAGGAGAGAGAATCTTGATATTAAAATAATCAAGATTTAATCCTAAGTGAAACCCTAATCCAATTTAGGGCAAAAATGAATGTATTAATTAAAGGGCCTTCAACCAAAATTAAAATGGTTGGATTCAGATGTGTTTGGATAATCCTAAAGCCTTGCAAAGGCACGAGCATATCCTAAGGAGGTGAAAATTCCACTCACCATTATTATAAGTAAAAGAATTTCCACTCAAATAAGGATATTCTTATTATAAGGGTTAAGGTGCTTAATTTCTTTTCCCTTAATTCATGGATAATGGAAGGGAGTTCGGTGGGGATAGAGATGTTCTTGCATGCAAGAAACCAAGGGGAAAGTTGTGGCAACAATTTTGGAATTTAAAAGACTTTTATAAAGTATCTTCTCTCTCCTCAATTTTCTTATAAAAGTACCTTTTCCAAGCCAAATGAAAGGCTTTTACGACCCCACTTCTTCTCCTTGCTTGAAAAACCGACCAAGAAGGCTAAGGACAGCAGGTAGCACGTCCCCAACCTATTGGTAAGCCTTTGATCTTCGGTCTTCATGATTTCATGGTGAAAATCATAAAACAATGTGTAATTCCTTCATTTCTTCACTCAATCTTCAATTCTAGCCGATCATTTCACTCCAAATCTTGAAGTTGAGCCTTGGAATAGTTGGATAAGCTCCATCCACCATTAGATACGTGTATCATGGAGCTTGGAGATCAGATTTGAGGCGGGTTTTATAACTCAAACCCTTAATCATTGATATTGCATCAATTCTCTATACTTTGTTGATTGTTTTCTTTAATTTGATACACTCTTGTTTCTTTGCTGCAATTTCCATCAAGAACGGTTGCTGTTCTTGGTTTTTCTAAGGAAGGTGATGATGACATCATCCTAGATGCTTATCCAAAGAAAAGTACCAAGCCAAACGGTTTTGATAGCTACTCCAAATCATTTTAATTTGATTGGTTATGCGGTTTTAGCAAACCGTTTAAGGGCAAATGGTTTGAAACCGTTTGGGAGAAAATGGTTTCAAAACCGTTTGAGATGGTTGACCAAGCATTGAAGGTTTGGGAATTTTGTTCCTAATTATGTAGGCTGATAACCCACCAAATTTGAGGGATTAACTCCCAAGGAATCGAGAGTTGAAGGTTAATCAATTAGGCAATCGGATTTTCAATCTGTTTAACTTGACCTTTGTGGGAAAACGGTTTCAAAACCGTTTGAGATGGTTGACCAAGCGTTGACCGTTTGGGATTACTGTTCCTAATGATGTTGGTTAATGACTCACCAAATATTAGGTATTAACTCCAGAGTAATCGTGAGTTGAAGGCTAATCAATTAGGGAAACCTAATTGGATTAAGTGCTGATTTTCAATTTGAGTAATTTGACTTTTTGGGCAAACGGTTTCAAAACCATTTGAGATGGTTGACCAAGCGTTGACCGTTTGGGATTACTGTTCCTAATGATGTTGGTTAATGACTCACCAAATATTAGGGATTAACTCCAGAGGAATCGTGAGTTGAAGGCTAATCAATTAGGGAAACCTAATTGGATTAAGTGCTGATTTTCAATTTGAGTAATTCGACTTTTTGGGCAAACGGTTTCAAAACCATTCGATATGGTTGACCAATCGTTGACCGTTTGGGATTACTGTTCCTAATGGTGTTGGTTAATGACTCACCAAATTTTATGGATTAATTCCAAACGAGTCATGAGTTGAAGGCTAATCAATTGGGTAAACCCTAATTGAGATTAGTGCTGAAATTCCAATGAGTTGATTTTGAGATTTTGGGTTGATTAGACCAAACGGTTTCAAAACCTTTTGGGGATCACCCAAACGGTTTCAAAACCGTTTGGGGATCACCCAAGACCGTTTGGAGGTCTGGGGTCAAGTATGGTTGACCAATTGAAGGTCCAAAGGTACCAAATCACATTGCAATTAATTGCTGATGTGTTGATCAACTCGATAGACCAAACCTTGATGATTTTTCACTAGAATCCAAGGGTTGGATGAGCCAAACGGTCTCAAGACCATTTGGAGGTCTAGGGGTGAGTATGGTTAAGCAATTGATGATCCAATGATACTAAGTTAAAGTGTAATCAATTGCTGATTTGGTGATCAATCCAATGATCCAAACTTTAATTGGTTGACTTGGATTTTGATGATATGATGGCAAATGGTCTTCACCTTCTTGTCCAAACGGTCGTCACCTACTTGGCCAAACGGTCTTCACCTAATTGGCCAAACGGTCTTCACCTACTTGGGCAAACAGTCTCAAACCGTTTGGAGACCTAGGTGATTTCAAGGTCAAGTTGTGTTATGCAATTGAAGGTTCAAGTGGTCAATCCAATTAGATACCTAATGTAATTGAAGCTTAAATCGGTTAACCAAATAGAGAACCTAATGCAATTGAAGGTCCAATTGAATAACCTAATTGAGTACCTATTGCAATTGAAGATTCAATTGACCAATTCAATTGGATACCTTGTGTAATGGAGGTCCAATGTGATTGAATCTCTTGAGAATCAAGATGATGAATGATCCATTGATCCAATGCTGATTAGTAATGATAGTCAATGAAGGTACAAAGGTTGAAACCCTATTATTACCTAAGTGGTTAGTGACAATTAAGGGATGAACCCTAATTTCTTATAGGATCAATGACTTGGTACACTATGTTAATCATAGTTGTATGAACTCGGTTGAAGGGTTATATGACCTAATCAAGTTGAGATGATGATAGCATGAATTCATATAAGAATATGATTCATGTGGTGTTTAAGGGTATGATCCTTAAGTAGAGAGATCATGGAACCCTAATCATGAACATAAACCCTAATTGACAAGGTTATTGAACTCTAACCCTAGTTGAGGGTGTATCCTTATGAAACCCTAATTGAGGGTGATTCCATGTGAAACCCTAGTTGAGGGTGATTCCATGAGAAACCCTGACTAAGTATTAACATCACATGATGTTCTAATACTATGTTGTGATGAGAGGCCCTGAGAAGGGTGAAGCTATATGAGACTCTAATGTAAAGTCATAATGCATAAATCCCTAATCTTGGGCAATATGACAATGAATTATAACCCTAATTTTAATTAGGGTATAAAGAAATCTTAATGATGAAATAGAAGGAATGGCCTTATAAAGGTGAAACATTTCATGAGGTGAACTCCTATAGCACGACCATGCAAGGTAGAACGGCTGTGGTAACTTCCCTTCGCACGACCGTGCAAGGTAGCACGACCGTGGTGACTTTCTTTGCACGGCCGTGGTGCTCCATGATGGACTTGGAGATGATTGATAGTGACCTAATATGGTCATATACCTTGATGTGTTATAAGTCCAATATAATTGAATGAAGGATACATGAGATATGTGATGGAAAACCCTAATCCTGATAAAGGAATAAGGGTGATACTCTTGAAATAATGATACATTTGTTTTGCATGGTATTGATAGATAATTAATGTACTGCTATCATATGTGCTAACCATGCAGGTATCATGAGATGATGAGCATAGCCAGGTATGGGCTATGATGTGTTATTAGTTTGAATTTGTTTATTGGGCCTGGTGTGCCATAATATACCTTGTGCCTGGTAAGAGGTGGCAAGAGAGTTAATGGGCCTCAAGTGCCATGATGGATGCTTGTGTAGCAAGTATCATATTTACCTTGATTAGATGACCTAAAGGTGTTAGTTACCTGAGAAAGTGATAACAATGCTCAGGTGATGAGCTAAGGGTTTGAATACCCAGGATTTCATGGTTATGGTATTGAAATTGTGAAGGGATGAGAATTCCCAGTGTTGAAATGAGGAATTAAGATCCCAACACTTTATGAAAAGAGTATGGCTACGGGCCATGACTCCACAATGATAATGCCAGGCTTTAGATATATGATCTAAGCCTGAAAAGAGTTAATGCAGTGGTAATGATTCTGTAGTTTAAATAGATGTTATACATGTTCTTCATACTCATTAAAGAATAAGTGACATGTTGATTCTATCAAGTTATAGTTGCAATGCTTCTGATATAAAATAATGTTCTAATCTGTTAGACATTAAAATATCTTCTGTCAAATAAATATGATTACCATGTTCATATTTATCTTCTTAAGATGCAATAATAATGTTTCTGGCGGAGAGTTATAACTCTCGCTAGGGCAATTTTTATAATTGTCTCACCCCCGTGGGAACCACATTTTTAGGTGGACGCGGACGAGGAGACAGGAATCCTTCAGTAGGTGAAGAACAGCAGTAGTAGCAGGGACAACAGTGAAGTCTTAGGTGGAGACATTGGCTGTCATGACATGTATAGTTGTATATAGAGTCATATGTGTCGTCTCTGTACTCTCAAGTCCTCGGAGTAGTAGTTAGTGCTTTCAAGATTTTGGATCAGTGTCTCAAGATTTTATACTACATGTGTTTATCTTAACAGGTCAGCTGATGCTTGTAATTCTTAGAAAGAGATGATGCATGATATGTACCTTTGATCCAAAAAGTAAATGTGTTATACTTTGGCTCTTGAAGAAAAAGATTTACTATGTGTGGATCTCTTTGCAAAAAGTTTTAATTTTTAGTGATTTTCGCTAATCCGCTGCTTGATGAACGCTTCCGCATTAGTTAATTATGTTTTTATGAGTTGTATGCCACAATTTAGTTGTATCAGAGCTCTAGGTTCGCTGAGTCTACAGAGACATAGGACTAAGGTTTTAGAGTCTGTTCTAAGTGTCTTCCAGTTTATCTGATAGTATCTTCTGCTCACATAGGAGAAGAAGAACTTGAAAATGACTGGAGAACATGAGGAACACATTGCTAAGGGCAATGTTGTTGCACCAGGAGAAGGTGCATGGGACCAGGCAAGAGGAGAACAAGTGCCTGAGAAATCCCACCTTGACCTAATCAGGATAGAGAATCCTATGTTTTGCTCTTGAAGGGCAGGATAGGACAACAGTAATGCATATAGAAGACTGGATACTAGTATTAAAATCTAAGTTACCAGTCTTTAATGCATAAACTGTGGGCTTTGATAGGATTCTTGAGTGACATAGTCATGTTAGAACAGTGAAAATGATGTAAAGATTAACATATGGCAAGAAAGTAGACTCTGCCATAAGTTTAGACAGATAAGTACATCTGTGATGATAGTGCCCAATGAGGGGCAATAAGCTGAGAATTAAGGTAAGATCTCTATAATTTTAGAGATATTTGCCTAGATATTCTGAAAAGCCAAAGTTTTTGGTGTCACCAGTGCAATAAATGCCTAGTGCACCAGGGCAGTGGCCACTAAGTAAAGGCAAAAGCAGCAACATGAGGTAACTGGACACTATGTGTTGAAATTAACCTAATGTGGTAGGTGACCTTGAGGGGTGATACTTAAATGAAATATATTCAATCCGATACTTCATATTATGATTCTATGTGTTAAAGATATGAAAGTAGTTGTTTTTGAATTCCTTTGACTAGTCCTATAAGGATACAAGGGAAATAAGAACTTATATCTTACTCAGTGTTCCTTAAAATGTTTTATAATCTCCCTTATCTGTGTGTTGAAAGATGAGATTTAGAAGTGATGCCTGAAGAAAAAAATTCAAGAATGGAAAATCATGTGTGTATAATGATATGAAAAGTGAGGAATATGATAGCAAATAAAGTGCATACTACCTAATCTCAATACTTGTATACCCTGGCCAGGTATACGATTATTGTAGATTAAGCAAGTATGAAACTCTTAGATTGTTATCTTTTTTATTACTCTGATCAAGTAGTCATTCTGAAACAATCCAGAGAGTATAATGAAATTAAATAGGAAGAGCTAAGTGAAATATTTTCAACAAACTTAGTGAACTTGCTTCGTGAATACTTAGTGAACTTGCTCCGTGAATACTTAGTGAACTTGCTCCGTGAATACTTAGTGAACTTGCTCCGTGAATACTTAGTGAACTTGCTTCGTGAATACTTAGTGAACTTGCTCCGTGAATACTTAGTGATCTTGCTCCGTAAATACTTAGTGAACTTGCTCCGTGAATACTTAGTGAACTTGCTCTGTGAATACTTAGTGAACTTGCTCCGTGAATACTTAGTGAACTTGCTTCGTGAATACTTAGTGAACTTGCTTCCTGAATACTTAGTGAACTTGCTCCGTGAATACTTAGTGAACTTGCTGTGTGAATACTTAGTGAACTTGCTCCGTGAATACTTAGTGAACTTGCTCCGTGAATACTTAGTGAACTTGCTCTGTGAATACTTAGTGAACTTGCTCCGTGAATACTTAGTGAACTTGCTCCGTGAATACTTAGTGAACTTGCTTCATGAATACTTAGTGAACTTGCTTCCTGAATACTTAGTGAACTTGCTCCGTGAATACTTAGTGAACTTGCTCCATGAATACTTAGTGAACTTGCTGTGTGAATACTTCGTGAACTTGCTCCGTGAATACTTAGTGAACTTGCTCAGTGAATACTTAGTGAACTTGCTTCGTGAATACTTAGTGAACTTGCTCCATCAATACTTAGTGAACTTTCTTTGTGAATACTTAGTGAACTTGCTTCGTGGATATTCTCAACAAACTGTGTGAACTTGTTTCGTGGATATTCTCAACAAACTGCGTGAACTTGCTCCGTGGATATTTTCAACAAACTTAGTGAACATACTCAGTGAAACTTCTCAGTGAATATTCCCAAAACAAATAAAGGATTGCTGAATGAATTATCTGTGTTAGATATATATGTTTCCCTTTTAGTAAATATTATTTGATGATAATAGAATTATGTTCTTTTATGCCCTTTCCTTTCAATGACATGGACATCATATGTTAGGGGTTTATGCTTTGCATAAACATAAACAGTGATAAAGAGGAATTAATGAAAGGAACTATGTGTGAATTACAGAATTCATGATATCTCCACAACATTAAGATGAGATGTGGAGACTTGAGGGCAGGATTAATGAATAATCTGTTCCTCTTCTTGTTTGGGATTTCGAGGACGAAATCCTTATTAGGGGTTTATAATTTGTAACACCCCTGACCTGGGTTATACTTAACCCTAGGTGTTTTGATTAAGAAAGATGATTAAATTCTTAATCTCATCTTGTGAAAAGTAATTAGGCCTCAAGAGGAACTTATGTTGCAATTCTAGTCCTTTTTGAATATTGTTGAAATCAATGTTTTGTTTGTATTGGACTAAGGTGCAAATTACCCAAGTTGAGGGGTTTAAGTGAAATTGTGGATGATAATATGTTCCTCATGTGTTGAAGCATCATGAGAGTGAAAATGATGCTGAGGTATGGCTTATGGAAGCCTGAACACTAAGAAAGAGCTCATAAAGCAAGGTTTGTGCATTAAAACCTAGTTTTGGAGTAATGTGCAATTTACCCAAAACCAAGGGTTCAATATGCAATTTACCACTTCAATAAAGTCCCTAATGTTTCATGGAATCATGTAGAGAAAATAAAATGAGAGGGACCTCTCATTTGAATTAAGATGTAGGAGAGAGAATCTTGATATTAAAATAATCAAGATTTAATCCTAAGTGAAACCCTAATCCAATTTAGGGCAAAAATGAATGTATTAATTAAAGGGCCTTCAACCAAAATTAAAATGGTTGGATTCAGATGTGTGTGGATAATCCTAAAGCCTTGCAAAGGCACGAGCATATCCTAAGGAGGTGAAAATTCCACTCACCATTATTATAAGAAAAAGAATTTCCACTCAAATAAGGATATTCTTATTATAAGGGTTAAGGTGCTTAATTTCTTTTCCCTTAATTCATGGATAATGGAAGGGAGTTCGGTGGGGATAGAGATGCCCTTGCATGAAAGAAACCAAGGGGAAAGTTGTGGCAACAATTTTGGAATTTAAAAGACTTTTATAAAGTATATTCTCTCTCCTCAATTTTCTTATAAAAGTACCTTTTCCAAGCCAAATGAAAGGCTTTTACGACCCCACTTCTTCTCCTTGATTGAAAAACCGACCAAGAAGGCTAAGGACAGCAGGGAGAACGTCCCCAACCTATTGGTAATCCTTTGATCTTCGGTCTTCATGATTTCATGGTGAAAATCATAAAACAATGTGTAATTCCTTCATTTCTTCACTCAATCTTCAATTCTAGCTGATCATTTCACTCCAAATCTTGAAGTTGAGCCTTGGAATAGTTGGATAAGCTCCATACACCATTAGAGACGTGTATCTTGGAGCTTGGAGATCAGATTTGAGGCGGGTTTTATAACTCAAACCCTTAATCATTGATATTGCATCAATTCTCTATACTTTGTTCATTGTTTTCTTTAATTTGATACACTCTTGTTTCTTTGCTGCAATTTCCATCAAGAACGGTTGATGTTCTTGGTTTTTCTAAGGAAGGGGATGATGAAATCATCCTAGATGCTTATCCAAAGAAAAGTACCAAGCCAAACGGTTTTGATAGCTACTCCAAATCATTTTAATTTGATTGGTTATGCGGTTTTAGCAAACCGTTTAAGGGCAAATGGTTTGAAACCGTTTGGAAGAAAATGGTTTCAAAACCGTTTGAGATGGTTGACCAAGCATTGAACGTTTGGGAATTTTGTTCCTAATTATGTAGGCTGATAACCCACCAAATTTGAGGGATTAACTCCCAAGGAATCGAGAGTTGAAGGTTAATCAATTAGGCAATCGGATTTTCAATCTGTTTAACTTGACCTTTGTGGGAAAACGGTTTCAAAACCATTTGAGATGGTTGACCAAGCGTTGACCGTTTGGGATTACTGTTCCTAATGATGTTGGTTAATGACTCACCAAATATTAGGGATTAACTCCAGAGTAATCGTGAGTTGAAGGCTAATCAATTAGGGAAACCTAATTGGATTAAGTGCTGATTTTCAATTTGAGTAATTTGACTTTTTGGGCAAACGGTTTCAAAACCATTTGAGATGGTTGACCAAGCGTTGACCGTTTGGGATTACTGTTCCTAATGGTGTTGGTTAATTACTCACCAAAATTGATGGATTAATTCCAAACGAGTCATGAGTTGAAGGCTAATCAATTGGGTAAACCCTAATTGAGATTAGTGTTGAAATTCCAATGAGTTGATTTTGAGATTTTGGGTTGATTAGCCCAAACGGTTTCAAAACCGTTTGGGGATCACCCAAGACCATTTGGAGGTATGGGGTCAAGTATGGTTGACCAATTGAAGGTCCAAAGGTACCAAATCACATTGCAATTAATTGTTGATGTGTTGATCGACTCGATAGACCAAACCTTGATGATTTTTCACTAGAATCCAAGGGTTGGATGAGCCAAACGGTCTCAAGACCATTTGGAGCTCATCCAAACGGTCTCAAGACCGTTTGGAGGTCACCCAAGACTGTTTGGAGGTCTAGGGGTGAGTATGGTTAAGCAATTGATGATCCAATGATACTAAGTTAAAGTGTAATCAATTGCTGATTTGGTGATCAATCCAATGATCCAAACTTTAATTGGTTGACTTGGATTTTGATGATATGATGGCAAACGGTCTTCACCTGCTTGGCCAAACGGTCTTCACCTAATTGGACAAACGGTCTTCACCTACTTGGGCAAACAGTATCAAACCGTTTGGAGACCTAGGTGATTTCAAGGTCAAGTTGTGTTATGCAATTGAAGGTTTAAGTGGTCAATCCAATTAGATACCTAATGTAATTGAAGGTTCAATTGGTTAACCCAATAGAGAACCTAATGCAATTGAAGGTCCAATTGAATAACCTAATTGAGTACCTATTGCAATTGAAGATTCAATTGACCAATTCAATTGGATACCTTATGTAATGGAGGTCCAATGTGATTGAATCTCTTGAGAATCAAGATGATGAATGATCCATTGATCCAATGCTGATTAGTAATGATAGTAAATGAAGGTACAAAGGTTGAAACCCTATTAGTACCTAAGTGGTTAGTGACAATTAAGGGATGAACCCTAATTGCTTATAGGATCAATGACTTGGTAAACTATGTTAATCATAGTTGTATGAACTCGATTGAAGGGTTGATATGACCTAATCAAGTTGAGATGATGATAGCATGAATTCATATAAGAATATGATTCATGTGGTGTTTAAGGGTATGATACTTAAGTAGAGAGATCATGGAACCCTAATCATGAACATAAACCCTAATTGACAAGGTTATTGAACTCTAACCCTAGTTGAGGGTGTATCCTTATGAAACCCTAGTTGAGGGTGATTCCATGTGAAACCCTAGTTGAAGGTGATTCCATGAGAAACCCTGACTAAGTATTAACATCACATGATGTTCTAATACTATGTTGTGATGAGAGGCCCTGAGAAGGGTGAAGGTATATGAGACTCTAATGTAAAGTCATAATGCATAAAGCCCTAATCTTGTGCAATATGACAATGAATTATAACCCTAATTTTAATTAGGGTATAAAGAAATCTTAATGATGAAATAGAAGGAATGGCCTTATAAAGGTGAAACATTTCATGAGGTGAACTTCTGTAGCATGACCATGCAAGGTAGCACATCCGTGGTAACTTCCCTTTGCACGACCGTGCAAGGTAGCACGGCAGTGGTGACTTTCTTTGCACGGCCGTTCCTGGCTGCACGGCCGTGGTGCTCCATGATGGACTTGGAGATGATTGATAGTGACCTAATATGGTCATATACCTTGATTTTTTATAAGTCCAATATAATTGAATGAAGGATACATGAGTTATGTGATGGAAAACCCTAATCCTGATAAAGGAATAAGGGTGATACTCTTGAAATAATGATACATTTGTTTTGCATGGTATTGATAGATAATTAATGTACTGCTATCATATGTGCTAACCATGCAGGTATCATGAGATGATGAGCATAGCCAGGTATGGGCTATGATGTGTTATTAGTTTGAATTTGTTTATTGGGCCTGGTGTGCCATAATATACCTTATGCCTGGTAAGAGGTGGCAAGAGAGTTAATGGGCCTCAAGTGCCATGATGGATGCTTGTGTATCAAGTATCATATTTACCTTGATTAGATGACCTAAAGGTGTTAGTTACCTGAGAAAGTGATAACAATGCTCAGGTGATGAGCTAAGGGTTTGAATACCCAGGATTTCATGGTTATGGTATTGAAATTGTGAAGGGATGAGAATTCCCAGTGTTGAAATGAGGGATTAAGATCCCAACACTTTATGAAAAGAGTATGGCTATGGGCCATGACTCCACAATGATAATGCCATGCTTTAGATATATGATCTAAGCCTGAAAAGAGTTAATGCAGTGGTATTGATTCTGTAGTTTAAATAGATGTTATACATGTTCTTCATACTAAGTGACATGTTGATTCTATCAAGTTATAGTTGCAATGCTTCTGATATAAAATAATGTTCTAATTTGTTAGACATTAAAATATCCGCTGTCAAATAAATATGATTACCCTGTTCATATTTATCTTCTTAAGATGTAATAATAATGTTTCTGGGGGAGAGTTATAACTCTCGCTGGGGCAATTTTTATAATTGTCTCACCCCCGTGGGAACCACATTTTTAGGTGGACACGGATGAGGAGACATGAATCCTTCAGTAGGTGAAGAACAACAGTAGCAGCAGGGACAACAGTGAAGTCTCAGGTGGAGACATTGGCTGTCATGACATGTATAGTAGTATATAGAGTCCTATGTGTCGTCTCTGTACTCTCAGGTCCTCAGAGTAGTAGTTAGTGCTTTCAAGATTTTGGATCAGTGTCTCGAGATTTTAAACTACCTGTGTTTATCTTAACAGGTCAGCTGATGCTTGTAATTCTAAAAAAGAGATGATGCATGATATGTACCTTTGATCCAAAAAGTAAATGTGTTATACTTTGGCTCTTGAAGAAAACGATTTACTATGTGTGGATTTCTTTGCAAAAAGTTTTAATTTTTAGTGATTTTTGCTAATCCGTTGCTTGATGAACGCTTTCGCATTAGTTAATTATGTTTTTATGAGTTGTATGCCACATTACCTCTTACTTGGCTTACTATAAAGTATGGTTGTATTATACATGTAAGATACTTGGCATATGATATTATTTGAAATAAACATCTATGTATAATAAATCTTAGTGATATTCCACTATATGTATATTGCAAAACCTAAACATAAATTATCTCGTCCATTATATGAAAATCACTTCAACTCTTTGGTAGTAAAGTGCTAGAAAATAAAGCACTTCCACTCTTTGGTAGTAAAGTACTGGAAAATAAAGTACTTCAACTCTTTGGTAGTAAATTACTTGAAAGTGATCCAACTCTTTGGCAGTAGATCACATTATAAAATGATCCAACTCTTTGGTAGTAGAGCATAAGGCCTTATTGCATTCAACTCTCAGGTAGTAAAATCATGGATGATATAATGGAAAATACATTTAAAATACGATTTCCCTCTTGTTAATGAACATTTCTTGTAAAATGCTTTTGTTATTCATATTACTAACAAGTATTAGTTTTATCTTATTGCCTAGATAGCTTTAATAATGAGAGGTATATAAAAAGATATGTAGGCGTACTCGGTGCAATATTTTATTATATTGTGCTGACGTGTACCAAATTCATAGGATTTTTAGGTACTCTTGGTTATGATGATGATGATGATGATGATGCAACTCAATATGATGGCTCACCAAAATTAGAACTTCATGGGGATGCTAAATTTAAATGGGACTCCTAGTATAGGCTTTACTTCTTATACAAGTAGTTTTATCACATATTAATTTTTCTTTTGTGGTACTCCTATGCCTTCAAGCCCCTATGTAATTAACACTTGGTTTATTTAAGGAAGCTTTGTTATTTGGTGCATGTATATACTTGTGTGTTTGATCCACTCAGAGACGGGCAATTTTAACCCCATTGTACACCATTCCCTTTTGGGTCTAAAGTTTGGATTGGGGTTAGATTGTTAACCCATGACAAATGGTATCAGAGTAGGCACATAGGTCAATGTATGTGCATTAAATACCTAGTAACGTTATTAAAACTTGAGGTAACCCGTATTTAACAATATATTGTCGAGGTGTCTAGAATGATACTTGTGGAAGGTTCTGGCATAATCACCCTCAATCCATATTCACACTGGCTAGGGTTCCCGTCACAAGTAATATGCTTGGCTAACGTAATTATTATTAAAGTGGGCACTCGTTATCCTAGAGAAATCCATCTTCTCATCTTCTCTCAATTAAGGACTACCCCAACCACCCATTTAGTAAATGATACACACTAGGCTTCTCATCTAATTCTTCTCTCTACCATGATCGATGAAATACTATCTCTATTATGTGGGTAGTTAGGAGAAATGGGAACAACTAAAAGATATGAAGAATTAGAAAAAAAATCTTTTAGATTGATAAAAACTTTGTTGATTGCATTATGATTTACCTAAAATAATCAACTAAATCATATTTGACTTACAAACTTGCAGATGCCTCCAAAAACTAGATCCAAGAGAAAGAGGACAAATGATGACTCTAGTGATGAATCTAACTCAAACCCTAGTAAGACCATGGTTGTAGGTGAATGGGAGGAACAAAAGAAGGTGATGCTGGAATGCATGCATGATCTAGACTTGAAGGAAACCAATGATACAACTTCCTCATCTAGGACCAACACTGAGACTACCATTAGTGATTTCCTCAAACGTAAGCCTGAATCCTTTCAGGGAGAAGATTTAGGTGAAGTCCTAGATAAAGCTGATGTATGTATCCTGTCTATTGAAAATGCCTTTTAGAGCCCTTAAATGTGCTGAGGAAGATAAAACCACTTTTGCAACCTACCAACTCAGGGGGTCCACAAAGTTGTGGTGGGAAAATTATTTTCATACTCGAGAAATTCCATATGCCCCTATGAGTTGGGAGGAATTTAAGGTGATTTTTACTACTCAGTTCATGCCCATATCTTCCAGAAAAGAAAAGCAACCAAGGAATCTTATTTGTAGCTACTTATGTTAGGGCCTTTAGACTCCTATAGCATCATGCTTGTCACCTTATGAAGATGAGAGGATTGAACATTTCATTGAAGGCCTTAATCATGAATTGAAAGTCTACCTATGTACATCCAACCACACTACCTTTGAAGCTGCCATCAATAGTGCCCTTACCCAAGAAAGAACTTTAGGGAAGAGTAAGACATCTAGTTTGGGATACTTGGGCCCGACTGATGCATCCATAACCAAGGACAATGAAAAGGGGAAGGATAGGAAGAAGCCTCATAGACATGGCATGGGAAGAGGAGGAAATCACCATAGAGGTCAATCTAAATGAGGAGGACCAAACAGAGGAGGCTGAGGCCAAGGTGGGCCACCCTAAGGGCCACCACCTAACACTTCCAGATGTAGGAATTGTGGAGGCATGCATGAGGGGAAATGCAAGTTTGAGAGGTCAATTTGTTTCTATTTCAAGAAGGAAGTGCATATGAAGTTTAATTGTCCGAGTTTGGTTCAAGGGGCACCTCATAATCATCATGCCCATTAGCTCAGCCTGCAGCTCCACCTGTTCAACCAGCTGCTCCATTAGCTTAGGCTCATCCAGAACACCGTCAAGGTTGAGTCTTCACAATTGATGCAGAGGAAGCTAAGGCTAATGAAAACAATTTGATTGAAGGTAATAATGTTAATATAATTGTATTCTTTATGTGAACCACCTTAAATCTTAATCTCATATGAAAATCCTAATGTAGGTATGTTATATCTCCAAGATCATCATGTTGTAGCCCTATTTGATTCAGGATCGACTCATACCTTCATCTCCAGAAATCTTGCCTCTATGATCAAATTAGAGATAAAAGATCTAGGTTATATCTTGGATGTAACAACTCCCAATGGCAAAATCTATACTTCTCTTTAGAAAATTGTAATCTTGCCTATTTCTCTTACTGGTCATAAATTCATTCTCACTTCATTCTCCTTGATATGGAAGATTTTGACCTAATTTTGTGGATGGATTGGCTTTATGCCAACTATGCCATGCTTGATTGTCAAAACAAGAAAGTAATCATTTTTATACCCAATTCTAAACCTTTGATAATACCCGGGAGAAAAGAAAGAAATTGAAACATGATTATCTCTTCTATTGAAACAAAATCCTTGATAGCCAAAGGATGTAGAGCCTATATTACAGTTGTATCGGTGACCGATTCTAAGGTGAGATCTTCAGGGAGCTTGGATGCGGTGAGAGATTACCTGAACGTATTTCCTGAGGAGCTCCAAGGACTACTTCTAGTGCATGAGATTGAATTCTCAATTGAGTTAGCACCGGGTATTGCTTCGGTCTCAAAGGCACCTTATATAATGGCACCTTATGATCTTGCAAAGCTCAAGAAACAATTAGAAGAGCTGGTTGATAAAGGTTTCATCCATTCTAGCACATCTCCTTGGGGTGCTCCTGTTCTCTTTGTTAAAAAGAAAGATGGGTCAATGTGAATGTGTATTGATTATCGCATGATCAATCAAGTCACTATCAAAAATAAATATCCCCTCCCAAGAATTGAGGACTTATTTGACTAGCTTCGTACTGCCACTGTGTTCTCCTAGATTGACCTAAGATCAGGCTATCATCAATTATGAGTGAAGGATTACGATATTCCAAAGACAACTTTTAGAACTAGATATGGACATTATGAATTTGTTGTAATGCCTTTTGGGTTGACCAATGCTCCTGGAGTATTTATGAACTTGATGATATTGTCTTCTAGCCTTTTCTAGATAATTTTGTTGTGGTCTTCATTGATGACATTCTCATATATTCGAACTTTGTTGATAAACATCGTGAGCATCTCCAGAAAGTATTTGATGTGTTGAAAGCCCAGAAATTGTATGCTAAACTATTCAAATGTGAGTTTTGGATTAACCAAGTTATGTTTCTTGGCCATGCCATTTTAGGTGGGAAATTTTTTGTTGATCCTACCAAAGTCCTAGCCATCCTTGATAGGAAAGCTCCTACCAATGCCTCTAAAATTTGTAGCTTCCTTGATCTGGCAGGTTATTACTGTCGTTTCATCCTTAATTTTAGCAAAATAGCCATATCCATGACCAAACTTACGAGAAAGGATGCCAAATTCATTTAGACTTCTGAATGTGAATCTAGTTTACAAGAATTGAAATCCCATTTGACTTCTACTCCAATCTTGACCTTACCTTCTAGAAATTATGGGTTTGTAATATTTTCTTATGCTTCTAAAATGAGTTTGGGTTGTGTCCTAATGCAAGACGGTAAGTTGTTGCCTATGCTTCTAGACAATTGAAACCTAATGAGGTAAATTATCCAACTCACGATTTGGAGTTAGCTGCTATTGTGTATGCACTCAAAATCTGGATTCACTATCGATATGGTGCTACTTTTAATATATTCACGGATCACAAAAGTCTCAAGTATCCATTGAATTAGAAGGATCTCAATCTTAGATAAAGGAGATGGTTGGGATATCTTAAAGACTATGCTTTCACTATTGCTTATCACCCAGGAAAAGCCAATATTGTAGCTAATGCTCTTAGTCGTAAGAAATCCATATGCGCATTTGTCCTTACTTCTGAACCAATGAATCTAGAACCTTCAACTTTTGGGTCACCTCAAGCAGAAGATAACACTATTATTATGGCAAACATCAATATTATTCCTGGACTTCTTTCTGAACTTCTGACATCCCAGAAGAATAGCCCTAGCTTGGAGGAGATGACAACTCTATTGGCTAATCCCCAAACACATCTACTAGTCGATATGGATGGTGGGTTAAGGTATAAGCATAGGGTGAGGGTACCTGAGGACTCAGAGATTAAGAAGTGTATTCTGCAAGAGGCACATGGGTCTAAGTATTCCATACATCTTGGATCCACTAAGATGTACATGGATCTACAAAGACATTTTTGGCATAGAGGTTGAAGAATGATATAGCAGAGTTCATCTCTAAGTGCCTCACTTGTTACCAGATTAAGACCGAACATTAACGGCCAGGTAGTTTACTACAACCTTTACCAATTCCTGAATGGAAATGGGAAAACATCACCATGGATTTCATGGTGGTTTTACCTAGGACCAGGAAGGGAATGATATAGTATGGGTCGTAGTAGATCGTTTGACTAAGCATGGACATTTCTTACCTGTAACGACCGCCACCAAACCGACAGCCAAATTGTTACTAATTATGTGGAATAATCATAAATAGCAGATTAACAAAAATCACTAAAATTTAAAACCATTTTTGCAAGGAGATCCTCTTCCAGGAAACTCTTACTAAAAGATCCAAAACTTATACATATCATGATTCTCATTATACAAACACTATTTCTACTCATCTCGAGGACAACATATAATAGTTGTTCTATCAACACATATACTGAAGCAACATCAAACCTTGAGGCATACAAGCCAAAATCCTCAGATCATTCATAAAACCATTACAAACTGACTCTAAGGACATGAGAGTATAGAGACAACACAGAGGACTTCTATCTACAAGACATGACAGACAATACACTCAACCTGAGCGGTCACTGGTGCCTCAGTTATTGTTTCTCCTATGTAGAAAGGTCTCTACCACCTCGTGTACGTCCACCTAAAAATTGTGGATCCCACAGGGTGAGACAATTGTCCCAGTGAGAGATATAACTCTCCATCGACCATATTATTATCACAGATTAAGCATTATAAAACTAAGAAGAGGTTCTTTTATATTAACAAGCAGGATTAATCATTGTATGAACAAAATAAAGTAATAGCTTTTCTTAAGGAAAATGATGCATCTACCCATGGTAAAATAATAAACCATCTACCTACTTTAAAAGGAATGTAAAGAAACATAAATAACATCTATCAAGTTAAGATGTATAACTGAATTGTGCATCAAACAATGTTTTCTGTATTCGATCCTTAAGCAAATATGCAACACATCTGATCATATTTTACAATCACACTTATGCCCTGACGAGATTAAGTATACCCCGTTCATCTCCAACCGACCAAAAACTTCTCACAAGTCGGTACCATACAAGGTCAATGGAAGAGTCGGCTGCTAAGACCTCACATGTCTCAGTCAGTACGAGACCACATAGATTCAGTAGGACATCTCGTGTCATCTGCTGGCAGAACATCTCGTGTCGCTGCAAAAAGAGCGTACCAGGGTACTAGGCATCTTCACTTAGAGTTACTACATCAACATGTACTCTCTTAGGGGAACATATACTAACAACCGTCCTCAGTTATGAAATTACTGAGTCATGGCATATAGCCATTATCTGAGCCACGGGCCAGTTCACAGTGCTCAACATAGAGTCTACGATCGTAGTCACACTCGAGCCAGAATAAGGCATACAACCAAATCCCCATTTATTTCGAGTTTGTAAGGGGATCAGCTCACACATGGTCGTCTGTTTATACTTACGCCCCCACATATTAAAAAATATGCACTCTGGGTTATGTCGCAGGAAACCCGTTTCACCATTCAGCAAATTCTGACGCTGATGGATCTATGGTCAGGGCAACATTTTATGGTTTCTAATGATATATTAAGTGCATTACATCATTCTTTTAGCATCAAATAAGTTATCATTATTAATCACAACAATTGCTACAAAGAAAGGTGTAGTACATCTATCACGTACTTTTCAATTCTTTGAAACACATTTAGATACTTAGCACTTGGGATCTCAGTCCCTTATCACATTACTGGGAATCCTCATCCCTTCACATCATTATCATCATGATTATTGGATCTGGGTATTCAAACCCTTAGATCACCACATAGCATTATTACCTTTGTAAAAGGTAACCATTACCTCTAGGTCCTCAGAACAAGGTATTTATTTCACTTGTTGTACAAGTATTTCACATAACTCACATGGTTTGATTAAGCATCTTTTCACCTCTCACTAGGCAACAACCATTCACATGGCTTACAAGGCCCATTAAACATCTTGTCACCTCTCACTAGGCAACAACTATTCACATGGATCACAAGGCCCATTAAACATCTTATCACCTCTTACTAGGCAAAAAATATCTATTAGGTCATCAGACCACATAAACAGTATACTTGTTTATACAAGTATTTAACATGCCTCTCAAGGCTTATTCAATAAGAGAAATACAACCTTCCCATTATTAGGGTTAGGGTTTCCCTTTATAGTCAAATAGGGTTTTAAGTTCATATTATCAATCCAAACCCTAATTCATTGCTCCACAAATCTAGGAGCATACATTGATATCATAAGTATTCAATCATACTTATTTATTCTCACCATTTATCATTAAATGATTATCAACACAGAGTATGAGTTTCTTTCTCATCCTCACTAGGATATTGATTACATTATACTTTTGGTTCAATCCTCCTCTTAAGGAATATTAGTTCATCATTAACAAATCACATCATCTTTTATATTGCAATTAACACAACCTGCAACATATATCACTCATTCAGTCACATATGATTGAAGTGTCCCTTCCATATCGGGCATCAAGATGTGTGTATGGTAACATATTATGCTTTAATAGACATTCTTATTTCATGTAATGTATCCATATCGGGCATGTGGTATAACCACATCACCATGTCATGTTTTAGGATGTATCCCCTAATCATCATATCGTGTACCCATATCAAATTGACTATCACTTAGTTCTTATCAACTCAAGATAACTTCATATCGATTATGAGCTAGGTCCTTGACCCCATATCGGGTATAAGCTATGTGCTTGGTGCCATATCATGTACAAGGTGTGCACCATATCGAGCATAGAGTGTATGGCTCATTATGTATCATTTAAGTGGTATATATACAAGATACCATATCGGTTTCCCATCCAGGATTATCATATCGGTCTCCATGCTGGGTAACATATCGGGTTACCATGATAGGTAGACCCTTAGACTCATAACCTCTTTATACCTTCAAGGATCAGCCCTATCATATAGTTACATGACAATCTAAGTGTCTAATTGAATTGTCTTATCACAATCCATTACACAAAGGATAGGGTATATCAGATTTCAATCCATCATCTAGGGTTGTCCACCATATTGGACAGAATGGGCCATATCGTGCATGAGGTATGAGTTGGACCTCATATCATTCACAAGGTAAAAGTAGGTGCCATTTCTAGCATCCAAGGGATATCATTCATATCGTCCATGTGGTATCACTCACCACTTAATATCTTTGAATTATCTTAATAGTTTCAGGTGCTTCGTTAAAGTGCAAACATTACTTCATGTTTATATTATGATTTAGATCCTTGACTTTATGCCTATTTGAGGTTTTTGATCGATAAGATTTTGTTGTGACTGTGATGAAGCAACCTCCTAATTTTCATGATCAAGTAAGGTTCCTATAAAAACATATTTAGGTCGGTATATGATAAGTTATGTGTATGTTGATGAAATTAGTAGCTGAGACCAAGTTTACATGTAAATATATGATTGAGTGGTAGCACGGACTAGTATTTGAATCTAGCCCTTTGGTGGTGGGTCTAAGGGCCAACATCACGTAGTCGAGAGGGGGATGAACGTGGAGCAGTTATGGTCCATACTCTAAGTCACGACCATGAAACATGTGTGAATGAGGATAACTATTCTGGCAGTTTTACTTGACTAACTCCGAGCTACGATTCGCGACACCTCTCTAGGGGGCATGACTCGTGAGGAGACTGGTAGAGGGAGAACACATGTTTCATACTTCTCTTGCTCCACCGCAGCCAATAGGTTAGTCAAGGAACAAGGAACGCCATCGTCGAGAGGGCAGTGCTCACGCACGCCCAGAACAGAGAACGGCAGAAGCGTGGGTCGGGGAGGTGACGCACGTAGGCGTGGTGTTAGTGAGATGCAGCTGCGGCAGCAGCATGGAGGTCGGCAGCATGGCAAACGAACAGGGCCATGGTGATGCTATGGAGCCTGATAAGGATTCACTTCCAGCCAGGTGAAGGCGAGTAGGGCGGCGGCGGCTTGCCCGCGGACTCACACCCGATGGCGGTGCTGAGCGGGAGTCTTACCAGAGGAACTGTTGGCAGCTGTAGTTCTAGCAAGGACAGAGACCAAGTCCTCGCCGGAGCAGTTGGGCCACACGACGTCGGAGCTCAGATCTATGACGCGTACGAGGAAGGGCACGCACAACGACAATTGATGGAGGTTTGTCGCTGCTGGTTCCGCTCACCGGAGGAGGGTAGCGCAGCGACGCTCGCTGGATGAAGAGCAGAGAATGGCTTTGCATGCGAGGAAGAAGTAGAAGACGGGGAGGAAGAACCGTTACAGCCGTCACATGCCGGAGTAGTCCCAGGCAGTGACTACATGGAGGAGTCGAGGAGGTCTGCAAGAACGCATCGTAGCCAATGGCAACAGACAAATGGTGGTTAGGAGGAGGAAATCACAACCTTTCCTCGCCAGAGCATATCTTCGCCGGCGGCGGCTGGTTTCCAAGAGACCGTGAGGGCCTTGGCCTTGAGCTCGAGAAGCTCGAGAGGAGAAGGACGAGCACCTTGGCTCTGCTTTTTCCCGCCCGAGGAGAGCCAACGGCGGCGGGTTCTACAGGCCGCGAGGAAGGAGAGTGGGCGGTTCAAGGATCCCGTTTGTGTAAGAAAAGAAAAGGAGGACCAAGTCTGTAGCCGTGAACCAGACCTAGACCAAACATGAACCACCGGCCCAATCAAGCAAAGGAGCCGCTACCCTAGGGTCCACATGGCGGGATCTCATTGGCCCAAAAAGGTAACGAATCTAAATTATTTTCAGATCTTACAAAATTCGTAGAAAATAGTCTGATTATCAGAAAAATGCAAACAAGGTACCGTTTTTCTCAGAAAATTGTATAGAACAAGATGAGACTATAATATCAGACCATTTATGCACGTATATCAGCAATATCATGTAAGATGTGTAATTCTTGTTTAATGGATAATAAATAGCAAATGATGACATAAAATCATGGAAAAATGTCAATAAGTCTATAATTATGTATAGAATGCATATGATATCAGATATGGTCATGTTATGACTCGAAATCATGTAATTTTCTTAATATGACTAATTAGGGCTAATAAACCTAAATGAGATGTATTAAATACATACGTGCTCTATAAATGATGAAATTTACAGAAAACCTTCATATCAGTAACTGGAAGATAACATGTAGATCTGAGATCAGTTTTATACATGAAATTCATATTATATGAAGAGAACCCTTAATACATGTGATGTAACCCTAATATGGTTAATGAAAGTGACATAATGTTAAATATGTTCACATAATAATGTGACACATGGGTATATCCAGTTGATGAGACATAATCTGGAAAATGACATCAGTGAGATAATCATAAGATAAGAATACAAGTAATGATGCATATATATTAATGAACTAAGTGAAACCCTAAAATGAACAACGAGTAGGGTTCATATGAGATGTAAGATGATAAAAACTCGATGATAGTATATGATCTTGTCTTAATCATGGTTGACCAGGATATAGATGACATGAGGAATATGTGATTAGGAATATCTCTTTGGAAGGTACGCCATTACCTCTTACTTGGCTTATTATACAATATGCTTGTGTGATATGAGTAGTAACATACTTGGCATATGGTATTGGATGAAATGATTGTTCCTGTATGATATGTTGCCTGATTTTCCATACTTATTGCTATGAACACATGAAACATAAGATATCTGGTCCATCATATGATAGCACTAAACTCTTTGGTAGTAGAGTGCATTGAAGTGATCTCAAACTCTTTGGTAGTAGATCACATGTGTTAGATCTCAAACTCTTTGGTAGTATATCACACGTAAAATGATCTCAAACTCTTTGGTAGTAGATCATAAGGCCTGAAAAGCATCAAAGCCCTAGGGGCAGATGTACGAGATATGTGATGGAAATATGATTAAAATATGTGTTCTCTTTTGTTAATGAATATCTTTGTGCAAGTATACGCTTTTCTTATATTCTTCTGTTACTGCCAAGTACATTAGTTTTATCTTATTGCCAAGATATGATGAGAGGTAAATAAAAGACACGTAGGCGTACTCAGTACACTATTCATGAAATATTGTGCTGACATGTACCGCATGTAATCTTTTGTATAGGTTATGGTTATGCTCTTGAAGATCCAGGATAGTGAGAGTTGTATAGCGAGCTGATGTACAGGTGGACCTGTTGTCTTAAGATCCTGTAGTTTAGTGGTAGTACATGTATATGTTTATGTTTGTTGTTCAATATGTAATATCAAATGTTGTAACAATTCATGTTGTAATTATATGTTGAATGGTGAACATGTGTGTATGGTTTTATTATTGTTCATGTACATGTGCTACTGTTGTTTCCTTCTGACTCCCTCGATTTTCTTCTTCTTAGCCTTATGTGGGATGTTTAAATTGGGATACTCACTGAGGTGAGGGTTTCAATTTGGACGTCACACATCAGATTAAGTTTTAGAAAATCCGGGGACGTCACAAATAGGGTATATCAGATTTCAATCCATCATCTAGGGTTGTCCACCATATTGGACAGAATGGGCCATATCGTGCATGAGGTATGAGTTGGACCTCATATCATTCACAAGGTAAAAGTAGGTGCCATTTCTAGCATCCAAGGGATATCATTCATATCGTCCATGTGGTATCACTCACCACTTATATCAGCTTACCCATCACCTTGAATTTCCAACTCTATATTGTTTAGAGTGTTCACTATCTCTATATCGTGCAAGAGGTGTAATCTTAGACTTGTATCGTGTATAAGGGGTAAGTGGGTATCTCACATATCATGCAAAAGGCATGACTCATATCATGTATGAGTTATCATCTATCCCCATATCAGGTTAACCCCCATCTTGGGTTTCATATCGGGTTAAGGTATTTCAACCATATCGGGTTATACCATGTATTTGAATCTATGCCTTATATCGTGCCCAAGTGTATACTCAATCAATCATATTGTGCACCATATGTGTGCTTCAAGATATAGTGTACCAATTGGGTACTACATGATTATATCGTACAATAGGTACTTGCTTATCATACTCATATCAGGTTACCCAAACTAGGGTTTTGACATATCGACTTACAAGTACACACTTGACCCTATATCGTGCATGGAGTTCTTCACTTGACTTCCTATCATGCAAAAGGTATATGGTTAACACCATATCGTGTTCAAGGTATAAACTTCATCACCATATCGTGCAAGGAGATGTAATCTCACAAGCATATCGTGTAATACGCATGTACATAACCATATCGGGTTAGAGGTACTGGTATGTGTACTTGCACCCCATATCACTTTATAAAGTGATACCATCTTCTTCAACCTCTAGACCTCTGTTCTAATTGTTATAGTTTATGAATAATAGGTCTAGGAAATTCTTAGAACTCATGGATTCATCAAGTAAATAAAAACTCAGAATTGAAAGTAAATCATCTTGTGTAACAAGTTAGGTGGTAAATAATAACATGATTGGGTTCAAGTTATATAACTCGCCTTGTAAATAACTTCAAAGCTACAAGATCCAAAGATTTACATTCCTAAGGTTGAAGATGAACTTCTCCAAGGTCCAAGGTTCGTTCAAAACTCTTCTATATACAAGAAATTACCATGGTTAAGCACTTGGTGAAGAAGGAAAGAAAGGAATATCCATAACCCGATATCCTACTTCAACCAAGGTTGAAGATGACCAAAGCCTCACCTTAAGCTTGGTGCTCAAGATCCTATTGCTCTTTGAGATAATTTGCACGATACCTAAGGGTCTTTGCATGATATCTCCAAGGGAGATGGTTGTGGGGTTCGTAAACTTCCATAAGTACGTGGAAGGTGAAGTATATATACTTGAGTTCATGATATAAAGTGTAGGAGAGGTGTCTTCTCTTCATGCTACTAGATGACACGTGGCCATGCATGGTTGACACATGGACATGCATGCACTTATACATATCTTTCTATGCAAGAGTTTTGAGGATAAGCTAGATACAATATCTCATCCATCCTTTATCTTGTTGGATAAGTTTCCCCATCTTTATCTCATCATTAAGACAACCCGATGCACGTTTTACAAGGGAACTTGCAACTCATCATGGGCCACCTCTTTGAGGTGATCTTCCCATCATGGACTTTTCCAGGGCTCAAAAAACTGATAGGAGACTTCTACTATGTCTCCTTGGCTGATAGGACTCCTATATCAAGTCCACAACTCGATACAACACATATAAAGCTTTACCTTCAATCCTTTCTTGGTCTTTTCATCACCAAGAGTATCATCACTCAAAGGTGATTTCAAACATGGCGCCCCCTTCTTTCTCTCTCCTATAAATGATACATAGAGGAAGTAGGGACACTCTAAAGGTGATAATTTTGCATTTCAACCCCATATACTGGGTAAATTACAAATTGTACAAAAAATGGTGCACACAGTACTAACATTGTTCAAACAAGTTATATTTTGGGATTTAGGCTTTCCACAAGCCACCACTTAGCATAATTCTCTCTATTATGATACTAAAACACTTAGAATACATTCAACATGTGACATATTGCAATGTAACCCCTCATCTTGGGCAAATTGCACATTTCACTCAGGCTATCAATTATTGCACAAATAGTTTGCAATTAAGCTCAAACTTGATAATAATTTTCACAAGAAGCCTTAATTACTTTTCAAAAGATTAAAATAAGTTTGTAAGTAACTTACTTAAGAAAAAATCCTAGGGTTAAGCCATAACCTAGGTCAAGGGTATTACATTACCCATGCAGACTACGGTCCAAATTCCTAAGCTAGCCGAGTTGTATATAAGGGAGATTGTACGACAACATGGAGTGCCAATATCTATTATCTCAGATCGGGATCCAAAGTTCACATCACACCTATAGAAGTAGGTACAAAATGAATTGGTTACACAGTTGAATTTAAGTACAGCCTATCACCCTCAAACTGATGGTCAGTCAGAGCTTACTATCCAAATCCTGGAGGATCTTCTTAGAGCATGTGTTCTATATTGGGGAGGATCTTGGAATTGCTACCTTCCATTAGTAGAGTTCACATACAATAATATTTATCAATCAAGTATTTATATGCCACCTTATGAAGTTCTCTATGGTAGGCCATGTAGATCCCCTCTCCATTGGAATGAAATTGGAGAAAGGAGAATGTTGAAGACTGAGGAATTGCAACTCTATGCTGATGAAGTGTCATTGATCAAACAAAGGTTGAAACGTGCCCATGATCGTTAGAAATCATATGTAGATGCACACATGTCAGATAGGTAGTTGTAGGCTGGTGATTATGCTTTCTTGAAGACCATACCCATATGTGCTATAGCCAATAACAAAGGGAAACTTAGCCATAGATATGTGATTCCCTTTAAGGTTCTAGAGCGCATTGGTGAATGTGCTTATTGGCTCACTCTCCCTCCACAACATAGCATGATGCACAATGTTTTTCATGTATCCAATCTGAAGCATTATGTGAAGGATGACAGTCATGTATTGAATCACGAGCCCCTTGAGTTGCAAGAGAATCTCTCTTATCTAGAACAACCTACAAATATTCTTGATTCCAAAGTCAAAGAGCTCAGGAACAGACATATTCAGATGGTGAAGGTGCAATGGAATCATCATGGTGCAGATGATGCAACTTGGGAACTACAGGCGGATATGTAGCAATGTTTTCCTCACCTCTTTTATCAAGTTTAATTTCAAGGACAAAATTTCTTTTAGGGTGATTAGGATGTGATAAGGTGAAATTTCTATATCTTTTAATCTTTTTCTTTTATAGTATTTCAACTCCAAAACCCTAGTTTCAAAGAATGATGTTTTGACTGATCCATGTTTGGATTTTGAAACTCAAACTTTATAAATATCTAGGGATTACTATTATGAAGTTATGTTTCAATTTTCATGTCAATCTAATACCCCTAGCTCACTCTATGATTTTACAAAGTTTGCACCTAAGTATTTAATTAGATAATGCAATCATATCAGAACTCTGGTCTATGACTCACACGACTGACTATATCTAAATATTGTATATGTGGTCTCACCCTAGCCACTCATGGCTTCTCCCTCGGATCCAGGTTTGATCAGACGGACATGAAGTCATCCCCGACCTCGGTTCATCTAGGAGAATGTAGTTGTGGTCAAGAGTAAGGAGCGATCAACGCGATCCCCCCTCTAGCCTCTCTCGCATAAAATTGAATGAGACTTTGACTCCTCCTTGCAACCACGAACTCGACAACTGCTCACACGACTCCTAGAGATGACCATAGCCACCTCCACAACCACAACCAATAACATCTCTCTCCAATGCGCCAACTTTCAAGTTGGCCATTTTGTAACCAACCAACCAACCCCATGCCTATTTAACCTCCCTCCCACCTCCGTCTGGACCCCTTTATTTCACTGTCGCCTCCAATTTGTCCGAAACGAGTGCAGATGGCTCCTCCCTTGACTTCATCTTCTCCAGCCTGTCCATCCATGACGTGATCATCACCCAACCTCCAAACTACCCCAAAACTCCAAATCGAACCACACTTAATCTTGGCGGTGCTGAGAAGAACCTCACCATCTCATCTCCAAGGTCCCAACACCTCCTATACCCCTCTCACTCCTCCTTCTCTTCACAGGAGGCCAGCTGCTCCACCTATCCCGGTGGCACATTGATCTAGAGGGAGCCGAGCATTGAGACCTTGCCGCACTAACCCGGAGTGATCCTACAAAGGTGACCGCAAGATCACTCTTGCACGAGAAGCCTCCTACTACTTGGTCGAGCTCACCGGAGATTGCAACTGGACTGATGAGCACTTAGAAAAGGAAAAGCAATGTAGATCCATCATCGCTGATTGGATCCTATGTGGACCAGTGAGGTAAATCCACCTCATCCACTTCATTCTAATAATTTGTGGTCGCACATTTTATCTTGAGCATCAGATCTAAGCATTAAGCGCCTAGTTAATTCCTTTTTCCTTTATTTTATCCTCCATTTTAGATAATTTCTAGAAAATACACTGATCTTAGGAAAACCATTATAAATTGTAGAATTATCAGAAAAATACAAACCAATACTCTATTTTGATTAGAAATTAATGAGGATCATGAACTGACATCAGTTAAACCTGAATATGACTCGTGTAAATACTCATGTTCAATTATGGTTTTACCTTGTTTAATTATCCAAAAAATATTCGTGCAAGGATAAATCATCAAACTCCTCTATTTATCTACTATTTGTGCCAAGATGACTATCATACAATTATTTCTAATTTATGTGACTCAAGTATTAATAAAGTTCATTTCTTACTCTTTTCCTCCTATTTTATTTACCAAAATTATCATAAATAACTATCATGATCTAAAGACCACCAAAATCATCTAGAAATCCCACTCTAACATGATATTTCCAAATATGGACTCAAATCCGTACTCCATGACTCATACTCTACACTCAGGACCTTAACTAAGAAAAGAACCACTTTTTACTCTTTTAGAATAAAGCGATGACTATGACAATGTATATAATTAGTACCAAATCTCTTATAATTTCAGGAATACAAAGGTACCAGTGAGGAGCATCTATGGACGCCCCACTTCGGAGTAGAAGGTACGCTTTACCTCTTACTTGGCTTACTATAGAGTATGGTTGTATTATACATGTAAGATACTTGGCATATGATACTGTTTCAAATAAACATCTATGTATGATCAATTTCGGTGATATTCCTCTATATGTATATTGCAAAACCTGAACATAAATTATCTCATCCATTATTATCAAAAGCACTTCAACTCTTTGGTAGTAAAGTGCTAGAAAATAAATCACTTCAACTCTTTGGTAGTAAAGTGCTGGAAAATAAAGTACTTCAACTCTTTAGCAGTTAAGCACTTGAAAGTGATCCGACTCTTTGGTAGTAGATCACATTATAAAATGATCCAACTATTTGGTAGTAGATCATAAGGCCTTAATGCATTCAACTCTCAAGTAGTAAATATATGGATGATATAATGGAAAATATATTTAAAATATGAGTTCCCTTTTGTTAATGAACATTTATTGTAAAATGCTTTTGTTATTCATATTACTACCAAGTATTAGTTTTATCTTATTGCCAAGTTTTAGTAATGAGAGATATATAAAAACACGTAGGCGTACTCGGTTATATTGTACTGACGTGTACCAAATTCAAATTCTTTTTAGGTACTCTTGCTTATGATGATGATGATCCAACTTAATGTGATGGCTCGACAAAATCATAACTTCATGGGGATGCTAAAGTTAAATGGGACTCCTAGAATACGCTTTACTTCTTCTACAAGTAGTTTTCTCACATATCAAGTTTTCTTTTGTAGTACTCCTATGCCTTCAGGCCCCTATGTAATTAACACTTGGTTTTTTTAGGGAAGCTTTGTTATTTGGTGTATGTATATACTTGTGTGTTTGATCCACTCAGGGACGTGAAATTTTAACCCCATTGTACACCATTCCCTTTTGGGTCTAAAGTGTGGATTGGGGTTAGATTGTTAACCCGTGACATATTTCCTTTTGGTGCCTTCTTCATTGACTATCCATTATGCAGATAAATAACAATTTAACCCAAAATGTCATGAAACAAAACAACGATCAGTATAACAAGTTATACTGGTACGTAGGGGAAATAAAATGTTTGTATACAAGTGTAACAATATAATCAACCATAACAACAATTATGATTATAAGATTGAACAAGCATGTTTTTGTTTTAACCTCGCCACCCTTATCCTCTCTTCTCAATGGTGTGCCCTATCTTTAGAGGGACCTCTTTATGGGGAACCCTCCTTTAAGGGTTTTGGTCCCTACAGTGGACATTACATAACCTTCCCTCACCTGAGCTTGGTTTCATAAACATGCCTTCCATTCTTGGCTTGGACTGAGGTGACCTTTGATTCCATGCTTGATCACCAATCATCCCCATGATGACTTTATTCACCCCATGATCTTTAACTCATCGGGTGATACATGATTTGAGCAGGTTATAGATATATAAGATGATATACATAGAGACTTTATAGATTACATGAACTAAATAAACAACCAACAATTTATTTACTATCAATATGGGAAACCTTGGAAAACCATGAAAGTCGTTTAAGTCGAGTAGTCATAGGCGTAGCCACATACCTTTCTTAGAAGAGATAAAAAGTCCAAGCAATAAGTGCAGTTTGAGATTGAGCAAGAAATCACCTTTAAATTAATGCATAATACCCAAGTATTACTATTTTGTTCATAAACTCATATTAAAATGACTTGGGTTCCAAGATGGGTTTTGGGGTCAACTTAGGGTTTCATTAGGGTTTTTGCTTCCCAAACCCTAATTATCACTTTTCATGCCTTTTGAACTCACAAACCCTAATTTTGATGTTATATGCATTCTAAATCTCAATTAGGTCAAAGATGTCCTTTTTATCCAAAAAGACTTAACTTTATCCATTAAAGTCATTTAAGCACATTATAATCATTATGCCCAAGAAATTAAGGTTTCCATGCTTTTAATATATTAAAGTTGGCAACTTTAGGTACTTTTAGAATTAGAATCAGAACTAGGTATTGAAACTATTTTTATTGGAATCCTTGCACTTTTCTTATCAACTTTCATATATAAATTATCATGATCGGACATTCCTATGATTTTATATGATTTTAGAAAAATGAATTATTTCTAGCCAATCAGAGCTCGCCACCTAGGCGATGAGCCAGAGTCCCAGCCTTGCTAGCTAGGCTGGGTCAAGCCAATGGGCTCACGCCAACTAGGCTCAACACGCTCATGTGGATACATGTTAGTCAGGATGAGAAAGGAGAGAAGGGCCAAGTTTGACCCTTACCTGATTACAGACGCTCGGGGGCAAGGGAGTCTTTTCCCTCCCAGTCGTCTTCTTCCTCTTTCTCGCCTGCGAGTAGATTGGATGAGTCAACTGGAGGGTTGACTCTTAGATTCAAACCTCCTTAGTGATCAATGAGGTTACCCGGTCCTTCGTCGTGCTCCCACGAATTCACTTAGGGCTCCAATTTCCCAGGAGGTGGTCGAAGTTGGGAGGAAGATGGGAAGCGATCTCCATCAAGGACAAAGAGGTAGCAGTGGTTGAGGATGAAGCTGGGAGAGGAATTGGAGGTAGGGATCCATTTGGGGAGTCGAGTACAACCTCGTGAACACATTGGCGACCTTGTAGGGGGGGGCACACCCCTCTACATACTCTCGGTTATGGAGGCAAGGTTCTCCTTGAGTCCACGAATTGGGCAATTCCTCTGGGGTTCTTCAAGTTAGGCAAAACCTAGGGTAGGTGGATGTGAATTGCTCTCCCAAATCTATTGGACTTGTTTCTAGATATGTTCGTGCATTGAAGAGGGAGAGAGAGGCAAATAGATTCCTCATAGTTACTTGCTGGTTTCCTAAACTAGCCGAAGGTAGACGATGATCGTTTGACCATGGGGTTTTTATCCTAGGGTTATAGATGTCCGCGACAAACTAAATAGCCGCGACTTGATTTCCTATTACGAAATGTGTGTGAAATTAATGTATATTTCCATCAATTCATTCACTGTAGGAATTCTAATAAATTCCATGTCTCTCTCTCCTTTAATACTTTTAATCTCACATTTTAAAGGGAAGTCTTATTAATATTTCTCTAGGTGTGGGCGAGATTGGGACCAAAATACTCAAGTAAATGATACTTTTCTTTGTCTCCAAATCTCCCCTTTGTATCCTTTTTTAACACATCAAATTAATTCTTTTCTCTTTCTAACAATGACATACTTCTTATTTTGATTACTTTTCTTATTAAAAACAACATAGAAACAAAACCAATCCATTAATTGCCTTCAACATCACTTTTTTTTAAAAAAACCACACAATTCCATATGTAAATTATTAATCACCCATTACTTTTAGTAATTCACTTAATTTTTGGCTTTTCCCTTTTTCTTTGCCTCATGTCTACTATTGGATTATTAAAAACACTAATACCCACAAAAACCATTGCAAAGAGAAATTTGTAAACTAAATCCATACATTTCTAACAAGGCACATCAAGTTTCTAATATATCATTGTTATTCAAATATTTGCATTTCAAATATGTAAAAGCATGTGAAAAACCACGTTATAACATGTATTGTAAGGAAGGAGACCAAATAGGAGCAAAATACAAAACAAATGTGGGGAGAGAGAGAGAGAATTAAAGAAAAGCATCATTCTAAAGTTGGGGTAATCTTATTGGTTAATATTTTTAGAAGATACTAAATTGGTAGCATTCTAATAATTTGAACAAACTCACTCTTTCTATAGTATATATTAGATATACACATTTCAATATTATATTTTTGAAGAGGACAAAAGATGAGCGAAGAGAGAAAAGTTGGTTCAATGGTAAATACCATATTTTACCATAAAGAAAAGTGGATCAATTAACCATACCTCTCAAAGGGGTAGATGAATGGTATGGGAGGGGGTTTAGAGAAGGAAGTGGTATGATGTAGATCGGCTATTGCATGCAAATATAGTTATTTTGGTAAAAAAGGTGAAAAAAAGAAAATTATGCCTGGAAATCAGTGTGGTATCTCCATAATTGAGATATAATAAGTAGAGGAGAGAAATGAGAAATAATTGAGATATAATAAGTAGAGGAGATAAACGAGAAATGAATTAGAAAAACATGAGGAAAATTATAGAAAAATGTGAACAAAGAGAGAGAGAGAGAGAGAGAGAGAGAGTTAAAAAGAGAGATTCATTTTGATAATTCTCTATCGTAATTGGTCAAAATAGTAATAAATTTATAGTGACAAAACGTAATAAATATTTAAAACTCTTTTGATAATAGTATAAGTATAGATATGGATGATCATTGAACTACTCATGCATACATTCACATCTAAATTAGACGATATAGATATAGATACTCACTACTTTACCGGGAACAATTTGCGCATAAATTAGCATTTCTCAGACCACAATCATCCATTCAAACAAAGCATAAACCCATGCCATACACGATTGCTTTATTAAAATAAACAAAATAGATTTGTAATTTAGAAAAACAAAGAAAATAATTATCATGCTTTCTCAACACTTTTTCATATATATTGTAGAGAGAGGAATACAATGTATGATCAACTTCTAATGTTAAAAAAATAAAAACATTGCACTAAACTGATGCACCAATATTCCAAAAAATAATGAAAAAATGTAGTTAACAACTTGCTTCTCGTACAATATAGACGAGTCTTCTTGGCACATGTTTTTGAAAAGTGAAGACAAAAGTGAGCTTATACACACTGGGACCAATATGTAATTCTTAAAAAAAAAGTAGCCCCCCTCTGTGAGCTATCTTATATAGTATAACAAGCTTTCTGGGATAATATATAATTTAAAAGACAAAAGTGAAATTTAAATACACATGGACCTAAAAGAATACACCTAGCCCTCTAAGGACTTTTCTAAATATTTTCTTGTATGTGATATATTTCTAAAAGTAGAGATATTCTAAAAGTAAAGATAAATGTTTAGTTTACACACAAAACCAATTAATAAGTTCAAAAATAATAAAAAAGATTTAGACTTAATCCTCTCTGTGCAGTTTTTTTTTTCTTTTTCTTATATTAATCTATACTACTATAAAAAGGAATTTGATGCTGCGTTCTCCTTGATTCACTCTCTTCTATCCTTTTTCAAGGAATTTTTCTCATACACATATTTATTCCCACACTCTCCTATTAACTTTTATTATCTTTAATTCTATATTTCTCTCTCCAACTCACGGAAACGGTTCCTTGATTCTCTCCTTTCAAACAATCAATACAAATATCTTTTAGCGTAAGGACCCTTTCACGGACACATTCACCCGTACTTATATAATAAGTGTAGATTAGACGGGTTCATTGAAACTATAAACCATCAATAAAAACTGGTCTTTCAATGGGCCAGAGTCTAGATTTGTGTCTGGCGAGCAGGAAGCGGCAGTGAAGAACCCATGGCCTCGGCTGGTCATGAAAGTGAAGACCTTGTGTCTCTCGTTCTCATCGGGAATCCCGACTCTCATCGCGAGTTTCTTGCCCAGGAACATGGCGAAACCGTATGCATTTCAGTTTCTGATATCCTCAATTGGGACCTTCCCTCAATCCTCAGCTGCCACCATATCAAAGTTGAAGTCAGTAGGAGCAGGTGAATTTGTGTTTCCATCAGTTACATTATCTATACCGCCGCTACAATTATTGTATGTAACACAAGTTACTTACCGCCGATCCCTCCTTCGTTCTTGGCGCAGGCTAGCCGATAAGTCTTCTTACTTTCATGGTCTTCTCCAAGGATACTTCAGGTAAACTATATATATATTTTTGGTTCTTTTGGTGTACTTCAGGTAATAAATTCTCTTGTACCAGACTCAAACAATCTGCAGCTTTCTAAATAGTCGCCGAGCACAGATAAATGATAGCGGCACTAAATATCTGACCTTTTTAAAATTGCATGTTGATTATAGTTTCTGCTTGTTTTTTCTCCTTTGGCGGCAGCCTTTTCTTTGTCTTTCCCTTGTTAAGTGGGTCATTATTACAGCGAATCAACTCTGGAGCAAGTTACCATTGAGTGGAACGTGGAGGGTGTTATAAGCGTCTTAAGTTCCATCTATGAACGGCCGATAGCCATTTCACCTACTAACTTCCTCCTCCTTTTGGAAGTAAGCATCTCATCTCGCTACTGATGTGTTCCTACACGTTATTGAATGGATTGACTGAGCACGGCTACTTAGCTTGATATCCAGGAACTTGTGATATTGAAGAAATAACTCAGCTTTTGTGACCCCATATAGTTCCATGTTTTATAATGTTAGATGAATTGACGAATACAGGCTGCTTTTTTCTTTGGGGTGGAAGAACTGGTGGTAAAATGCAATGCGTGGTTTTCCGATATCACCTCTCCAGAAAGGGGGGCTTGGTTTTCACTACCGGTGGAGACTACAATTGAAATCTGGAAATTCAGTGTTGAGCATGGTTAGTCTATTTCTTTCTATATTCACGCTATGAGCACCCTTCTCTTTTATCTCCACTCAATAAAGTGAAGCCCCCTTAGGATGTTACATAATGGCTGCATAGTCTGCAACTTTGTTTATCCGAGACATTTTTTCCATTATCCGATATTGTTGAACTTCCTATATCCTTTGAATGTGTAGTTTATTGGTCTGTGTGGTCAAAGGTTGTTTTCCTATCACATATAATTCCTTGAATACCAACTTACCGCATTTGTAGAAATTTTTCTGGTATTTAAGAAAATGATCCGGTCTTTACATGATCTAGATATGTTCAAAGACATTCGGTTAAATTATCTCCATGCTTCACATGATGAAAGGCTTTCATATGGTTAGCATCCTGCCATTTCACTGATAACATGGTGGTGTCTATTGCTGCAGGTGTTAGGTCTATCCAGGACCGCTGTACTAGTTATCTCGCTCAGAAATTTGTAGGTATATCTTCCTTTAAAAAATATAACATACCTGCTGATATTTTCATAATATTATTTTTCCGTAAAAGCAGCTGGCAATTAATGTGTCAGTGTGGATAAAGCTCGATTGATGCTATTGTTGCACTCTGTATGAGTTTTGAAATCATCTGAACCCCATCTACAGTCGATATCTAGAACAACATGAAAGATTTGACACAATCAACCATCAATTCAGTGTTTGAAGATCCTAATATGTTCTAGATGTAGCAAAGTGAGAACTTGTGTTTTTTCATTGAAAGGAATGACCATTATTTATATGGATAAGAGGAAGTGGGAAAACCCCAATTAGAAGACGTGGGGTAAAAGAAAAGAGGAAAACATAAGTAGTGGCATTAAGACTAAATAACAAGATAACTACTAATAAAAGAATATATGTTACATAAGTAGTGGCATTAAGACTAAATAACAAGATAACTACTAATAAAAGAATATATTTTAAGAGCCCCCTTTCGGCTATTGCTTTGATTGACGAAACTAAAGATGGATTAAATGCTAAAGTTGAACGGTGGAGAGAGGCATTGGAATCAAATGGATTGATGGTTAGCATGAGCAAAACTGAGTATATGCATTGCAATTTCAGCCAATCCTGCAGTGTGAAATGATGGGGCCAAGTTGGACGGAGTAGATATACCAAAATGTGATAAATTTCGTTACTTGGGTTCTATTATTCAAATAGATGGGGATGTCCAAAATGACGTTTGTCACAGGATCACTGCAGGATGGTTGAAATGGAGGAGTGGAACTAGAGTATTATATGATCGTAAGATCCCTCTTAGGTTAAAAAGTAAGTTTTATAGAACAGCTATACGACCAACCATGCTCTATGGGAGTGAATATTGGGCGGTGAAGAAACAAGGTCTCAACAAGATGAACGTGGCTGAAATGCGTATGCTGAGATGGATGTGTGGGAAGACAAGACAAGATCGCTTGAGAAATGAATATATCAGGAATAAAGTGGGGGTGACGAGCATTGAGGACAAGTTGCGCGAGGGTCGACTCAGATGGTACGGACATGTGCAATGCAGACCGACTAATGCGCCTATACAAAGCAATGCTATTGAGTCAAGCACAATAAATAGAAGAAGAGAAAGACCTAAATTAAATGGGATGAGTTTATAAAGAGAGATTTTGAATCTCTACATCTCAACTAGAATATGGCCCATGAAAGAGCTGAATGGAAATGAAGGATCCATGTAGCCGACCCCAACATAGTTGGGACTGAGGCTTAGATGATGATGATGACTCCCCTTCCGACTGGAGTGGTAGATGTCAATCATGCGCAAATTTTGCAAAGTTCCTGAATGTGCTTATCACCCACTGTGCCTAGGAGGATATCTCCTCTCCTTTCTTGCATGTTTCGGAAATTACTAGTGGTCTTATTTGTTATGATTGCATTTTGGACTGAAAGAAGTGACAATCCACTTCTATGATCCCGGTTCCTTCATTGCAAAACCGAATTGCATGCAGTGAAAGTGGCTGTCCTATTATCAGAATACACAATTGGATGCCCAAACTCAACAATGTGAGACTTGACATAGAATAGCTCACAAGTGGTATAGGCGTAGGCCGTTATTATACCTCTGTTGAATCTAGGCTCCGCCTTTTTTTTCTTCTATATCAAGCAAACATGTTTCTAACCCAAAGAAGTGCAACAACACTGACGGGATCTCCAATCAGAATGACTCTGGATATTTTGTTAAACAATCATCACCTAAGAGATTCATCAAGATATGTAAGACATGATAGAGTGGATCTGAATTGATAATGCTAGACAGTCAATTGACTGTGAGTCTGTATTATAATAGAGATATCTCGTCTGGTGATTGTTTTATGCATAAATCATCCAACCAAGCATTTCTAGCTGATCCTGTCTTTTAGCACCTAAGAAGACTTAACCAAGGTTGTCATAATCGAATTGGTGAGCGAACCAGTGAGGCTTTCAGTTCTTGATTTGCTGGTTCAACCAGTGATTGGACCGGCTCAACCGGTGACATCAACATAACACCATAAATTATTTTAGAAAATTTTATAATAAATAAAAAAAAGGAAATTTAAGCATATCAAGGAGAATATATGAAAAACAACATACAAACAACAATAATTCAATTGAATATTAAATTGCATATGTCAAATTTTAATGGAAGAGCAAAGGGGGATGAGAAGATGGAAGGAGCAAGTGGGAACAAACATAAAATTGGGTCCCAGGGTCAAGGTATACTACACATGGCCAAGAACCAGCCGGTTGGAGAAAATCGGGACCGGTTCACTGGTTCAAACAGTTATTAGGTTCTGTCGGGTTGAGGTCATTTTTAGGTTTGTGACAGAACCGAACCGTCCCAAGCATTGGTTCCTGGTACAACCGGCCGGTTTGGTTCGGTTCTGACAACCAGGGACTCAACCCATAGATCCATAAGTGAAGTGGCTAGTCTGCATCCAAAGCTTACTTGTCTCTACTAGAAAATTTAAGCTTTTTTTTGAGACAACAATACCCCGATTTTGCTATTCCGGGAAAATATGTGAGTCCCCCTAGATCTTTGGTAACAAAATGGTTTAGAAGATTCTTTTATCTCAATTATGCCTGGTGTATTACTACCAGACAAAATGATATCATCAAGATAATGACTACCTTTGTGTTATTAGTCTTGAAAAAGATAAATGATCGCAATGTGATGCTAAGGCCATATATACTTATATAGCCTTTTGAAGTATTCCTACTTTTCTCAAATACTCCTCCTAAGCAACATAAGTAGGAGTTGGCGGTCCATATAAGTATCCTATAAATCACCACATAAAAAGTATATTTGACCTTCAATCAAAGCATCCACCTCTGATTATCAATAGCTAAAATGAAAATGCACATATAGTTTAGTCTACCTATTAATGAAAAAGTCTCAAAATAGTTGAATACCTGACTTAGATAATGGCCACCATTGCATTATCTTATCAACCAAGAGTGATCGCAATGTGAATGGGAAAAACCAAATTTACATGAAGTTTGAGATAGCTTGTCAAACCATACATGTGGACTTTGCTTAAGTCCATATATAGCCATCTTAAGTTTACAAACTTCTCTCAAATACTCCTTATGCACAATCACATATTTGTAGGAGACGTTCAACTAAGCTAAAAAAAATTCAAAATTCGGGAATTTGAGGGAAATACTGATGATAAACGGTCAACATGCAATGCAATTAGGGAAAAAGTCGAGAAAAAAATCAGAGGACACACATATATATTCCATAGATATATATGTACATATATATTCAGACATACGTATACATCTTAGATATATATGTATACAATTTTACACACACACACACAGATATATATATATATATATATATATATATATATAAAATTCAATAACTTAGAGTATTGCTTTCAATCCTAGATCTTGTAATAAGGTTGCCGCTACCACAGCTAGATGGGAAACTAAGCAAGCATTTGAGTCCGGTAAGTGGACACAATGCCCAGAGTTTACCTCCAACTTGATGGGGGAGGACTCAATGTTGTTCTACATAGTGTAAGCCCTTCCCTTCGCCTATTACAGGAGTACATTATGAATAAAATTAACTCCTAAGGGTTCAAGAAGAATAACCCAAAGTTTCAAACAATATAAAACGGGAAAAATGGATAATATATAGTACATGAAATTGATGTAAAATGCAAACGATTCACAAATAGTGAGAAAATGTGATATACGAGTTCTGGGAGGGATTCAGCTGTTTTATATGGATGGGGAAAAGTTCACCTTTTAGACACGACTTTTTCATAAGGTTTGCGTTTATCGTGCCAGGACTTGTGAGCAACGTAACTAGAGGTTGCTCGATATAAACCGCTTGTTTCAATTTACCATATAAGAAAACATTTTTGGCATCAAGTTGATGAAGCAATCATCCATGGATTATAAAATGGAAAAAAATACATAGTTGACTCTGGCCACTAGGATAAAATCTCAAAGTAATTGATGGCCAACTCATGTGTGCGTCCTTTGGTGAATTTGAGCTTTAAGGAATCCAACAAGACCATCTAGTAAATGTTAAACAGTGAACACCCGATGGCACCCAACACCATTTCTACAAACAAAAGGTATGTTAGATCCTACGTGCCTCTACAAATTTGTTACGAATCATACACTATTTTTCTCTAGATCTCTAGAAGACACATTCTACTTGCTGTATATGTGGATGATATTGTGATCACATGTAATGACACAAGAGGCATTTACAATTTGACGAAGTCCTTACAAAAACACTTTCATGCGAAGAACCTGGAGAATCTGTGGTATTTTCTCGGCATAGAAGTTCGTCGTTCCTCCTCAGGGGTCAATTTATCCCAAAGATGCTACGTCTTTCCCCCACTTTAAGAGACTAGGTTCACAGACGCAAAACCAATCTCCACCTTGATGGATAATCACACGAAAGCTCCGAGTGAAGGGGAGCTCTTTTCAGACCAAGACAAGTATCGATTGGTGGTTGGAACACTTATTTATTTGACAATTACTCGACCAAATATAACATATGTTTTTGTAGTTGTCAGTCTTACATATGAGTAAGCCACTTCAAGCTCATTGGTACAACATTCAACAGATCTTAAGATATCTCAAGAGTGACCTTGGAAGAGGATTATCCTACAATCGTCCTAAGCAGAAGACTATTACTAGTTCTTGATATACTGATGCAAACTGGGCAGGGGATGCTCAAGACTTTCGGTTCATAACATTTTCTTACATTATGTTAGGCAATCACTCTATGGCCTGGACCTGGAGAAGCAAAAAAAGTCTCTTGTTGCTCGATGCAACATCAAAGTGAAATATCAGGCTATGGCTCATGCATGTTGCGATATAGAATGAGTATAGTCCATTTTGACTGAGTTTGGAATTTCTACTCATACTCCAGCTACTCTGTACTGTGACAACCATGTTGCAATTCACACTGCCAACTACCCAGTTTTTCATGATCATAAAAAACACATTGGGTTAGATTGCCACTTTGTACTAGACCTGGTCAAAGTAAAAAAGATTGTGAATCCTCACGTACGTATTGGGGATTAGGTTGCCGTCATCTTGATGATACCACTACCTCCAACTCTGTTGCAGTATATGGGGGTCAAGTTGGGACTACACAATGTATACTCTCCAGCTTGAGTGGGAGTGTTAGTATAGTGGTTATTGGGCTAAGGCCCACTACTATTAATATTCTTTGTTATGTTTTCTTTATTATGTTGGTACACTTAAGTGCAGATCCATTTACCCACTTAAGTGTATCCACTTATCCTAACTCCTATATATAAGAGAACCCTTATACTCTTGTTTTAACCTAATGAGATCAATCTCTTAATCCATGTGTTCAGTAAGGATAGGCCCATTACCTCTATTATTATTCCTAGTACTCTAACACTCATGTAGCTGGAGAGTATGCACTGTGTATTCCTAGCTTGCCACACCCTATTGAAGGAGGAATTTTTTTTGGTGAGAATGTCGACAATATGCCCTCTAGTCTTCACATAAAGTGCGATAATCTTCTTGGCATGAATCAAGTCTTGCACAAAATGACAATCAACCTCAATGTGTTTGGTGCACTCATGAAAAACAAGATTGTTGGCAATATGAAGTGTAGCTTGAATTTCACATCTAAGGGTGGCTGGAATAGCAGCAGGAAGGTTGTGTTCCTGAAGAAATGATGTTACCCATTGAATACCACAACAAGCATGGGCATATGGCCCGATATTCTGCAGAATGCTTTAGCAAACAACAACTTACTGGTTTCTTGCTCCACCAAGTGACAGGGTGATCTCCCAATAGAACAAAGATACTAGACGTGGGTCATTGTCATCCTTGTCACAATCGGTTAAAGCGTAGTAGATCAAGGCAAAATAAGGAGACCTTTTGTAGAGAAGGCTCTGTCCGATGCGCTTTTAAAATATCATAGAGTCCGTTGTACCTGAATTCAGTGGTATATAAGGGAATTTTTCAAATGTTATTGAAAACACCAATCGGAAAGGCGACGTCTAGATGTGTAATAGTAAGATAAATGACCTTCTTAACATCCGTCAATATTGTTTAGGTCATTAAAGGACCCTCTCAGAAATAGTTTTGGTGTGGTAGTTCATTGGAGAGGAGTTTTGTAACGACCCCACTCCCAGCAACCCCCAATTAAGGAAGGCTAGAAGGAGCCATTACCATTACACACATGATCTATGGTTTTGCACATAATAACAAATAATTAATAATTCTACTAAACAAAAACTGAGTTTGGTACAGGATAAAAATCTTTTCGTCAATGTTTACAAAAAAAATATGGGTTCTAAGATTCCACCCAAGAAACAATACTATCTATCTATATCCTCCGGGCCTTACTATGTTCGTTTGCTTTCAGTGGCTTCTTTTTTTGAATGTCCAAATTTCCATCATGTAGCAGATTATCCTAAAAACGCCGACAATCAAAATATGCGGTCAGTATAACGAGTTATACTGGCATGTGGGGGAAACAAAATATTCACATTTTATCTATAACACCATAATCCATCAAATTATTATTTAACAAATCAAATTTAACATTTTTGACCATAATTACTCAATCCTTATCTATCCAACCTCTGTCAGTCCCTGTAGTGGACGTGGGCCATACCTCACTTAGATGACAGACCCTTGGTGGTCCTTTTGATCCTACCCAGGATCAAGATCTAGACCTCCGATGGCCGTTTGATCCTACCTAGAAGGTAGACCAAGATCTAAGCCCATGGCAATCCTTTTGATCCTACCCAGATGGTAGACCAAGATCTAGATCATCAATCTCTCATATATAAACGAAGCTCCAGAGGAGGCTTAGGATCTGAGCTAGTCATGTCCATATATATATATTGTGATAGCCATAATCACTTTATAATTTGTAAGGAATGAAATAAACATGCAAGCATATATTTGCAAACCATGCGGGGAAAAACTCCGGGAAACCACGTGAAACTACAACGATTATTCATAGGCGTAACCACATACCTGATTCAAAAGTATCTTGATGTCCAAACAAGAATAACCAAGAATAACCACAAAAGCAACCAAGCAATTCAACCTAAAAGTTAAGGCATAACATCCATGTGTCACTAAATGATTTCAAGATCTACTTTTAGGGTTGTCTTGGTTTCCAAGTTAGGTTATTAAGTCCATCTTTGTGTTTCATTAAGTTCTATTCTCCATAAGTCCATTTATTACCTTTTATACTCTCTTGGTCTACAAACCCTAGTCTTGGTGTCATATACATGATTGTATTTCAAAAGATGTCTTTTTATGCAAAAATCTCAACCTTTATTCTTTTTAGATCATCTTAAGACTAGTGAGATAGAGGAAAAGGCATTTTGACACTTTTATGTTCTTTGGGTTGCTGTACCAAACATTTTTCTTTGTAACACCTGAGACTACTGTCCAAAGTCTAATAGAGTTTCCAGAATGACGACTGGCCCCACAGACCACCACTAGCCTTAACTGCGCACTTTGTCCTCACTCACGCGCAAGCCAGGATAAATTTCCCGATTGGTCACCCATCCTAGTACTACTCCAAGCCGAACACTCTTAACTATGAAGTTCTTTAGTGATGAGCTCCCTGTAAAGGAGGTGCACCTTGGTGATGTGGGTAGTCCAATCATTCCTTTTAAGATCATTTTATCCGAGGACGTTACAATCTCGCCCACTTAGACTCTTGACGTCCTCGTCAAGCCTCAACTATATGGCCTCATAATCTTTCCCCATTTCAGTGTAGACCGAAATGTCCCATGTACACCCAACTCCCGATCACGGCTACCAACGCAAGGGCGACTCCATCAACTCGGATAGCCCTTTCCAACATGCCTGGACACTACCAGCGCATGGGTGGCTCCATCAACTCGGATAGCCCTTTCCAACATGTGTGGATCGCACGGCTTAAAGACTGGCATGCCACAAGCCCATGTGGGCCCCACCTACTGGAGGAGAATTGGCTCTGATACCATTTGTAACACCCGAGACCACTGTCCAAGGTCTAATAGAGTTTCAGGAATGACGAATGGCCCCACAGACCACCAATAGCCTTAACTGCACACTTTGTCTTCACTCACGCTCAAGCCAGGATATCCCGACTGGTCACCCATCCTAGTACTACTTCAAGCTAAGCACGCTTAACTATAGAGTTCTTTAGTGATGTGCTCCCTGAAAAGGAGGTGCACCTTGGTGATGGGTAGTCCAATCATTCTTTTTAAGATCATTTTATTCGAGACCTCAAATCTTGGGACGTTACAATCTCCCCCACTTAGACTCTTGACGTCCTCGTCAAGGCTCAACTGTATGGCGTCATAATCTTTCCCCATTTCAGTGTAGAACTGCGCACTTTGTCCTCACTCATGCGTAGACCAGGATAAACTTCCCGACTGGTCACCCATCCTAGTACTACTCCAAGCTAAGCACGCTTAACTATAAAGTTCTTTAATGATGGGCTCCCTGAAAAGGAGGTGCACCTTGGTGATATGGGTAGTCCAATCATTCCTTTTAAGATCATTTTATCCGATGCCTCAAATCCTGGGACGTTCCAAGTTTGGAGTTAAGCATGCCATGATCTTTTAAGAGGTTGACATATTTCCGCTAAGAGAGATAGACGCCTCTCTTTGATCTGAGGAATTTAGTTCCTAAGAAATGGCGTAATTGTTCCAGGTCGACTCGAGGGAATCCTTTAACGCAAAAATCCGTACTATATCACTGACATTGATGATGATATCATCAACATAGACCGTTAAGATGATGATGCCTGAGGCAGTCTTGGAGAAGAAGAGACTATGATCATTGGATGTCCTGGTAAACCCTAGAGTGTCTAGGACACTGCCGAGTTTGTTGAAATATGCCCTTAGTGATTGCTTGAGGCTGTAAAGAGATCGTTTGAGTTAGCAGACTTAGGAAGACTCTCCTTAGCAATAAAACTTGGAGGTTGTTGTAGTAGATTTCTTCCTCCAACTGACTATGGAGCAACACATTTTTGATATCAATCTGGAACAAGGGCAAGTCCATATGAGTTGCCAGAGAGATGAAATCCCGACCGAAGCAATACGCGTCACATGGATGTTTCAAAGCAGTCCACCCCAAAGGTCTCAGTGAAGCCATTGGCAACAAGATGGGTTTTGAGGAATTGAATTGAGATGTCAGAATTGAACTTGATGTAGAAGATCAAACGACAACCCATAATGTTCTTGTTCTGAGGTGGCGGGAAAAGATCCCAGACACCATTCTCATGCAACACTGCCATCTCTTCAGCACTGAGGCTTTCCAACCAGGGTGACACATGGCCTCAAATAATTTTAGGAATCATGATAGAATTAAGTGCTTGACAATTGCCTTAAGATTGCAGGAAAGTTTAAAAAGATAACATGTACGGGATATGGGTTGGCATATGGTTTAAGAATTTATATTTCTCTGGAACGCCGTAAAACATGTTGAATCCTCAAAGTTTGACGAGACTGTCAGATTCTGGAGCTAGGGAGATACCTTTGGGCAACGGTGATAAATCTTATCAAACTAAGGAATAGTAGTGTTAAGAAAGACAGATGCCCAAAAGCGAAGCAGAGAATGACCAAGAGATGAACACACACCAAACAAGAACACATGATGTGCGTGATAGACCCAAGATTGGCTGCTCTACCACCGACGCCAAAGCCCTAGCCCCGATGACCTTATTTATAGGCCCAGGATACATACTCCCAATACAAGTTGGACAACCAATCACAAAGTTACCGAAGGACTTGAATTGGTAATCCGATTCACAAAAAATTCATTTCGACCCCCACCCCCTAAGAGATGCCCCCTGACCCCTTCGACTCGTCGATAGGGCAGAGACCCCCGCCTAAGCTGGTGGCCGGAGATCATAGTGGGATGGAGAAACATAACCAAAACCAGTATTCAAGGCAGATTTGACAATCTCCACCTTGCATTGAATATTCTCTAATATGAAGTATATATGTAGCTTCCGCTGCCGCCAAGCCCCTCGTGCAGGGCTATTGCCAGCTATCAACATTGAGCAAGTCTAAACATTGCTTGAACTTGCTCCTAGGAATTGATTTGGTGAGTATATCATCTGGATTGTCTGATGTGCCAATCTTCTTCACCTTGATCCTCTTATGTGTCTCGATGAAGTGATATCTGACATCAATGTGCTTGGGTCTATCATGATGCACTTGATCCTTTGCCAAACATATATTGCTCTGACTATCACAAAGTACCATTGCTTGATCTTGCTAAAGGTTGAGATCATTGATAAGCCCTTTCAACTATATTCCTTCCTTGGCAAATTCTGTTAGAGCCATGTACTCTGACTCTGTTGTTGAGAACGTGACAAAGGGTTGTAGTGTAGCTTTTCAACTGATAACGGAACCACCAATGGTAAAGACGTAACTGTCATCGATCTCCCCTTTTAGATCTGCAACATAATATGAATTTGGCTATCTTGTGACTAGACAGTCAGAACCACCTCCGTAGATGAGGCCAACATCAGTTGTTCTTTTCAGATAGAGGAAGTTGCACTTTTAATATGGAATTTATACAATATTAAAAAGTGAGAGCTTCTATGTTTTTAACAAAAGTAGTGCCCACTTATTTATACAAATATGGAGAAGCGGGCAAGTCCTGACTACAAGATGTGGGATAAGACAAAAGGAGGGAAACATTAGTTGCATAAAGAGTAAGTGTTAGGAAAATGCTGAAATAAGATTGTATCCGTGATGCATGACTTTGACTTCGTGTCGACTTTGAGGAAGTAAGTGTAAACTTTGATAAAACTTCAATGCATTGTTTGAAGAAAATGATGCGAACGTGAAGGAAACTTGAATTTAAAACTTTTAATAATGTTGTAAATCTGAATTACATGTATCAATTTTACCAAAAAAAACTATTCATGACTCTATAGCCCTAGGTAGGTAGAGAATACAACGTGCACTTGCAGTTGCAGGAGTTAAATGTGCAATAAAACATACAATATAACAATTTACCATACATCCTCCATACAATCATATGAAATATAAAGAGTAGCAACAACACCGTAAAGAATCATAGCTAAAGCTGTAAGATATGGTGCAGGTGCCCCGTACACCATTTATGGCCTTTAGGTCTCAAACAAGATTGTTGTGTTGGGCCCATCCTAACTTCAACGATTTTGATGAGACTTTGAAAACACCGCTGGTAATTAGACAAAAGCCCATCACAAAAATCAGACTTCGACTACATGGACCATTTTTCGTTTGAAGATAAAATCAAGTCGAAGTACTTGGGCATCGATTTCGCCTTGGATAGAAGTTCGCTATTTTGCCCAAACTTTGCCGAAGTTTTGTTCAATGATATTATAAAGGGGAAAGGTGTTGTTTATTCAGTGAGTAAAAAGGTTTACAGGGTACTGTCTTATATAGCTACAAAGAGTAAGACATACATACAAGCAGGCAATATGGGACTAATACAAAGGAAAAATAACACAGTAGAAAACAGAAAATAACACAGTATTTCTATACTCCCCCTCAAGCTGGAGCGTAGATGTCGAATAAGCCCAACTTGTCAATCAGAGTCTGGAAGCGAGTTTTAGGTAGAATTTTAGTGAAGATGTCTGCAAGCTGCTTCTCAGTACTGAGATATGGAGTGCAGATGTGTCCAGATAGGACTTTCTCCCGAACAAAATGGCAGTCAACCTCAATATGCTTGGTTCTTTCATGGAAGGTGGGGTTGCTCGCAATGAAAATAGACGCCTTATTGTCGCAGAACATAGGAATAGGGCTAGAAAAAGTGATATCAAATTCATTCAGAAGGCTACAGACCCACAGGAGCTCACATGCAGTATGAGCCATAGCTCTATATTCTGCCTCTGCACTTGACCGGGCAACAACTGTCTGCTTTTTGCTGCGCCAAGTAACCAGATTTCCTCCCACAAAAGTACAATATCCAGAAGTAGATTTTCTGTCAGATCGACTGCCTGCATAGTCAGAATCAGAAAAACCAGATAAATTGCAGTGGCCATGTTTTTTGTACAGAAGACCTTTCCCTGGAGAGCTTTTCAGATAGCGTAAGATATGACAGATAGCATCCCAGTGGCATTGCCGGGGTTTATCAAGATACCGGCTTATGAATCCTACATCAGCTGCTAGGTCAGCCCTAGTGACAATCAGATATATAAGCTTGCCAACCAGTCTCCTGAACTGGTGGTGATCAGCATAAGGAGGGGAAGTATCATCATCCCAATTCATATTGGGATCCAGAGGAGTGTTGGCTGGCTTGCAACCCAGCATACCAGTCTCTTGCAAGAGATCAAGAACATATTTTCTTTGTGACAAGCATAGTCCTGCAGAAGATCTAGCAACCTCCATACCTAGAAAATATCGTAGTTTTCCTAGGTCCTTGGTGATGAAGTGTTGTGCTAAATACTGTTTGGTTGCCTGTATCCCTTCACTGTCACTGCCAGATAAGACAATATCATCAACATATACAATAAGTATGACAAGTCATGCTGCAGTTTTACGAATAAAAACAGAATGATCAGATTGAGAACGCCGAAAGCCAAAGGTAATCAAGATCTGACTAAGCTTGTCAAACCATGCCCGTGTACTTTGTTTCAGACCATAGATTGCCTTTCTGAGTTTGCATATTTTAGAAGCAGACTCCCCCTGAGCAACAAAACCCGGAGGTTGCTCCATGTAGACCTCCTCCTGCAGATCCCCATAGAGAAAAGCATTCTTGACATCAAGTTGATACAAAGGCCAATCTTTATTCACAACAACAAATATCAGAATTCGAACAGAATTTAAGCGGGCAACTGGAGAAAATGTTTCAAAATAATCAACCCCATATGTTTGAGTATATCCTTTTGCAACTAATCTGGCCTTCAGGCGTTCAATGGTACCGTCCGGTTGATATTTAATAGTAAAAATCCAGCGGCATCCAACAGTTTGGCATGAGGAAGGACGATCAACCAGATCCCAAGTCTGTTGATCACAAAGTGCATGCATTTCTTGCTCCATAGCATGTTTCCAGGCAGGATGACAGAGTGCCTCTGTGGCTGTGGCTGATTTAGGAATTGTCACAACAGACAAAGCAGTAGTAAAACAAGCAAAGCTACCACAGAGATTGTCAGACGAACAAAAATTACTGATAGGATGTTGAGTACAGGAGCGAACGCCTTTCCGTAGATTGATAGGAATATCCAGGTCAGAAAATACCTCAGTGGAAGGTGGATCAACCGCAGACGCAGGAGTTGGTTCGGCCGGGGCTTCAGAAGAAGTAGTGTTCTTTGACCCGCGCCGATAGACTTGCAAAGGACGTTCTTGAGGCACATTATGAGCAGGAGGTTCTTCAACAACTAACGGTAATGGTGTGGGAGCCATAATGTCATCCGACAATTGTTCACCAGAAGTAGAAAAATAAGGCATATGTTCAAAAAAGGTCACATCCGCACTAACCAACCACTGTTTTTTTACAGGATCAAAACAACGGTAACCTTTCTGAGTACGGGAGTATCCCAAAAACACACATTTGACCGAGCGAGCATCAAGCTTAGTGAGGCCAGGACGAAGGTTTTTTACAAAACAAGTACTCCCAAAAATGCGAGGAGGCAGAGAGAATAAGGGTTTATCAGGAAACAAAATAGTATATGGGACCTGATTTTTTAGAACAGAAGAAGGCATGCGATTGATAAGATAGCATGCTGTAGAGACAGCTTCAGGCCAGAAATGTTGGGGTACTTTATAGTGTAGGAGAAGGGTGCGAGCAACCTCTAGAAGATGGCGGTTTTTGCGTTCAGCAACGCCATTTTGTTTAGTGTAAGGGCAAGACGTCTGATGTATGGTGCCACGGTCAGCACAAAAAGATGTAACAGAGTGTTGCATGAATTCCAGAGCATTGTCAGTACGAAAAATTTTAATGGGGCGATTAAATTGTGTTTGAATTTCAGCAAAGAAGGTGCGAATAGTATCTAACACAGTATCCCGACCTTTAAGCAAAAACAACCAAGTGGTGCGAGAATAATCATCAATAAAGGTCATAAAATATTTCACACCAGACAAACTTGAGACAGAGCATGGTCCCCAAATATCAGCATGAACCAAATCAAAGATTTCTTTAGAGACAATAATGTTCTTAGCTGGAAAAATAGATCGAGTTTGTTTGCCCAAAACACAAGTTTCATAGGAAAAAATTTTCTCAGATAAAGTAGGAAATAAATGTTTTAGTTTGGCAGCAGATGGATGACCCAGGCGAAAGTGCCACTGTAATCCTGTCACTGAAGTAGAAAGCAGAGCTGCAGCAGAAGGGGGTCCATCCAAGTAATATAGCCCGTCTGGTCCTCCACGGCCCGAACCAATCCTCGTCTTCGTGCGGAGATCCTTCAAAACACAGCCAGAAGGATCAAATTTAATAGAGCACTGGAGTTGTTTAATCATCTTACTGACGGACAATAAATTAACAGGAAATTTTGAAATATATAAAACAGATTTCAAGTGCAATTTTGGTGATAGCGGGACCGTGCCAGTGCCATGGACAGCAGTTTTGGAACCATTCGCAACAGTAGCAGAAGTTATAGGAACATTTTTATGGAGACTTGAAAACAAGTGAAGGTCACCAACCATATGAGTGGAAGCACCGGAATCAATGCACCACTGTTTGTTACCAGATGATGGAGAGGCTAGCATGGAAGAGGGTCCGGAAGTAGACGAGGATGGCATCTGCGCAAGACGTTCTTGGAACATCTTGTCGAACTCTGAACGTAACCAGTCGGTGTTTGCTGGAGCAGTAGGTGGGTCAGCAGCATCTGTGGCAGCCTGTATGCCCAAGCCGGCTTGCCGTGTTTAATCTAACATCGATCTTCATTATGATTGTCCCGGCCACACCAGTTGCAGTAACGAGGGCCGGGAGGAGCACCACGTCCAGAAGAGCCACGGCCTCCTGAGGGAGGAGGACGACCACCACGGCCACGACCGCGACCACGGCCACGGCCAGAATCAACAGAGCGAGCAATAAGCGCAGGATGCTCAACAACAAAAGTGGGAGTCATGGATGGCAGACGCTGGACTCTTTTTAGAACATCCCGGAGAGTCGGTAGCGGGTCGCTGGAGAGAATCTGGTCAACCACACCAGAGAAGGAGGCAGGGAGTGCAGCCAAGAACTGCACCAGTTGCAGTTCATTGCGTTGTTTCTGAGCAACTTTGATGTCCGCCGTCAAAGGGTGGTAGAGTTCAAACTCATTCCACAGTGCCGAGCATTGGTTGTAGAAGTCATCAATAGAAGTGTCAGCGGAGAACTCCTTTTTCGCCAAGGTTTTGAAGATTTCAAAAACGCGCTTTGGATTCTCCTGATGTGAATAAACATGGGATAGTTGATCCCACATAGCCTTCGCATCATGAAGGCAGAGAAGAGATTGGCTAATACGAGGCTCGGTACTGTTGAGGATCCAAGACATGACGCCATAATCATCCTTGGACCATTGCGCATAACTCTGTCTGACTTTGTCATCCGAATCAGCCGTAGGAGCAGCAGGAGGTTCAGCCGTAAGATGATGATATCGGCCTTGTGCTTTGACATATAGCACAAAGGACACCGACCAGAGATGGTAGTTGGAGCCATCGTCGAGCTTCACTGTGGTAACGCACAGAGACCGGGGAGGCTCAGGAAATGCCATGGCAGAGGCGGGCGGCGCAGAAGCAGATTAGAGCAGAAACCCACACAGGGCAGATAGCAGCAGCAGAGATCTGACGTGTCAGATCAGAAGACCCGTACCGGGCAGAGAATGCATAGAGAAACCTACGCCGTCATGAGGGAAGCTCAACGTTCCACCATGAGGCGCAGGCAGAAAGAACGAAGAGACAGAGAGACTCTCAACTTAACCAGCCAGTGGGTGTCCGAATGTAGATCCGACGAGCACCCGAACGTAGAGCGAAAGGAGAGGTAAAAACCAGTGACCGCCGGCCGGAAGCGAAGGAACCCGAAGAAGAGAGAGGGCTTTGAGGCGGGAGTTTGTGGAGGAGAGGAGGTGGCTACGGGAGGTGTTTGTCGGGAAGGGAGGGTGGGCGGAGGCGGCGGGAGGCAGGGGGTGGGCGGCGGCGCTGTGGGGGGTGGTTGGCGGCGGGTAGAGAGGAGGGGAGGGCGGCGCCTGGGGAAGGTGGTGGTGGGCTGCGGTGGAGGAGGAGGGGGGGGCTTACGTCATGGGTGGGCTGATGGGTGGGAAAAATAACCTGCTCTTGATACCATATAAAGTGGAAAGGTGTTGTTTATTCGGTGAGTAAAAAGGTTTACAGGGTACTCTCTTATATAGCTACAGAGAGTAAGACATACATACAAGCAGGCAATATGGGACTAATACAAAGGAAAAATAACACAGTAGAAAACAGAAAATAACACAGTATTTCTATAGATATCTCTCAATATTTAAATATAAAAATATTGTGCCCAGAGACATGGTTGGCAGCTCTTCTATAACTGAAGTGCCATCATTGTTGCTCCTCCAGGATTCCACAAACCAATAGCTTCTTTAAAATCTACTGTTGAATGAATTATTGCTACTTTTCAACAGCTCACAATGTGAAACATAACCATTTAGACATCTTGTGGCTTTCACGGTCAAAAGTAACGTGCTATCACAAATAAAAGTATTTCACATCAGAATGTAACTCTCCTGCTGCCCTGCATTTGGAATTTGATCTGCTTTTCATCTCTTAAGTGCTAACGAGCATCACGCCAGTGAATAAACTAGTGCAATCTGTGTTTATCAGATGCAGGTCAAATCGTCCAGCTTTTTTGCAGATATCCCTTATCAGCTACTTGCTGATTGCATAGATGATCCCGATCTGACTGTACACAGGTATTTAGTAGTTACTAGTTACCTGTTTGCTTGCCAGTGTTTTTTAATAGTAAAAGACTATTTTTGTTGGCAGTGAGAAAGAACTTTGTGACACTATACTTGATTGGATAAGTAAAAATGAAATGGGATCTGACTTATCAACCATCCCGTTGGAGGACTACAGCAAGATTCTGGAAAAGGTGCATCTTGAAAATTATATTCCAAAATGAAATTCTCATGCAAATGTTGTTTGTGATTTTTCTATTTTGTCTGTCTGCAGTTTTAAGCAAAGCACTCCCTAACTTTAGGAACTGTTATTAACCACAATTTGTATCTGAACTTGCTAGATCCGAATTCATCTGCTGCCTTTGGGATATGCTGCAGGTAGATTTTGTCATCTGCTTAAGCTGACATCCATGTTGATTCTTAACCCATCAATTTAACAGGACAAAGAACGAACAGACATTTTTCCCAGAATGCACATAAGAGCATGTCCACCATCCTTGATTTGATTAAAGGTCACAAAGACCAGCTGAAATCCACTTTGAATGATGTCAAGAAACTGGAAAATTTCGGAATCCGTGTTTCTGAATATTCTGAGGTGTGCTTGACCAAATGCAATTTCCTAATATATAGATGAAAATATCAGCATACTCTCATGCTGTTGTACTGTCCCTTCTGCGTTTAGAAACTAACAGACTTTTACTCTACAGACGGTTGATTTGCAAGGATGTCCACAGCTCACTGCAACCCTTCTTGTCCTGTCATTACTCCTTCCTTTGCCAAAAATGGATTCAAGTCTGAAGAAATTGGCTGGACAATCATTGATTGAGCTTTGTGATCATGAAAATGTTTATCGCGACCTCCATTGGCCAATGTTCTATTCTAATGGAGTTCGGCATGTTGACATGTCGGACTGTCCATTGCTGAGAGTCCATTCTGTTGTTAATTTGTGTTTGGCATTTCCATGCATGAAAGCGTTAAAGTTATGTCACAATTCTGATTTCAAGATGGAATACTTGTACAACTTATTGCATAAATGCACTATGATTGAAGAAGTTGATTTGTCTATTGATGTTAGCCCAGTGGCCTTGATGCAGACATCCATCTTATCGGCCACATCTGAAGAGTATAGACCTTCAGTCCAAGTTCCCTATGCAAATCTGCAGTTTTCAGCAAATATTACAAAATTAACAGTTGAGGGCAGAACTGAGCTCAGTGGTAAGGCTCATATTATCAGTAATGTCAATCTTGTGTGTAATTTTTCTTTGAGTCTCTCTCTCGGCTGACAAGTATCTTTTAACAAGATATGCCTGGAGTGCAAAATTTTGTCTAAATATTCTAGATTGTATACCGTAATGGAAAGATCTCAGTTGTATATTTTTAATTATATTAATCATGCCTTTATCCAATTGTATCCTCAATATAAACTAATTTGTTTTAATTTATATATGATAGATGGGGAGCTGTCAAGATTATCCAAAGTCATACATTCACTGTGTTACATTAACATCAAAGGTTGTACATCTTTGACTGATAAGGGTATATCAAGTCTTATATGTCATAATTTAGGCTTACTTTCAATTATTGCATCTTATACTTCTTTTGGAGGAGCTTCAGTTTTGGCACTTTGTTCTGATAGTAAGCAATCAGATGGCCTCTATGGAGCTTCTGGCAATAATACTATGAATAAAATCGCTTCCAGATTAAAGCAGCTTGAAATAGATAAATGCCAGGGTAAGTAAAACTTGCATTATGGTTTTATGCTGTTTTACAAGCATATGCTTTTTAATGAGACACACATGAATCATGACATGCTTTCGTGATGCTTATTCTGCTGTGTTGAATCTGTCTATATTCTGCATTCTCTATGGTTCATTACAGAAAAACTTTTACCTTATCCCAATTCTCAGATTGAGCAAATTGGCAACATTATGGGGTTAGTGACGCAAATAGTTCCAACCTCGAAAAGAAATTAGTATGGTTTCTGACATACAGTTTATGTTCCACCTCACAACAAAAACTGATAATATGTCTTTAGCATTTCTGTTGAGAGTGTCTTAAACTCTCTAGAAAAGCTTCCTTGATGAACGGGACGTATACACCAAGCCTCGGCATCTTCGGGATGCGTTTTGGGCACCTACAGGTGTATTTACGGTCATTACTTCAGACCATATATGGCCTGCCTGGATTGTATTTGCATTTACGGTCCAGCCGGACCGTATACAGTCCAGCGCTGGACTATAAATGTTGCTGATTTGGAAATACAGTCTGTGTTACAAACCGTATACAGTCCCTGCCAGACTGTAAACGCGGCCGGAAAACAACCTAGTGACTTTGGGACTTTGGATATGGGTTCTATTCTTATAAATAGACTTCCCCAACTCGTCCCAAGCATGAAGAGCAATGAAGAGACATCAAGAGACGTCGTTTTTCGAAGACCTAAAGCCACAGACGGACCTAGGGCTTTCCTTAGGGTTTCACGCCTCTAAGAGCTCCTCTCCAAGCAACCGTCTTCTTCCACGGTTGGCTTTTGGGTGAAAAAGGGGATTGGGTACTTCTCTCTTTTGTAATCATCATCTCTGTATTCTCTCTATCAATAATATCATCTCCGCCAGTGGATGTAAGCTCCCACATTGGGAATTTGCCAATTCACTATAAATCTCGTCTTTGTGGTTTCTTGTTTGTTCATTGTTGATCTTCTTTGTACGTATTCAGTTTGGATTGCTTGATCTCACGCTTCCGCATCTCCTCAACAAGCTTGTTGGGCCTTGTTGTTCGGGTCTCTCATCACCACCATATCCCAACAAGTGGTATCAGAGCAAGTTCTACCTCCGAATCTCTACCATGACGTCGAAGTACAACATCGAGAAGTTTGATCGCTTGAAGAGCTTCTTTCTCTGGCAAGTTAAGTGTGAATCTTGCCTCACACAAGGAGTCCACAAAGCTCTTTTCGGAAAGGAGAACAAATCGGAATCCATGACGGATGATCGATGGGAGGAGATTGATAAGAAAGCACGTACAAGCATCTTTCTCTGTTTGGAGGATGAAGTCCTCCGTGAGGTCATCCATCTGAAGACCGCCAAAGACGTTTGGGATGAACTTGAAGCACTCTACATGAAATAGTCCATCACCAACAAGCTTGCACTAAAGAAGCGTCTTTTCATGCTTCGCATGGAAGAAGGTGGTTCCGTGATGACTCTTCTCGATGAGTTCAGTGAAATCATCCACGACCTCGGGCAGATCGATGTGAAGATAGAGGACAAGGATCAAGCAATTTTGTTGCTATGTACCCTTCCACTGTCCTACAAGAATCTCTGGGATATGATGATATTCCGTGAGTCAAAAACTATCTCACTCCATGAAGTCAAACGGCCTTGACGTCTCAAGAGAAATTAGAGAAGGATCTTACTTCATCAAAAGTTGCGGGTGAAGCTTTGGCCGCTTGAGGAAGGGAGCGTCCACGTGACAAAGGCCCTGAAAGTTCAAAGCAAAAGAAGAACAAGTCAAAGTCACGCCAATCAAAGAGGTGCAACTATTGCAAGAAGACAAGTCATACCCGGGATGAATGCTACAAGTTGCAAAACAAGCAAAAACATGAGAAATCAAATGATGCTGCAGCTCATGCAAAGGTGGCTCATGGAGGTTCTGAAGACGACGACTACGTTCTTGCTTGATCGCCGTTCTATGACTACAAGAAGGATTGGGTTCTTGATTCAGCATGCACGTACCACATGACCGAGCGTAAGGATTATTTCCATACCCATGAGTCACATCAAGGTGGAGATATCCTTATGGGTGACGATCGTCCTTGCAAGACGATTGGTGTTGGCACGGTAAAGATCAAGATGTTTGATGGTGAAGTCAGAACATTGACGGACGTCTGACATGCTGTCGGGTTGAATAAGAATCTCATCTCATTGGGCACACTTGAAGACAAGGGCTGCAGGTTCTCCGGTGAAAACGGAGTTCTTGCTGTTCTTAAAGCTGAATGGGTCCTCATGAAGGCAGTGAGAAATTCGCACAAACTGTACATCTTGCAAGGTTCCACTATCTCAAGCTCTGCAGCGGTTACAACTTCATCTAAAGACACCACAAGGCTTTGGCATATGCGTTTGGGACACATGTTTGAGAAAGGGATGATGCTTCTGAGCAAGAGAGGGTTGTTGTGTGGTGAAAACATTGGAAAGTTAGAATTCTGTGAGCATTGTGTTATGGGGAAGGCCAAACGCAATAGCTTCAACACGACAATTCATTCTTCTAAGGATGCTCTAGATTATGTTCACTCTGATCTATGGGGCCCTTCTCGTGTTCCTTCCAAAGGTGGTGCTAAATATATGATGACCTTCATTGATGATTGCACTAGGAAGGTTTGGGTTTATTTTCTCAAAAGCAAGGACGAGGCACTCTCGACTTTCAAGCAATGGCTCTTGTTGAGAATCAAACCGATAAGAGCATAAAGACTTTTCAGACTGATAACGGCTTAGAGTTCTGTTCTAAGGAGTTCAATAATTTCTGCAGTGATCATGGGATCAAAAGACATCGTACAGTGCGTCACACTCCCGAACAGAACGGTGTAGCAGAAAGAATGAACAGAACATTGTTGGAAAAGGCCCGATGCATGCTTCTCAATGCGGGTTTGGATAGATCTTTCTAGGCTGAAGTTATATCAACCTCTTGCTATTTGGTGAACCGTTCTCCATCATCTTCTATTAATTTCAAGACTCCTGAAGAAACTTGGTCTGGTAAACCTGATGATTATTCGAATCTGCAAATATTCGGTTGCCTGCTTATGCACATTCTGATACTGGCAAATTAGAACCTAGAGCTATCAAATGCATATTCCTTGGTTATGCTTCTAGGGTGAAAGGATACCGCCTTTGGTGCAAGGATCATCCTTCACCACGTTTCTTCAAAGAGTGCAACGCTACTTTTAACGAATCTGCCATGGTGTCTACTATGCAAGACAGAAATAGCTCTTCTACAGGTTCTCTACAGGGCGTCTCACAACAGGTGGAGACCAAAGAAGATGTCGGCTCACATGTTGATGAACAAGATCCCTCTTCTGCGCCAGATGATTCAGTGCCTACTGAAGATAATGAGGAGATTCCAGAGAGTTCTTACAGTGTAGCCAAAGGCAAAGGCAAACGGAACGTCAAACCACTCCAACGCTATGGCTTTGGTGACTCCATGGTAGTCTATGCCCTTTCCAATGCCGTTGATATAGATATTGGTGATGAGCCCACCAATTTCCATGATGCAATCACAGGTCATGATGCTCCGCAGTGGATTGCTGCAATGAAGGAAGAGATGGAATCTCTCCACAAGAATCAAACTTGGGAGTTGGTGGTACCTTCAAAGGCAAGAAAGTAGTGGGCTGCAAGTGGGTTTATAAGAAGAAAGAAGGTGATAGAAACAAGGCACGCCTTGTTGCAAAAGGCTACAGTCAAATTGAAGGCATTGATTATAATGAAGTCTTCTCACCCGTCGTCAAGCATAGTTCCATACGGGTGCTTCTTTCTTTGGTAGCCATTGAAGACCTAGAGTTGCAACAGCTAGATGTAAAGAAAACTTTTTTGCACGGTGAACTAGAAGAAAAGATTTACATGCAACAACCAGAGGGTTATGAAGACAAAGAGAACCATGTGTGCTTGCTCAAGAGGTCACTCTATGGGCTGAAACAATCTCCTAGACAATGGTACAGGAGATTTGACTCTTTCATGATGCATAATGGATTTTCCAAGAGGAGTAGCTATGACGCTTGTGTCTACTACAAAGGGTTGGATGACAATTCCTTTGTTTGCCTACTGCTATATGTTGATGACATGCTGATTGCTTCTAGACACACATCTGAGATTGCCAAGGTGAAATCTCTTCTAGGTGGAGAATTTGATATGAAAGACCTAGGTGAAGCTAAGAAGATTCTTGGCATGGAGATTCAAAGGGACCGTAAAGATCGAAGGCTTATCCTGACACAGGAGATGTACATCAAGAAGGTTCTTCACAGATTCCACATGTTAGATGCAAAGCCTGTTTCAACTCCATTGGCCACTCACTTCAGGTTATCGGCTTTGCAGTCTCCACAGTCTGATGAAGAAGAGAAAGAGATGGCGCATGTACCTTACTCCAGTGCCATCGGTAGCATCATGTATGCTATGGTTTGTACTAGACCAGACATCGCTTATGCAGGCAGTGTGGTTAGTCGTTATATGGCTCATCCTGGCAAGGCACATTGGCAAGTAGTTAAGTGGATTTTGAGGTATTTGAAGGGCACTTCAAATACTTATTTAGTCTTTCATGGAGCTCAAGTCATCACGTCAGCGTATGTGGACTCAGATTATGCAGGCGACCTCGACAAGAGGAGATCTCTCACAAGTTACATGTTCACGGTGGGATCTGCCGCTGTTAGTTGGAAAGCCACTCTGCAAAGTACCATCGCTTTATCTACTACTGAAGCAGAGTACATGGCGGCAACGGAAGCCGTGAAGGAGGCTTTATGGCTCAAGGGACCGACGAATCAGTTGGGCATGGTTCAAGAACAAGTTATTGTTCATTGTGACAGTCAAAGTGCTATACATTTTAGTAAAGATCAAATGTTCCACGAGAGAACGAAGCACATTGATGTCAAGCACCACTTCATTAGAGAAGTCCCAACTGAAGGCAAAATTCAAATAAAGAAGATTGGTACGTCTGAGAATCCAACCGACATGATGATGAAGACTCTTCCGTTAGCTAAGTTTGAGATTTGCTCAAAATTAGCTGGTCTTCTTTCTACATGAGCTTTGCCCATGCAGGGCATGTGGAGGAGATGGTATTCTGAATCAGTTTCTGATAATGGAGAAGATTGCAAGTGCTTTTCTACTTCCATAATTTTCAAGTTGAAGACAAGGTGGAGTTTGTTGAGAGAGTGTCTTAAACTCTCTAGAAAATCTTCCTTGATGAATGGGACATATACACCAAGCCTTAGCATCTTCAGTATTCGTTTTGGGCACCTACAGGTGTATTTACGGTCATTACTTCAGACCATATATGACCTGCCTGGACTGTATTTGCATTTACGGTCCAGCCGAACCGTATACAGTCCGACGCTGGACTAATGTTGCTGATTTGGAAATACAGTCCGTGTTACGGAACGTATACAGTCCCTGTGGACCGTAAACGCGGCTGGAAAACAACCTAGTGACTTCAGGACTTTGGTTATGGGTTCTATTCTTATAAATAGACTTCCCCAACTCGTCCCAAGCATGACAAAGAGACATCAAGAGACGTCGTTTTTCGAAGACCTAAAGCCACAAACGGACCTAGGGCTTTCCTTAGGGTTTTATGCCTCCAAGAGCTCTTTTCCAAGCAACCGTCTTCTTCCACGGTTGGCTTTTGGGCGAAAAAGGGGATCGAGCACTCTTTCTCTTTTATGTAATCATCATCTCTATAATCTCTCTATCAATAATATCATCTCCGCCAGTAGATGTAGGCTCCCACATTGGGAATTTGTCGAACCACTATAAATCTCATCTTTGTGGTTGCTTGCTTGTTCATTATTGATCTTCTTCGTACGTATTCTGTTTGGATTGCTCGATCTCACGCTTCCACATCTCTGCAACATGCTCGTTGGGCCTTGTTGTTTGGGTCTCTCATCACCACCATATCCCAACAATTTCTTTTGCAACTGCTAAACAATTCTCTTTAACTACTAATGTGGCACAAGCACCACCTTGACAATATTGAGTATTGAAATCACATGTGGAGCTTGAAGTGCCAAATGAAATGTGTTAAAGTGGTATTGTGGTGGCTTAGGCCGAGTGCAAATCTAGATTTTGCATACTTGGTATGGAGTTTTCTATGAAGTCTACGGTTAGATTTTAAATAAACTAAAATATCGCGGTAAGTTATATACCGTACGGAAGTTTATGAGACTATAGATGATTTTTCATTCTTTATGAGAGATTTTAGAAAATTGTCCTTGATTGAAACAACTTAGATGATAAGGAACTCTTAATGGCTTGTGCAATCGAGCAACCTAGCAGGAGACAAAAAGTATTATGACTTGCGGAATCAGATGTGCCTAGGGCTTCACCCTTGGGCCCATGCATGTTGGGTTGGGCAGGGTTTTGGGCTGTCTAGGATGATAGAGTAAGCTGAATGACTGATTTTCAAGAGAAGGTATAGAAATCCTACTATGTGCATTCACAAGGGAGAGCCTATGACAAGACTTGATGGGAAGCTGTTTAACTGTTTCCCTTTCTTCAATTTATATAGGCCTTGCACTAGATGCTCCTAGTGTCATGCCTTACTGTTATTGTTAGAGTGTCTATTTACTTAAGTGTTTTAGTCTTTTACTTAAGTTGTCTTTAGTCTAATTGTAACATGGGCCCAATTGTGTATTGGCCCTTTAGGGTTTGTCTAAGTGTCTATATGCTTCCCTCTTCTCCTATTTATAGGAAAGGGTGACTGCCTCCTACCTATCAAGCAAGAAGAAAAACCTACACTAGGGGTTCTTCCCAACAAGGAATTAAATGACCGATACCGACGCCGTTTCGACAGCTTGGGTATAGATATTTACAGGTATACCGACGGAAATATCGACAGATGCAATCCTGGCCATACCGACGCCAAAATGAACGAATTAAATCATGAAATTTTACAGGCGTGGTCTCAACACCTAGATGCAACGTTTTATGCAATAAAATTCTATATTGCGTATGTTGGGGGGGGGTCATTCATGTGTGACTTAAGGAATATGTCATGTTTTTTGGAGATTTCGATGAAGGATATCGATGACAAAATGCAAGAATTAAGATCTAAAATTTTACTAGCACAATCTATAAACTCATGTTAACACACTTATGCAATAATATTCAATTTACAACAAACATATAACAACGTAGTAAATTACTAACTCACATCAGTTGTATTTTGAGTGGCACGCTGGTTCTCTATACAATATGTTGTTCATATGCTCCACATATTGCTCCCATGTCATGTAACTTCTGTAAGACTTGTTGTATGAAACAACATGTTCTTCATACACTTCAGGATTGGCAAACTGCATCATCCCAAACTTCGGAAAATGTTCTTCCAAATCTTTTAGATATTTTTCCTTTGTTGCTGAAATAGAGGGAGGTTGAGTAGAAGCAGGTGGAGGTGCCCTTGCTCGAGGAGCTTGAGGTTGAGTAGCTATAGAAGCAGGAGGAGCCCATGTTTGAGGAGCTTGAGGTTGTAATAGATAACCGACAATAGGATAAATTGTAGTATGCCCACCACTCCATGTTTGACCTCCATCACCAGAGTATGCTTCGGTGTTCACCCGAAAGCATCCATAAGGGCTACAGACAGAATATGCTTCGTGATATCCCATACCAGGTCCAAGTTCTAATTGTAATCTTGGTGGTGGTTCAATATGATATCCAGGATACCCATGTTGGGGCTGAGATGGGTATGGAAGTGTCTGCCCAAATAACATATCTCCGAATGACTGTTGAGATTGAGAGTCAGATATGCTCATGTTATCTATTGAATCAGCAAGATCAGAATGATGATCACTTTGGCTATGATATTGTGGGTATGGGCTTGTAGTTGTGGGCATTGTGACACTGGCATGTGGTGGAGGTGCACCGCTGTAATCTTTCCTAGTTCGAGTTTTTCTTCTTTGAAATCTTTTTTCAGCCATGGGATTTCCCTGTTCTTGTGGAGGTGCAGCCCTAGTAACATCATGACTAACATAAGGCCGGTCATCATTTTGAGGATCAACAGCTGGAGGATATTCTGGAGAGCGTTGGCTGCGATTATCACCATCATTGCCGCCATCATCAGACTTAGATTTAGAACCAGATGTAGAAGAAGAAGAATCTGAGCTACCTAATTGTTATTCCACTTCTCTATTGATTTCCATATCAGTATCAACATGTGCAACTTCAGGATCAAGTCTTTCAGGCGAGGCATCAATAATAATATCATCACCATTATTTGCATCAAATTGCTCTTCTATATATGGATTTGGACGTCCATCTAAACTATCAAGAACAGGACGACCTATCTCATTCATCCATTCCTCTAAAGGATTTTCTGAATCATCCTCCAGTCCTCTACGTCTTTCAATATTAAAAGTATATGCGGTGTCAATGGGATCATGGATAACAACAAAATCCACTTCCTTGTAGTTGGCATCACGTATTGCTCTAGCCCTCAACCGCATGTTGTAATGAACGTATACAAGATCCCTCAACCTGTTTGCACCAAGTCTGTTCCTTCTCTTGGAGTGTATCAGATTGAAAGTGCTCCAGTTTCTTTCACAACCCCCTGCAGATGTTGTTTGAGAAAGGATGTGAATAGCCACTTTTCTTAAATGAGTGGCACCTGTTCCATTCCAAACCCACCACTCACAAGGATCACCTGCATCGCGGTCAACAACCGCATTTGGATGGCCAAAGCATCCAGTGCTTTCACGAAACTGGCGCAACTGCAAAAATAATATATACGATATTAAGATGATGAAATCAAAGGAAAGAATAATGAGAAATAAAGAATGTAACTAAGTCATATAGTTATATACCTCTTCCAGTACTAGCAATCGCTCTTCTGGAGAGGTAATGAACTTGTTAGTGACTTCTCTCACTGCATTCATTAGAGTCGCATTCAAGCCCAATGTTCGTGAGTATTGGAACCTCGGATTCAAATAGTAAGTTGTCACAAATATAAATAAGGAAATTAGAATGACATTTTATTGTAGACAAGTATGAATTAGACTAATAACTTAGAAGTTAGAATATAATAGTCATTGAGAGAATCATATACCTGCTTTATGCAATGGATGCAAAAGCATATTTGTCCAACGATTCTCATAAATTTTTATGTATTGCTCATTGGACCTAGGAGCTGCTTCTTTGATATTGTCCACCATTGAGGTCAGTGCATCATAAAGGAAAGGCATTGTTGCAGTTTTGTCACCATCTACAAGCCTCAATACTTTGACAATGGGTTCCATTATTTTCAGCACTCTAGTAACCTTATCCCAAAAAGGTCGGCTGGCAATCAACTCCTCAATTCTTTTGCCAACAGGGGTGTTGTGCTCCTTCATGGAGGTCCACTCCACTCCATCGAAGAGCCTCCTAAGTCCATCCTTTTTGAACTTTAACGATTGTAAGGCAAGAAAATTTGTTGCAAATTTAGTTGCCCCTGTTCTAATAAGATCACCACCACAGTACTCAGGTCGCCTCATGGCATTTAGCAGAAAAGAATGGTTGTAGATGAATCCCGTTATCAACCTACCATCAATGACAACAGATTTGATGAAATTAATTGATCCCATGTCCTTCAGAATGAGATTTATGCAGTGGGCATCACATGGTGTCCAATAGACAGGATATTTCTTCATTAAACTCTCGCCGGCCTTCTTAAAGGCAGTAGCATTATCAAGTAACAATCTGCACCACATTCTCCACACCAATTTGCTTCATGTATGTCGTCATTAATTTCTTTAGGTATCTGTGGTTCCTGACCTCACCTGAAGCATCAATAGAATCTAGAAAAACTGTGGATCCACGACAACATGCAAGAAAGTTGATAATTTGTCTTCTATTTCCACTAGTCCACCCATCACACATAAGCGTGACGCCATATTCAACCCATATGTATTTTTGGTCTGAAATCCATGCTTGTAGATCCTTCTTCTCTAGTGGAAGATACTTGTTCATTAATTCATATGAACTGGGGGCCTTGATGCCCCTACCAGACTCCCCTATTACATCTACCATATGCTGCAGATAGGGTTCAGTTGCAACATGTGCATGTATACCATGAGCAAAGAAGAACTTACCCACTGCCTTGCCAACCTTTTCTTTTGCACCAGTAAACATTGCTTTGAGGCTTTTTTGCCTAGCCTCAGGCTTCCTAACCCCTGGTTCATCAACATTCCTCAATCTCACACTTGCAGAACGGAAAAGTGTATCAATGCCTCCTTTCTTCCTTTTACCATAACCAGCACGGTCTTCATCGTCGTCATCTAGGTCAACAACAGGAATATGTGCAGTCCCACTGCCTCCACCTGCACCAGATGGCCCATACCTCCTTGTAATTCGAGCTGCCTCCTCCCTTTCCCACTCACTTCTACGAGAATCTCTAATAGCACGTCTATACATACGACGTGAATAAGCTGTATCACATTCAGGAGGATATCCAATATCATCATCAGATTCAGCAGAAGAACCTGTGGGCCTAACATCAAATAATGTATTTGTATAAGCCCTTTCAACCTCCTTCATCTTATCTTGTTTTTGTTTCTTTGCGCCCATCAGTTTCTTGAAATCATCTCTAACACTTTGGGGACACCTTTGGCACATTGCCACATTTTTGTCACCACCAGTAATGTGACGTTTAAATCTAGTAATCCCCCCTCCACCAAGTGTCTTCTTGCAGTAATTGCAAATTATCTGTCTCCCCTCAACAGGCGTGCAGTGATTCCATGCAAAATCCACATCCTTAGCTCCAACATTACCGGCCCCAACACCCTCACCATCGCTTGAAGACATCTTCTCAAATAAAAAATCAACACTGCAAAAAGACAAACAAAAATTAGGTGTATGAAATTAATAACCCATTAAGTTGCAAGAAATGAAGAAATTATTCTATTTTATGTATTATAGAATAAAAAACAATACTTTAACTGTATAAATGTTACATGTATCTATAGAAGCAAACACAATATTTTTTAAGATTTTTATTAACAAGAAAAAAAGGTTAAATAAATAAATAAAAGTCTGAAATTATTTTAAAAAATAAAAAATCTGTCATTTATCTAGTATTAAGGCAAGTGATGTGTTACAAATTACTCATTCCATCTTATATTACACTAACACACATAAATCTGTAGAAAAAAAATACATTTTTTTTATTTTCAACATTTTTAATAAATGAAAAAACGAAAAATATATTTATTTGTACTATATTTTTGTTTTTATTTGTTCATATTAGTATTTGGTACAACTTTTTCTACTAAACCTAAGTTAGATACCTATTATTAATAGTACTTATTGTATTATTACGAATTTTATATTAATTAGTGAAATTATGTGATAATATTAATTAATAGTAGTAGATCTAGTGATACATTAGTATATATACATAAATTAATCATAGATCTATTGTTAAATAGCATTAATCCTAAGTTTTTAGGAGTAGATCTAGATTTTGGTTGTATTTAGAGAATTTGGGAGAAGTTCTATGGTGAAAATAGAAGAAAATAGAGAGGGGAGGGGTCAGAGAAGATGAGAAATGAAAGAAATTAAGAAAACATACCTTGATCGGGGCTGATTTGAGCTCCAAGGAAAGAAATCGCTTCTAATCTCCAAAAAACTCCACTCAAATAGCAGCATCAAGCAACAGGTTTGCGTAAATCGGCATGCCGGGCAGCATACCGCCTATATCGCCCGTAAGTTGGGTTTTTTGCAGCGGTAACCCTCGATTTTCGGTGGTAAGTGGCGGTATTTACCGGTAAGTCCACCGGTATACCGATATTTGCGGTACCAGCGGTAGACTTGCTCAAATCGATGTCCGATGGCGTCGGTATCGGTATTTTGACCGATATACCGACGATACCGGCGATATCTCATTCATTGCTTCCCAAGCAATATCGTTTACCACATGGTATCAGAGCAGCCGGTACTGTATTGCCCCTAACCCTAAGAGAGAGAGCACAAAGGAGAGTGCCTCCCCTTGCGGGCGGCCGCCGCCACCGCTAGGCGCTGCTGATGGTTGCCTGTGGGGATTTTCCATCCCCGCCTCTTGTTGAAGCCGTCTCCATGGAGCCGTCTCCATCTTCATCATTAACAACAAAAACCATCCTATGAAGTTGCTGGATCCAGATCTACAACGGAGACCATGCCTTCGTCAGCCTTGCTTGCTAACGAAGCCGCCGCTATCCTATTCACCGCCATCATCACAGATCTACACTGCCATTACTGATTCCACCACCGTTCTACTCCATACATCCACCCCTATTGAGATCTACTCCTAAATCAAGGAAAAGATCTTTGATTTCTGCTAATATTGGCGGTACATCGTCCCCATATTGCTATGGTGGAGATCCGGATGGATTTCCCCCTCTTTTGTTGTTGTCTCTGGGGTTTTTCTGCTGCTGATTGCCGCTGACACAACGTGTAGACGGCGTTTTTGCTTCTTCACGACCACGTTCATCGTTTTTGGCGTCACCTGTACTTGGACACGACATGTCATCCTTGTACACGGCATGTCGCCTGCTTCTGCCCCGAGATTCTGTCAACTGACACGACGTGTCATCGACTTCTGCTGGAGCTGGCTGCTGCTACTGTGCTACCAGACACGACGTGTCCGCTGCTACATGTTGCTACATCTTGGCGTGCTACAATGATTATGTCATATGGCAGAGGTATCTATACACGGCGAGTCCCTTCTTTCTCTTACCAACAACAATTATTTTCCCATTTTCAGCATTTTTATAATTTTGCTTACACCCCGGTCTTTCAACCCTACATACCTTCTTTGCCTACCTCCTCAATACTTTTTCACACCCCCTTTACATATTGAACCTATTCATTCTACCGAGTAACATTCTGGTAGTGTATCTTCTCTTTCTACCGAGTTCCATTCTGATAGTCTTCTTTTTGTTCTTCTCCCATATTATTTTCTTGACCTAATCTAAATATTTTTGTGGGGGCAGAGCCCCCCCACCCCCAGATAAGGGGCAGACAAATCTCGTTTCGGGTCGGAACCATATCCATTTATTTCTATCCGGATCTATGTAATCATGTCTTTTTGCACCTTGACTCGCATTATCAGTTACCTCCTCCACATATTTGTCTACACAACCCTACCTCTACCATTGTTTTTGACTTTCCACACCAACCACTCTCTCGATTCTTTTTGTGGTTGGCGTGAGGGGGAGAATAGAGGATGAAGAGTAGAGGGAAGAAATGAGTTGGAGGAGAGATGAAGAGAGAAATGAAGAAGAATTTAGTAATGCTGCTACATGGATCTTCATGCCACATTTACTGCTGCCAAGGTTTTAAAAAGCGCGAAGCGGAAAGCGTGCGGATGGGACCTTGTAGTCGATTAATCACCAGGCAGGCGATTAAGCAGGCGCTTTTTAGAAAAGCGGATTTCCAATTCCTATAAACTTTTAGGCAATATTACATACATATGTATATAAATACTATATTTTTGAAATTTTTACTTGTACAAGACAATATAAAACACCCAAATAGTTTATGACACAACTATACAACAATGATTGTATCTATATAATATAGTAAATAATATACTTGTCATGGATAAAGCACCCTACACGTAAAATAATAAGTGTATATACAAGATGCAACAACAATTTTGTATCACATGTTTACATTTACATAGCTAAACAGTAAACAATAAACCTATCATAACTAGCTTACAAACATATTATATCGTCAAATAGTCATACATTCCAGCATTACATTTAATCAAAGTATGCATTTTAAATTAGATAACAGTTACCTATAATATACTTGGATACATCACAAAAGTACTATATCATACAGCTTACATACAAAGTATGCATTCTTAATTTGAACTAGGTATATCATAGTACATTTAATGTATGCTAGTTTAATATATTATAGTCAATACTAATCGGGGCATATAATGTACTTAATGTTATATGCTTACAATAGTTAAAAAAAAAGCGGACAAAAAGCGGGCAAAAAGCAGGAAAAAGCGGGAAAAAGCGGGCAAAAAGCGGCCGCTTTTCTCAAATTCACTCAAGCGGCGCTTATGGCACATTTTAATCGGCCACCACCTTGTGGCGATTAAGCGGCCGCCTAGGACGCTTTTTAAAACACTGACTGTTGTTATATGGATCCTTTTGCTACTATATGGTGTTCCTTTTGCTTCTGTGGAGATTTCTGATGCGATTATTGCTTATTCATCATCTACCTCGATTGCTGCTATGAAGTTACATATTGGGACGTCATTGTTGCTAGTTGTGCTATGATTAGCACATTTTACTTGCTGCTTTGTGCGTTTGCACTATCTGCTGTCCGTGCTTTCTTTGCACAATCTGCTGTCCGTGCTTTCTTTGCACGTTGACTTTCTACTGTAGACTGACACTCTCTGGACTTTGACGCCTGCTACTGTGATGGATACTTTATGAAGAGGGAAGATGATGAAGACTTTTGTTGCTGATTTTACATGGAGCTTCGTCTACATTGCATATTGAAGTTATTTATTTGGTTGCTACTTTGCACACTGGTATGCTATCCGCCTACGTCGTCGACTTCTGCTTCTGTGTGCCTGCACTCTCTGGCTTGTCTGTGCTTTGTGCATGTTGACTCTCTGTTCGTCCGTGCTTTGTTTGGACGTTGACTATTGTTGCTACTTATGACCTAGCACTCTTTAGGGCTTATGATCCATCACTCTCTAGCTACTACGACGACGATTTTGATGAAGATCTTGGTGCCTATCTGCCAGTCTTTCTGTTGCTCCAAATTCCACTATGATGATCAAGAAGCCTCCATGCTTGCCTAGATATCTGCTGCTTTGGATTATCTACTTGAGGGGGAGTCTTTGACTATATGAATGCTTGAGTGATTTATTGTAAGGTTGAGGGGGGATAAATTCTTGTAAGGGCTTGGTTATCTTTTTATTTTGTTTAGTCTGTCTGTCTGCAAGCTGACTTGGGATTCTCCCAAGCTCCAACTTGAGGGGGAGTGTTAGAGTGTCTATTTTACTTAAGTGTTTTAGTCTTTTACTTAAGTTGTCTTTAGTCTAATTGTAACATGGGCCCAATTGTGTATTGGCGCATTAGGGTTTGTCTAAGTGTCTGTATGCTTCCCCCCTTCTCCTATTTATAGGAAAGGGTGGCTGCCTCCTATTTATTAAGCAGGAAGAAAAACCTACACGAGGGTGTTAATATATATTCCTGTTTTATATATTCTGTTAGTTGTTTTGTTATTTCCATATTATATGTGGACCTCTCTGTAAATGTTTCAGTGTTATATATATGAGGGTGCACACATTGTGCAACCCTACGCTTCCCAAAACTGCTTTGTCTTTCACATGGTACCAGAGCAGTAGATCCAGCCGCCACCCTCCCACCCTTCTCTCTCTTGTCCGGCCGGCCCCCCCTCTCTCCCGCCCGCGCCGCCCAACAGCCACCCAGCCGCCGGCCGCCGCCGGGCAGCCGCCGCCAGGGCGCCGCGCCGCGCCGGGAAGCAGCAGCTGGCCGGCAGCAGCCGCCGGGCTCGCCGCTGGGGCCGGGCGCCCTCTCCGCCGCAGGGGGCCGGTGCGCCTCCGCGGTCCTAGCCGCCGATACGTTGGCTCTGTGAAGTCCTACAGCGATCCGGTGGCTTGAAGTTGGTGTGACGTAGACCGTTTTTTTTTCGGTCTCTTGCCTGCCTGTCCGTGTAGGCCGTTGTGCCACCGGGTTCTGTTCTGCGCTTCGGCGTAGACCGTATGTGAGAGGTCTTCTCCGTGTTTTTTGTGCCTGCTGTGCCTGTCTGACGGCGTAGACCGTCTCCTGCCTGATCGTGCTTGTTCCTGCTGTGCCTACTGCTCCCATGGCGTCCTCGCATGATGAATTCCGCCGTCAGGTTACCACTGTGAAGCTTGATGGGCGCAACTATCCGCATTGGGTCTGCTCCATGACGATCTATGCCAGATCCCAGGGCAAGTACTCACATCTTACCCGTGTTGGTCCGCCAACACCCGCAGAGGACGCTGATGCTAAAGATGTGAAGGCGTATGACGACTGGGTTCGTGATGACTCCACTGTGATGACCTGGATTCTCAACAGCAGCATTGAGAAGATTAGCGTCACACTTCTTCACCTACCTACGGCGAAGCAGATGTGGGATCAGCTCGCCGGTACTTACTCGCATAGTCAGAACCCCAAGAAGGTGTTTGGCATCACCAAGCAGCTGGGACGTCTACAGTTCACGGGGACGGACATTGCGGATTACTTCTCTGACTTCACTGGATTATGGGGTGAACTGGAATCCTATCACCCTCTCTACACGGACCTGGCTACCATGCAGCGTCAGCGCCAGGAGCTTCAGTTGGTCCAGTTTCTATGTGGATTGCCCGAGTCCTACGCTGGAGTTGTGGACCAGATCTTAGCCAGTGACCCTCTGCCGTCACTACAGAGTGCCTACAAACGCCTTCAGCGTTTGCCTTCGTCTTCCTCGTCTCTAACTACTGATTTTGGGGACTCTTCGGCTCTTGCTGCAGCTTCTGGTCGTGGCCGTGGTCGCTTTACTGATAGTCGTCCTCCCCTGGGTGGAGGACGAGGACGGGCTGCTCCTGGTCGTGGAGCCTCTTCTACTGCCCCTACTGCTGGTGCGCGCCCTCAGTCAGGACAACGCCTTTCTACCTTCTGTGGCCGGTCCAACCATATTGAAGAAAAATGCTGGGAGAAATATGGTAAGCCGGTGTGGGCCAATGCAGCTGCTGACTCCACTACTACTGCATCAGAAGGAACGACTCAGCCTACTGACTCTGCCTCCTCGGGTGCGATTGCTGACTACATCCGTGCTGAGGTGGAGCGTCTTCTTCTTGAGCGAGCTGGTGCGTCGTCTCAAGTTTCGACTAGTGGAGCTCATGCCGCCACTTATTCTGGTTATGCCACTGCCTTCCTGAGCTCCTCTTCTACTCCTGGTAATACTAAGTGGGTCATCGACTCCGGTGCCTCTTCACATATTTCTGGAAATCGATCTCTGTTTCACAAATTATTTAAACCTGCTAGACCCTCATCTGTTATGTTGGCTGATGGTTCCAAGTCTGCGGTGTCTGGAGTAGGGGATATTGTTTCTGACTTTCTGCTGAAATCTGCCTTATATGTGCCTAGATTTCCTTTAAATCTGTTGTCTGTCAGCAAGATATTGCGAAGCCTACAGTGCAGTCTGACTTTTATTCCTGGTTCATGTGTTTTTCAGGACCTTCGCACGAGGATGAAGATTGGTGGGGGGTATGAAGGTGCTGATGGACTCTTCTATCTGGATCATTTGCCAAAAGCAGCTAAAGCATCTGTGACTCCTGCATTATCTACCTCAGTTTCTGCATTACAGTGGCACTACCGGCTGGGCCATCCATCATCTGAAAAGCTTCGACATTTAGTGTCTGATCTTGGCATATGTAGTTTTCAGTGCGAGTCATGTCAACTTGGAAAGCAGACTAGAGCTGTTTATCCTAGACGCAGTCAGATTAGCAGTAAAAATATGTTTGATATAGTGCATTCTGATGTATGGGGACCCTGTCATGTGCCAAGTCTATCTGGTCATAAGTATTTTATTCTTTTTATTGATGATTTTTCAAGGACTACTTGGTTGTTTATGATGAAAAGTAGGTCCGAAGTTTTGTCTGTTATCAAGTTCTTTTTTGCTGAAATAAAAACATAATATGGTATGCCTGTCAAAATTTTTCGTACTGATAATGCACTGGAATTTGTTAAAAAAGATTAGGATGTTTTTTGTAAATCTGTGGGTACAATATATCAGACCTCCTGTGCTTATACACCTCAGCAAAATGGTGTGGCTGAGCGTAAAAATAGACGTGTTTTAGAGGTTGCTAGAACTATTATGATGCATGCACATGTTCCTCGCTCGTTTTGGCCTGAGGCTATATTGACTGCTTGTTTTCTGATAAATCGAATGCCATCATCTGTGATTGGAAACAAAATACCTATTCAAGTTCTTCAACCCGATATTCAGCTATTTATTGTGCCTCCTCGGATCTTTGGATGTACCTGTTTTGTACGGTTAGTTGGACCTACTTCTGATAAACTGTCTCCTCGTGCTGAGAAGTGCATTTTTTTAGGATATTCTCGTACCCAGAAGGGATACAGGTGTTACAGTCCTACTGCAAGAAAATGGTATACTAGCAGTGATGTAGTTTTCTTTGAGGATACTCCTTATTATTCGACTCGTGGTGACAGTTTACAGTCTGATCTTATTGCCTCACCTCTACCTGTTACTTCTGATTGTGTGCCTGATACTACTGACAAAGTCACTACTGAGGCTGATAAGCCTCCTCTTATAGTTTATCAACGCAGGAACATAGCACCTTCTACTCAAGAAACCCCCCATGAAAACCAATCTTCACCTCCAGAAGGTTCTACTACACCTGAGGTACATTCTGATCTTGATTTACCCATTGCTCTTAGAAAGGGTACTCGTTCCTGCACATCACACAGTATTGCTCAGTTTGTTTCTACTGATCATCTGAATGTTCATTCTAGCAATTTTGTATATGCCTTATCTGCTGTTGCTGTTCCAAAGAATATCCAGGATGCTCTACAGAGTACTGGATGGTTGTCTGCTATGAAGGAGGAGATGTTGGCCCTTGCTGAACGAGATACTTGGGAGCTGGTGGATCCACCTCCTCAGTGTAAACCTGTAGGTTGCAGATGGGTGTATGCTGTGAAATATCAACCTGACGGCACTGTTGAAAGGCTGAAGGCACGGTTAGTTGCTAAAGGCTACACCCAAACGTATGGTATTGACTATTTTGAGACTTTCTCTCCTGTTGCTCGTCTTAATTCTGTCAGAATTCTTCTATCTGTTGCTGTTAACCTTGACTGGCCACTGTTGCAACTAGATGTGAAAAATGCCTTCTTGTATGGTGATTTACAAGAAGAAGTCTATATGGAGCAACCTCCTGGGTTTGTTGCTCAGGGGGAGTCTCACAAAGTTTGCAGGTTAAAGAAGTCTATTTATGGGCTGAAGCAGAGTCCCCGTGCCTGGTTTGATAAATTGAGCAAAATTATGATTGATTTTGGGTTTCTGCGTTCTCAGGTGGATCATTCTGTTTTCACCAAGAAGACTTCAGCTGGTATTATTATTCTGATTGTCTATGTTGATGATATTATCATATCTGGCAGTGATTCTCTTGGTATTCAGGCTACTAAATCTCATCTAGGCAAACACTTTGCTACCAAAGATTTGGGCAAGCTTAGATATTTTCTGGGCATAGAAGTTTCTAGAAATTCTAATGCTCTTGTGTTGTCTCAGCGAAAATATGTCCTAGACATACTGCAGGAGACTTGTATGCTGGGGGCGAGACCTGCTGATATTCCTCTAGATCCTAATGTAAATTGGGATGATGACTCTTCTCCTCTCTTTGCTGATCATAAAAAGTACAGGAGGCTGATTGGTAAACTCATTTATTTGACTGTCACCAGAGCTGACATTTCTACTGCAGTGGGTCTTCTTAGCAGGTACCTTGATAAACCCAGACAGTGTCACTGGGATGCTCTTTGTCAGATTCTACGATATTTGAAGAAGTCTCCTGGCAAGGGACTTCACTACAGGAAGCATGGACACTGTTCTCTTGAAGGGTACTCTGATTCTGATTATGCAAGCAGCAGAGTTGACAGAAAATCTACTTCTGGGTATTGTACGTATGTTGGAGGTAATCTTGTTACCTGGAGGAGTAAAAAACAAAATGTTGTGGCCAGGTCCAGTGCTGAAGCTGAATATAGGGCCATGGCCCATACTGCCTGTGAATTGTTGTGGGTGCGCTCTCTGTTAAAGGAGTTCGGGGTTGATTCTTCTTCTGCTATACCTATGCACTGTGATAATAAAGCTGCTATCTTCATTGCGAATAATCCAGTTTATCATGAGCGCACTAAACACATTGAAGTAGATTGTCATTTTATTCGGGAATCCATTCTGACTGGCAAGATATGCACTCCCTTCACTCGTTCTGAAGACCAAGTTGCTGACATCTTCACCAAGCTGCTGGCGAAGAAGCAATTCTGCACACTGACGGACAAGTTGGGCATGATTGATATCTATGCTCCAACTTGAGGGGGAGTGTTAATATATATTCCTGTTTTATATATTCTGTTAGTTGTTTTGTTATTTCCATATTATATGTGGACCTCTCTGTAAATGTTTCAGTGTTATATATATGAGGGTGCACACATTGTGCAACCCTACGCTTCCCAAAACTGCTTTGTCTTTCACAGAGGGGTTCTTCCCCACCAATATAGTTTACCACAGTTATATGCAATTCCACAAGGAGGGACATATTAAAGATGAATTCCTCAGGCTAGGAGTGTTACTCCAACCCTACTATCCCCAATGCGTGTGGTTCCACCACCTCTTCTTTAGTACGAAAGAAAATATAAGGATGTAGTGACAATCAATCATTACGGTTGAGTATTTGGGGTGGATGCAGTGTTGGAGGGCTTACAGAATGGTCTCAAATAGGAGGGGGCTGTAATGGTGGCAACAAGACAAAGCGATCTTGGGATGATAGTTCCACTCACTAAAATGTAACATGTTTTTCTCTTACCAGGGCATGCAAGGAGGACTAAAGGGTAGCAATGGACACACTCATTGGTCAAAAGAGTTGTGGTTAGATCTGTTTGATATTCAGTTCCATAGAGGCATCTTACATCCACTTATTGTCTTCACATCCTCAATGATTCTGTCCCTTGGCACCAAGGTGGTTGGTATCTTATATGGGTATCCAATCGCAGACCATAAAACACAGGGAGCCACAATGATGGAGTTGCCACTTCAAATTTTGGATCCCTTTTGTGGGTTTCGAGTACTATAGATTGTCTTTGCAACCTGTTTATGAGATATAAATGGTGGAGATCAGGAGATGAGGGGATTTGTCATTGCCTTGCAAAAGTGGAACAACACAATGTGAGATTGCTTGGTGAATCATTGGAGGTGGGTTTGAAGTTGTCATGAACATTCTTTAGGATGTATTATGTGTTTGAAGATATAGGTACTGGGATTTTAGCAAGGGTTTTTCATGTACATGATGCCCTTAATTCCTTGGTGGCTGATGGCGAAGGTTCCTTGTTGAAAGGGGTTTGATGTAATCATGTGAAAGTGAGTGGTGTAATAACAAAGGGGCCTACTAGGTATGAAGGCAACATATATGACTACCATAGCCTTGTTTTCACTAGTTGACTTGGCATTAGAGGAGGCAGCACACCCATATTTGTTGGTCTTTCTTCTAAAATATGGAAGAGGAAATTGAAAGGGAACTTGTAACAGGTTATAGGGCTACTCACATGCCAAAGTTGGTTTCTTCAGTCCTTTATTTTGATTTTGTCTAGGTGTAAATAGCTAGTTGTGGCACCCAACCCCATCATTTGGGATTAGGGTGCCACGAAAGCTAATGTAAACTTCATTCGTTTTAAACAATCACATCATCATCACCATCACCATCACCATCACCATCATCGTCATTGTCATCATCACCGTCACCGTCATTGTCACCATCATCGTCCTCGCAACCATTGTCGTCGCTGTCGCCATCGATATTGCTCAATCACAACCATTTTGCTGTCAACTGCATGGATTCTTCTTTTCAAATCAGCTCTGGTATGGCTCATATTCTGGTCAAAATGTAAAGATTTGAAATCTCTCCTTATAAGCTCTTACCAAGTTAATTTAGGTCTGCCTCTTCTTTTATTTGTACTCGACTTGATAGCATTGCTTCAAATAGGCATGTTTTTCAGTCTGCATTACACATCCATACCATCTCATGTGACCCTTACAACTCGTCCTTAATTCTGACCACCCTCATTTTGTTCTTGATATAGTAATTTCTCAAGAGATATTTCCTCGTTTTCCCACACGTAAACATACATATTTCAGTCACATTCATCTTGTCAAGACTTTTTTTTTCACTGCCCAACATTAACTCCCATATAGCATGGCTGGTCGTATAGCCGTTCTAGAAAACTTGCTTTTTAATATGAGAAGAATTTTCCAGTCAAATACTACTCTAGATTGCACCCCATTTCAATCATTCTGCTGTGATCTCGTTACATACATCATCTTGAACATCGCTTTCCATTTTAGAATAGAGGCCAAATAACAAAACTTATTACATATGGGTACATTTACTCCTTCCAACTTGACCCCACCATTCACAATTCTAGACTGGCTGAATTGCAACTCATACACTATATTTTGCTTCTACTGCTCTTAAATTCATTAGATTCCAACACGTCTTCAAAGTTCAAATATATCATTTAATCATTCTTTGGTTTCTTCAATTAACACAATATCATTAACAAATAACATGCACCACGGAATATCATCTTGAACATGCTTTGTCAACTCATCTATAACAATAACTCATAAATACTGGCTCAATGTCGATTTTTTATGTACCCCAGCTGTGATAAGAAAACTTACTGTGTCTCCTCCGAGAACCCTAACACTTGCAGTTGAGTTATCATACATGTCTTTTAGTCAAGTCAATGTAATGGATTGACACACCCTTTCTCTAAAACTCTCAACAACACTTTCCTAGGTACTCAATCATAAGCCTTTGCAAATCAATAAAGACCATGTGAATGTCTCTTTTCTTTTCTCTGTACTTCTCCATAAGCCTCCTTATTAGAAAAGTAACAGCTGTTGGAAATCTTACATACATGAAACCAAACTAGTTGCCTGACATCTCTGTTATGGATCTTAGCCTTTTAATCAATAATCCTCTCCCCAAGCTTTATAGTATGACTCATCAACTTGATACCTCTATTGTTTTTGTATATTTGAACATTGCCTTTGTTCTTGAAGATAGGGACTCTGGTCACCCATCATTTTCTTGGTCTAATTTATAATATTGAATAAAGTCGTTAACTAGATAGCTCCTTCACCCCTATACTCTTCCAAACATCAACAATATTACTGTTTGGCCCGCATGCCTTTCCCATCTTCATCATTTTCAAAGCATTCTTGACCTCTGTTATGAAATTTGTTGAGTGATATCTTTTGTGTTTATGTCACTAACGCTATTAAAAATCTTCCCCTCAAGAACAAGCTTAATAGTTATGATTCTATCACCCATCCTTGTAATCTTGAGAACATCATCCTTTAACATCTTATCAACAATATCTCCACGCCATTTCTATTTTTGTCATTACATGTATATCATATTTTGTACACTATGTCTCCAATCTCTCTACACCTTTCCCCTATCACTTGGTTTCCCATGAAAATTCTAAATTGACTTCTCTTTTAATCATAGTATCCTCTTTCTCCAAAGACTTTCCTGTAAAAGAGCCAATATTTCAAGATCCTGCTCAATTCTTTTGTCTTGAACTTGCTTCTTTGTATTTTGTATAATATATTGACCACACACATTTTTCACTCAATTTGGGCAAAATGATGGAGTGGGACTGGCTTCTTTATCCAAACCCATTGAAGGTGTGATAGTAACCCTTGCTCATCCTTCAACACAATTGTGTGCCGCTATGTCGAACCCCCTAGCATATTTATCTCTACACCTGGGTGCCAATGTAGCATGTTACTAGGCAGGGACACTCCAATATTGTTTTTTTATAGGATCCATGTCACATAAAGAGTAACACATTTTATGCATGTTGTCAACCTACCACCAACTCTCCTTTACCTGGGTCTGGGACCAAACTACATTTGTACAAGACACACAGAAAATATGTGAATTACAATCAACAATATTTTTCCATTTTCCATTAAACAAGCTAAGCACACCATTGAGTACATTACAAAAATATAATTAATCAACTAGAGTTATGACAATAACTATTACTTGATATGTATGACCACTACATATTTAGAATATTTGATTGACAAGAAATTTATTTACATTATTGTAAAAGCATACTCTCTCACTCCCCAGAGTCTAAGTGACTAAGAGACCGACTACACTAACTAACTATTACTACTATCTCTTCATCTCTCCCCAAAATAAGCTATTGGTAACTTTCTTCTGGCTTCTTTGGATCTTTGCCCTGACTTGAAAATGATGTTCAATAGATTGTGAGCTACTAACTCAGCGTGTGACAATCCTCACTTAATCGATTATCAAACTTATATCAAAATACTCTAGGAAAGTAGATAATCAAATAAACAACTAAATAGGTACATGGTTATCTAAAACATTACAAGCACATAAGAATAAATAATTAAAATATAGGAATAGATTAAATAAAATCTAAAAATGACCCGACTCTTGATTAGTTAAATTATTCTTTTAGCATTTTCCCCTGAACTCACATCACATGGGATGTACCACCCAAATGAAAGTCTCACAGTTGACTTGAGGATTCACCATACAGTCTTACAATAAAAATCTAGATCCTTAAGACGGTTAAGACGATATGAACCAATTACTTGCTTTGCGTACACCACGTATGGCTACACCGACTCAATAGCTAGGTGGTGAACTAGACCTAATGTTTTGGATACTCAACAAAGGTGTCGAAACCTATAGGGGCTCCTCAAGGGCTGATTCACTATCTTAGTCATACTGGTTAATGTTGGGTACTCAACTCTATACATGAGATCATTCCACCATTGGCTTGATCTCCCACGTCATCAGTAAACTAGTTGCATGCTCCAGGCTATCTTACCTAGACCCTGTTAGTTAGTATGTCTGTTTCTTCCATCCTAGTATAGATCTCCGGGATGAATGTTGCAGTATTCAGAGCATCTAGATGCTTAATGAATTACTTACCAACATTAAAGTCATTAATATGGTCATTAATTAAATTCTTCAAACATTAATTTTGTTGAATCGAAATAAATCATTAAATCTGGTCAAAGTAGGGTTTTCTTGTAAACCGATTGTTTTGATTCCACTTAATTAACATAAACTCGAGTTACCTATTACTACTGATAATCTTCAAAAAATATTTTTAATTTTTATCCATTGAAAGGTAGATAGACGATCCTCACGAAACCGTTTATTACCCAAATCCTAACTCCAAATGACTACAAAGTCAATGGTGATAGGCGTCCGTCCCTAGCATGGTATTATCAAAGCGCGAATGCAGAAGCGTAAAAGCTTAGCATACATGAACATATAACAAGATAAAGGCACCAACATTATCCCAACATTCAACAAGTATAGTGAATGGAAACATTCTTTATTACAAGATTCAATTGCAAATTGAAAGTACATTTATACAAATGTGTTCATCTATACTAGATCAGATCTTACAACAAGTACACCTGAACATCTCTATAAACCATCAACACCCGAGCTATCTCTTAACCTAAAAAATACGTGAAACAGGTGGGTCAACACACAAGGTGTTGAGTACAGGGCAGAAAGATACATATACAGAAGCTTTGTATAATTTGAAAAGATTTGCTGAAGTAAACGAACGAGAAATAAACGAGTTAATTACTTAGCAAAGCGAGAGCCCATGTTTTCGTCAATTCACTCCAATCATACCAATAATATCATATATCATAAGGCCTTTGACCAACTTCTCAAAAAAAGGGTTTCGTGACAGTGCTCAAGATTAGCTACCCTGTTTCAACATGAGGGACAACAAGACTAAACGTAAAGAGTTAACCCTATTTGTTAGGGACCTTAAGGACATCGCCATGAGCTAACCCTTGTATCAACATGGTCCGCCCTTTCTTGACAACTCAAGTAAGATGCCCGACCTTGTGTCCTTAGCCTGAGACTACAGACAGGTGCACAATGTTTGTATAATGGAGATCTATATTATGTGTTCAAGTTATAAAATCAATGAGATAAATCATTGAATACAATACTACATTACTACATGACAATGTTTGAGCAAGTAAACAAGCATACATACATATCAAGGTTCAAACAAGAAAGCCATAGTCATATAATTTTTTAAAGCCCGTACCCGAGTTCAGAGGTTTCTTAACTTATCCTTGACCATCTAGATAATAAACATCACCTGATTAAGAAAATGATCGCATACAAGCGTTAGATTCTCATCATTAACCCTAACTAGTTTCATTTTAGGGTTTTGGCCGAGTTAGGATTCAAGTTGGTGAATTACATGTTTAATGATCTTTTACTGATTTAGAGGTCATCGAGGAGGTATGTTTCAAGTTTTATGTCATTTCGAGGTTCCATATACTTTTTATCACAAGACTTATGTCAATTATGCACATTTTAGGGCCAAGAGACTCATAATAGGGCGTACAAGGTCATGATCCATCAAGTCCTGAGATCAAGCTTAAAGTATTATTTAGATCATAAAAGCAAAGACATAAGATGCTTATTCAAATATAGATGGATGTCCCCAAGAGTCAAGGCATCAAACAACCAACATCGAGTATTAAAATTTCAATCATGCATGTAATCATCAATATAGTTTACATGAGCCATTAGGGATCAACATGAGACTAAGGTGGGACATCCACATCCAAGATATCATGAGGGATATATCAACTCTGATTTTAGAGGGGAGATCATAATAATACGTCCACGTCAAGATTGGGGCACAAGGAAGACAATCAAGCAATGTATGGACATTTAGGTCAACAAGGGGCACATACATAATCATATCATGAATGGGGTTGGCCTTGTATCTAATTGGGTCTCAAAACATCATAAAGTTATTGTGTTTTGAGATGAGTTTCATATTCTAAATGGTTAAGATTAGCATAAAAGGTCAACATTCATCATTAAAGCTTAAGCAAGAGTCATACTAGTGCATTAAGGTTATTCAAGTTACATATTGAGTGATCAAGGTATGTATAGATTATAAAGTTCGTCCAAGTTATTGACTTAAGGTATAGGAGGTAGATAGAGCATCAAAGTTATAAACTTTATCATAATCATGCATCAAAAGTGGTCAAAGTAGTCAAAGATCACATCTTTAGCAAAAAAGGAGGACTAAAAGTAATATCAAGGTCTGAAATTATTGCCAATGTGTAGACCTTTTCGAGGCGATCAAAATGGCATATAATACCACATGTTTTGGACATAGGGTGGGGGAGTTATGCTTTTTAGAAGTTTAAGCCAAGAATTATATTGAGATTGAGGGGGACATTACCATATCATCATGTGGGGATGTTGATCAGGCGGTTCGCCTCAATACGCACGCCCACGACTGATCCGCCCTTCCATCCCTTGGTATTGGGCCGCCCACACACCGGTCCAACCGCCACCTGTGGTCGTGGATCTTGCGCCACCATTGCGCCCCGCTCTCGGCCGCACAAAGCGCTGAGCGCCGCTCGTCATCCCGTGTCGCGATTCCTTACGCGACTCCCCTGTTTCAGCGTTACGAACAAAGGCCGAACAAGGGTACCTTCCTACCACTCTGAAACACATCCAACGAGGGACCAACCCGCTAAAGCTACCGTCCACACCCAAATTCCCTAGATCCAAGGGTAAGGAGCCCTCCGCCCCGCCATGATTGCTTGACGTTACCAACAACTTGTGGCCGCCAGGTCTGCCGTGAGGTAGATCTCACCCAGTGGGCCTCAGTGAGAAGGGAACAAAGTCTCCTGGCTCCATCTTGACTCCGCAAACTCACATGCTACTGATGCAGCTGAGAAGAGGCAGGGTGAAGGAACTCTGATGCTCCCATGGAGGCGACGTGGCACTGAATTCAAGGGGTCGATCTCCTGAGTGCAGAAAACCGTTGAAGGAGGAAGGGTAAAGAAGGTACAGAGGAAAACAAGGAAACAAGATGAAAACGGAGGAGGGGTATTGTTCTTGTTCTTCTGTCTCCTACAAGCGTGGCAAAGGTGAAGCTGGCATGGTTCATCGACAAGGTCGAAGTGGCAAACACCCAATTCGTTGGATGTCTGGGTTCCAGGAAACGATGGAAACAAGGTGTTGTTCGCTTGCTTAAGGGATTAAGGGGAGGTTCCCGGTTTGCTTCCATGCATTAGTCAAAAAGTCTAAGAAAAGGTGGAGAGAAAGCTTTAGCTAACTCCTTGGCTTTGAGTCCCCTAGTAGGAGGTAGAAAAGGGTGTCCACCACCATGATGTGCAATAGTGGGTGTAGTTGACCCAAAATGCACGGATAACGTGAAGCCTATTACCAAAACAATTAACATGGTCACATGTGCATTTCTTTCATATCTTCTAACACTTACAATTTTAGTAGGGGCTTCCAACTCAATCGATATTAAAACCATGGCTTTCTCATGACACAAAGCCTCTCATGACCAAGTTTGAGACTAAAAATTCTGACATTTGGTCATCCAATTTAATTCTTTAAGAATCTTATATACACACCTTAAATTGAATACACTTGGTCATCAAATCTTGATCAAACAAGTTCAAAAACTATTTTTGGAACCATAATGCACCTCATGGTTCATTATTAAATCACTTGGATCCATTTATACCTCAATTGAAAAGATACTTTATAAAACTCAAAATCAGGGTTGTCACATCCACCCTACCTCATATGAAATTTCTTCCTCAAATTCAACTAATATCATACTCCAAAAGACATAAAAGAGTTTTTATTTCGTCTAGGCTAACACCTCTTGTGCCTAGGCATCCATACGTACCTGATGCACTCCTAGATTGTCATCATAGGATTTGAAAACATCTAGGGTGTAGCCATCTAGATTCATCAAGATTGGAGCATTACGTGGTGCCTGATTCATAACACGACATCTTTTTAACATTAGGGTTTGCATCCCTTATTCCCATAACATTAGGGTTTTTGTTCATACACATAAATTCGAGGTAGGGTATCAAGATTCATGCCATTAATTACTCATAGAACACATTCATAGTCCTCGTTAATTAAGATAACCATTACACTTATATATCATCATTATGATGAAAATTACTTGCGTAGTTTAGTTTCACCACAACTTCTACGTATTATTACAATTGTGTTCTGTATCTCTCATTAGACATGGAGTTCAACATGTATACATGATGATTATTCAAACTAAGATCTCAACGACATTGTCATATCAAGCTCATAATTTCAAACGTTTATCTCTAATGTAAGGCATGGATTCATATTAGGTCAAGCTTATAAGAGTGACTTAACACACATATCAAGTTTATAACTCTAGTGAGATTCTTTCATTTATCATACATCATTTGAGGAACAACATTATTATCAACATCGATGTTTCGTAAGCATCTCACTTGTAGCCAAAAAGAGCTTCACAAGCCCGAGTCACTCAAGCTAGGACTTATCTGATGTCAAGGCAAAACATTCTAACCGCATAAAACTCCCTAAAAAAAAAAAATTCTAACCGCATAAATATACTCATCAAACTTTTACTCAATCTCTCATAACAAAGGCAACCACTAGATTCCTTAACCTGGAGCCATTGACTTGAGTATGAGGCTCATCACAGAGATCACATTGTATACATCATCTAGGGTTTTGGGACATCTCCCTCACCTAAATGGAAAACATACATATTCAAATGCCTCTTTCTTTAGAGTTAGATCTTTTCTTGGGAAATCTAGGGTTCGATATCATTATAGGAACCACACACTAGGTGACTCTACTCATATACTTAGAAGTAGTCTAGCTAGGGACTCATCATCATGTTTACATCATGCGTATATGCCAATATTTCACATATTTTGGAGATTAGGTACTCTGACCTTCTCCCATGTCAAGTTTTCCCACATCAAAAGTTCACCTTATCGTATGTCCCAGACTAGAGGTCATTTTTTGTAAAGAGGTTGAGGCCCATGTTGGTCCTTAACCATATTTCACTAACCATATCTCAACATAGAGACTAGGCACAAGCAAGCATGTCAACCTACTAGCTATGTTTAGTACATCAACCAAGTCATATGTTCCACACATGGTGCTAGGTTTAGCTAAGGTTGCATGGTCAAACACATCTCATGTCATCAAAGCATATTTACCCCTCCAAAAACAAACTTAGGTCATCATCTAGCAAACTCATATCATCAACATCAATACTGACATCATCATCATCATCAATGTCATCATCGCCATCATCTTAGGTTATCTAGGCTACTACTAGCTTAACCTTTATCATGGCTCTAGACAACTCTAGAGACCACAACTAGCATCTAAACACTCTCATTTAGACTTGATGTTACATCTCTTTCTCATAGGATACATAGACACTCACTGCCTTTCTGCGTGTGGTAACATTTTCATATGTTGAAATAGGTTTTCTCCAACGTTGAAACGCGCGATGAAAACCACCATACTCCATTCGATCAAAACCAGTGAAATAAAAAACGGCCAGGCGGGCCGCTTAAGCGCCCATGACCCCCAGCCGCTTAATTTTGCCATTAATCGCCCGCTTAATCATTTTGAACAAAATCGCCCGCTTTTTGCCCGCCTCACCCGCTTTTTCCCGCTTTTTTCTGCTTTTTTCCCGCTTTTTCCCGCTTTTGTTTAAAAATCCTAATGTAAGCATCTAACATTAATTAATTACATAGCCAAGTAGTGTCGACTATAATATACGAAACTTGTATACATTAAATGTTCTATGATATAGCTAGTCCTAATTTAGAATGTATACTTTGTGTGTAAGCTGTAATAATTGGGTACTGCTGTAATGCATCTAAGTAAATATCCTATTGCTCTATTATACTAGTAATGCATGATTAGTTTTACTGATTTCCTTGCTGCTTTCAGTGATTAATGATTGGTACTGCTGGTTAGTATTACTTTAATGATTACTTTAATTCAATAATTCATCGTTTGTTATATACAATTACTGATTTGCTTGCTGATTTTAGTGATTAGAGATGCTCATTAATAGTAAGTATTGATGAATACTTAGTTAATAACTGATTTGCTGATTAGATGTGTATAAAAGTTCCTTATAAATATATTTTTTATATACACATACTTGTAATTTTGTATAAAAATATATAAAATTTAGACGCCCGCTTTTTCAAAAATCGCCCGCTTAATCGCCCGCCTACCGCTTAATCGGTTACAGGGTGCTGTCCGCACGCCTCCCGCTTCCCGCTTTCTAATACATTGATCAAAACCAAAACAAAAGCGAGTTACCACACTGATTAGGCAGTCTAGTACCATGCGCCTAGAGAACTAGCAAGAACATGGTGCATACTTGTGTAGCTACCCTAAGCACATGCCGTGGACATATGTCTAGGGTTATAATAAGGTCTTCCTTTTCTCACCCTTCTGACCTACAACCCATACTACATGACAAAAGGAGGAGAAAAAAAAGATTCTAAGGATTACAGAAAACTACACTTAGTTCTAGAACATCTAGGTTCTAACCTAGAGGCTAAGTTAGCTTAGTCCACAAAGGACAACTTATTAAGTTGCTAGATTGAGATGTAAGGTTAAGTTTAGTTTGTGTTTCATGTGAGCAATGTTTGGTGTAGTTATTGTTCATGCTCTTATACCATTTGTCACGAAACCGTTTATTACCCAAATCCTAACTCCAAATGACTACAAAGTCAATGGCGATATGACTTAGGCGTCCGTCCCTAGCATGGTATTCTCAAAGCGCAAATGTGGAAGCGTAAAAGCTTAGCATACATGTATATATAACAAGATAAAGGCAGCAACATAATCCCAACATTCAACAAGTATAATTAATGGAAACATTCTTTATTACAAAATTCAATTACAAATTGAAAGTACATTAATACAAGTCCGCTGATGTGTACTATATAGGATCTTAGAACAAGTACACCTGAACATCTGCTCACAAGCCATCAACACCCAAGCTATCTCTGAACCTAAAAAATATAGGAAACAAGCGGGTCAACATACAAAGTATTGAGTACAAGGCAAAAAGATACATATATATAAACCTTGTAAATTTGAAAAGATTTGTTAAAGTAAACGAATGAGAAATAAACGAGTTAATTACTTAGCAAAGCGAGAGCCCATGTTTTAGTCAATTTACTCCAATTATACCAACAATATCATATATCATAAGACCTTTAACCATCTTCTTAAAAGAAGGGGTCTGTGAGGGTGCTCAAGATTAGCTGCCTTGTTTCAACATGAGGGACTACAAGACTAAACGTCAAGAGTTAACCCTATTTGTAAGGCACCTCAAGGCCATCGCCGGGAGCGAACCCTTGTATCAACATGGTCCGCCTTATCTTGACAACTCAAGTAAGACGCCCGACCTTGTGTCCTTACCTCGAGACTACAGACAGGCGCACAAGGTTTGTATAATGGAGATCTATATTATGTGTCAAGTTATAAAATCAACGAGATAAATCATCGAGTACTATACTACAATGCTACATGACAATATTTGAGCAAGTAAACAAGCATACATACATATCAAGGTTCAAGCAAAAAAGCCATAGTCATATAATTATTTAAAGCCCGCACCTGAGTTCAGAGGTTTCTTATATTATCCTCGACCGTCTAGATCATAGACATCACCTGATTAAGAACATGATCACATACAAGCATTAGATTCTCATCATTAACCCTAACTAGTTTCATTTTAGGGTTTTGGCTAAGTTAGGATTAAAGTTGGTGAATGACACGTTAAATGATCTTTTATGGATTTAGAGGTCATCGAGGAGGTATGTTTCAAGTTTTATGTCATTTCGAGATTCCATCTACTTTCTATGATTATCACAAGACTTATGCCAATTATGCACATTTTAGGGCCAAGAGACTCATAATAGGGCATACAAGGTCATGATCCATCGAGTCATGAGATCAAGCATAAAGTATTATTTAGATCATAAAAGTAAAGACATAAGAAGCTTATTCAAATACAGGTGGATGTCCCCAAGAGCCAAGGCATCAAACAACTAACATCGAGTATCAACATTTCAATCATGCATGTAATCATCAATATAGTTTACACGAACCATTAGGGATCAACGTGAGACTAAGGTGGGACATCCACATCCAAGATATCATGAGGGATATATCAACTCTGATTTTAGAGGGGAGATCATAATACTAGATCCACGTTAAGATTGGGGCACAAGGAAGACTATCAAGCAATGTATGGACATTTAGGTCAACAAGGGGCACATACAAAATCATATCATGAATGGGGTTGGCCTTATCCAATTGGGTCACAAAACATCATAAAGTTACTGTATTTTGAGATTAGTATGAGTTTCATATCCCAAATGGTCAAGATTAGCATAAAAGGTCAACATTCATCATTCAAGTCTAAGCAAGAGTCATACTAGTGCGTTAATGTCATTCAAGGTACACATTGAGTGATCAAGGTATGTATAGAGTATAAAGGTCGTCCAAGTTATTGACTTAAGGTGTAGGAGGTAGATAGAGCATCAAAGTTATAAACTTTATCATAATCATGCATCAAAAGTGGTCAAAGTAGTCAAAGATCACATCTTTAGCGAAAAAGGAGGATTAAAAGTAGAACCAGGGTCTGAAATTATGGGCAATGTGCAGTCCTTTTCGAGACGATCAAAATGGTATATAATACCACATGTTTTGGATATAGGGTGAGGGAGTTACGATTGTTAGAAGTTTAAGCCAATAATAGAAATTGAGGGGGACGTTACAATATCATCATGTGTGCGATCACAACCGTCGCATGTTGATCATGCAGTTGGCCTCAATACGCACGCCTACGACTGATCCGCCCTTCCATCCCGCGGTGCTGGGCTGCCCGCACACTGGTCCAACCGCCACTTGCAGTCGTGGATCTTGAGCCACAACTGCGCCCCGCTCTCGGCCGCGCGAAGCGCTGAGCACCGCTCGTCATCCCGCTCCGCGATTCCTCACTCGGTCCCCTATTTCAGCGCCACGAACAGAGGCCGGACAGGGGTACCTTCCTACCACTCCGAAACACATCCACCGAGGGACCAGGCCGTAAAAGCTACCATCTACACCCAAACTCCATAGATCCAAGGGTAAGGAGCCCCCACCGTGCCATGACTGCTTGACGTTACCAGCAGCTTGTGGCCGCCGAGTCTGCCGCGAGGTGGATCTCACGCAGGGGGCTTCAGCGAGAAAGGAAAAGAGTATGCTGGCTCAATCTTGACTCTGCAAACTCACATGCTATCGATGCAGCCGAGAAGAGGCAGGGTGAAGGAACTTTGATGCTCATGGAGGCGATGTGACACTGACTTAAAGGGATCAAGCTCCTGAGTGCAGAGAACTGTGGAAGGTGATAGGGTAAAGAAGAAGGTAGGGACGGAAGAAAGGAAGCATGGAGAAAACTGAGGATGGGTATTGTTCTTATTGTATCTTCTGCAAGCATGACAAAGGTGATGCAGAGTGGTTCATCTTCAAGGTCGAAGTGGAAAACACCCGATTCGTTAGATGTCCGGGTGCCAATAAACGATGGAAATAAGGGGGTTGTCCGCTTACTTAAGGGCTTAAGGGGAGGTTCCCGGTTTGCTTCCATGCATTAGTTAAAAAGTCTAAGAATGTAGAGTGATGGGAGTAGAGGGTGGAGAGAAAGCTTTAGCTAACTCCTTGACTTTGAGTCCCCTAGTAGGAGGTAGAAAAGGGTATCCACCACCATGATGTGCAATAGTGGGTGTAGTTGACCCGAAATGCACGGATAACGTGAAACCTATTACCAAAGCAATTAACATGGTCACATGTGCATTTCTTTCATATCTTCTAACACTATAATTTCTAGTAGGGACTTCCAACTCAACCGATATTCGAACCATGGCTTTCTCCTGACACAAAGCCTCTCATGACCAAATTTGAGACTAACAATTTTGACATTTGGTCATCCAATTAAATTCTTCAAGAACCTTATAAATAAGTGTATACACCTTAAATTGAATACACTTAGTCATCAAATCTTGATCAAACAAGTTCAAAAACTGTTTTTGGAACCATAATGCACCTCATGGTGTATTATTAAATCACTTGGATCCATTTATACCTCCATCGAAAAGATACTTCATAAAACTCAAAATCCGGGTTGTCACAATGACTTTTGTGGAAGTGAGGCAAACCTGGTTAAGTCCAATGCCTTCAAATTCTTATGGCTAAATTATTCAATCAGATGGATTATAGAGTTTCAATACTAACATGAATCAAATAAAACATATGATGTTAATCTCAAATAATTTGAATGACATACAAATGAATGATAATTATAGATTCTAAATTCCAATAGAAAACAATATGAATGCACACAACCTTCCTTCATTTTTGTGTCAAATTTTCATATATGATTAAAAATGATTTAATTTAGTAGAATTAGGGAATTTACTTACCTTAGAGGTTGAAACCTTAGCTCTAATATGAATTCATCTCTAAATTTTCTAAGTCTCCCAATATTCAAAATACCTCAAAAGTCCCATTTTTCCTCTACAGGATGCTGAATCTCTTCTCATTATGGAATAGAGAGAAAAAAGAGAATAAAATCATAATAAGATTCCTAACAAACAATTTTCCATCAAGGATTAAATACAAAAAATGGAAACAAACTTTAATGACTAACCCTGGATGGGCATTTCAAATGAAAACCTAACCTTTCCTATGTTCTACTTTCAAATCCTCAAAAAATTGGCTAAAATCACCGCTCTAATAAATTTTAGGGCATGGAATAAGTAAAATAGGTAAGAAGAAAGCTTCAACCTAATCTTTATTGTCTGATTCAAAGGAGGTTGAGTAATTACAAACTTCACCATTTGCAATAGCTTATACTTTTGACTCTAATAAGTCGACCGACTTCTTTACAAGTCGTTCAACCTTACAAGGCATTTGATTTATCAATAGGTTGGTTGATGTTGTTCTCCACTTGTTGAGAAACTCTTCACTCAACAAGTTGGTCAACTTGTTAAAAGGTCAATTATACAAATTTGGGCTAACTAGTTGGTCAACTTCTACCGTAGACAAGTCAGTTGATTAGTCTGACAAGCCGGTTTGACAAGTTGGCCCGACTGGTCATATCAATTTATCGTAATTCAATGTCAATCAAAATCCTAACCCTGGATCTAATAGGTCGACAAACTATGGAGAGGCCGATCGTGTTATCAATCTAAAACATGCCAATTTGTCTAAAACAAAATTGTGAAATGTGGTGCCGCAATGCAACGTGCAATGCAGTGTTGAGAGAGGCCATAGGCCTTCTCCCTTTTTATTAATAAGAGAAATTGGATAATTTACATAGAGGTCCAGCAGGATATAGAAATTACAAAATAGAATAAATATGAAATTTATTAACACTCCCCCTCAAGCTGGAGTGTACACATCGTGTAGAACCAACTTGTTGCAAAAACTCTGGAAAGCTGTTGGACTCAATGGCTCCGTAAGAACATCTGCAAGTTGATCTTCAGACTTGACATGTGGAGTCACAACAGTTCCATTCTTGATCTGGTCTCTGATAAAGTGGCAGTCAACTTCAATGTGCTTAGTACGTTCATGGAAGACTGGATTCTTAGCAATGTAGATGGCCGCTTGATTGTCACATTTGAGTTCTATAGGAGACAAAACAGGAATCTTTAATTCAGAAAGTCAGATTGAACCCACTGCAACTCACAACATGCATGTGCCATTGCTCTATACTCAGCTTCCGTGCTAGATTTTGCCACAACATTTTGCTTTTTGCCTTTCCAGGTAATAAGATGATTCCCCAGAAATGTGCAATATCCAGACGTAGACCTCCTCTCATTCAGATTACCAGCCCAATCTGCATCTGCATAACCAGTAAGAGACAGTGTGGATACAGGAGTCTTCGGCCTATAATAGGTGATTCCCTTACCAGGTGCACCTTTCAGATATCTCAAAATACGACAGACAAATGTCCAATGAGACTGTTTTGGAGAGCTCATATGCTAACTCACCACTCCTACAACAACAGAAATGTCAGGACGTGTGACTGTCAAATATATCAATTTTCCCACAATTTTCCTGTAATATCCTGGATCTGGATAATCAGTATCATCAGTCATCTCCTTCACATGATAGTCGATAGCAGTAGACACAGGCTTGGATTCACTCATACCAGTTTCATATAGTAAATCCAGCACATATTTTCTCTGAGACAAATTGGTACCTGCATGAGATCTAAGTACTTTAATGCCCAGAAAATATCTCAGTTTTCCCAGATCCTTTGTGTGAAAGTGTCCCTGCAAGCCCGCTTTCACACGAGATATGCCTGTGGAATCACTACCAGTGATAACAATATCATCAACATACACAACAATAACTTGTCAAACCAAGCTCTAGGAGATTGTTTCAATCCATAGATGGCTTTCTTCACTCTACACACCATCTGACACTCCCCCTGAGCAACAAAACCAGGTGGTTGCTCCATGTACACCTCCTCTTGTAGATCACCATGAAGAAAGGCATTCTTGACATCGAGCTGAAATAGAGGCCAGTCAAATGTAGTACCGAGAGAAATAAGAATACACACAGAATTCAGACGAGCCACTAGTGAAAAGGTCTCAAAGAAATTAACTCCATATGTCTAAGTGTACCCCTTTGCCACCAGTCTAACTTTCAATCTCTCCACAGAACCATCTGGATTATGTTTTACTGTAAATACCCATCTGCATCCCACAACATTTTTATCTGGAGGTAAGTCAACAAGTTCCCAGGTGTTGTTCTGTAACATCCAGGTTTGTCACAGAAAGTGCACTTAGGGCGAGTTCCACGTCCTCGGCCCATACCTGTCCGTCCTCCTCTCACTGCAACAGTTACAGAAGCATGAGAATCTCCCTGAGATGAGACTACAGTAGGATCAACAGGTTCAAAATTTGCCTGTAAAATCCTTGAATGGGCCTCTTCCAAGTTGGGAAGTTTATCAGAAGCTAAGATAACACTGCGGGCTGAACTGCACGAAGAACTCAGACCAGACAAGAATTTTGCTGTAATCAAGTCATCTGTCTTTGACTTGCTCCTGGACAGTTACTGGATGGTAGAAACTCAGCTCTTGTGCAATACCTTGAATCACTCCAAAGTATTCTTCTAAAGGTCTGTCTCCCTGTCGTTATGCAAACAGGCGATCATATATCATGAACTGACGAAGCACATTCTTCTCTTGAGAAAAATGTTTCTTCACTGCATCCCAGATCTCTTTGGCGGTAGTGTAGAACATGAACCTCGAGGCAATCCCAGGTTCCATGCTCCCCCACAACCAGGTCTTCACCAGACTGTTTTGACGCTTCCATTCATCATAGCCTTTGTCAGTAAGTGCAGGAGGATCAAAATCAACGTGTCTCGCCTTGTCGCGTGACTCCAATACAGTATGGACAACATTCATCCATAAGAGATAATTCTTCCCGTTCAGCTTGATGGAGGGGATAGGAGACATCTCACTGTAGATGGTAGATGCCTTGGTGTCCTCCATGATTTGACGAGAAGAGTGACGAATTGATACACGTTACAAGAAGATATGGGTGACGGGGAGATGTCACGTCATAAGATCAGATGCGTATCTGACACATCCACAACCCCAACTGAAATTCCCTAATCACACATGGAGGAGATGTAATTATGAATTTCTTACGTACCAACGGATCCTCCGGTTTGGGATTTAGAAATCCGTTGGATCAACCGAAGGACCCAACGATCCGGAGATAGAAGAGAAGGGGGGACGACGACTACGACACCTGGCTCGGGAGACGGCTGCTCTGCCTGCTTTGGGCTGGCGGCGCGGCGGCCGGGGAAGGCTGGCGACGTGCTCTGTTCACGCAGGAATCACTGTTCACTCCAACGTACTGTTCACGCCGGAGCTACTGTTCACTGGCGGAGTTACTGTTCACACTGGCGGCCGGGGAAGGCTGGCGGCCGGCCGACCGGCGGCGGCACTGGGTTGTGACGGCTGGGTAGGGTTAGGTTAGAAACCTTGCTCTGGTACCATGTGAAATGTGGTGCCGCAATGCAACGTGCAATGCAGCGTTGAGAGAGGCCATAGGCCTTCTCCCTTTTTATTAATAAGAGAAACTAGATAATTTACATAGAGGTCCAGAATGATATAGAAATTACAAAATAGAATAAATATGAAATATATGAACAAAAATGTATGCATTCATATCAAGAAAAATCTGAATTGAAACTCGTTCTATGTATAATGAGATGTACTTAACATGTTTTGAGTATTTTCACTCAACTTTGGTCATTATTCAAATTCATTACTTATTTATGCCAAATTAGGGTCTGAAAAGGTTGATATTTAATCTAATGAATCATTTAAACATGAAATTCATTATAACTGACAACTTGTATATTACAGATCTTTGGATATGCTGAAATTACTTAATTAAATTTTCTTGGCAACCCTAACCATCAACTATATACAAAATAGTACAAAACAAATAAAATTCTAAACTGTCAAAAATTGTAAACTAAAACAACTAAAATGAGTTTAGGGTTTTGTAAATTCTAGATTTCTCACTAAGCTCGGGCAGAGTTACAACACTAGTCTTAGTGAGCTTGCAGAGCTAGTACATAAATGGCATGATATCATTGCTTCCTTGTCAAGGGGATTCTAGGGACTTTGTTTTTACTTTTTCTTGGGTTCGTAGGATCTGCGAGGAATGAGGAGGAAGAGGAAGGATGATGGAGAGAGGTGACCCATAGTTTGAGTTGGTGGTGTAGCATTCAAGCCATGACCAATAGCTTACAGTAGGTGGTAAAAATGGTGGGGGTTCCAACACTGTTAGTTTCCTTTTTTAGATAGTTATGTGTAGGAGGTGAAGGCTTTAATGTTTATAGTGGTAGAGGAGAGATTTTCTCCCTTTATCGCAAAGTTGTGCTGTTTGATAAAGGGTATATTGGGGAGGAGATGTTGGAGATAGCATGGGAGGCCGAGGCATGATGGTGTTCGAGATCCACAAAGGGGCAAAAATTGGCTCCATTTTGTAGTTTCTTGCTGTTGAGTGATTCTTGGCGGTGGGAAAATCTTACAAAAATCTTTATAGGGGTTGAAGAGGAAGTGAATTCATATCAATCAAATTCTATACATATGCTAAATCTTCAAGGGAGGACTTTAAAAGATGAGATGCTTCTTTGGGCTAAGGATTAGGATTAGGATTAGGGAGAGTTTCTAGGACAACTTAAAATGTATTGGGGGGCTCGATTCATTTTGCTCATGTAGTTTCTTTATGTACTTTCCATTTTAGATTGGCCATTTGGGGGCTTTAATTATGTGTAGGGAAGGGCTGACCTTGGGGATCTTCATATGTTTTGTGTACCTTCTTCTCTATCCGTTTGTCCTGCTCTCAATGAAAAAGTACTTTTTGGGTTTCTTAAAATACTCATAATGGATTATCAAATGCAAAATCACTGATATATATGGTATATTAATTTCAACATCAAGCCGATCATCACTAAGTTTTTCATTGCATATAGCATTTTGAACACTAGGTGCTTGCATAGTGACAATGTTGAAGATTGGCAAATTTTCAACTTGGGAAAAAACCAGAGTTTAAGAATTTTTGGTAAAATTTGGGAACACACCATTGAAGTTTGACACATCATTTCGGAAGAGAAATGAGATAATTTGACCACATACACATATACATGTCTACATACGTATATATGTGTGTGTATGGCATGGAATCATTTGATATCAAAGACATTACAAAGATGGAAGAGACCAATATGTCGTGAGAGGGAGAGGGGAAAACCCTAGTCATAGTTTGGAGAGAGAAGGGGACAGTTTGATTTTGGGTTGGGTTAGGATGGACCCAAATGGGTTACTAAAATTGATGGAAGATAAAAAACCTAAATAATTAAAATATGCACTAAACCTTTAAATCATGATAAATTGCAAAAAAAAAGTGAAAAGTCATAAAAAATTAGTCAACCGATGCTTTGTTCAGGTTGAACATTTAAAGGACTATTAAATTGCAAAAAAACACGAAAGTTCGTCGAGTTTAGATAATAATGTTACATGTACCATGAGATTTTGCAATTTTGTTGCATTTTGCTAGAAACACATCTCCATATTGGGCATTTCTTTCAATCACACGTCACAAATTACAAATTAAAATTTATTTGATTTGTTCACAACCCTCATCGTGGCCTGCTAGGGCAGCAACAACAATGGTTCCTAGAGGCCTTGCCACTACCACCCAATGAGTGCGACAACAACAAGAATGCCTGGAGCTGCCAACAATAGCTCTACCAACCTCGTCTACCATTGCCGCTGGCTCTGTGAGTCAGGATGGCCTACAACAAGAACATAAGGAGCTGCCACCATTGATTCTCCCTCCATGCTCCTTCCTAAGACGTAAGTCGGCCTCTGCCGCCTTTCTCCTTCCTCCGATTTTTCTTGTAATAAAAAAAATAAAACCAGAAAAAATAATAGAAAAGACCCCTTGATATAATAAAGAGAGGGGATTTCATAGATTTCTTTCTTCCCTCCCCATGTGAATAGCCTCTATGCATGGGCGAGCGCTTATTTTCTAATTAGGGGGCTATGCTCTAACATGGTAGTGTAAAATTGTTGTGCTTTCTTCCCACAGTGCAAAGATTTATGATAGTGTTTTCGTTTCTTTTATCTATAGAACTTCTTTCAGGTAATACATTTTTTAAATTAGTTTTTGTGTCTACCGTGCTTGCATGCCAGTAGCTTGCTCTTTCCTTTATTGAGCTACAAACTAGTAAATCATACTTGTGAAAAATAAGATAAATGGTTTATTTTTTATTGAGAGATGGCAAACTCCTCTCCTATATATAGGAAAGGAGGCTTGCAAAAGCAAACAAACTTAACCCTGATGGGCCAAGACAATTAGGTCCATATAACAAATGACCTATTAACTAAAAACACTTTCGAACATCTAACATAACTGTTCTCATGGTTGAAGATAAAGCCCCCTGACCCCACTGTCATATACAATGATATGCCCTCTACTTTTTGTTATGAAACTTAATTTCATCAACTATCTTATAAACATAGTCTAACATTCCTCGAGTCGCAGAGTGAGCTCAAGTTCATTGTCGACACTCCTCTTGCTAAACCTAAAATGATCCAACACGAGGAACTGTAAACAATTATGTCATTCACCAGCTTTGGGTAGCATGGAACCCCACATTATGATGAAATACATGTTTTACCTCCAAAAGTGATGTGGGAGATGCCGCAAATTTACTCACAAGAGGATAACTGCCTTCATCTTTACAACATCATGGATAACTCTTCTCCGACTGAGAAGCAAGATGATCACCCCCTTTAGGCCTACTGGGCTACTAAGACTTCATGAACATGGTACTAAACATCTTCGACATCTGGTGACTAATCCTCGATGTTACACGTCTACGCCTGTCGATGTCGATGTTGATGTCTAACCCTGGTAAACTTCCATGCTCCATTGGTTTCCTACTACATGTGATTGAGGATGCAAAAGGGGTCAACGATCCCATGTGTACCTACTACCAAAGGTTTGGTCACATGTGAGTGTTGCACCAAAAATGCATAATTTGGCCATGGAGCAACCCATGTGATTTGGGCACTCTGGTGCAGTTAGTCTAAGAATACCCCCTTGCATGCCACTCTTTACAATTGAAGAATATGAACAACTCCTTCGTGCCGCCTATAATCAATAGACTCTTGTCATAGTCGGCTCCCTCTTCGTCATGCTATGACACATGCAACATGACGATTAGTGACTCCTTTATCTACTCTCAATAGGCTTCATCGTTTACCCACATCACAACTTCCCAGCAAGGTAATGTTGGGTCCTCCATGCTTGCCACACTCCGATTGGAATAAGGACTCGGACGCTACCCAACACATGGCATGCATGAAGCATTTCTTATTTCTTCCGATTCCTATATTCCTCACTCTTTTGTAACCTTGCCAGAAGAATCTATAAAAATTGTTGAACAAAGTGAAAGTGTTCCACTTTTCTCTACCATCGTCTTGCCTTCTATTTATAATGTTTCCAATTTCTCTCATAACCTACTTTCTTTGGATGAACTTGTTAGATCCTTAAAATGTGGTCTAATTTTTAGTGCGACTGGTTTTGTCTAGTACGATTTGAGGTGCTTGAGGATGACTGGAATGGTGGTTTGCTACTATTCTACTCCTACACCTCACTCCACACTAGATCACATTCACCATTGCAACATCTTTTTCATGGCCATCCCTTATTAGAAAAATTATAAGCTTGATTCTTTTCATCCTCTCCTTGCTTCTGACGAGGCTTAGGGCAACACCACTTTTTTTTTTTAATTTCCTACTCATACCCACTAAAGAGATATGTTTTTAATGTTATTTTTGTAGTTTACACTACTTGTGTTTTATCCAATATTTCTCAGTTTTACTTATTTCTTTATTCTCTTGTCCTATAAAAGAGAGAGCATTGCAAACTCTTAAACACAACAAATACAATTCTTCTCCTTATTCTATATGGTATGAAGAGCGGCTCTGGTTCTCTGCAAATTCCCACCCTAACCCTGCCTGCCTCCATGCCCTAGCCGCTGCCCCCTTACTGCCGCCGACACCCTCTCCCTCTCCCAGCCGCCGCTGCCACCGACCCTCTCCCTCTCCCCGCTCTCTCCTCCCTTCCCCAACTATCCTTCCACCTCTTCTCTCTCCCCGCCCACCCCTCCTCTCTTCCTCCACCATCCCAACAGCCCCACCACCACCCCCCTCTCCTCCCGCCCCGCCCCGCCCCACCCTCTCGCCACTGCTGCGGCTACGTGCAGCATTGCTGCTGCTTCCACCACCAATTCCCACCACCCGTCTGCCTCCTTTCCACTTCTCACCAACCCCACCTTCCACCATCCATCTCATCTAACCTCCCGCGCTAGATCTCCTCCTTTACCTTTTCTTACATCTCCCGACAGTCTTCATCATCGCACGTTGAGCGTCTCCAGGATATACAGTTTCTTCTGCCTACGCCTCATGATGGAGTATTGAATCTCTTCATAACGACGTAGGTTATTCTATCATCCTTTCCGCCCGTAGTGGATTCTCTACGATCTGATGCGTTCGATCTACAACTGCCATCTGCTGCCCCATAGTGGGTTTCTTCGGATCTGTTGTTTCTTGCTCTTTTCTGTTGCTGAACCTGTGTTCTTCTCTATTGCTACTGCTCCAGCCCTGTTCGCCATGGCATCCTTTGAGCCCCCACGTTCTCTGTGTGTTACCACAGTGAAACTTGATGGCTCCAATTATCATCTTTGGTCGGCGTCATTCATACTGTATGTCAAAGCACTGGGCCGCTATTCTCATATCACCACCGACCCTCTACCTGCCCTTACTGCCACGATGGATGACAAGTCCAAGCAAGCTTATGCACGATGGAGTAAAGATGACTCAGGTGTTATGTCTTGGATACTCAATAGTACTGAGCCACGAATCAGCCAGTCATTGCTTTGCCTTCATGATGCTAAGGCAACATGGGATCAGTTATCTCACCTCTACTCTCATCAACAAAATCCCAAGAGAGTCTTTGAGATATTCAAAAGAATCTAACCAAGAAAGAATTTTCCTTTAACACCTATGTTGAAGATTACTATAACCAATGCTCTGCTCTCCGGAATGAATACGAGATTTATCACCCTTTGACAGCTGACATCAAAGAAGCCCAGAAGCAACGCAATGAACTGTAACTCGTCCAATTTTTGGCGGGTCCCCCATCCTCTTTTTTTGGAGTCATCGACCAGGTTTTATCCAGTGACACACTGCCTACTCTTCGGGACGTCCTTAAACATGCTCAACGTTTACCGTCTGTCACTACCACCTCTGCGGTGGAACATCCTGCTCTTGCTGTTCACACCACTGAGTCTAACTCTGGCTGTGGACGTGGTTGTAGCCGTGGCCATGGAGGTCGTCTTCCTACTACCGCAGGTCGCACATCTTCTATTATAACAGGTCGAGGACAACCTATTGGTCCTCGTTTCTGCAACTTCTGTGGACGAGACAATCATAATGAAGACAAATGCTGGATCAAACACGGCAAGCTCGCTTGGGCGAACCAAGTCTCTGCTAATACTTCGATTGACACTAATACACCTGATCAGGCTCCAACTTCACCCTCGCCTGCATAGCTTTGCTCCAGTTCGAGAATTTTTTTTAGGAGCGCATGTCCCATCTCCCATCTACATCAACAACCGGATCTTCTGCTTTGCTAGCTACTTCATTTGCCGGTAAAAATAAATGGTGTATTGACTCTGGTGCCTTGGTACATATGGTCGGTGACATTAACTTATTTTCTGCTCTAAATAAAACTACTCAGATTCTTCCAGTTACGGTTGCTGATGGTTCTAAAACTTCTGTTCATGGCATTGGAACTGTTCCGCATTGGAACTGCTCCCTTATCTCGTAATCTGAATCTGAAATCTGTGTTGTATATTCCAAAATTTCCTGTTTATCTTCTTTCTGTCAGTAAGACTGTGAAGAGCCTTCAATGCTCAATTAAATTTGATCCTTCTGGTTGTGTTTTGAAGGATCTCCGCACGAAGACGAGGATTGGTTCGGGCCATGAGGGACACCCTACTACCTAGACAGACCGTCATCATCAACTGCTCTCTGTCGACATCTGTGACAGGACTACAGTGGCGCTATCGCCTTGGCCACCCCTCTACTGCGAAACTAAAACACTTATTTCCTGCTTTATCTGAAAGAACTTTTACTTGTGAATCTTGTCAGTTGGGTAAACAAACTCGCTCTGTGTTTCCTGCTAAGAAAGATATTAGTTCTAAAGCCATTTTTGACATTGTTCATGCAGATATATGTGGCCCTTGTTCTGTCCCTAGTTATTCTGGCATTAAATATTTTGACTTTCATTGATGATTATTCTTGTGCTACTTGGTTATTTTTATTGAAAGATCGCAACACTATTTTGGACACTATTAGCACCTTTTTTTCTTCTTCTGAAATACAAACACAATCTGGGAAAGCCATTAAAGTTTTTTCGCGTCGATAATGCCCTTGAATTTATGCAAAAGTCGGTGACATTGTTTTGTTCTGTCCGTGGAACTCTACACCAAACTACCTGCCCCTACACTCCACAACAAAATGGAGTTGTTGAACGAAAAAACCGCCATTTCCTAGAGGCTTCTCGCACAATACTTCTTCATTATCAAGTTCCTCAACGTTTCTGGCCTGAGGCGATTTCTACGACTTGCTGTCTTATCAATCGCATGCCGTCTTCTATTTTGAACAATAAAATTCCTTACAACACCCTTTTTCTTGATGCACAACTCTTTTCTATCCCACCCCGTATTTTTGGGTGTACCCACTTTGTCAAAAACCTCCGCCCAGGGTTAACTAAGCTTGATCCTCGCTCCATCAAATGTATCTTTCTGGATTATTCTAGAACCCAAAAAGGATATCGCTGCTATGATCTGATTCTGAGACAATGGTATGTAAGTGCAGATGTAGTTTTTTTGAGCATTTGCCATATTACTTTGATAACGGGGCATCACTATCAAGTGACATTTTGGCACCCACGCCATTTCCTGATATTTTGGATAGTGATCCACCTTATGAGCTGCCACCTAGAGATCAATCTTTGCAAGTGTGCAAGCGAAGACCCAAGAAGAATAATCCCTCCATGCCCCCTCCACAACCGATTCCTCCTTCAACGGATGATCATCAGACACCTGAGGTAAATTCTGACTTACACATACCTATCAGTCTTCACAAAGGTGTTCGATCCTGTACAAAACATCCTATTAGTCATTTCTGTTCATCCTCTAATCCTAGTACCTATTTTGCGTGCTTCACTGTTGGTATCTCTACTGTATCTATTCCCAAAAATGCTAAAGAAGCCCTTCTTATTCTTGCATGGAAACAAGCCATGGACGCTGAAATGCAGACCCTCTTAGATCGCAATACTTGGGATCTTATAGATTGCCCTTCATCCTGTCCGATTGTTGGTTGCCGCTGGATCTTTACTATCAAATATCAACCGGACGACACTATTGAATGCCTGAAAACATGCCTGGTAGCCAAAGGCTTCACAAACATACAACATAGACTACTTTGAGACTTTTTCTCCAGTCGCAAGGCTCAATTCTATTCTATTCGTATTCTTATTTCTGTTACTGTTAACAAGGATTGGTCACTATTTTAGCCGGATGTTAAAAACGCGTTTCTATATGGAGACTTGCAGGAGGAAGTTGACATGTAGCAACCACCGGGTTTTGTTGCTCAGGGGGAGTCTTCCTCGAAAGTTTGCAAATTAAGGCAAGCAATTTATGGTCTTAAACAAAGCCTCACGCTTGGTTTGGCAAGCTGAGTCTGATGCTTATCAAATTTGGCTTCCGTTGCTCTCACTTTGACCATTCTGTATTCATCAGAAAAACTATAGTTGGCTTAGTTATACTTATTATCTATGTAGACGACATTATATTATTTGGCAGTGATACTGTGGGAATCCAAGCTACTAAAGCATATTTAGAAAAACACTTTGTCACCAAGGATCTTGGGAAGCTGCAATATTTTCTGGGCATTGAGGTCTCCAGATCATCTGCAGGAATGTCTCTTACAACAAAATATGTTCTGGACCTCTTACAGGAAACATGTATGCTTGGATGCAAGCCAGGAAGCACTCCTCTTGACCCAAATACTGACTGGGATGATGACATCTTCCCCATCTTATGTTGATCATCACCAATTCAGCCGACTGGTTGGTAAGCTCATCTACCTCACTGTTACCGAGGGTTGATCTGACTGCTGCTGTGGGTTTCGTGTGCTAATATCTAGATAAACCTAAACAGTGCCACTGGGACACTGTCTGTCACATTCTGCGATACCTTAAAAGTTCTCCAGGGAAAGGTTTTTTATTATACAAGAAAAATGGGCATTGCAATCTTTCCGACTTCTCTGATTCTTATTATGCAGGAAGTAAATGTGATCGGGAATCCACTTCAGGATTTTACACCCTTGTTAGAGGCAACTTAGTCACCTGGCGTAGCAAAAAGCAAATTATAATAGCTAGGTCAAGTACAGAAGCTGAATATCGAGCCATGGCTCACACTGCCTGTGAACTTCTCTGGCTACAAAACCTTCTCAGAGAATTTGATATCAGTGATTCTAAACCGATTCCAATGTTCTGTGATAACAAGGCTTCTATTTTTATTGTGAGCAACCCAACTTTCCATGAAAGAACAATGCATATTGAAGTTGACTGTCACTTTGTTCGAGAAACTGTTCTATTTGTACTCCATACCTCAGCATTGAGAACCAAGTAGCAGATATTTTCACAAAGCTTTCACCCAAGGCTCGCTTCCAGACTCTAGTAGACAAGCTGGGCATGTTTGACATCTATGCTCCAGCTTAAGGGGGAGTAAAGAGATATGTTATCTATGTTATTTCTGTAGTTTATACTACTTGTGTTTTATCCCATATTGTTCAATTTTACTTATTACTTAACACTCTTGTCCTATAAAAGAGAGAGCATTGTAAACTCTTAAACACAACAAATACAATTCTTCTCCTTATTCTATACCCACAAACAATGTGTAAAACATTTTGAATTAATGCATAGTGATGTTTGCGGCCCCTTTGGTACCAATGCTTACAACAGTTGCACATTTTTTTTGATGTTTTCAATGATTTCTCTTGGAGGACTTGGCTTGACCTGCTTATAACTTGTGAGGAGGTTTTTCCTATCTTCAAGCTTTTCAAAAACGATCTCAGTTCAATTTGAGTCTTCTATCAAGATTTTTATACATATAATGGGCTTGAATATACTCAAGTGATGTCTCCTCGATTTCTTACAGAGTGGGTATAACCATCAACATTTATGTGTTCATATTCCACAACAAAATGGAATTGCAAATGCAAAAATTGTCATTTCCTCAGTACTATTTGTTCTTTGGTCATGCATGATTGTTTACCCAAATGGATTGATTTGAGGCTATTTGATGACCTGCATTCTCATAAAGTTTCGTCTGTCATCAGTTCTTAAAAGGAAATGTTGCCTATGTGCATAACTTTGATCTAAAGGCCATTAGGCTTCCCGCAAACGTTTATAACTATTTTCTTGGGTTGCTTCCAAGTTCCAAAAGACTGCAGTGCTCAGATCCAATTTCTAATTGCTTGTATGTCTTAGCTGATGTCACCTTTCATCAGGACAAACTCTTCTTTTCTGTTCCTGTGGTTCCCACTTCTTTACTAGTTACCACCATAATGTATCTCACTTTCTCCGGACCTCGACCCGTTTCTGTCCCCAATGGAACTTGTCGTACCCAGTAATACCTCACTTCCATCTTCAGCCCCACCTCTCCAATTCTATCACAAGGTTTATCGATGAAGAATGATAACTAATCCTCAGGTGGTTTCTCCAACATATTCTTTGCTCTAAAAGAATCCAAAGGGACAATAACTCTTCGCAAAGGTAAACATTCTTGAACAATTAAGCATCCTATTTCTAAAATTGTTGCCTTACTCAAGACCTTGCATCTATTCTTGATGTCACGTGCACGCCCTTCAGTTCCCAGGGTAGAAAGTTGTGATGATGGATGTGATGGAGGCAATATGGGTGATCACACATGGGTCTATCCACTAACAACAAGTATATGTTTGTTCTCCATTGGGTTTTCTCTATTAACAATTGCTCGGATGGGTACATAGACCGCTTGAAATTGAGGAATAGAAGATATGAGTGGGGAAATCCCCTCATGTAGGTTTTTCTTATCTATTGAAGGGGCAACCCCCCTTTTCTTTAAGTAGGATAAGGGGGCAGCATACAGACACAAGTCTAAACCCTAATGGGCCAAGACACACTTGGGCGCATATTACAAATAGACTAAACAACTTAAGTAAATAGACTCTCTAACACTCCCCTTCAAGCTGGAGCTTGGGAGAATCCCTAGTCAACTTGCAAATAGATAGTCAGACTCGACATAATAAAAATATAACCAACCCCATACAAAAATTTCTCCCCCTCAATATTACATTAAGTCACTCAACACTCAAATACTCCCCCTCAAGAAGATAATCCAAAAGAAGGTAGCATGAGCTTCTTGATCAATGTGACGTAGCATCTGGAGCAAATAAAACATCGACAAGTAGGCATGATGGTCTTCATCACAACCGCTATCATCATCTAGTAGACTAGAGAGTGCTGGAACACAAGTAACAATAGACAACATGCACATAAGGCACGGACAAGCCAGAGAGTGCTGGAACACAATAGCAAAAGTTAGATGATATAGCTGGATAAAAGACCATTGTGCCTAGAGTAGAAAGCAACAAAAAGAACTCTAAGATGAATAACAATATTAAAAAATAATGAAGCTCCATCATATACATGTAGTGTCATCATCTTCATCTCATCATATAATTTCCATCATAGTAGCAGACGTTAAAGTCCAGAGAGTGCTAGTTCACAAAGTCTAGAGACGGTTGGTTCATAGTAGAAAGTCAACGTGCAAACATAGCACGAATAACAAATAGTGCAAAAGCACAAAACAAGTAAAATGTGCTAATCATAGCACAATTAGCAAGAATAACGTCGCCAGATGGAAAAACAATCAACAAATAACATCAGTGAAGTAGACAACTCCATAGAATCATTCGATATGATGATAAATAAGCAATAATAGCAGTAAAAAGCTCCACATAGCAGCAAAATAACACCACGAAGCAACATGAAATGTAGCATGAAGATCCATATATCAGCAATAAAAAGTGGCATGAAGATCCATATAGCAACAGAATTAAAGTCTTCTTCATTTCTCTTCGTCTTTCCTCTATCTCATCTCTTCTCTCTACTCATCATCCTCTATTCTCCCCTCACACCAACGACGAAAAGAGTAAAAGAGTGGTTTGGGTGGAGAGTCAAAAACAAGGGTAGAGGTAGGGTTTATGTAAGCAAATATGTGGAGGTAACCGAAAACTCGAGTCAAGGTGCAACATGAAATTTTTGGACAAGGTAAAAAACGTAGGATCTAGTTATCAATAGGTTCAATATGTATATAGGGGTGGAACAAGTATTGATGAAGTAGGCTAAAGGTAAGTGGGCCTGAAAAATCGGAGTTTAAAAAAAAATATAAAATTGCTGAAAAGAGAAGATAATTGTTGCTGGTAAGAAAAGGATAGAAGGACGCCATATATAAAACCTTCTGCCGTGAGTAGATGATGTAGCACGCCAAAATGTAGCAACAGGAAGCAACATACACACCATGTCGTTGAACGGACACGTCGTGTCTAGTAGTAGCCGAAGAGGAAGACAGCAGGCGATACGTTTTCCAGAATGGACACGCTGTGTCTAGTTGGAGTTGCCGAAGGGGCAGTAAGTAGGCAAATCGTCGTGTCGGAGATGACACGCCGTGTCTGTTGACATAGATTGGGGCAGTATGGCAACAACATGTCGTGTCGTATATTGACACACCTTATAGATTTCACGGCAGCGAAGCAGTAACACGCCGTGTCTAGTATCGTGACAACAAATTCGTTGAAGTAGATGTACGCCGACACGCCATGATTCAAGGCAATACGCTGTGTCGCGTGACAAATCGTCAACAACAAGCCCGAGCAGTAATAAAAAACGATGAAGAAATCCTTTCGGAATTCCACCAAAGCAATATAGAGGATGATGTATCCCCAATATTAGTAGAAATAGGAGACCGTTTCCTTGATTTGGGATTATATCTCAATAGGGGTGGATGCATGGATGATGAATGCAAAATTGGTGGGCAGTGGTGTTAGATGATGATGGCTATTAGGGTAGCAGCGACAACATATAAGGAGACAACGACGGCTCCTCCAAGCGAGAAATAATGGTGGAGGCAACATGGAAGGCAAAGGGTGGCGGCTACAACATCAATGACGAAGGCAAGAAAGGTCTTGGCGGCGATACCATAGCAAGCAACAACTTCTATATGATTTTTGTTGTTGTTGTTGAAGATGGAGACAGCTCCATGGAGATGCTCCTAAAATATGCATGGGTAGAGTATCCTTGTGGGCAGTCAAGCAACGCCTAGCGGTGGCATTCGCCCGTAAGGGGAGGCTTCTCTCCTTTGCGCTCTCTTTCTCATGGTTAGGGACAACGTAGGACCGAATGCTCTAATACCATGTGGAATAGAAGATATGAGTGGGGAAATCCCCTCGTGTAAGTTTTTCTTATTGATTAAGCGGCAACCTCCCTTTCCTATAAATAGGATAAAGGGGAAGCATATAGACCCAAGACTAAACCCTAATGGGCCAAGACACTTGGGCCCATATTACAATTAGACTAAACAACTTAAGTGAATAGAAACAACTTAACTAAATATACTCTCGAACATAAACTACGTCTGGTCTCCAAAGGCTACATTCAAATGTTTGACGTTGACATCTTTAAGACATTTTTTATTATTACTTGAATCACTTCAGTTCGTGTTCAGACCTCTCTTGCTTCCCACTTGACTTGGCATTTATATTAGCTAGATATTAAAAATGCCTTTCTGATTAGTAGGAGCAAAGCTGAGTATATGCGGGTTGCAATTTCAGCCAATCCCGCAGTGTGAATGATGGAGCCAAGTTGGACGGAGTAGATATACCTAAATGTGATAAATTTCGTTACTTGGGTTCTATTATTCAAATAGATGGGGATGTCCAAAATGACGTTTGTCACAGGATCACTGCAGGATAGTTTAAATGGAGGAGTGCAACTGGAGTATTATGTGATTGGAAGATCCCTCTCAGGTTAAAAAGTAAGTTTTATAGAACATCTATACGACCAACCATGCTCTATGGGAGTGAATGTTGGGCGGTGAAGAAACAAGGTCTCAACAAGATGAACGTGGCTGAAATGCATATGTAAGATGGATGTGTGGGAAGAGAAGAAAAGATCGTTTGAGAAATGATTATATCAGGAATAAAGTGGGGGTGGTGAGCATTGAGGACAAGTTGTGCGAAGGCCGACTCAGATGGTATGCACATGTGCAACGCAAACCGACTAATGCGCCTATATGAAGCAATGCTATTGAGTCAAGCACAATAAATAGAAGAAGAGGAAGACCTAAATTAACATGAGATGAGCTTATAAAGAGAGATTTTGAATCTCTACATCTCAACCCAAAATATGGCCCATGATAGAGCTGAATGGAAACAAAGGATCCATGTAGCCGACCCCAACATAGTTGGGACTGAGGCTTAGATGATGATGATGACAATGATGATTAAAAATGCCTTTCTACAAGGCGATTAATCTGAAGAAGTTCACACAACAACCTCCTGGTCTCGTTGTTGAGGGGGGAGTGTTCTACCAAGTTATATCGCCTTCACCAATCTCTCCACGGGATACTTATGCTTGGTTTGACAAGCTCAATATGGCTCTTGAACATTTGGGATTCAAGAGATATCTGCTAATGATCATTATCTTTTCTCCATCTATTCACCTCAGTGTCATGTTCTTTATGCTTTCTATGTAGAAGATATCATGTTCTTTAAACTACATATATAGACAACATTGTAATCACCACTATTGATGCTCAAGGGAACTTAAGGAGCTATCTCCAATCTCACTTTCTTACCAAAGTTTTGGGAAACCTTCGGTACTTTATAGGCATAGAAGTACTAATATCTACATTTAGGAACAATATCTCTTAGATAAGATATGTTTTGAATTTGTTGAAAGAACATAATAAATGATGCAAACCTGTCTCTACACATATGAATTACCATATGAAGCTCTAGAATATAGGGAAGCTAATTCTTAACCCATTCATCACCGATGTGTTGTCGAGTGTCGACAAGTTAATCTATTCGACGATCACACGTCCTGCCATCTCCTATGTTGTTGGTGTGGTTAGTCACTGTTAACATGTCTTTTATTATATGTTTTATTAGTTTTGTTATTTCTCTATTACTGCTGTACCTAGATGTAAATTACCCTTTGATATATAAATAAGAAGAGAGACCCTTTGGCTCTCTAACGCTACAACACGCAACCGTCAATCTCCTGTCTCCCTTGTCTTCTCGTTTCCGCTTCGACATGGTATCAGAGCGGCTTTGATCCGCCGCCCCACTTCCTCACCAAGCCGCCACAGCCGTCCCGTCTCCTTTCCCCTTCTCAGCAGCCACCGCTGCCCGGCTTCTCCAGGCGCCGTTGCCGCCGGGCCGGCAGGAACAGCAGCCAGCCGCCGACGCTGGTGCTGCTGGGCTAGCAACCGCTAGCCGTCTTCATCGCTGGACCGATAACAACTTTTCTCTCGCTGTTGCAGGTCTAGCCACCAAGGACCGGAGCCGCTAGCAAGCTTCCGGTTGATTTATAGTAGTTTTTGGCTAGTTCTTGGGAGCCGAAACTGCTGTTTGGGAGTCTCGGGGTGATCCAACGGCTATCTAAAGCCCAAACCGAGGGACTCGTCTCTTCCAGAGTGCTCTCCTAATCACATCTCCTCCATGTGTGATTAGGAAAAATAGTTTGGAGGCTGTGGATGCGTCAGTAACACATTCGTCGTCGTTTTCAGTTGTGACGTGTATCTCTCCGTCACTTCAGCCTTCATTGTGACGTGTATCAGTCCATCACAAAGCCCCGTTATATCATGGGGGACACCAAGATGTCTACGATCTACAGTGAGATGTCGCCTATCCCCTCCATCAAGCTAAACGGGAAAAGTTATCTCCTATGGATGAATGCTGTCCATACTGTTTTGGAGTCTCGCGACAAGGCGAGACATGTTGACTCTGCTCCCCTGGCTGCTACTGATGAAGGACACGCTGAGTGGAAGCGTCATGACAGTCTTGTGAAGACCTGGTTGTGGGGTAGTATGGAACCGACGATTGCTGCAAGGTTCATTTTTTATTCTACAACCAAGGAGATCTGGGACGTAGTGAAGAAGCATTCTCAGGAGAAGAATGCTCTTCGCCAGTTCATGATCTATGATCGACTTTTTGCAAAGAGACAGGATGACAGGTCACTAGAGGAGTGTTTTGGAGCGATTCAGGCCATTGCTCAAGAGCTGAGTTACTATCATCCTGTGACAGTTGCTGAACAGGTCAAAGACAGAGATGACTTGATTACTGCCAAGCATGGAACAAAACTTCGGCGAAGTTGGGTGAAATTTCGCCGAAACTTCGAACTTCGAGCCTAGGCGAAGTCGAATCCTCAATACTTCGGCGTCGTCTAAACTTCGGGGCGAAGTTTCCCTGATTTCGTTGAAGTTGGTTTTTTTGTATGTATTTTCGTCTCAACTTCTCCGAAGTTGTCGAAGTTTCCTCGAAGTTGGCGAAGTTGGGGCAAAATTGAGACGACCCAGAACATTAATTCTAACTAGTGCACTAATGGCCATATAATACATAAGTGTTGCCTCCAACCCTCTTCACAACTTCTAATATCAACTCCTATGTTTGTTGTTGCCACTCTTTCCTATTTGGTTGTATATTTGTATATAATACATATGTTCAACACTTGAACTGTATTAGTATGTGTATTGCATGCTTGACCATTGTAGGCGCACATCATATTATCAACCTACTTAGGGCTAAAGATTCATGAATCGTGTATTTTTGTGAAATTAGCAATTATAAGAGAGAGGTATAACATAATTAGAAGTTTTCAATCGAAGTTTCCTTCAAATTCACATCATTTTCTTCAAAAATCGGCATCGAAGTTTGTCGAAGTTTGCGTCTAAACTTCCTCGAAACTTCCTCGAAGTTTCCACAAATTTCCACTTCCACACTTGGCGAAGTCGACACGAAGTCGAAGTCCTGCACCATGCTACCAAGTTTTTATCTGGACTCAATTCTTCTTGCAGTTCTGCCCGGAGTGTCATCCTTGCTTCTAATAAACTGTCTAGTTTTGAGGAAGCCTACTCGAGAATTCAACAATCCAATTTTGAGTCTGCTGATCCTATTTCTGTTGTATCTTCTGGGAGTCTCATGCATCTATAGCTGCTGCAGTGAGAGGAGGACGACCTGGTATGGGCAGAGGACGCGGGATCCGTACTAAGTGCACCTTTTGTGACAAACCAGTACATACAGTGGATAAATGTTGGAAGAAACATGGGAGACCTACTGCACCACCAGTGGGGGCAACACATTATGCCACTACTACTGAGCCCTCTCCGTCTTTTGCTATGGGCTCTAGCTCTTCAGGTATCACTCTTACTCAGGAGGAGTATGATCGCTTCTTTGTGCTACACAACACATGAGTATGGGATCGTCATCCTCAACAAACCTGGCTTCTACTGCGGGTAATCAGGCTACATCTCTTATAGCTTCTGGCTCTACTTCATCTTGGGTGGTTGACTCTGGCGCATCACATCACATGACTGGTATGAGGAGATTGCTCCACTCTATTGACTCGTATATCCCTCACCAATCTGTTACACTGGCAGATGGTTCAGTGAGGAGAGTGTTAGCTAGTGGATCTGTTTCTCTAACACCCAAGATTGATCTTAAATCTGTACATTTTGTGCCTGAGTTTCCATTTAATCTTCATTCTGTTGTAAAATTGATTGACACTGTAAAATGTACAGTAACATTTGGGCCTTCTTGTTTTGTATTACAGGATCTTAAGAGTATGAGGACGATTGGTGGGGGGCCTAGGAAAGGTGATCTCTACCTTTTCCATGGTGACAGTCTGCCTCACCCAGTACCTGCTCCTGCTCCAGCCGTCCTGTTGAGTGGTTCCCCCTTACTATGGCATTGTAGATATGTACATCCTTCTTTAGAGAGCCTGCGGAAGTTGGAACCCGAGTTGTCCCATGTGTCGTCTTTAGAGTGTCAGTCATGTCAGTTGGGAAAGGATCATAGATTATCTTATCCCAGCCGTGTCAATAAACGGGCATCTTGTCCTTTTGAGTTGGTTCATAATGATGTATGGGGTCCTGTTAAAGACCAGAGTTATAATGGTTTTCGTTATTTTATTTCTTTTGTGGATGATTTTTCCCGTATGACATGGATCTATTTACTCAAAAGCCGAGAGTCTGTGCTATCTATTGTTAAACATTTTCATAAAGAAATAAAGGTTCAATTTGACTGCAATATCAAAGTTCTTCAATCTGATAATGCTTTAGAGTATGTTCAAAAGGCCATGTCTGGTTTTTGCAGTTCTATGGGCATGATCCATCACACGTCTTGTCCTCACACCCCTCAGCAAAATGGGGTGGCTGAGAGGAAAAATCGCCATCTCCTTGATGTTGCTCGGTCTATCATGTTTCAGTCTAATGTGCCTAAGAAATTCTGATCTGAAGCCCTTTTAACAGCCTGCTTCTTAATTAATAGACAACCATCCTCTGTTCTTAAAGGGCAAACCCCTTTCTCTCTGCTACGTCCCACGGATCAACCCTTCTCTGTCCCCCTTAGAATGTTTGGTTGCACTTCTTTTGTCCATTATTTTGACCCTAAGGTCGACAAACTGTCTCCTAGGTCTATTAAAACCTTGTTCCTTGGGTACTCCAGTACTAGCAAAGGATACAAGTGTTACTGCCCTAGTCTTCGTCGCATGTTTGTGTCTAGAGATGTTACCTTCCATGAGACCACTCCATATTTTCCCGATGCTATGAGTAAGGGGGAGCCGTTGAGAGAGGGAGTGCCACCAGCTTTTCAGAGTGAGAGTGGCACCATCTGTGCAGAGTGAGGGAGCGCCACCAATCATTCCTGATTATACTTTTATTCAGGAAAAGCAGGCAGCAGATGGGCCAGTTATTGAGCACTACCCTTATGTTTATAGTAGGCGAGGCAGACAAGATCCAGAAGAGGTAGCGACACCAGTCTCTGAGCCTTCCTCATTGTCCTCTACTCACGAGATTCCTACAGAAGCATCAGATCTTGATATTCCTATTGCTGTCCGGAAAGGTACTCGTTCTTGTACTATTAGATATCCTATTACAAATGTGTGTTGTCTGTCCCACTTATCTAAACAGGCTCGCGCGTTTGCTATTGGGATTGATTATGTGGTTACCGAGAAATCACTATGATGCTATGAAGGACAGTGGCTGGAAACAGGCCATGCAGGTTGAGATGTCAGCTTTATTGAATAATGACACTTGGGATCTTGTTGACTTACTTGTAGAGAAGAAAGCAGTGGCTGCAGTCTGCAGATGGGTTTTCACCATCAAACACAATCCTGATGGGTCAGTTGAAAGGTTGAAGGCCAGATTGGTAGCAAAAGGCTACACACAGACTTACGGTGTTGATATCTTTGAGACATTTTCTCCAGTTGCTTGTCTGAATTCTGTGCGGATTATTATTTCTCTGGCTACTACTTTTGATTGGCCTCTGTTTCAACTTGATGTCAAGAATGCAATTCTTCATGGTGACTTGCAGGAAGAGGTGTATATGGAGCAACCTCCTGGTTTTGTTGCCCAGGGGGAGTGTCAGAAGGTGTGTAAACTGAAGAAAGCCATGTATGGACTGAAACAGTCTCCTCGAGCTTGGTTTGACAAGTTCAGTGATGTTGTTCTACAAATGGGCTTCTCTCGTTCCATGATTGATCACTCTTTATTCTATTCTAACTCTTCTTGTGGTTCAATCATTATTGCTGTATATGTTGACGACATAGTGATTACTGGCAGTGATTCTACAGGCATATCACGTGTGAAGGAAGGTTTGCAGAGACATTTCCACACGAAGGATCTCGGTAAACTGAGATACTTTTTGGGCATTGAGGTACTTAGATCTCATGCAGGTATCAATCTATCACAAAGGAAATATGTGCTTGACTTACTGAAGGAGACAGGCATGACTGATTCTAAGCCGGTATCTACTCCCATGGATTATCACATCAAGGAGACGGTTGATGATGTTGAGTACTCAGATCCAGGACATTACAGGAGGATAGTTGGTAAGTTGATATATCTGACTGTTACACGGCCTAACATTTCTTTTGCTGTAGGCGTAGTGAGTCAGCACATGAGCTCACCACGACAGTCACACTGGACAATAGTTTGCCAAATTCTGAGATATCTGAAAAGTGCTCTTGGAAAAGGGATCACATATTATAAACCTAAGGTGCCCCCGTCTACTGTGGCCCTTACAGGTTATGCAGATGCAGACTGGGCTGGTAATCATATTGATAGGAGATCTACATCAGGGTACTGCACGTTCCTAGGTGATCATTTGATTACTTGGAAAAGTAAAAAGCAGCATGTGGTAGCAAGATCCAACACTGAGGCTGAATATCAGAGATCAGATCAAGAATGCTACTATTGTGACGCCATATGTCAAGTCTGAAGAACAACTGGCAGATATCTTGACAAAGCCATTAGGTCTAGCAGCATTTCAAAATCTGTGGCAAGCTGGGCATACACAACGTGTACACTCCAACTTGAGGGGGAGTGTTAACATGTCTTTTATTATAAGTTTTATTAGTTTTGTTATTTCTCTATTACTGCTGTACCTAGATGTAAATTACCCTTTGATATATAAATAAGAAGAGAGACCCTTTGGCTCTCTAACGCTGAAGCACGCAGCCGTCAATCTCCTGTCTCCCATGTCTTCTCGTTTCCGCTTCGACAATCACCATCACACAAACTCTCCTTTACATGCTCACTCGAGCAAAATCAATGCGTCTTGAGGTTTCTATAGAGTGCTCCAGGGAAAGGTATATTCTATGAACGACCACAACCACAGGAGAAGACATCTTAGTTTCAAGCAATGCAAATGTAGATTGGTAGGAGTTTTTTTATGATCGACGATCTACATTAGGCTTTTGTATTTTACTAGTTAAACATTTTGTCACCTAGAGGAGCAAGAAACAATCGGTTGTTGCTAGGTGAAGCAAGGACGCTGAATATAGAGCAATGGCTCATGCGTATTGTGATCTACAGTGGGTTCAGTATATATTCTCTAAGATCAGGGTTCCTGTCTATCCTACAACCTCACTTCGTTGTGGCAATCAAGTAACCACTCACATTGCTAATAAGTTAGTCTTTTACGAGCACACAAAGCACCCTAGGTGGACTGCCATTTTGTACATGATCTTGTCAAGGCAGATAAGATCATATATTTGAAGACTGGCGATCAGGTGGTTGATATCCTTACTAAGCCACTACCTTCTACTCTATTTCTTTATATGGGTACTAAGCTGGGACTGGACAACTAGTACTTTCCAGCTTGAGGGGGTGTTAGCATATATAATATAACACTATCTGGCCCATGCCCACTTATGTATTTCAGATCCATCATCCTTTTTTTTCTCCGCCTTAAGTGATGATTTATTTACATTACTTAAGTATCCATGTAACTCTCTAGGCTCCTACACATGAGACCTATGTAATCTCGTTTAAGCTAATGGGTATGATATGCGAATCTATTTACAACATGATTCTTACAGACCAAATATAATATTTTGCAGTGATTATAATCTGGCATACCATATCTAACGGTCACACTGAAAGTACCACCTAGTACTTTCAAGTTTCGGCACATAGGATATGCTGTCTGTATCATCCCAAATTTAGCCATGTTATACATAAGAAGTCAAGTAAATACCTTTGTTCATTATAAGTGCTAAACTTTCATGCAACCATTTGAAAGTGATTTTCAATACAAATAAACAGGTTAGGAATATTAGGGTCACATATATATGATCGTCATTCTGTGAAATTGTGCTTGATCTGAAAGCTCTTGTCTAAATGGGATTTTTATCTGTAATTACCCTTTTTCTTACAGTAGATGCTAAATGGACCTTACTTTAACATGCTTCGTTTGTCTATGCTAATGACATCTTCTCTCTTTTTCAGCCATTGATCATGTCTCCATGGAGAAACTTATGAAAAATTTATTGATGTTACGGACTTTTACTGCAAAGAATACTTGCCTTGACAATGATGCTCTCGATCAATTTAAAGGCTCACTTCTAGAAAAATTTGATGTCTCGGAGACAGTGGTAAGTTTTAGTTATCAAGCAGAATCAAGTCCCGTAGACACAAAATCATTGATATCTAGAAGAGCATCTTTTCGTCTTTAAATTGTCACTATAAATTAATTTTCATATATTTATCACGTGATGCCAGAAGATTCTTCATAAAATATGCATAATTTGCAAGTGAATGACAGCCATCTCATGAATCTTAGTAATTAGGTTTCTATCAGGAGCTTTGATCCATATTCACTTAATTCAAATCTATAGTTATTGTGGTTGATTATTTGAATTCTTTTCCCCTTATATTTGTCAAACATATATTTCTTGTTGTTACTTTATTAAGTACTATTGTAGGGACTTTAAGTGTATAAAACTATTATATGAAGTCGCGCAGTTTCATTGTTGATAATGAATTTATATTTCCATTAACATGTGTATTACAAATATTATATCTCAAAACGAGATTCGCAGTCACTAAATTCTGCTGGTGATTGGCTAAATGAAACATTATACTCTCCACAAGATTCTAAATGCATACTATAAGAGACTACAAAATCTGTAAAGTTCACTGTTTAATTTTCTCAGCATTTCAGTCTTTTATATTGAAGCCAAATAAGATTATTGTGCAATCTACTTGGTTATAGATGTTTCAGTCAAGTCAGAGAAGTACAAAGAATTATCGACAATTTACATTAGTAAGAAAAAGGTCCATCCTTCATGTAGGTGTGGCGGCATGAAGTATAAGAAACAATAATTATACTACCAAATTACAAACAAATATAAACACCGGATTCAGAATAAATGTTAACACTCACATCTAAGTTGGGAGCATAGATGTCAAATATGCCTGACTTGTCAAACTATAGTGTTGTCCTGCTTCTTGGCAAGGTATTTGTATATAGATCAACGTCCAATCTGCGGTTTATAAAGGGTGTGCTAACTTGGAGCTCGTTAAATGCCTCCATTATTGGACAACCATATTACAGACAACAAATATGGTTTCGTTGAGATTAAATACCTTGCGAGGGAGAGGCTGTCTTCAAATTGAACTTTGGTAGTAGATCTCTAACACTCTTTGAGTCTTAGGTTATATCACTAGTCTAAAATAATAGATGGTTTTGTATTAGATGATTAAAACAATTGCAGGAGACTCTCTTATATAGGAGATTAGGTCAATCATGCCCAACTTGGCCATCAAAGTAGTGAATCTAGTCTTTGGAAGAATTTTGGTGAAAATATCTGCAACCTGATCTGCAGTAGGTGTATAAGGTGTAGAAATTTAACTAGATAAGACAGTCTCCCGAACGAAATGGCAATCAACTTCAATGTGTTTGGTGCATTCATGGAAGGTGGGTTTGCTGTCAATGAAGATAGCGTCTTTGTTGTCACAGTGCATTGGAATGGATGGAGCAACATAAATACCAAAATCTCGCAGAAGACTGCGTACCTAAAAAAGTTCACAGGTGGTGTGAGCCATGGCTCGATACTCTGCTTCAACACTTGAGTGAGCAACTACAGTTTGCTTCTTACTTTGCCATGTTACCAAGTTACCACCTACAAAAGTGTAGTATCCAGAGGTAGAACTACGATCTATCTTGCTCCCAGCATAGTCAGAATCAGTGTAGCCATAAGATTACAATGACCGTGTTTGTTATATAGCATGCCTTTGCCAGGAAAATTTTTCAAATACTTCAGAACATGGCGGGCAACATCCCAATGGCATTGGCGGGGCTTATCCAAATATCTACTTACGAGCCCAACAACAAAAGTGATATCAGACCTGGTGGCAGTAAGGTAGATGAGTTTCCCAACTATTTTGCAATACTGATGATGGTCAGGATAAGGAGAAGTATCGTCATCCCAGTTAGTGTTGGGATCCAAGGGTGTACTAGCTGTCTTAGCCCCAAGCATTCCTGTCTCTGATAGGAGATCTAAAACATACTTGTGTAGAGACAAACAGTGACCAAAGGATGAATGAGATACCTCAATGCCCAGAAAATACCTTAGTTTGCCAAAATCTTTGGTAATAAAGTGCTTTTCCAAGTATGTCTTAGTAGTTTGGATGCCTGCAGAGTCACTTCCAGGTAAGATAATGTCATCAACATAGACAATGAGTACTACAAGACCAGAGGTAGTTTTCTTAACAAACATAGAGTGATCAGACCGAGAGCGACGAAAGTCAAATTTCTGAAGAATAGAGCTAAGCTTGTCAAACCAGCCTCAGGGACTTTGCTTAAGGCCGTAAATTGCTTTGTAAAGGCGACATTTTTTTAAAGACTCCCCCTGACTCACAAATCCAAGAGGCTGCTCCATGTAAACCTCCTCATGCAGGTCACCATACAAGAATGCATTTTTAACATTTAGTTGAAATAACGGCCAATCAGAATTTGCGGCTATAGAAATAAGGATCTAAACAAAATTTAACCGAACCACAGGAGAGAAGGTCTCAAAATAATCAACCCCATATGTCTGAGTGTAGCCCTTGGCTACCAGGCGAGCTTTGAGTCGCTCAATAGTGCCATCTGGTTGATATTTGACTGTGAAAATCCACCCGCAACCAATTGGTGAACAACCATGGGGTGCATCAACCAAATCCTAAGTATGTCTATCAGTGAGAGCCTGCATTTCAGTGTCCATAGCTTGACGCCATGCTGGATGCTGAAGAGCCTGAGTAACATTCTTAGGAATAATAACAACACATAGGGCATAAGTGAAATTCGCAAGAGTATTTTCCAGGTTAGCAGCAGTGCAAAAATTCCCAACAGGATGTTGAGTGCAAGACCGAGTGCCTTTGCGTATACTGATGGGAACGTTTAAGTCAGAAAATACCTGAGATGTTAATTGATCTGTTGACGAGGATGGAAGACTTGGTTGGGTCATAGAGGGAGTAGGTGCCTTCGGTCTTCTTTGGTAGACTTTTAATGGAGGAGCAGGTTGAACTATATCATCTGGCGGGGCAATATCAACAGATAGAGGTAAAGGAGATTCCGACAGTAAGTCAGAAGTTAAGGCAAATCCAACAGAAGAATATAATGACATATGTTCAAAAAAGACAACATCAGTCGAGACCATCCATTTCGTAGTAAGCGGGTCAAAGCAGCGATACCCTTTTTGTGTCCAAGAGTACCCCAGGAAAATACACTTGGTAGCACGAGGATCCAATTTAGTAATGCCAGGATGTAATTTTTTTCACAAAATACGTACTCCCAAAAATACGAGGAGGCACGGTGAACAAAGGAGCATCAGGGTATAGAATTGGAAAAGGCACTTCATTGCCAAGAACAGAAGACGGCATGCGGTTAATGCGATAACACGTAGTGGAAACAACTTCTGGCCAAAAAGAGTGGGGAACATGATAGTTTAACAGAAGAGTACGCGCAACCTCAAGAAAATGACGATTCTTGCGTTCAACAATGCCATTCTGTTGGGGTGTATATGCATAGGAGGTTTGATGAGTAGTACCCATTTTGGTACAAAACAGATTGACTGACTTTTGCATGAACTCAAGGGCATTATCAGTACGGAATTTTTTAATAGGTTTACCAAACTGGGTAAGTATCTCAGCAAAGAAAGAAGTAATAGTGTCAAGTATATGAGATCTGTCTCTTAACAAAAATAACCAAGTGGTTCTACAAAAATTGTCAATAAAACTCAAAGTACCGAGATCCATAAATACTAGTAACAGAGCACGTGCCCCAAATGTCAGCATGCACAATATCAAATGGTTGTTTTGAGCTAATACATTTTTTCTTAGTAAAAGTAGATCGAGTTTGTTTCCCTAACTGACATGTCTCACAATGAAAAATTGAATTAGAAATGTCAAGTAATAAATGCTTCAATTTTGCTGGTGAAGGGTGCCCCAAGCGGTAGTGCCACTGAATGCCAGTCACATAAGTAGTTAGGTAAGCCTTCGGCTTTAGTGCATCCAAATAGTAGAGTCCGTTTGATCCCTCATGGCCCGAACCAATCGTCATCCTCGTGCGCGGATCCCGAAAGATAGCACCATCCGGGTCAAAGGTAATTGAGCACCGTAGGCCCTTAACAGTTCTACTCACAAATAACAAGTTGATAGGGAATTTAGGAACATAAAGTGCTGAGTTCAAAGCAAGACGACCAAAAGTATAGATATTCCCTATCCCTGAAACATGCGTTTGAGAACCATCAACTAATGTGACAGGTGGAATAGCAACAATTTTATGCAAGGTAGAAAATAAAGACCGATTGCCAGTAATATGAGAAGTGGCACCAGAGTCATTAACCCATGTATGTTTACCAGACTGTGCCAGAAGAGCAGAGTGTGTCAGAAGAGCAGAACTGCCAACAATGGAGGTCTCAGCAGAGGAGGCCTGGCGCGCTTGGAGCAATTTCTCAACCTCAGACCGGATCCAATCAACAGAGGGCGGGACAGACGTAGAAGCAGAGGAGTCAGGCTGCTATGAAGAAACCTGATTTGCCCAAGCAGGTTTACCGTGCTTGATCCAACGACGGTCTTTAGTATGATTGTTGCGCTTGCGAAAGTTGCACTAACGTGGTTCAGTAGAGGAGTCAGAGCCAGAGGAGTATGAACCATGACCAATGCCTGGAGTTGAGCGGCCTCGACCACGACCAAGACCGCAGCCACATCCACATCCGCAAAGAGAATCGCCAGAACAAACAGTATGAGAAGCATTATCAGAAAGATCAGGAGTCGCCTGAGAGACAGAGGGTAAGTGCTGTACGCGTTACAGAACATCATGTAAAGTGGCTAGAGGATCACTGGAGAGAATCGATCAACAACACCCGCAAAGGAGGGTGGTATGCTTGTAAGAACTGAACAAGCTGAAGGTCGTTTCTTTGTCGTTGGGCTTCCTTAATATTTGAGGATAGACCTCAAACTCATCCCACAATGCACAACACTGATTGTAGTAATCTTCAATAGAATCAGTGGTAAAATACTCCTTTTTGGCCAAGTGTTGAAGATATCCAACATCTTTTTTGGATTTTGTTGATGAAAATACACGTGAGATAGTTGGTCCCACATATCTTTAGCCGTGTGCAATCGCAGAAGAGATTGGCTGATTTTGGGTTCAACACTGTTGACCATCCATGTCATAACCCCAAAATCTTCCTTGGACCACAGGTTATACGCATGTTTAGTCTTGCCATCAGCTGTAGCATCTTGAACATCCAAACCTTTAGTAGACAGATGGGTATAGCGTCCTTGAGCCTTGACATAGAGTTTAAAGGAGGCTGCCCATGTATGATAGTTGAAACCGTCTGATTTGGCAGTAGTCACGCAGAGATTGCGAAGAGGATCTGAGGATGCCATGGGGTACACAAAATCCATTACAACAAAGCAGACAGAGCAGAAGTCACGTAGCAGTCAACAGACAGATCAACAGGCACATGGCAGCAAACACATAACAGTTAGCAGACGAAAGCAACAGAAACCCAACATAAGGGCAGATTTAAAAAAAACACCCGCACACGGGTAAAAGATAACAGAAGGAGATCTGATGCATCAGATCCCAGAAATCCACGTCAGGACAGTAGTAGATATAGAAGAACCTATGCCAATATGGAGGAAGAACTACACCATGAGGCGTAGGCAGGAAAGAAGCGAGAACATGTTACGCCCTCAACGTGCTATGACCGGAAAGTTACCGGAGGCTTCTGGAGATTGGCGGGAAAGAGAAAGATTGGTGGTGGTGGCTAGCCGGAGGGAGATCTGGTGGGTGAAGTAAGGAAGGAAGAGTAGGAGATGGGAGAGGGCTGGTTGGAGAGGTGGGACAGCAACAGATTTGCTGTGTGGAGGCGGGGAGAGGGGGTGACGAGCGGCGGCCATGGGGTGGTGGCGGCTAGGGTGTAGCGGCGAGTATGGGAGAGGTGATTGGGGGTTGCGGCGGGTGTATGGGATGAAGGAGGGGCTGTGGGTGGGGGAGAGGAGAGGGTAGCGCAGAGGGCTGAGCAGCAGGGAGGAGCAGCAGTAGGGAGGCGGGCGGTGGGCTGAGTAGGGTGGGCGGCGGCAAGGTGAAAGGGAAAGGGAAGGGTGGCGGCTGGTTTAGGGCTTATGGAGGCATGAATAGGGTTAGGGTGGGAGGATCTTGCTCTGATACCATCTAAAATAATAGATGGTTTTGTAGTAGATGATTAAAACAATTGCAAGAGACTCTCTTATATAGGAGATTAGATAGTAAGAGTAATCTAGAAACATGAATACTCTAGAATAAGGAAAAGGCTAATGGGCTAATAAACAAAGGCCCATAACACAATAATAAAGGAAAAATAAAGCTAGGAAAATATATATACTAATAACTAGTATGGGCCATCATCCTATACTCAACTGCAACACTTGCCCTGACAACTATATATTGCTTATTATTGCATTAGGTTTTAGACTGCCGTAAGTAAATGTACAATAAACAACTATGGACTGTCTACTTACATAACAATCTACATAACTAGGATCTGAATAGTGAATGATTTTAATTTGCCATTTTTCTTTTGACATAAACCCCTTTATGGCTTTACCATAGACTCTTTAAGTACCACAAGAAATGGTAAATAACATATTGATATTATTGTCCTTTCCTGTTTAAGTATTGATTGGTTGTGCCAACAATATTAGTTTGTGTCAATGAGCCATAGTCAGACTTCGAAAACTAATATGCTCTCATATTTTTGGAGTCAGGATAGACAAGAGTGACATCAACATCCTTGTATACCTTAGTTACTAAACTTTACTTCAGCCAACTTTTCCTCCAACTTGCCTATCTCCTAAATCCTCAAGTAAATTTTGCACATGTTCCTCCATTGTGTTAAAACGCAGACGGCTGCCTGCTTATGTGTCCATGGCCCCTGGTTTCCTAATTCAGGACTTAGGCACTGGGCTAGGCAGCTACAAGTATGTGTTCGATTTTTGCTTCCTGAACCGCTTAATATGCCTCTTTCTAGGACATGAAGTATCATTTTGTATCATCATCATCATCATCATCATCTAAGCCTCAATCCCAACTATGTTGAGGTCGGCTACATGGATCCTTCGTTTCCATTCAGCTCTATCATGGGCCATATTCTAGTTGAGATGTAGAGATTCAAAATCTCTCTTTATAAGCTCATCCCATGTTAATTTAGGTCTGCCTCTTTTTCTATTTATTGTGCTTGACTCAATAGCATTGCTTCATATAGGCGCATTTTTCGGTCTGCGTTGCACATGTTCGTACCATCTGAGTCGGCCCTCACGCAACTTGTCCTCAATGCTCGCCACCCCCACTTTATTCTTGATATAGTCATTTCTCAATTGATCTTTTCTTGTCTTCCCACATCCATCTCAGCATACGCATTTCAACCACGTTCATCTTGTTGAGACCTTGTTATCATTTTGTATAATACATGTTAATTGTAATCTCATACAATAACACGTATATTACCATATTATTTTGCAAATGATTAATGTTAATACTCATTATATGATACAATAATAATAATTATACTATATACATGATGCAAGTTCTTACTATATGTACTGTGCTACTATATACATTTTGTTGACTATAATGATATATTTACTTATAATACAATAAGAATATCACTAGATGTAATTGTATGTACATATAATATATATAATACATGTGAAACAACCTGTATCCCCGTCGATACCATCGACAGGAGGTCGATGGTATCGAGATTATCACAGCGACAGAACATCATTCTGTCGATACCATCGACAGTCCTGTCGATGGTATCGAGATTGCTACAACGACGGAAATCTGCAATCTGCCTCCTGGTTCTATTTTCATTATATTATTTGTTTTATTATTTTTCTATTATTTTCTCCTTTGTACCACAATGTATCTTACCCTAATATATAAAAAGAAGTGAGACGGCTATTGCCCTCTCAAGAAAGCTGCTCCTTGCAGCCGAAAAATCTCTCGGTGTTTCGTCTCCTCTCCTCCTCACCTCTTCTCACATGGTATCAGAGCAGAGCTCGATCTAGGGCATCTCTCTCCTTCCGCCACCGCTTCTCCCTTTCTCCTTCTTTCTCTTTGCCGACAATGCTCCTCTTTTCTTTCTCTCCGTGCCGGCGGCGTCCGGCTGCAGCCCATCTGCCGATCTGGAGTGAGGCACCGAGCTTGCAGGGTTATCTCCTTCTACGTTGGGTCTTCGGTAGATCTCCAACGCTGCCGTTGACTCCACCACAAGTTGTTTGGTGTCTTCGGGTGATTCGACGGCCGTCTAAAATCTAAATCGGAGGACTCATCACCCGACGGTTAGACTCCTAGTCACATCTCCTCCATGTGTGACTAGGAAAATCGATTGGAGGCTGTGAATGCGTCAGTAACACATTTATCCATTCCTTTTTGGTTGTGACGTGTATCTCTCCGTCACCCCATCTATCTCTGTGATGTGTATCTCTCCGTCACCTCAACTTTCTCAGTGACGCGTATCAATCCGTCACTGTGTTCCCGTCTACAATGGAGGACACTAAGATTCCCTACGGCGAGGCGTCTCCTATCCCCTCCATCAAACTCAACGGGAAAAATTATCTACTATGGATGAACGCAATTCACACTGTCTTGGAATCTCGCGATAAGGCGAGACATGTTGACTCGGGTCCCCTGGACACTACTGATAAAGGATACGCTGAATGGAAGCGTCATGACAGTCTTGTGAAGACTTGGTTATGGAATGGTATGGAGCCTGCAATTGCGGCTAGGTTTATGTTCTATACTACAACTAAAGAGATATGGGACGCAGTGAAGCAGCACTATTCCCAGAAGAAGAATGCTCTTCGGCTATTCATGATATAGGATCGTCTATTTGTTGAGAGGCAGGGTGATAGGTCCCTTGAGGAATACTTTAGAGCTATTCAGGCTCTTGCTCAGGAGCTGAGCTATTATCATCCTGTGACAGCTGCCGCACAGATCAAAGATAGAGACGACTTGATCACTGCTAAATTTCTATCCAGGCTTAATTCCATTTGCAGTTCTGCCCGGAGCGTCATTCTGGCTTCTGATAAATTGCCAAGTTTTGTAGAAGCATATTCGAGAATTCAACAGTCTATTTTTGAGTCTGTTAATCCTGTCTCTACTATGTCCTCTGGGGAGTCTCATGCATCCGTAGCTGCTGTGGTGAGAGGAGGACGACCTGGTACGGGTAGAGGACGTGGGACACGTCCGAAGTGTACCTTCTGTGACAAACCAGGACATACAATGGAAAAGTGTTGGAAGAAACATGGGAGACCTGCTGCACCTCCTGTGGGGGAAGCACATTGTGCCACTTTTACAGATTCCTCTCTGTCTTCAGCTGTGGGCACCAATTCTGGGACCGGCATCACTCTTACTCAGGAGGAGTATGATCGGTTCATTCAGGCTACACAACACATGAGTGTGGGATCTTCGTCTTCATCATCAGCAAACCTGACATCTACTGTGGGTAATCAGGCTACATCTCTCATAACTTCTGGCTCTACTACATCTTGGGTAGTTGACTCTGGCGCGTCACAATATATGACTGGTATGAAGAGATTGCTCCAATCTATTGACTCATATATTCCTCACCAATCTGTCAGATTGGCAGATGGTTCAGTGAGGAGAGTGCTAGCAAGTGGATCTGTCTCTCTAACACCCAAGATTGATCTGAAATCTGTACACTTTGTGCCTGAGTTTCCTTTTAATCTTCTTTCTGTTGCAAAGTTGGTTGACATTGTAAAATGTACAGTAAGATTTGGGCCTTCTTGTTTTGTTTTATAGGATCTCAAGAGTATGAGGACGATTGGTGGGGGGCCTAGGAAAGGTGATCTCTACCTTTTCCATGGTGACAGTCTGCCTCGCCCAGTATCTGCTCCAGCTCCATCTATCCTGTTGAGTGGTTCCCCCTTACTATGGCATTGCAGATATGGACATCCGTCGTTAGAAAGCCTGCGAAAGTTGGAACCTGAGTTGTCCCAAGTGTCATCTTTAGAGTGTCAGTCATGTCAGCTGGGAAAACATCATAGGTTGTCTTATCCCAATCGTGTCAATAAGCGGGCATCTTGTCCTTTTGAGTTAGTCCACAGTGATGTATGGGGTCCTGTTAAAGACCAGAGTTATAATGGTTTTCGTTATTTTATTTCCTTTGTGGATGATTTTTCCCGCATGACATGGGTCTACCTTGTCAAAAGCCGAGAGTCTGTGCTATCTATTGTGAAACATTTTCATAAAGAAATAAAGGTTCAGTTTGATTGCAATATAAAAACTCTCCAATCTGATAATGCTTTAGAGTATGTTTAAAAGGCTATGTCTGATTTTTGTAGTTCTGTGGGCATGATTCATCGCACGTCTTGTCCTCACACCCCTCAGCTAAATGGGTTGGCTGAGAGAAAAAATTGTCATCTTCTTGATACTGCTCGTTCGATCATGTTTCAATCCAATGTGCCTAAGAAATTCTGGTCTGAAGCTCTGTTAACTGCTTGCTTCTTAATCAATAGACAACCATCCTCCGTTCTCAAAGGACAAACTCCTTTCTCTGTGTTACGGCCCATGGATCAGCCCTTCTCTGTTCCCCTCAGAGTGTTTGTTTGCACTTCTTTTGTCCATAATTTTGACCCTAAGGTTGACAAACTTTCTCCTAGGTCTATTAAAACCTTGTTCCTTGGTTATTCTAGTACTAGCAAAGGATACAAGTGTTCTGTCCTAGTCTTCGTCGCGTGTTTGTGTCTTGGGATGTTACCTTCCATGAGACCACTCTGTATTTCTCCGATGCTATGAGTAAAGGGGAGCAGTTGAGAGAGGGAGTGCCACCAGATTTTCAGAGTGAGAGAGTGGCACCATCTGTGCAGAGTGAGGGAGCGCCACCCATTATTCCTGATTATACTTTTATTCAGGACGAGCAGGCAGCAGATGGGCCAGTTATTGAGCACTACCCATATGTTTATAGTAGGCGAGGCAGACAAGATCCAGAAGAGGTAGCGACACCAGTCTCTGAGCCTTCCTCATCGTCTTCTACTCACGAGATTCCTGCAGAAGCATCAGATCTTGACCTTCCTATTGCTGTTCGGAAAGTTGTTCGTTCTTGTACTATTAGACATCCTATTACAAATGGGTGTTGTCTGTCACACTTATCTAAGCAGGCCCGCACATTTGCTATTGGGATTGATTCTGTTGATATACCAAGGGATCACTATGACGCTATGAAGGACAGTGGCTGGAAATAGGCAATGTAGCTTGAGATGTTAGCCCTTTTGCATAAAGGCACATGGGATCTTGTTGACTTACCTGCAGGGAAGAAAGCCGTGGGTTGCAGATGGGTTTTCACCATCAAACATAATCCAGATGGATCTGTTGAGAGGTTGAAGGCCAGATTGGTAGCAAAAGGCTACCCACAGACCTATGGAGTTGATTTCTTTGAGACCTTTTCTCCAGTAGCTCGTCTAAACTCTGTACAGATTATTATTTCTCTGGCTACTACCTTTGATTGGCCCCTATTTCAGCTTGATGTTAAGAATGCCTTTCTACATGGTGATCTACAGGAAGAACTATATATATGGAGCAACCTCCTGGGTTTGTTGCTCAGTGGGAGTGTCAGAAAGTGTGTAAATTGAAGAAAGCCATATATGGGCTGAAATAGTCTCCTCGAGCTTTGTTTGACAAGTTCAGTGAGGTTGTACTTCAGATGGGTTTCTCTCGCTCCATGATTGATCATTCTTTATTCTACTCTAGCTCTTCTTGTGGCTCTATCATTATTGCTGTATATGTTAATGACATAGTGATTACTAGCAGTGATTCTCCAGGCATATCTCGTGTGAAGGAAGGGTTACAGAAACACTTCCAAACCAAGGATCTGGGTAAACTGACATATTTTCTGGGCATTGAGGTGCTTAGATCTCATGCAGGTGTCAACCTATCTCAGAGGAAATATGTGCTTGACTTACTACATGAAACATGCATGACTGAATCTAAAGCGGTATCTACTCCTATGGATTATCATATCAAGGAGACGGTTGATGATGTTGAGTACTCAGATCCAAGATATTACAGGAGAATAGTTGGCAAGCTAATATATCTGACTGTTACACGACCTGACATTTCTTTTGCTGTAGGCGTTGTGAGTCAGCATATGCACTCACCACGACAGTCACACTGGACAGCAGTTTGCCGGATTCTAAGATATCTGAAGAGTGCTCCTGGTAAGGGGATCACATATTCTAAACCCAAGGTGACTCCATCTATTTTGACTCTCACAGGGTATTCAGATGCAGATTGGGCTGGTGATCATATTGATAGAAGGTCTACATCAGGCTATTGTACTTTCCTAGGTGATCATTTGATTACTTGGAAAAGCAAAAAACATGTGGTAGCTAGATACAGTACTGAGGCTGAATACCGTGCTATGGCCCATGCATGTTGTGAACTACAATGGGTCAAATCTGTTCTTTCTGAGTTAAAAATCACTATCATGTCTTCTATGAAGCTCAAGTGTGACAATCAGTCTGCTATACACATTGCCAGGAACCCTATCTTTCATGAGCGTACAAAGCACATAGAAGTTGATTGCCATTTTATTCGTGATCAAATCAAAGATGGCACTATTGTGACGCCATACGTCAAGTCTGAAGATCAACTGGCGGATATCTTGACAAAGCCTTTGGGTCCAACAGCTTTTCAAAGATTATGTGGCAAGCTGGGCATATACGATGTGTACTCTCCATCTTGAGGGGGAGTGTGAAACAACCTGTATCCCCGTTGATACCATCGACAGGAGGTCGATGGTATCGAGATTATCACAGCGACAAAACATCATTCTGTCGATACCATCGACAGTCCTGTCGATGGTATCGAGATTGCTACAGCGGCGGAAATATGCAATCTGCCTCTTGGTTCTATTTTCATTATATTATTTGTTTTATTATTTTTCTATTATTTTCTCCTTTGTACCACAATGTATCTTACCCTAAAATATAAAAAGAAGTGAGACGACTATTTCCCTCTCAAGAAAGTTGCTCCTTGCAGCCGAAAAATCTCTCGGTGTTTCGTCTCCTCTCCTCCTCACCTCTTCTCACAATACACATGTACTGTATAGTGTAAATTATAAATACAACACTCCCATACATTTGTGAATATAATATGCATGGAAGCACACATGTAATTATATGCGTTATGTACTTATATGTTAAGTATGTAACTATATGCATTGTATAGTGAACTAGTATGTTGCTATATGTTTTATATTAACATGTTCTGATGCTTTCATGTGTATAATATTCCAAGTACAAGAAACTATATAATTGATTTAATTGTCTACTTCTTATAAAAGCCATATAGCGCTCAAGTAGTTACAACTTACCAGACCTCATTCGCTTGCCTACCTCTCTACATTTTTCAATACATTGATTTTCTCTAAGATAAACATACAACATGCCATGGGATACTTCAATGCCCAAACAAATTGCTGTTTCCTCATGTCTTTAGTAATTGCTAGAATACTATACTATATATCCTATCTATTTGTGTTTTCTCTTGAGATTTATTTATCTTTATCTGTATGCCACTTTGTAGCGGAAGGCAACCTCTTCATACAAAAAAAAAATATCTTGAGCTTTATTTATTTTTATCTTTATGCCCTAGATTTCTTGAAATGTGTTTTTTGAGAAGCAACGATCGTAGGGATGCATGCACGAGCGTCCACCAACCCACTTGAGGCCTTCCTTGCCCACTTATGACCCCTTCAGATTTCCCAGTGTCAAGAATGTGATAGGCTGTAGCAAATGATTTGATGTATCGATCTTGACGTCATTATGCTACCTATAAAAATATGGAAATTTGTGATATCCTGCCTTCTAGATGGAAATTTGACCGACAAAGGAATTTGTGGCAATTCGATGCATATAATGTTAATTAAGGAAAAATATAGGAAAGCCAATTTCTCACAAACACATATTCAAGTAATGAAATTGATTTTATAAAAAAAAAAGTAATGAAATTGATTGTCAATTTTAAAGAATTGACTATAACAACATTGTTACCTGAAGTCTACAACAATTTGTAGGTAGTAGGTATGCACTGGATATTGAATAGTGTTAATTGGTTAAGAGCAAGAAAGCATGGAGATGTTTTTGGACATGGACAAGGGACACGTCAATTTTCTAAAATATAGGACTCAGACACGACATTGGATGAGAGAAATATATATTTTTCAATATCGACATAAATGTGTGTATAGTGCATGTACGTAAGTATTGGAATTACTTAGAAAAATATCTGGAAAATATTAATGTATGTATTCATAATTGTATACGAGTATGAATGTGTGTGTTTGTGTAGTGTAAACAATAAGATGCCGTTGCAGTTATTTCAATAAACATAGTAGATTGGCTTTTTTTTGGAAAACAAAGTAGATTGTCAAATGAATATATGAGTTTCTATTACTCATTTAGTCAATCTAGTAGACCAAAATATGATTTATGATATCTAGTTCATCTTGAATTTTATAGATGAAATCTTTCAAAGATATTTTGTGATAATATCTCAACTTTGTAATGCAAATTCTCAATGACAAGGCATAACTAAGAACTAGCAGCATATTCAGATATTGCACACTGAAATAGGCCACAAATGCAGCCATACTTGTAAAGGCGGCACAACGTTCAGACAAAGAGCCTTGCGACTATTTGCTACTAGTCACGACTACGGTCGCTTAGGCGGCTTTAAAAAAGTTAAAATATTAGTACATTTAACCTCTAGGTATGCATACATTTAATGATTTCCTGATACTTTTCTCCCTTCATATACATTTATTTCACAATTATGTGTAAGCACATAAACTTATGGTTAAATCAACGACATACATATGTATTTTATGAAAATCTAGAAAATGCATATGAATAGAAATAATTATAATAAAAATGATAGTTGGCACATAACAATCACTAGGTTAAGAGTTGTGAAAAACAATGAGATTTGGAGAGCTTAGGGTTGCACAATGTGTGCACCCTCATATATAATACTGAAAGAATTACAGAGAGGTCCATATATAAAAGAGAAATAACAAAACAAATAGCAGGCTATGTAAAACAAGAAATATATAATGTAACACTCCCCCTCAAGTTGGAGCATAGATGTCAATCATGCCCAACTTGCCCATCAGTGTGCATAACTGTTTCTTCGCCAACAACTTGGTGAAGATATCAACAACTTGATCTTCTGATCTCGTAAATGGAGTGCATATCTTGCCAGCAAGAATAGATTCTCTGATGAAGTGGCAGTCAACTTCAATGTGTTTGGTGCGCTCATGATAGACAGGATTATTTGCAATGAAGATGGCAGCTCTGTTATCACAGTGCATAGGAATGGCCGAAGAAGACTCAATCCCAAACTCTTTCAGGAGAGAACGTACCCACAGTAACTCACAGGCAGTATGGGCCATGGCCCTGTACTCAGCTTCAACACTAGATCTGGCAACGACATTCTGTTTCTTGCTCCTTCATGTAACAAGATTTCCTCCTACAAAAGTACAGTAACCGGAGGTAGATTTTCTATCAACTTTGCTGCCTGCATAATCAGAATCAGAATACCCTTCAAGAACACAGTGCCCATTCTTTTTATAATGAAGTCCCTTGCCAGGCGACTTTTTGAAGTATCTTAGGACTTGACATACATCATCCCAATGACACTGGTTGGGTTTGTCAAGGTACCTGCTAAGAAGACCCACTGCAGTAGCAATATCAGGATGAGTAACGGTTAAATAAATCAATTTACCAATCAACCTCCTGAATTTTTTATGATAAGCAAACACAGAAGAGGAATCATCATCCCAATTCACATTGGGATCAAGAGGAGTATCCGCAGGTCTTGCTCCAAGCATACCAGTCTCCTGCAGAATATCAAGAACATACTTTCTCTGAGAAAGCACCAGGGCATTAGAGGTTCTAGAGACCTCTATGCCAAGAAAATATCGAAGTCTGCCCAAATCTTTTGTAGCAAAGTGCTTGCCCAGATGATCTTTGGTAGCCTGAATACCAAGAGAGTCGCTGCTAGAAATAATAATGTCATCAACATATACAATCAGAACAGTAATACCTGCTGAAGTCTTTTTTATGAACACAGAGTGGTCAACCTGTGACCTCAGAAAACCAAAATCAATCATGATCCTGCTCAACTTATCAAACCAGGCACGCGGACTCTGCTTGAGCCCATAGATAGACTTCTTAAGCCTGCATACTTTGTGAGACTCCCCCTGAGCAACCAACCCAGGAGGTTGCTCCATATACACTTCTTCCTACAAGTCACCGTACAGAAAAACATTTTTCACATCAAGCTGCAGAAGAGGCCAGTTCAGATTCACAACAACAGATAGGAGAATCCTGACAGAGTTAAGGCGAGCAACAGGAGAAAAAGTCTCAAAGTAATCAATGCCATATGTCTGAGTATAGCCCTTTGCAACTAACCGTGCTTTCAACCTCTCAACCGTACCATTAGGTTGATATTTTACGACATATACCCACCTGCAACCCGCATGCTTACACGGAGGAGGTGGATCCACCAGCTCCCAAGTGTCTCTGTCAGTAAGAGCAATCATTTCTTCTTTCATAGCAAATGTCCAAGCAGTACTTTTCAATGCATCCTGAACATTCTTAGGTACAACCACAACAGATAAAGCATATACAAAATTGCTAGAATGAGTATTCAGATGAGCAGTAGATACAAACTGAGCAATGCTATGAGAAGTGCAGGAACGAGTACCCTTTCTGAGTGCAATAGGTATGTCAAGGTCAGAGTGTACCTCAGGTGCAACAGAACCTTCTGAAGGAGAAGATTGGTTGCCTTGGGGGGGTACTTGCGTAGAAGGTGCTCTATTCCTGCGCTGATAAACAATAAGAGGAGGATCTTTAGTTTCAGTAGTCACAGTGTCAGTACTGTCAGGCACACAGTCAGAAATAACAGGCAAAGGAGAGGCAAGAATGTCTGTCTGCAAACTATCTCATGCTGAAGAATAATACGGTGTATCTTCAAAAAAGACAACATCACTACTACTAAACCATTTCCTTGTACTGGGATTATAACACTTGTAACCCTTCTGAGTTCTAAAATAGCCCAGAAAAATGCATTTAACAGCTCGAGGAGACAATTTATCAGAAGCAGGTCCAAGTAATCTGACAAAGCAGGTACACCCAAAAATTCTAGGAGGCACAACAAATAAAGAAGTCTCAGGTTGCAGAACCTGTATAGGAATCTTATTTCCAATAACAGACGATGGCATCCTATTAATCAGAAAAAACACAGTCAAAATAGCCTCAGGCCAATAGGAGCGGGGCACATGAGAATGCATCATGATAGTCCTGGTAACTTCTAATAAGTGTCTATTTTTCCGCTCAGCGACACCATTTTGTTGTGGGGTATAGGCACATGAAGTCTGGTGGAGCGTACCAACAGATTTACAGAAAACCGCCACTTCTTGCTTAACAAACTCTAAAGCATTATCGGTGCGAAAAACTTTAACAGGCAAACCAAACTGCGTTTTATTTCAACAAAAAAGTATTTGATAGTAGACATCACTTTGGACCTACTTTTTAATAGAAACAACCAAGTAGTCCTAGAATAGTCATCAATAAATAGAATGAAATATTTGTAACCAGACAAACTCGGTACATGGCATGGACCCCATACATCAGAGTGAACTAAATTAAAAATGTTTTTACTGCTCACAGTACTACGTCTAGGATACACAATACGAGTCTGTTTTCCCAGCTGACAAGATTCACACTGAAAATTACAACTGCCAATATCAGAAACTAAATGACGTAGCTTCTCTGACGATGGATGTCCCAGCCTGTAGTGCCACTGCAGTGTAGAAACAGAAGTCGATAAAGCAGATACCATAGCAACTTTCTCTGATCGCGGTAACTGGTCCAAGTAGTAGAGTCCATCAGCACCTTCATACCCCCCACCAATCTTCGTCCTAGTGCGAAGGTCCTGAAAAACACATGAACCAGGAACAAAAGTCAGGCTACAGTTCAAACTTTGTAAAATTTTGCTGACTGATAATAAGTTCAGAGGAAATCTAGGCACATATAAGGCAGACTTGAGCCAAAATTGAGAAACAATATCACCGACTCCAAAGACCGAAGACTTTGAGCCATCAGCTAGCATAACAGAAGAGTTACAGACATGTTTAGATAGAGTTTTAAACAGAGATCTATTGCCAGATATATGTGCAGAGGCACCAGAATCTATCACCCATTTGGTATTACCAGAAGTAGAAGGTGAGGAGGAACTCAGGAATGCAGTATCATAACCAGAGTATGCAACATGTGCTTCACTAGTAGAAGCAGCAGTCGAAGAGCCATCACGCTCAAGAAGGAGGCGTTCCACCTCAGCACGAATGTAGTCTGCGGTCGCTCCCGCAGTCGCTGGCTCAGGCGTCGGAGTAACAGCCTCAGAAGCAGTAGACGATGAATCTGCCGCAGCATTGGCTCAAGCCGGTTTACCGTACTTTTCCCAACACTTTTCTTCAATATGGTTAGACCGGCCACAGAAGGTACACACATGCTGTCCTTGCTGAGGACGCGCAATAGCAGGAGGTGAGGCAGCAGGAGGGGCTCCTCATCCAGCACCAGGTCCACGTCCCCGTCCTGCACCCAGGGGAGGACGTCCATCAGTGGAACGGCCACGGCCACAGCCACGACCACGGCCACGCCCGACCCAAGCAGCCAGGGCAGTAGAATCTCCAGTCTCAGGAGACGGTGTCGATGAAGAAAGGCGCTGGAGACGCTGGTAGGCACTCTGCAAAGTAGGGAGCAGATCACTCGCTAAGATTTGATCCACAACGCCAGCATAGGATTCTGGCAAGCCACTCAGAAACTGTATCAACTGTAGTTCCGCCCGTTGTTTCTGCATAGTCGCCAGATCAGTAGACAGCGGGTGGTAAGTCTCCAACTCACCCCACAGGCCGGTGAAGAAGGAGAAGTAGTCGGAGATGTCAGATCCCGTGAATTGGAGTCGCCCCAGTTGCTTGGTTATGTCGAAGACCTTCTTGGGATTCTGATTGTGAGAGTAGGTATTGGCGAGCTGATCCCACATCTGCTTTGCCGTAGGTAGCCTAAGTAACACTGATCTTCTCAACGACACTGTTGAGAATCCATATCATCACAGTCGAGTCTTCACGGACCCAATCATCAAAAGTTTTGACGTCTTTTTCATCCGCGTTCGCTGCAGGCTGAGGCGGACCAGTGCGAATCAGATGAGAGTACTTCCCTTGTGATTTGACATATATCACAAAGGAGCACACCCAAAGCTGGTAATTGCGTCCGTCAAGTTTAACAGTTGTAACTTGACGACGCGAGTCTCTCTAGAAGTCATCTCCAGAAGACGCCATGAGAACAGGCAGGAAGGCAGGCACGGGCAGGAGTAGTCAGCAGTCAGAGGCAGAAGTCCAACACATGGACTAGTAGTAGAAGGTAGAAATTCCACGCATGGATCTTAAAAAAAAACCCACGTAGGGGCAGCATATGAAGAGAAAAAACCTACGCCAACATGGAGGATCAATCACTCCACCATGAGGCGTAGGTAGACAGAGAGGATGAAGCCCGTTACGCCGTCAACGTGCCAGAACTGGAAAGTTACCGAGGCTGTCCGGAGATTTCGGAAAGAGAAACGGAGCTAGACGGAGGGTCCTGTGGTGGATTAGGCCACAAGGATGGAGTTTATTAGGGGATTAGAGGTGGATGGAGGGCTGCGGAGGGGTGGACGGCGATCGGTAGCGGCGGTGGTACTGTAGCAGTACTGTAGCGGTGAAAAAAGGAGATTTCGGAGTGTGGTGGCGGCTAGGGTTGGTGGAGATAGGGATTAGGTTTAAGGTGGTTCGTCCCGCTCTGATACCATGTGAAAAACAATGAGATTTGGAGAGCTTAGGGTTGCACAATGTGTGCACCCTCATATATTATACTGAAAGAATTACAGAGAGGTCCATATATAAAAGAGAAATTACAAAACAAATAGCAGGCTATGTAAAACAGGAAATATATAATGTAACAAGAGTAATAGGCTAATCTCTAATAGCATATAGTGCTCTCCCTAATATTAGAGAGTATATGGTATGATGTACCACAAGTACATGCTAAGTTAAGTTATGTGTCTAACACATTAGGCCCAATGGAAAGATACGATACACACCATTCATACTCGCCTAAAGTTGAGTACACATCATGTAGTCTCATTTTGTTACACATACTCTAAAAAGAGAAGGCATAAGTGCTTTACACTATAGGTGTTTTGGTAAATGAGCTTAAAACATATGAACCCGGGTGATATCCATCGGGTGCTTAGTTTTGCGCTCAACAACTCCAATATTTTGCATAGTACGTACACATGAACGTTGGTATATCGTCTAGGTGCTATGAAAAAAATTGACAAAGACTAGAAACATACTGGAGGCCATTGTAAGTCCAAAAGAAAGATTATAGTTTTGAAGTTACATTGAGTAGTAATCATTTGGTGTAAGGTTTTAAAGACTAATTACGCCTCATCATGGAATCTAAGTTTAGATACAACCACAATGTGAGAAAAGTCATCCACAAACGAAATGGAATAGTGATAACCATTATAACTTTGAGAATGAAAAGGTTTATAAATATCACTATGGATTAGCGGAAATGGTGTCGTAGATTGTAAAAAAAAGTATGACTAGGCAAGGGGGCTCTATGGTATCTTTCTTATTGACGAAAATCACAAAATTCTGTTGAATAAAAGATAATGATGATTCAAGCCGTTTGAGTTTCTCCAACAACGGGTGACTATAATTTTGATCTAACTGAAGTGGTATGCATGACACAAACACACATAGAGTATCTGGCATGAGCATCACACAAGAAGTAATATAGATTGTCCTAGAACCCAGCCAATCCCTGTCAAAAGTCAAGAATCCTGCATAATGAACCAGTAGACCCAAAGGTTGCATAGCATTTAAGTGAAGTTACAAGTTTTGAGATAGACAAGATTAAATGGAATGTAAGGAATACAATGGACATGAGATTTAAGTGTAAAAGAAAGGGAAATATGGCGTATTGAACAGTCTTGGTGGACCCATCGACAAGGGTAACACTTGGGTGAGGAATATTCAGGTCAGAATTGGATATTAAATGACACATACCAGTCCTGTGCTGAGTTCCGCCACAATCAACAATCTAAGGCAAACTAGTGGCTAACACAAAAGCTCTCAATTTCCCTGATTGAAGACTGTGATTAGAGGAAGAAGCTTGCTTTAAAGCTTGGGAGTTATCAGACGACCCATGGGGAACTTGTGAGCTACAAAGCAGTTGTTCATATCCGGTCGAGGGGACAATGACTTGATACGGAGTGGCAGAGTTCTGGGCAATATGGGCTGAGCCTGTCCTACAACCAGATCCCCATAGGGAAAACCATGTTTCTAGTAGCATCAATCAACAACATGTCCCATGTAGCTGCATTAGATACACTTGGTTCATGGTCTGCCGCCATGACCACATCCCCGAGTAATGGTGACCATGGCTATCTAGGGATTTGACATAGGAACAGGTTGGCAGGTTGCACAGTCATTGTAGATTTATGAAAGAGAACCCTAGAATACGCCTCTTGTGGGAAAGTGATCAGCTGCAAGTATGACACCGCAGACTGAGGCATAGCACAAATGTAAGTCATTGAGGAATTTGGTTTTGATAAGTCCCAACACATTCTTTTGTTTGAATCACAACATATGTACACATTGGAAGAAATTTTACTGATGTGATAAACTCATAATAGCATCATAATTTGCATCAAGAGGTTTGTCGCCTTAATGCTCAGAAAACAAGCTGTTGAGAGAATGTCTTAAACCAAAGCTTCCTTGATGAACCAAACGTCTGCACCAAGCCTCAACATCTTCGAGATGCGTTTTGGACACCTAAATGTGTATTTACGATCATTACTTCAAAACATATATGGTCTGTCTGGACTGTATGTGCATTTACGGTCCAGCTGGACTGTATACAGTCCAGCGTTGGACTGTAAATGTTGCTGAAATGAAAACGCAATACGTGTTACGGACCGTATACAGTCCACTCGGACCATAAACGTGGCCGGAAAACAACCTAATGACTTCAAAACTTTGAATATGGGTCCTATTCTTATAAATAGACCTCCAACTCGTCCTAAACATGAACAACAACGAAGAGACATCAAGAGATGTCATTTTTCAAAGACCTAAAGCCTCGGACGGACCTAGGCTTTCGTTAGGGTTTCACGTCTCCAAGAGCTCCTCTCCAAGAATCTGCCTTCTTCCACGGTTGGCTTTTGGGTGTAAAAGGGGATCGAGTTCTTCTTCTCTCTCTTCTGCATTCAATATCTCTGTAATCTCTCTATCAATATTATCATCTCCTCCAGTGGATGTAGGCTCCCACATTGGGAATTTGCTGAACCACTATAAATCTCGTCTTTGTGGTTACTTGCTTGTTTGTTATTGATCTTCGTCATACGTATTCGGGTTGGATTGCTTGATCTCACGCTTCTACATCTTCGCAACAAGCTCGTTGAGTCTTGTTGTTTGGGTCTCTCATCACCACCATTACCCCAACACAAGCAACTCCCAACATTAGAGATATATAATACGTTCTTCTCCTGGGTATAATAACTTTTGACAGCATCCCAAATTTCTTTGGCTGTCAATTGAAACATGACTTTGTTGGCGATATGAGGATCCATATTATTCTAGAGCTACTTCTTGACCTGGCCGTTGGCAAGTTTCCGTACAGGAGTACCTTTGGGCGGTTAATCAATGATTGAAGTTTGTCGTAGGATTCAAGAATGGTCTAAGTGCATTCATCCACAAGGAATAATGTTGTCCATGAAGTATAATCATATAAAGTGGAGCAAATGCATTATAAATAATGGTTTGAGCTTTCTCCTTGTCTTGGACCTTTGAAACGGTGATCAAGTGCCATAGTGAGATCAAATGTCCCGAAATGAAGGGCAATAGTACTAGACTGATGCTCAATAAGATTAGATGATACCAGATTGAAGCACAACCTGAATACACACTACCAAAGTGAGAACATGGTAAGAATAAGCATTGTTGTAGGAAGGATAGCACTACAAGTCTACAACAAGATATGAAATGTACCCCTGATAAGATAGACACTCACCCATGCCTTATGGGAGAGATATGGGGAAGAAGAGGTAAGGGATTAGTGAAAGAACCAATCCCATATGATTGTTTATGCCAAGATCAACACCCCTTGGCCATTTATCAATATAGTAATGCCTAGTAAGCCTAGGCGCCCGCCTAGGCGTTTCTAGGCGTTTTGAACAGATGGAAAAAATCTGCTGTTTTGTAGATATATAAATCCTAAATTGAGTAATATATTCAGGTATCTATATATATTTATTAGTACTACTATGTGTATAATCAGTCTTACTTACGAAAGTGAATTGTGCATGTATTAAACTATAAACTACACAAGTACAGACTGAACAGCCCTTAATCCAGAAATCTATTATGCATTGGCAGTAATAAACCAGAAAATAGATAGAACTGAAAAGACGTCCCATATTGGTGGAGAATAGAAGTTGAACTTGACACATCAATAAAATATGAAAGCACAAATCAGATCAGTAATTTATAACCACATGTCTATAAGTATATAACTAATGTAATAAGACAGCCTTAGCTAACAATAATCAATAATGAAATTCAAGATCATATCCTAAGTGTTAGCTGTATCATCGGAATCATCTTTGTCTTCATCTTCATCATCATGATATGACTCATCTGACTGATGTTCATCTTCTTCTTCAACTTCCTGATCATCTTGATGATCAACTACAGTTTTGCTCTTTCCTTTCTCTGCTTTTGCCAAAACATTCTCCTTTTTTGTGACTTTGCCTCTATGGGTCTGCTTGTAGAAGCATGTACAACCTTTCTCTTACGGGAATAAGTTGCAACTTGTTTAGTAGTAGCATCTTCCCCTTTTTCAGCAGCAATAGATGACCTTGCATCTCCTTTTCTCTTGGGTCTACTCTCTTCGTCAACTCCCATTGCCTCATCAACGAGTCTCCATGTTAGGCCATCATGATCAGGAACGGTGGCCTCATCGGGAATCCCAGTCATCCACTCACTGCTCCAATTCAGTTCTTCTATCTGAATTGGATCAAAATCTGTGTTATCATCCATGCGTTTTTCCCTACGTTCAGCTAGTCTACGGTTGTATTGGATATAGACCAATTTGATTAATCGCTTTTGCACCTACCAATTCCTCTTTTTGTGAATCTAACATTCAAAAAAAAAGATGACTTACCAACTATTTGTTAATATTTAAAATATTGAAGCGTATGCATAGACATGTAAACGTGTACGTACAAATTCAAAAGTACTCCAATTTCTTTCACAACTGGAGGCTGTACAACACAAACTAAGTATACGTAGGGCTACCCTCTTCAAAGAGGGAGTCCCAACTCCATATATCTCCCACCAATTCACTATACATGATTAACAAGCAACTTTAATTAGACACATAATGAAATATGGAAAAATTAGAATCTAAAATTCTAAATTATGTATTCGGTTTGATAACTTACATGCCCGCTTCTGTGATCTATGGCGAATAGCAGCCTCTTGTCCAAACAGACCACGACACAGGATGTATGACTCCATCTCTAAAATAACCTTGTCAATCTCTGCACTGTCGCTTTCCATCTGCAAAAAGCAATCCAAGAAAGCAGCCTCTGCATTGTCACATTGCTCTTGTAGGTTGCCTCTCTCTTTAGTAGAAAAAAACCCATCAGGGTTTAGGAAAAAACCTACGCCATGCAAATCTGTGCTCATCTGTCCCAAATAGCGACTGTTCAAGATCTCGATAATCGGCTTATACTTTCTCTCATTTTCCCCAAAGTTTTCTTTGATCTTGCGTCTCACATGTGTAAGCGCCATCACTAGGTATTCCATACATGGCTTCTCATCTGAATCAACTAACTTGAGAAGTTGTACTAGTGGCATTGTGGCCCTTAAGTACGAATCAATCGTCTCATAGAACTTGTGAGACAATGCGATGCCTACAATCCTCTCACCTACTCCAGACCTTGTCCAATTGCTTGTCCTCCATAAATCAGAAACAAAAAGCAGGGCAATGGGATTCCTCAAATCATGGATACTCTAAAGTGTCAGAAATGTTGTGGCAAGCCTTGTAATGGAACATTTAGAAAGCTCTTTCCCATTCGATAACTGCAAGAAATGGTGGTGCAACAGTGTATGAGAATAGATAAACGACGTCAGCTTCCACGCCTTTTTAATCACACCAGCATAATGTGGCAAGCTTGTAATGTCCTTGAGCATTAGGTCAATGCGATGTGTAGCACAAGATGTCCGAGACAAATGCGGCCATTTTCCCTTAAGAAATTTGGATGCCAATACAAAATTTGAAGCGTTGTCTGTAACCACCTGTGTCACATATTTTGGACCTATCTTCTCAATAGCCTCAGATAAAAGACCAAATAGAAAGTCACCTGTATGACTATGCCCAGAGATATCAACGGAGTAGAGAAAGAAAGTACCATGAGGTGAGTTGATGAGGAAGTTTATGAGACTTCTTCCTCGCCTATCGGACCAACTGTCAGACATCAGACTGCAACCGTACTTCTTCCATGCAGAATTGTGATCCCGCTATAACTCACTTGTATGTATATACCCCTCATCCCACAACCTGGTCCTCAATGAGTGATACTTGGGTGGCACGTACCCTCTGCCTGCTTGAGCAATTGCCTCCACCATTATTTCATACTGTACGTTGTTTGCAGCATTGAATGGTATCCCTGCTTGATAAAACCACCTAGCTAACTCCCTATCGGCTCTGGCAGCGACCTCCTTCTTGAATGCAATATCAATTGTCTAGGGCGCTCGTCCAACCTTTCTAAGTACTACCACTTTGTGTACGGAGAGGCGACAACGAGCAGGCGATAGGTCTGGCGATTTAGGGTTCTCTCTGTGCGGCGCACTGGCTTGGGGGAGGGGGTCTGACTGCCAGTGATCGCCACCCTTCTCCCCCCAGGTCTCTTCCTCGACCAACTTCTGTTTGCTAGGTTAGGTGGCGGGCAGATCCCTCCGCTTTTCTCAGGTCTCTCAACTCCTAGCGGCGGCTGCAACAGATCCGGTTCCTAGATCTGGACCTGATGGTGCTTGGCGTGGAGCTTCACGGTAGTGGGCGCGGGGCTCGGCTGCTGGGACGTTTCCGTGTCGCGGATAACCTGAGAAGTCGGCGCTTTGTTCCCCCCTTCCCTGGATCTAGCGGAAGCGTCGCTTGTTTTCTCCCCCTGCTTGTTTCCTGTCCTTTATCTTCCTTCGGTTCTAGTTTGCTTCGTTGTTCTTTAGTTTTGTTTTAGTGTTTTGGCAGTTCAGCTGCCATCAGTCGCCGGTTCCTTCGGCGTTTTATCCCTGTTACTGCAGGTTGTTCAGTCTCTCTTTCGTGAGAGCTTGGAGTCTAGTTCATCTAGGTCTCGTTTTGCATGTTCTTAATCTCTTTGCTCAACCTTATGGATATACACGTAGTGGATAGCTGTGGTTGCATCTTCTCTTGTTGGCAGGTTACACTCCATCGATGTATGCTCAAGTTGAAGGAATCCCATTTAAAAAGCTTGTTAAATCAGCTTTATGTTTTGGGGATCATTGCATAAATGCTTTATTCTCATTCCAATTTGAGTTTCGGCGGTCTGATCCTGTTCTTGATAGTTGTATGCTCTTACAGAGCTCCTTCTTGTAGATGCCGTATGGCTTATAAGTAATGATATTGAACGATTTGCTCTAAAAAAAAGTACTACCACTTTGTGTAGTAACATAGAAACGTGTGCATCCATTGGTCCTCTTTCAGTCACCCCCAACTTTTTTGTCATCCCTCCTGTTGATCGACTGACATTCTTCACGTTCTGAGCCTGGTCTTCAACCTCTGCGTCTTCAATGTTGTGATCATCACCAGAAGTAGGGAACAAATGTATGTCACCACTGAGAACAGGTGCCTTCCTCTTGTTCTTTTGCATGTGCTCCAAAATCTCCTGCCTAATCTGTGCGGTGGTATTGTTGCATTTTACCCCATTTGACCCTTTACCAGTAAGGTGCTCTTTCAACCTCTTGATCCCTTGCATTACTTATATGACCGCACAAACCACATTGAACTTTGTTCTTGTCAGACATATCAGGCCAGAAAACAAATTTTCAACCAGGATCAGTGGACTTAGCCTTTCTCTTAGGATCATGAACCGAAACTGAAAAATAATTATTTGCAATCCCGCTATCACCGTATGGGACATCAGCAGTTGAAGCATTCATGTCATTGCCGAACTCCATCCTAGACGTAAAATAATTAAGTACAATTAGAATAACATAAGTACTTGATTTCAATTAATAATAAGTCACATGAGTAAAATAAAAATTCGGAAGTACTTGTAAAATAAAAATTGGTATTGCAAATTTAATTAAGATTTAAGAGATGTGTTTGCAGTTTGCACTTGTATTTTAGTGTTTTGGTGTTATTGAATTGCTTGTATTCAACTGACCGTAAGTGTTTAAGTTTTATTGAATTGGTTGTATTCATTATTCAAGTGATCTTAACTTCGTAAGTACTTGCACGTGTTCGTAAGTGTTACAATTTAAATTAAAAGAAATACTTGCACTAGTATAGTTACTATAGTAGTAATAGTATTCAAGATTGTGTAATCGGATAATAACTTAGTAAAATTTTGTGTAGCTACTTGCAAATTTGCAATGAGTAGGTGTGTACTGTGTACTTTAATTTAAATATTCAGCTGAATGTTTTACTACTGTCTATTAATTCATTAATTGTTTAGTGTATAAGTTACACAGGAATCACGAAGAATCATGCACGCTGGAGAATCTTGTAGGATGCTAATAAGAGATGAGAGAATACCCCTCAATCCGTTGCTTTTCAAAAAAAAAAAGGCCGGCACCTAATTATGCAATAATATCATGTGTTGGTATAGGGTGGGGGGCTCCTACATTTGTAAGTGAAAATATACAAAACTATTCCAATCAGGATTTCGATCATGCAATGTATACATACATATATCCTAATGCAATATCATGTTACATCTCATATTTTGGATTCAATTAACTTTGGGGGGGTCTCCCACATTTTTAAGGATTTTAAGATTTTTTTCTTCAAATTTTTAATGAAATTACAAATTGGAAATTTCAAACAATTTGGCATGTCCATTTCCATGTATGGTACCGGTCAAAACTGAAATTTCAGCCAAAATATTTAATCCATGGATGGAAGATAAAATTTAATTTGTCATTTTGTGGTTAATGGTAATTTCCATCCCTGTGAATAGACTAATCAAGTACAAATAAATAATAAAGTGCTTGCTTCTGAGTTTTACTCTATGGAAGTCAAGTATTATACACCTGACCATGTTTGTGATTGCGTGCGATGTGCTTAAGTTTTGTTATGTTATGTTTCTGATTTCTTGTGACATACTTAAAAATTTGGTTTTAGTGATATTTTCGATCAAAGCTGGTATTTGTCTTTGTACCATGGAACACAACTTCGTCGAAGTCTAGCGAAGTTTCACCAGAGTTTCAAAATTCGACCATAGACGAAGTCGAATACCAAATACTTCGGCCTCGTCCTAACTTCGGGGCGAAGTTTCACCGATGTCGGCGAAGTTGACTTTCTTGTGTGTGTTTTCATCAACTTCTCCGAAGTTGCCGAAGTTTCCTCAAAGTTGGTGAAGTTGGGGTGAAGTTGAGACGGCCCAGAACATTAATCCTAACTAGTGCCCAAATGGCTATATAAGACATAAGTGTCACATCCAACCCTCTTCACAACTAATATCAACTCCTATGTTTGTTGTTGCCACTCTTTCCTAGAGAGGGTGTTGTAACTACTATTTGACTATATATTGTAGATAAACATACGGTGAATTGTAGTTGTATGTGTATTGCAAATTTGACCCTTGCTAGCAACATATTATATTATTAACCTATCTAGGGCTAGAGAGTCATAAATCGTGTTTTTGTGTTAAAATAACATATATAAGATAGAGGTATAACATAATTAGAAGTTTTCAATCAAAATTTCCTTCAAAATCACATCATTTTCTTCAAAAAACGACATCGAAGTTTATCGAAGTTTGCGTCTAAACTTCGTTGATACTTCCTCGAAGTTTTGACAAACTTCCACTTCCACTTTTGACAAAGTCGACACGAAGTCAAAGTTCTACACCATGCTTTGTACATACCATTTTGTTTTGTAACTTATAGAAAAGAGGACGAACAGTACTCTGTCTCAAAAAAGCTGCTAAACTAAAATTCTTCCCTGAAATAATAAAACTTAAGATGTTGCAAAGTGGAACAACATCAGTGCATCTTACTTTGTCTAAGAAGACAGGTGAAGATTTCTGCATCTTTCCGTTTTCACGATTCTCCATTGAACTAAATTGAGGTCTGATTACACCGTCAATTAATATATATATATATATATATGTTAATTCCAGGTCTCTGTTAGAGCATTGGTGTATGTTGTTCATAACAATCCGAACTTGAAGGTGCTGAAGATGAATGGTTGTAAGAATTTGCACAGCTCAGGGAGCATTGAACCTGAATACGGCAGTGGCGGTGTTCATTTTGAGGAATTATGTCGTCTTTTGGGCCACACGTTTCAGCTGAATGAGATAGCATTTGGGTGGGGATTTTCTTCATCATCATTAATGAAGCTAATTCCTGCAATGAAGGAAATAAAATCTATCGAATTTGGTGTTGGTTCATCTTTGGACGACTTATCATTCTCTACACTACTCAAATTTTGCCCGTCACTAGAATTGGTGACGCTCTACTTTCAGGTAGTCAATGTGAAATGATGGTATTTCATGACACAACAGATGGACACAGTTCTTAACTACATTTTAAGTGCATAGCAATGAAGTTTTCTTCCTTAAATTTTACAGTTTCCATTGTCCAATAGGAATGTTTTTTTTTCACAGGCTATTTCAGACACCAAAGTAAGGAAGTTGTCAGAATCTTTAAGAAATTTGCGGGTACTAAATTTGCACTGTTGCCATGGTGATTTGACTTCTGAAGGTTTTCTAAAAATTAGAATACAGAGCTTAAGGACTTTGAAGATAGAATGGGTGGCTCAATCAATGAGAAACAATGACTTGACATTACTGACTCAAAATTGTCCAAATTTGGTTGAACTTAAATTGTCAGGGTGCAAGTCTCTTGATTCAGGTAAGTTATGCTTTTTTTTAAAGTTCTGCGGCATGGAGATATTATACGAGTATGCTTTTTTTCTTCTAATATGTTAACATGTTTTTAACAGATGCACAAGAGATAATTTCAAAGGGATGGCCTGGTTTAACGTACTTACACTTGGAGGTTGTATGTAAAACTTAGTCTTTATTGCAAATCTTCTGAAATTAGTATGATAATTAATTTTATATCTTACATTCCATGCTTGTTTTTTCCTTTGTTTATTCAATTCAGGCATCAATAACAAGTATGAATGACATCGTTTGGGAGTGCTGTTACCACTAACTTGCTGTCCCTTCTCTCTACCTACTTATCTTCATAAAATCAAGGTTGTCAAAACCAAACCGGTGAGCGAACCGGTGAGGCCTTTGGTTCTCGGTTCACTGGTTCAACTGGTTGTTGGACCGGTTCAACCGGTGACAGTAGCATGACATCACAAATAATTGATAAATATATAAATATATACAATTTTCGGCAAAGCCAATATATAAAGGGATATGAAAAAATCGCATTGATACAAGTGTACTACTGCAAATAGTAATGATCCATGAGTCAATCACTCAAAGATCCAAATCGAAACTTAGTATAACGATCAACAAGTCTCTAGAATAAATGAAAGTTGACAAAAAAAAAGAATAAATAAAAGTCGCAGTGCAAATTACGCGATCATCTAAAATTATTGACAAATTTTAGGAGTGGGATCATACCTCACTTGAAGACTGAAGAGGACAAGCACACATCAACACACGTAATGGCCAACTCGGTAGGAAATGAAGTGCAGCAAGTCAGCAACACAAGAGCATCAAGTCAACAACACAAGAACACGAGCGTAATAGACTTGACCTCAGTTCTGTGATAGACAAGGTCATATAGAAATTAGGAAGCAGTATGTGCCAATTTGGATCATTTCTTGATTTGTGCGTGCCATCCTTGCACAGGCCATGCTAATCTTCTTTGTATCGTTCCAATTTTATCGGATGTCTTCAAAGTGACGGTATGTGCCAATTTGAAATGCATAGGGAGGACAACAAATTTATATGGAGAGGGAGACGAGCAATATCCTAGAATAAGAAGAGTAGAGGAAGAAGAAGAGGTGAAGGATGAGGGAAAGGAGGACGAAGAGGGAGAGCAATAGGTATCAATTTGACTACCCTTTAGGAGAGAAACAAGTAGAGGGGGAGGTGGGGACGGATAGTGGCCTAGAGCTAGAAGAAGAGTAGAGGAGGAGAAGGAAGTGGAAGAGGTGGAGGCATCAATATTACTAGAGAGCAGCAATTTGGGAGAGGTACAGGTGGGACAGGAGGACAGTCTGTGGCCTAGAAGAAGAATAAAAGAGAGGAGGAAGAAGAGGAGGAAGATGAAGAGGAGGACGAAGAGGGAGAGGAGGATGAAGAGAGAGAGGATGTCACCTGGAGTGGTGAAACAGTGAACGGTAGAGAGAGAAGCATCACCAACAATAGCAAGCCAGACACCAACAACTTCCCACGGGCATACTGCGGTGAGGGAGCTTCAGGCAACGATGGTAGGCTTCATGGAAGCCAACGACCGCGACTGTGACTGTAGGAGCAGTGGACGGTGGAGGCTAGGGCGTCGGGGTCGGGGAGTCATGGAGAGTGCACATTGTGCGCATGGGTTGGGGTTTTGTCGATGGAGTTGCTTAGGTAAATGGGTGAGAGACTGAAATGTTTGGGCTGAAATCAGACTGGTTTGCCAGTTCACCGGTTGAACCGGCCAGTTCACCGACTTTACTCTGGATTGATGTGTTTTACGAGTCTAGGGTGGACCGAACCAATAGAGGGGGCGATTCTCAATTCAACCAGTTGAACTGGCCGGTTCGGTCCGATTTTAATAACCATGATAAAAGTTGATACATTGACGACACAAAGAAACATCACTGCATGTTACATTATTTCTTATCCTTAGGTCTGATGTGAAATCAAACTAGAGTGTTCAATCTAGGAAAAGCATATTAGACGATACTTTCTAGAGTATATCATTCATATATACAATTTTTCTCTAAGAAACCCACTTTACTAGTGTTGTAGAGGAGTCTCTTGAATGTTATTATTGTGTTTTTATCTCTTCTTTCCATCATTAGTTAGTCGTGAATTGTGATGGTGAGACTTAGCAGTCTTGCTCCTCAGCTATAGAAGTCTGCATTAGGCCCATGTTTGCATTGAAATATGGATAACAAAGACAATGTATGCCCACCCATTCACTAGAGACATTGTGCATGTCCTAGCAAATGGAAGTACACAACCCCAATGTGCTTGAGGCATGGCTCCTCCCCCTTTGAGGGACAATTGCCATTCTCATATCCCACCCCTAAATCATAGGGGCATGTTTCCCCACTGTGCCAAAGGCTCTATACCTTACCTTAACTTGGCTCCACTCCATACGAATCTTCCTAATCTACCATTGTAGATATCACTATGCCTCTTACAAAGCTAGATCCTTCTAAGTAAGATGCTTCTCTGGAATATTTGGGGAGTCAAATACAAGCCTACATGATTTATATTTTACCTAACAAATTTATCAGGTACATTTCATCTCTTGTCCAAATTTCTCTTTCTCAACTATTTCTATAGTTGTCGAGGTACTTGTTCATCTTAGATGGCTTAGAACAACATAAGAGAAGTCATCTTCAATAAGATGGAATTTAGTCACTAGTTTCTAGATATCTAAAACAAGCCTTTTGTTGTAGCACATAGTTTTTACTATAAAATTTGGTCATGGTGGTTACATGGGCATGAGCTTGGTTACTGGTGATCACAACGATGCAAACAAGTTTTCATGAACATTATTTTGAGATATTTTCTTTTATTTTGAAAATGTATCTTTGAATTTTAGCTTTGCCAGTTACATTCCATGGCCTTCACATTTGCTGGGTGTAATGAAGCATTTTTGTCTCAACAAAGTGCCATGTTCGAGGAACAAGCCCAATGTATGAGGCATTCATCACGCACGCACCTGTTCATGTGAGAAATGATGAATTTTTACCTTGCTTAGACGACCCCTATTTTTATCACCAACACCAAGATATTTTGATCTTAGCAAGATGTGAGTGGCCAAATGGTGTAATAGTCGGAGATAGAGGTGTTGGTGTGCTTGGTGCCGGCTACCAAAAGTCTCTTAGTTTTCACCAAGGCAGTAAGTAAGATGATGCACCTGTTGCCAAAGTAACCAGAATTCACAGTTGTCGTTGATAAAGCTACTAGAGCTAAGAACGACATGCCATTGGCACATCAAGAAACTCCCAAGATGGATTTTGATGACCCTATTGCTCTCTACTAAAGTCTTTCATGACAATGCTGAAGAATGGAAAATTGTGGATCGAGGTAGATACCTCACTTGCTTTTTAAGCTTGAGGTGTAATCCTCATTCAGATTAACGCATAAATCTCGAAGAACACTCCTAAGGCACAAGCAAGCCTTCAGATATACATGGGCTTGCCTCGCCTCAAGACCAATGCCTCAAGCACCTTCAAGTGTGCCTTTTAATTCTATTATATTATAACAATTTATATTTCTTGTTTCCTATTTTATATATTTTTCCTTTTTAACCTCTTCAATCCAACATGGTGTACTTGGGGTTTGTGCATCTACACCCCTCCAGATGCTGCCTTCACCTCTCCATCCGCAACTGTCGTTGTTGCCTCTCTTCACTGCGTTGCTGCCGGCGCCATCACCCCCCTTCTTCTTCACCTTCTTCAGTGGAGGATCTAGAGAGTCTCCTCTCTAGAGATCTTCTCTGGTAGGTGGATCTAGGCGGTTATCCTACAACTTCCTTCAAAAGTCTTATGCCCTAAAAGACTGTTTCAGAAAGTTGTATGACATATCTTTTGGTCTATCATGGCCATCTACTAGGGCAACTACTGTTGTTTTGCCTATGATAGGATATTTTTGACTTATATACTACCCTTTTGGATATCTACATTAATTATCCATCTTTCTTGACATTTTCTCGTCATTTCTGCTCCTTGTTGATGCAGTAGCTGCGCACATCACGTGTCTACCAACACGGCGTGTCATCTTGGTGGCCACAGTTATGGTAGAGATCATCCGGATACTTTATACGACCTGTCATCCTTCATGACACGCATATATCTTTTCTGTTGATATTTTTGACTGGAGACATGACATGTTGGTACAAGCATGGAACAGGGACTTCGACAGGTGTGGACATGGAAATTTGTGGAAATGTCGAGGATTTTTACAACCAAACTTCGATGCAATTTCGACAAAAATTAAGCTAAAAATAGTCATTTTGTGATGAAAATCGATAGATTTCATCAAATCTAGCTAAAAAACACAATATATGTTTACATATAGCCATCCATACAGGTTTACATATGTAGATCAATGTACGCTTACAAACAGTCGTCTCCGAACTACGGAGTTCTTCCATATATAAAGTTTGTGACAATAAACAAACTACATAAAAATAGTGTAAATCTATGGTAGATTTAGCAGAGAGAGGGTCGGTCTATTACTATTAGCTTAGAATAGTAAAAGATAACATCAAAATCATCTTACCTCAAGCTCCAACACTTTTCCCCCTCGCACATCCAACTCCACAAAATACCAGAAGAATGTCGCCAACTTCGACGACTTCGATAAATGTCGAGGACATTGTGGAATTTTTGTATGGACTTGGGTCAACTTCGCCGACATATGGGAAAATGTCGACAACTTTGACGAAATGTCGAGGATATTGTGGAATAAGGATGTTTACATGGATTCGACGTCGCCGACCGTCGACATCAACATTATTGGCGAAATTTCGCCCCATGTCGACGACATTTAGTTCCATGGGTACAAGCATGGAACATGACTTCGACAGGTGTGGACATGGAAGTTTGTGAAATGTCGAGGATTTTTACAACCAAACTTCGACGCAACTTTGACAAAAATTAAGCAAAAAAATACTGAATTTGTGATGAAAATTGATAGATTTCATCAAATCTAGCTTAAAAATACTATGTTTACATATAACTATAAGTCTATAAGCATATAACCATCCATGTAGATTTGCAAACGTAGAAAAACACACGGTTACATACCAGTCTGTGATGCAAGTGCAAGTTGTGCAACTAGGGATTTCTTCAAGATATATAGGTTTATGACAAATAGACAACTTAAAAGATTACGAATTACAAGTACTATCATAACACAAGTAGAAAGCAACTAAGCAATTTAACAAAAATACCAATAATACAAACTGAAGTACCCACTTGAGTCGAGTCTGATGAGTGCCAACTAAGACTAATACCATGCCGAATGTCTTGCATGCTCTTCATATTGACCAATATGCCTAGAGCCAGCTATCTGGTTATCCACTCTTAAAGCATATTGCATCCATGTTATATTTTCTTTGTGGTTTAGCTCATAGTCAGCTACAAATGTCGCAAAATCAGAATCAGAAAAGTCCGCAAGACATCCAAATCGAGCATAAGAAGAAAGATCAACAACTGTATATGATTTTGATCTGGGAAGAGACTAATAATCATGTGACAAAGGTGTAGATGATCTTTCGTGTTCAGAATGTGTGCAGGAGGGCTCATGACTAGAGAGAATAAAAGGATCATAGGTCTGCCCTTGAGATCTTTCATTATCATTAGTTGGATTCACCATAGAGCTATTAAATGGATAATGTGCTGTGCTTTGAATACTGGTCCCATGGGATCTACTAGAAGTATAATGACCACTCCCTTAATAACCAAAGACACTGCCAATATCAGTGTTCTGCTCTGGAATTTGATAATTAGTAGGTGCAACGCTATATCCACCACTGCTCATTCCGAATAAATCATCCATGATACTAGATCCTTCTACATTGCCAGTACTAGGACCACTAATATGCCAAGATCCCATAGATTCAGTTAAGTTATCAACGGATGGTTGTTTTGGCACTTGAACTTGTCCTTGTCCTTGTTGTCCATATCCATATTGTCCATAAGAATCATAAGAATCACAACCATAACTTTGATCATAGCCATAAGGAACATAAGTCTGTGGTAGGGGCAAGCACGACAATTGTTGTTGTTGCTCAGGCTGTGGTTGTGGCTGGCTAGAGTTATCCTTTCCTTTTCTTTGGTATTGTTTTATAGATGCAGGCCTAGGAGGAAGATTTGCTTCTTTTCCAGTCCTTTTAAACCTTGATAAATCAACAGGAGGAGGAGGAGGACTTGGAGGTGGTGGAGTTCGTCCTCTGATGTGTGATCCATCTGCTGGAGCAGTAGTAGAAGAATCACCAGATGGTATGGTTGACCCTGAGGATGCTTCACTTTCATCTACAGGTAGAGGGCCAAAGAAATCACCAGGATCATCTGGATCTTTCTCAAGTCGGTTGATTGCAGAGTTTGCTTGAATTCCCTCTTCTTGATTATATTGTTCTACATTAATACCCATCTGACTTGCAATTGTAGGATCAGGGACACCACCTGATCTACCTACATCTAAAACAGGAGTTTAAGTTTCCTCATTCAATCAAGCCTGCATGGGGTCATCAACATCGTCTCTGTCATGATAAATGTAAGCCCAATCCAATGGATCTTCAGTCATGAAGTCTTTAGTTGGCTTGCTGAATCTTTCATGAAGATATTTTTCTTTCAACCTTATGTTGTAATGCACATATACCAAAGTGTGCAATCGTTTTGCCCCTAGCTTGTTCCTTCTTTTTGTATGAATTAAGTTAAAGGTGCTCCAATTTCTCTCACACCCCCCTGCAGCAGCCGTTTGGGACAACACTTTAATAGCTATACTTCTTAACTCTTCACAGTCAATTCCATATTCGACCCACCATTCAGCTGCATATGAAAGAATATATAAAGTTAATAATCATATATGATAATTCATAGGTCTGTAATAAGAATATAAGTACTAAGTATGTAACTTCGAATACCAGGTGCCATCTTATCCCTTGCATATACAACACCTTTCATCCCAAAGACGCCTTGTGCTTCCCTAAATCTCTTCATCTGTTCAAGTATATATACACATAAATTTATAGGTCAAGATATGCTATATGATCAAGTTATTCTTATTAATACTTCATAGTAAATTATTAAGTTATAACTTGCGCCACAGCTAGCAATGCCTTGTTGCTGTCATTGCCGCTGTACTTGTCAATCACTGTATGTACCGCCATTTGTAGGTCTGCTTTCAGCCCTAGATCAAGACCGTATTGGAACCTAGGATTGAGGTAATAAGATGGGTACGAAAAATAATTGAAGTGAGTGATAATACAAAATAGTCAAATTTATAATGTAATTTGTAACTAGAAAGTTAATTCAAAATCTTTACCAACTTTGTGAAGGGGATGACTAAGCATTTTCTTCCATCTCTTATCATTTGATTCGAGGAATTGTTTACATGATTTTGGTCCCGCTGCCTCCTCTACACGTTCTCTCATCATGCGCATAGCCTCGTAGACATAAGGCAAGGTGGCTTTTTTGTCGACATCCACCATTCGGAGAACATGCACAAGTGGGCTCATTATCTTCAAACACCTTGATAGCCTTCTCCAAAAATTGTCATCATTAAGAATTTTCCTTACTGTTGTTGCCTGCTCAGATTTACTATCTGGATGACGAGCCCATTGTTCAGATATAAACATCCTAAGAAGTCCTTGTTTCTTATCCTTTATACTTTGCATTGCAATGAAATTACTAGCAAAGCGAGTAATTTCAGGACGTACCAAATCTCCATCACAGTACTCCTTGCTTCTCATCATTGCTAGAAGAAAAGAGCGGTTATATATGAAGTTGGTGACCCTCCTCGCACTAACCATTACTTCATTGAATAAAGTAGTTTTCCCAAAGTCTTTAAGAATCAGATCAACAGAATGTGTTGCACAAGGAGTCCAATAAAGAGAATATTTTTAAGAATCTTAAAGAAGTTTACCAACTTTCTTGAAATTGCCACCATTGTCCGTCACAATCTGAACCACAAGCTGTTTTCCTATATCTGCAATTACACTCTCCATTAACTTGGCAAGATATTTGTGGTCCTTGATATGTACAGATGCATCAACAAACTTTAGAAAGTAGGTCACTCCCTCATTAAATGCTAGAAAATTTATAATGTGCCGCTTTGTGCCACTTGTCCAACCATCACACATCAGAGTAACACCGAAGATAGGCCAAGTCTTTTTTCTCTGCTCATCTATCCACTCGTCTATTTCCTTCTTCTCAACAGGTAAGTACTTGTTCATCAACTCATGTGGAGTTGGGGCCTCAGTTCCCTTTCCATGTTGTGCACATACATCAATCATGTGTTGCATATATGGGCCAGACACCACATTGGGAGCAATACCATGTGCAAAAATAATTTTTCCAATAGCTTGACCTACAATCTCTTTGGCATTTTTCCAAATACCAGTTCTTGTTTTCTGCTTTGCATCCTTCCTGCGGAAAGTAGGCTCAGAAGATGTGAATTTCATGCTATGGGATCTGAAATTCTCCATTGTAGGGCTCAAGATTTGACTTCTTGTGGCTTGAGGTACACCAAATCCACCCCCTGCTTCATAAGTAGAAGGACCAAACCCTTTGCGAGTTTCCATGAATTGTCTAATGTCATCTCTCTTATGCCTTTCCATCACAGATTCTTTCATGATTGCCCTCCATGCTTTTCTTTTGGTCGGTGTGTCAATATCACTAGGGTACACAATGTCATCATCATCATCATCATCATCATCGTCACTATCATCTACACGGATGCCACTAGGACCAAACAATACTTCTTTGAATCTGTTATCTCTAATTGTTTCATCAGCTCTCTTCATATTCTTTTGATTTGCCAAACCTTTAAAGTATTTCTTCACTTCATCGGGACATCTCCCACAGACTTTCACACTCTTGTCCCCTCCTATCAGATGCTTTTTAAACCTAGAAATACCTCCACTACCAATCACCTTGTTGCAATAGTTGCATTTTGTCTTGTGCTTATTGCCATCAACCATTTGGCAATGCGCCCATCCTGGATCAGTTTTGCCCCCAATATTTAGATCTACCACCACCACGTTCCTCCCTCCCACTCCCATCATGGCTCATCCTACCACCCTCAGATTCAGAACCAGGTAATGAAGTAGACATCTTGAATCACACTTTCGTAGCCTGAAATTAAAAGACATATACAAGGGTTAATATTTAATACTTTACAAAACACACGTAAATAGTAAACGTTCTTCAAATGCAACAGAAAATATACTTATCTTTAATTTCAGACCTATATAAGTGTATCGGTTGTTAATTTAATGACCCATATACTTAATATGAAGTTATGAACATAGTACGTGTATATGATATCAAGATTAGAATTTTATGTTCAAAAGATTTCACATTTACTAAACAAATCAGACCTCAAATTAAGCTAATATATGCTGCAATTATTATACTAATTTTTCTAATACATATTAGAATTGTTTATAAGTTTTTAATATTTATTCATAAAATTTCAGCTTATTAATGAATATTTAATACGAAAATCCGTAATAAACAGTAGATTATAATCAACTTTAAGTATGTTTTTCCTTTTAGTAGTATAACTATATAATATAAGAGTGTAATTATATAAATTTAAGTTATATTATATGTAAAATCCCAAAAAAATGAGTTTAGGAGGGGTAGGAGAGAAAAATGTGGTAGATCTACAAAAATTTAGTAAATATATGTTTAGATCTAGTAGAGAGGGAGTAGATTTACTGATTTTAGTTGTTAAATACTAACAATAGTGAGTAGATTTCAAAAAATACGATTTTGGAAGAAAACTAGAAGAAAATACGAATTAATGATAAATTTGTGGTAGATCTAGTAGAGAAGGGGTAGATCTAGTAGAGAAAGGGTAGATCTACTATTATTAACTAAGATTAAGCAAAAAAAATATCAAAATTACCATGCTCCAAGCTCCAGCTCCTTTTTTCTTCTTCTTCAGCCGCAGTCGTCAAAATCGCGGAATGTGTCGATGCAATATGTCGATGTGTCGCCGGTTCGGCGACTTATTGGATTTTTTACACTGGGCTGGGCCTGTTTCGGCGACATTTGGGCCCATGTCGTCGAACCGGCCCGAAATGTCGACGACATTGTAGAAAAAAGAAGTTTACATGCATTCGACGTCGCCCACTGTCGACATCGACAATTTCGGCGACATATCGCCTAATGTCGACGACATTTAAATCCATGGGTACAAGCACACGATGTGTTTCTCATTTCTCAACAAGACTTCCAGCAAACAACGATTATCGAGTAAACCTATGTCATTTTAACTCTATTGAAGTCTGAATCTGCCTGATATTTTACACGGCTTGTTGGTACAAGAACACGACGTGTCCTTTTGTATTGCTTGTTTCCACTTTACAATCCTATAGCCACATGTCTACTGACACACATGACTGCCATCTCTTATTACCTCTAATTCTGTACATACACACGCGTGCATGTCGTTTTACGCGACGTGTGAGTTACTGCATCAAGAGATATATTGATACAACGGATTCTTCCGTAACATGTTCTAAATGTGTCACTATAATTAAGTTCTATTGCTCCAACGATATTCTATGGGCTAGATCATTCCAAATGTGTACATCTTCTAGCAAAATTGGTCATCTTATTGAGAAACATCTATGAAGGATGAATTCTTTGATGATAAAAAAAAGGAATAGAAGAAATAGACATAACATGATATTCGTTGATTGTGAATAGCTATGAACCTAAAATTTCCATGATTTTGATCTTCATCAAGACAGGCAAACTTGCTTGCGATCGTCTGACAAAAGTCTACTCTAGTAAGGGAAACTCATCCGGTGTTTTGATTAATGTAAAAACTTGCATCCCTTGAAGTCGGAAGATCCTTCGTCTCTTGCTTCTCACTTTGACAACTTCAAGGGAGTATGCGGAGAACTGAACAATTCTCATTCATTGGCTACAAATCTTTCTCAACTTTATAAACCCAAAACGAGGTACAACTGTATCATGTCAATTCCTTGCTTCCTTATAACTTCGTATGAAGCTGTTAGACAACATATCCTTGCTTTTAAGACACTACCCACTCTAGATGATACCTATATATGTTTGGTATGGTCAATACATACCACCAGTAAGGAACTGTTGTTGTTTCTTGACGTGAATGTGGAACCCCTAGTTGTGGCCGCTTGCACGACATAAGAGGCTTACGTTTCACTAGTAGAGGTGATCCCTCATCAAATCAATGATATTGCAATTTCTACAAGAGGATGTATCACCCTGATGAGACATGCTCGATGAAGCATGGCCAACCAACATGGGTTAATCAGGGGGCTACCACCGATATTGATAACAATGTTTTAAAAGAAAGCTGCATGGGCTGCATACTATAAGGTCCATAGGCCTCCCCATATATAGAAAATTGTGCCCAAATCAGACGCTGTCTGATTATGCGTCTGCATAGCGCTTATAGGGAGGATTAATTGGAGACTTTTAGATGGGCATTTGTTTTCTCGACCCAAATTCGATTAGATTTGTATTGATAATATTCTCTTGATGTACTATTTTGGTGTATATTTTGAACATGAGTTACATGCTTTAGTGTCTATTGTTCTGGACCTCTAGGACATGCATACATCTTTTTGTATGTTTTGTTTACTCTTTGTTGTTATATACTTGTGTTTAACCATTTCATGTGTGCTTCATTGGACTTTATTCTTAAATGATTATAGAATGCATTCTAAATGGTGCTTTACTTTTCTCTGAAACTTTATATTTGAATCTATCTCAAGTTTTAGGGTGCAATAACAAACTAAATATGCAATTGTTGATTAATTTATATATAATAGTTAAATTATTAAAACAAAATTCAAAACGGCGTATACTCCCGCATACCACATATACTCTATAAGGTGACCGCTCCACACTCATAACGCATACCACTTTCTAAAACACTCATTGATGGTGATTCTGCTTCAACTCCAACATTTATTTCTGTTGGCAATAGTAGTCAGATTGTCTCTTAGTTTTGCAGTCATGCTGATCTTTATTGGTTGCTAACGTTAGCCTTTGTGTCGTTCCGACAAGCCAATATTGCACCACACTCAGGTGAATATACTTGTCTTCAAGCAGTCTCCTTGCCCAATAAAGAGTGGGATATTGATCTTGGGGCTACCCCTCATGACTGGAAAAGGAAACTTAGGCTTTATTTAATTATGAATTTCTCTAATTTCTTTAATTTAGGATTTAGTTTCATATTATGATTACTTCAAGTCAGGTCATTCTGTCCTATATAAGCTAGCACTGGGGCTTATGTCCATGCAGTTGAATTTGGAGATTAATTTTCATTTGCAGTTTGCAAATTTATCTCTTTCTTGTTCTTGTCCCATAGTAGTGCTATATCAAGTGGTATCAAAGCCAAAACCCTACAACGTATAACTCCATACCTTCTCTTACCCACACTATCATCTTCTCCACTCTTCTCCTATTTCACCGGCCTGCCGGAACCACGCCTTACCCACTTCCCTACAGCCGTTGGTTGAAAAGTGTGAGGGAAACTTTCTTGATTAATAATAGACGACACACCCCTCTCCTATATATAAGAGAAAGGGGGAAAACCCTACAGACTTGGGACCATGGTACTAAATGTCGTCGACATGGGGTGAAATTTTGCCGATAATGTCTATGTCGACGGCTGGCGAAGTCGAATCCACGTAAACATCCATCTTCCACACTATCCTCGACATTTCCCCATATGTCGACAAAGTTGACCCAAGTCCATTAAAAAATTCCACAATGTCCTCAACATCTGTCGAAGTCGTCGAAGTTGGCGACATTCTTCTGGTGTTTTGTGGAGTTTGTTATGTGAGGGGGAAAAAGTGTTGGAGCTTGAGGTAAGATGATTTTGATGTTATTTTTTACTATTCTAAGCTAATAGTAATAGACCGACCCCCTCTCTCCTAAATCTACCATAGATTTACACCATTTTTATGTAGTTTGTATAGTGTCACAAACTTTATATATGGAAGAGCTCTGTAGTTCAGAGACGACTGTATGTGATCGTGTATTAATCTACATATGTAAATCTATATGGATGGTTATATGTAAACATATAATGTGTTTTTTAGTTAGATTTGATGAAATCTGTCGATTTTCATCACAAAATGACTATCTTTAACTTAATTTTTGTCAAAGTTGTGTCGAAGTTTGGTTGTAAAAATCCTCGACATTTCCACAGACTTCCATGTCCACACCTGTCGAAGTCGGCTCGAAGTCGAAGTCTTGTTCCATGCTTGGGACTCAAGTACAATATATGGGTTGAGATACTTAAGCCCATATACAAATTGACCTAATAACTAAATAGGCCATTAATACTTTCTAACCATGGAACTAAACTTCGGCGAAGTTGGGCGAAGTTTTGCCAAAACTTTGAACTTCGAGCTTGGGCGAAGTCGAATCCTCAATACTTCGACTTCGTCTAAACTTCGGGGCAAAGTTTCTCTGATTTCGTTGAAGTTGGTTTTTTTGTATGTATTTTTGTCTCAACTTCTCCGAAGTTGTCGAAGTTTCCTCGAAGTTGGCGAAGTTGGGGCGAAATTGAGACGACCCAGAACATTAATTCTAACTAGTGCACTAACGACCATATAATACATAAGTGTCGCCTCCAACCCTCTTCACAACTTCTAATATCAACTTCTATGTTTGTTGCTGCCACTCTTTCCTAGAGAGGGTCTTGTAACTGCTATTTGGTTTAATATTTGTATATAATACATATGTTCAACATTGAACTGTATTTGTATGTGTATTGCATGTTTGACCATAGCAGACGCACATCATATTATCAACCTACTTAGGGCTAGAGACTCATGAATCGTGTATTTTTGTTAAATTAGCAATTATAAGATAGAGGTATAGCATAATTAGAAGTTTTCAATCGAAGTTTCCTTCAAATTCACATCATTAAAAATCGGCATCGAAGTTTGTCGAAGTTTGCGTCTAAACTTCCTCGAAGTTTCCACAAACTTCCACTTCCACACCTGGCGAAGTTGACACGAAGTCGAAGTCCTGCACCATGTTTCTATCACTCCCCCTCAAGCTGGATCATGGGTGAAACACATGTCCTTGCTTGAACTTATAGGAATTATTAGATGATAAAATATCACTCCCCATGCAAAAGTTGTCGCTCACCCTCAAATGATACTCCCCAACTAAAACCATATGATGAAACCTCTTTTTAGTTGTGTATAGTAGGTAGGAAATACTTAGACTTTGGAAAAGGTCTTTTGAAGTGCATATGGAATGAAAAACATCTCATAAATGCAATCCAAACGCCACAATAAAAATTCGCCACCATAAATCTGGAGCAAACGATTAAAACACCACAACTCTGCCCTCTTCACTAGAGAGGAATTTATGAGTGGTATAAGCACAGTCAATTCATCCCACATACATAATGTAGTACGAATGCGGAGGCACAATGTTGGTGTAGTAGTAGAGGTATCTTCAAATTGTCTGAGAAGTGTAATGAACTGGAACTAGCGCAGAAGACCACATGTGTGCATAATGTGGCTCAAACACAAGTTGGACGAGGTGTTGACGACTTCCATCCTGGTTGCACAAATCTGGCGTATGAATTTTAGGGGCTTGATAGGAATGAAAGGTACCATCAAGGAGGAACCCAAGCAAATCAATAGAAGAGTCATGTGAACATATGCAACTCAAAGAAGACTTAAGTAAAGTAGCTCGATGAAGATAAAAATTTGGATGAATCCTTGCAGATACATAATTTGCAGGCTAGAAATTGACGAGTTTTGGAGAAGTCTGATGTGAAAAAGCAACCATCTATCTCATGAGAATGCAACGAGAATAATCAACTGAAACATCATTAACATCAGAGGGAACAACAGGTTGGAATAAGCGCAACAAACTCTTGTCCTGAAGTACATAATGTGGTACTAATGCGAAAAGGTTAATGCAATTCTACAATTGAGATCCTTCAACGTCGTCTGAAAGGGGTGGCCAACTGGAATTAGCGTAGATAGCCAACCCACATGTAAAGTGATGCTTTGTGGGAATGATACGCCACAAAGACATCAGAAGAGAAGATATGCCGAAGAATACAAAGCTTTTTGTGGGAATGATGCGCCACAAAGACATCAGAAGAGCAGATATGCCGAAGAATACGAAGTTGTATGAACATCATAATAGCATGGAATGCTATATATCATCTCACCTCATATTCTCTCTCATGCTCTCCTATTCTCCTCATATTCTCTCTCTCTTACTCTCTCTCTCTCTCCTCTATATCCCTCCGCACGCCAACTATGAAGAGAATGAGTAGGTGGTGTGGAAAAGAGACATATGACCCCCCACACGTCGAAAGAGACTCAAATGAGGGGTGGGAGGGCGGGAAATGCAAATTTTAAGCGAGATGTGTAGTATGTAGAGGAGTAACTGATAACCGTAGTAAAAGTGTAATGGAGCGGTACCACCCATCCCCCCCCCTACCAACTACCTGATTATAGAGATCTAGATAGAAAAATTAAATCATCTTTCTGACGGGTATAAAAGGAGAGAAAGAACTTTAGAGGTTGTCATAACTTGAATTGAAATGGAAGTAGACAGATTTCTTAGGACATGCCGTGTATAGTACTCGCGGTGTGTAACTTTTTGGTTGAAGATGACATGCTCCCAACAAGACACTGTGTGGAGAAGTGACATGCCGTGTAGGACGTCGAAGACGTAAAATAGATTTCCGTCAACACACTGTGTGGAAATTTGACATGCCATGTAAGATGTTGAAGGCGTGAAACAGACTTTCGTCGACACGCCATGTTGAGATCTAACTCGTGTAACTTTCACTCTGAACTGAACCCTGTGTGCCAGACAATTTTAGATTGCGACACGCCATGCTGGTGGACAACATGCCGTGTCTGACGCTGCTGATGCATGAATTGGATGAGAATTGGCATTGTTAAGGAGAAAACAACCCTGAGAAGACGCACTCGGGGGGGGGTGAAGGGAATTAGCACCGTCACTTCGACAATGGATCATGCAAACTTGACACAACAACAACCCCTTGCAAGATCATGAACCAATCTGGTCGGGAATTAGTATTGTCTAGGGAAAGACGTCCCAGGAATTGGTGGACGCTTCTAGAATGACGATAGCCATAGGGGATCCTTGCTAGACCACGAACCAAGAGGATCAAGGGGGAACTAGGCGACTCCCTGCTGCTATGTCTTTCTTTGTTGCCATGACAGTGGAGGAGACGCCCAAACCTTGGTAGGTTGGAGGTGGCAGCGTTTAAGGATTCAGTAGATGAAGATCTGGGGCAAATGACAATTGATGATGATTGGGGTGAACAACGCCTGCACTGATTGGGAAGACAATCTCGAGTAATAGACGACATGATTCGAGGGTGAGAACTATCAGGGAGACTCGGTGGCTGCCTTTGACTATGAATCAGGAAAATGTAGATGAAGATCACTATGAAAGAAGAGTGCAGGCCCGGACGATGCCTGTCGGGCAACTGACCAAGCTGAGAAGAGACGGAGGCCGCTCGCAGTTGAAAACTCTCTCTCTCTCTCTCTAGGGTCAGGTTAAGTGTTGTAAACCATGTTGAAAAGCGTGAGGGAAATTTTCTTGATTGATTATTAGATGGCACACCCCTGTCTTATATATAGGAGAAAGGGGGGGAACACTACAGACTTAAGACTCAAGTAACGCTATATGGGCCAAGACACTTAAGCCCATATACAAATTAACCTATTTACTAAATAGGCCAATAATACTTTCTAACAACAGCCCTCCCCTAACCCCACCGCCCGCCCTACCACTTCTTAACCCTGTCACCAAAGAGTTTTAACAAAAAAGTTAAAACTAACAGTAAGTTAGTAGAATATTAATGAATTTGGAACTAATAATAAGTTACTAGCAGGAAGTAACATTAGAACAATGTTGCAAAGATCCATAATCACAATATGGTGGATTTTATGGCAGTTTGAAATCTTGAGTTTTACTTGAGAGCCAAAGAGTAATAAGTAAAATAAATATAGAACTAACATAATGAGAAAAAAAAACAGATTTGTAGAATTATATAAATAGGATAGGCCGTATCCACCAAGTATCACAGTTATCTCTACAAAGTATCTGGCCTTCAGAAAAAATCTAGATATATCTGAACAAGTATCGGTAGATATCGAGGGATATCCGAGGAATACTTGTATCTGCGTGTCCAGTACTGGGTCTGTTTAGAGTATCCGTTGAAAAAATCTAGATATATTTGAACAGGTGTCCCGTACATATCCAGGGATATCCAAGGAATACTCGTATCTGTTTCGTGTCCAGTAGGGGTACTGAACCTGTTTAGAGTGTCCGTAGGCAGTGATTGCTAAAAGTTCAAAGCCCTCAATGCTGACAGGCCATATGGTATAGAGAAAAGGTCTATATCTGTTTATTTTATCTTCCTTTATGGGAATCTGATCTCTTTGGACAAATAAGTTATATCCTATGGTTTTGAGGTCTGATGTTGAGTCAAAGCACCAAGTGATCGTGTTGCTATGTACGAGTTGCTTTGGTGAAGAATACAGTTTCTTTTAGTCAGATCAACAAGTTTCTTGTGTGAAACTGAAGTTGTTGTCCATATAGCCTCGACGTAAGAAGAAATTACAGTTGCTATATTTCTAGAAAGAAGCTCCAAGCTCAACCTTTTACTGCTGTTTTAATAAAGTCTAGAGACCTACTTCTTGATTTTTAAAGAAAGTCTTTGAATGGGTGCTGGGTATATCTCGATGTATCAAGCTTGGAACATTTTCTCTATACATTTCAATGTTATATTTAGTCCGTCATGTAATATAATATTGTTACATGAGTATGTCTGTCTCACATGGGATTTGGACACTGTGGCAGAATCAGCTAGGTGAGTGGAGATAAAAGAATTTAAGAAATATAGACAAGTAGACCCCTTACTAGTTTCAATTGGAAGTATACTAGGAACTTGATGGGGACATATACTGCTAAATAATGACATACATATAAATCAACACACTCGTGTGTGCCGCAAGTGCACACAGACACAATAATTCTGTGTTATCTAGCCGGTTTGGATAAGGGTAGTACTCATCGTACAAAATTTTGATCGAAATTGCGAAATTTCGACCGAAATTTCCGGTTTTTTTTCAATCGGACATCGAAACGCATGTACGCAGAGAATGGGACGTCATTTCGCAGAAATTTCGCACTTAGGTGTGAAATTTCACAAAACAGTGCAAATTTCACCCAGTTTGGGCCATAATTTCGCAAAATGACACAAAATTTCGATAGAAATTTTGAGATATTTGTTCCTAAGACTGCTGCCACTACATGTTAGGTATTTTGGCGATTCTCTTTGTATCTTTTGCTTATAGAGGCTATTTTCTTTGATTCTAAGGTACGTTTCCCCTATCCCTAGCCCATGTATACCTCTTTCTATCTTTACACTCTTCTAAAAGATGTGAAGAGATACTATGAAAAATAACAAAGTTCTAAGTGCTGCTGCTACATGTTAGGTATTTTGGCGATTCTCTTTCGAAAATCACATGAACTACAAACAAACTTGAGGATCTATGAAATAATAGTATTAAGTCTGCAATTCTACAATAAATTTGTTATTATTACACATTTATACATAAAATGACTTAAAAATAATGCATTTTCTTTGATCTATGTATACATGACCCATGTAACCTAACTAAATTTTAACACTAGACTTATATAAGTTGTAACATGTAAGTTTGTAACTTGCAACTGTAAGTTTTAAGGTCTAAGTGGTAAATTGTGGGTTTGTAAGCTGTTTACAGTCTAACGGACTTGACAATTATGTTCATTTGTGCACTCACTCATCAAGACATGGATCCCACCCTAACCTCTAAACATATAGATTTATTATATAATCTAGTGTGTTTATGTCTAGACTTTGTGTTTGCAGAATTTCAAAGCTTAATTCCTTCATTTTGCCATCAAAATTGCCATCAAAATTCTGTCGAAATTGTTCAGCTTCCTTCACTTACAAATGTGGGAGACCCCCCCCCCCCATCCAATATGAAATATTATTGCATATTTGAGTAGATCTTGGCGTTTAGATCATCCTGGTAAATTTTCATGATTTAATTCGCTTATTTGGTCGTCGAAATCGTTAGGGCCGTAAATATCGAAATTTAGTGCGAAATTTTGAAAAATTTATGTTTCTGGGCCATCAGACACGGCATCGAAATTGGACATTTAATTCTATGGTAGTACTTGTAGCCGGTTCCTAAGTTTAGTTAATATGGTACTGTTTGGAACGCTTTTAGTCCCATATGTACATGTAGGGCTGTTTTGTGGGTGTGTATATGTAGGGTTGTGCTTTTAGTCCCATATGTACATGTAGGGCTGTTTTGTAGATATGTATATGTAGGGCTGTTTTGCGGAGGCTTTCTACCTGCATCTTTCTACTGTCTTTCTATGACTTGTAACTTGCTGTAGGAATGATTTCTGTTTCTATGATATGCAATATTCTCTTTGTTTGAGTTGCACCTTGCTGTCAGAATGATTTCTGTTGTGCAAATTTGTACTGAGAGCAGTATGCTTGCTCAGGAGTGTGGAAACATCATGGGAAACGGAGCTGGTTCTATTTTGGATTGCAAAGGTCTTCAAGATCTTTTATTACGTCATAGTGTGAGTTCTCGCTCTTCAACTAAACTTTTATGCCATATAGTAATCATACGAATCTTTCCAAGTATGCCATTTCCTTGGCTTTGCTCTCAGATTTATGTTTTGTTTCCTGCAAATTCTTGTTCTTGAATACCCGTGCCTAAACATTTTACATTGTCAACTTTACAATCGAATAAATTTCCCTGGGTTTTGTTTTTGGGCATCCATATATAAACATAGTGGACTAGTGGAGTACTTGGCTGATCCAAATGACTTGCTTCCAGGGTCGGGGATTGAAGAGGAATTTTATACTTGAGGCTGCGTCGAAGGTACTGACAAGTGGCAGTTGTCATAGAATTTATACTAAACAGTATTTATGACCCTCAATAGGTGAGTTAATTCTTACATGGCATTGCAGTTACCGTTACTTCGGAAGCTTGGCTTGGACATGTGTGATGCGTGTGAAGGCGGATTTGACAGTCCTAGTGTAAAGACCTGTCTTTTTCATTTCACAAGCGACACTTTATGTTTGCACATCAAGTAAATTGCTCTTCTTATTTATTGCAGCACAAGGAAAGGCGTTTTCTCAGCATAGTCAAGATTGCTCGTTGCAAATCACCAAGGTGCAGTTTTGATTTTCCAGGGCGCAGTTGTTTCGGTGCCATTCATCATGATACGATAGTCCTCGAGTGGAATAGTAAGGAGCATAGAACTTTGATAGTCAAAGAGAGATTGTAAACGAATCTTGTAGTTCAAAATGTGTAAAAAGATGCACGTTGCAGTGAGTGTGATTACACGTGGGTTTGTTTAATGATGTATAATTAAGGCTGCAAATAGATACTCGTATACCCACAGACAAACTAAATCATATCCTCTACACGGGTATGGCTTTTCATACTTCCATGTCCGCTTTGCTTACATTTAAATCTGCATAACCACTATATGATGGGTATATATGTATGCAAATGCCCAAATAAATGTTTGCCCATTTAAATTGAACAATACATATAAACATATCAATATATGGAAATACTCAGTACGCACATGAATCAATTATATACATATACGTGCACACTGAAACACAAATACGTAAAAGTGTAACACGTCGTACACAGATACAAACACACGCTGACATAAATATTGCCCAAACATAAACACATTCATATACGTGAGCCATAATATATTCACAAATATATGAATAAACATACAAATTTACATGTATATATTGACACAATTGCGCATACATACTACCAGTAAATACGCCCGTGTGTGTGTGTGTGTGTGTGTCTCTCTCTCTATATATATATATAGTTAGGTTAGAATACACTCGAGTGTACGGATCGTACAAATACACTTGACTCAAGTGTGTTTGCATATCAAGACTATTTTTTGCAAAATGTAAACCGTTGATCTTCACCGTCATACTATAACTAGGCTACATACAAATTTTGAACTGATTTGGATGAGTGTAAGTCACTCATCCAAGGACAACAAAATCAACGCGTGAAACTAATTTGAAATGCATAATTTTTGCGGTCTTCATAACATGAGCTATACATATCCAAATGTGCTCAAATTTTGTGTATGAGTCGTTCACGAGATGTTTAAGAAGATCCACAGATTAGATTTAAAAAAAAAATTGTATCATGGAAAACTACTTGAGTGTATTCCGCTCCGGATACACTCGAGTGTATTCTCGCCTGACTCTCTCTCTCTCTCTCTATATATATATATATATATATATATATATATATATATATATATATATATGCGGGTAGCCTAATTTTTTGCTACCTGTATATTCAAAAGTGTAACTATATGATACACAAAAGTAACTCTAACTATATTGATAAAAGAATAACTATACGACTAAAAAAGTAATTGTGCAGAAAATATACAGTCAGTAAATATATGGACGTATTTTTTAATTTTGGTAGGGCAAATGATATTAATTTTGGATAGATTTTTTTGGGGAGCTAGATAAAATGCTCATCTACAATTGCGAAAAAATATATTAAAAAAATGAGAGAAAGGGTGTGCGGGTAGCTACCCGCGTGGGTATTAAAGTGATATATATATATATATATATATATATATATATATATATATATATATATATATATATATATATATATATATATATATATTATAGAGTCAGGTTAGAATACACTCGAGTGTGCAGATCTCACGAATACACTCAAGTGTGTTTGCATATCAATACTATTTTTTACAAAATGTAAACCATTGATCTTCACTGTCATACTATAACTAGACTACATACAAATTTTGAGCCCATTTGGATTAGTGTAAGTCACTCATCCAAGGGAAACAAAATCGATGCACGAAACTAATTTGAAATGCATAATTTTTGCGATCTTTATAACATGACCTATAAATGTCCAAATGTGTTCAAATTTTACGTATGAGCTATTCACTAGATGTTTAAGACGATAAACAGATTAGATTTTTGAAAAAAATATTACATCATGAAAAGCTACTTGAGTGTATTCTGCTCTGAATACACTCGAGTATATTCTAGCCTGACTCTCTCTCTCTCTCTCTCTCTCTCTCTATATATATATATATATATATATATATATATATATATATATATATATATATATATATATAGAGAGAGAGAGAGAGAGAGAGAGAGAGAGAGAGTTAGGCTAGTGTACACTCGAGTGTACCGGAGGCACTGTACACCTCAGTCATTTTTGAAGATGCAATAAATTTTTGAAAAATCTAAACCGTTGATTTTCTTAATTATCATAAGAACATACTATATAATAAATTTTAGCTCATTTGGACACTTATAGGTCGTGCATCTAAAGGAGACAAAAATCATGCATTTCAAATTAGTTTTGTGCGTCAATTTTGTTGTCCTTTGATGAGTGACTTACACTCATCTAAATGAGCTCAAATTTTGTATGCGGCCTATTATTATTGTAACCATGAAGATCAATGGATTGGATTTCAGAAAAACATGGTCTAGATAGGCAAACACCATTGGGGTGTACGGCTTGATCTGTACACTCGAGTGTATTCTAGCCTGACTCTCTCTCTCTATATATATATATATATATAGTCAGGCTAGTGTACACTCGAGTGTTCTAGAGGCAAAAATTTTAGCTCATTTAGACACTTATAGGTTGTGCATCTAAAGGAGGTAAAAATCATGTATTTCAATTTAGTTTTGTGCGTCGATTTTGTTGTCCTTGGACGAGTGACTTACACTCATCCAAATGAGTTCAAATTTTGTATGTGACCTATTATTATCGTAACCATGAAGATCAATGAATTAGATTTTGAAAAAACATGCTCTAGATAGGCAAACACCATTGGGGTGTACATCGTGATCTGTATACTCGAGTGTATTCTAGCCTGACTTTCTCTCTCTCTCTCTCTCTCTCTCTCTCTATATATATATATATATATATATATATATATATATATATATATATATATATATATATATATATATATATATATATATATGATGTTCATTTGTTACCTGCGCGAGTAGCCAGATTTTCGCTACCCGCTGGAGTAACTCGAGGTTAAAAGAGTAACTATATGGTACACTGGAGTAACTCTTCTGAATCAAAAGAGTCATTGTATTGATATATAGAATAACTCTGAGAGCAAAAGAGTTATTGTGTAGAAAATATACAGTCAGTAAATATATGGACGAGTTTTTTGATTTTGGGGGACAAATGATATTATTTTTGGATCAAAAATTTTTGGGGAGCTAGATAAAATGCTCCTCTACAATTGCAAATAAAAAAAAATATCAGAAAGTGTATGCGGGTAGCTACCTGCGCAGGTATTAAAGATGAGCCCATATATATATATATATATATATATATATATATATATATATATATATATATATATATATATATATATATATATATATATATATATATATATATATATATATATATATATATATATATATATATGGTAGCGATCCAGTGAGAAACATCCTACGGTGAGAGGCATTTGAATAACTCCAAATTTGTAACTATTTTTTAAAATCCACCCGTATAGATGGAAAAATATCATTTCATTTACCTTCTCACAAAAAATCATTGCAATCAGACATTGTTTACATGTCAATATGTACAATATACACTTTTTAAATCCAACGGTTAGCCTGTCAATATAGAGCGTCGAAAAGTATTTGGTTATTGTAAATGATCTACAAATCGGATGGTGATAAAATTTTATAGGATGGTAGATATAAAGGTTTACTAGTAATCTATACGATTGGATTATGAAAAATTGACCTATGTGAAGAGTTATTCAAATGCCTCTCATGCTCTCTCTCTCTCTCACACACAGACACACACACACAGACACACACACACACACACACACACACACATATATATATATATATATATATATATATATATATATATATATATATATATATATATAGTTAGTTAGGCTAGAATACACTCGAGTGTATGTATTCAAAGCTGAATACACTCAAGTAGTTTTTCATGATACAATATTTTTTTTCAAAAATCTAATATGTTGATCTTCTTAAAGATCTTGTGAATAGCTCATACAAAAAATTTGAGCACATTTGGACATTTATAGGTCATGTTATAAAGACTGCAAAATTTATGCATTTCAAATTAGTTTCACATGTCGATTTTGTTGCCTTTGGATGAGTGACTTACACTCATCCAAATGGGCTCAAAATTTGTATGTAGCCTAGTTATAGTATGACGGTGAAGATCAATAGTTTACATTTTGCGAAACATAGTCTTAATATGCAAACACACTTGAGTGTATTCGTGTGATCTGTACACTCAAGTGTATTCTAGCCTGACTCTCTCTCTCTCTCTCTCTATATATATATATATATATATATAAGCATTTGTTTATAGATAAATATAGAGATTCAATATACATGTATATATAAATATGCATAAACACATTCATAAACATGCCATACGCAGATGAATAAATATATACATAGTGAGAAACATCCTACAGTGAGAGTGTGAGAGGCATTTGAATAACTACAAATTTGGAACTATTTTTTAAAATCCAACTATATAGATGTAAAAAGCATCATTTCCTTTACCTTCTCACAAAAAGTCATTGTAATCAGACGTTGTTTACTTGTCTGTATGTATAATATACACTTTTTACATCCAACGGTTAGCCTGAAATTCAATATAGAGCGTCAAAAAGTATTTTGTTGTTGTGAATGATCTACAAATCGGATGGTTATGAGATTTTATAGGAAGGTAAATATTAAGACATACTTGTAATCTATACAGTTGGATTATGAAAAATTGATCTATGTGGAGAGTTATTCAAATGCCTCTCATGCTCTCACCAAGATATGTTTCTCACTAGATCATTGCCCTATATATATATGTGTGTGTGTGTGTGTGTATATATATATATATATATATATATATATATATATATATATATATCTGTGTGTGTGTTTGTGTGTGTGTATAGAGTCAGGTTAGAATACACTCTAGTGTATTCAGAGCAGAAAACACTCAAGTAGTTTTTCATGATGCAATATTTTTTTCTTTCAAAAATCTAATCCATTGATCTTCTTAATCATCTTGTCAATAACTCGTATAAAAAATTTGAGCAAATTTTGATATTTGTAGGTCATGTTATAAAGACCGTAAACATTATGCATTTCAAATTAGTTTCGTGCGTCGATTTTGTTACCCTCGGATGAGTGACTTACACTCATCCAAATGGGCTCAAAATTTGTATGTAGCCTAATTATAGTATGACAATGAAGATCAATGGTTTACATATTGCAAAAAATAGTCTTGATATGCAAACACACTTGAGTGTATCCGTGCGATCTTTACACTCGAGTATATTCTAGCCTGATTCTCTCTCTCTCTCTTTCTCTCTCTCTCTCTCTCTATATATATATATATATAGAGAGAGTCAGGATAGAATACACTCTAGTGTACGGATCACACGGATACACTCAAGTGTGTTTGCATATCAAGGCTATTTTTTGCAAAATGTAAACCGTTGATCTTCGTTGTCATACTATAACTAGGATACATACAAATTTTGAGCCCATTTGGATGAGTGTAAGTCACTCATCCAAGGGCAACAAATCGACGCACAAAACTAATTTGAAATGTATAATTTTTGTGTTCTTCATAACATGAGCTATACATATCCAAATGGGCTCAAATTTTATATATGAGATGTTCATGAGATGTTTAAGAATACCAACAGATTAGATTTTCAAAAAAAATATTGCATCATGAAAAACTACTTGAGTGTATTCCGCTTCGGATACACTCGAGTGTATTCTAGCCTGACTCTCTCTCTCTCTCTCTCTCTCTCTATATATATATATATATATATATATATATAGAGAGAGAGAGAGAGAGAGAGAGAGTCAGGCTAGCTAGAATATTCTCGAGTGTATTCGGAGCAGAATACACTCAAGTAGTTTTTCATGATGCAATATTTTTTTCAAAAATCTAATCCATTTATCTTCTTAAACATCTTGTGAATAGCTCATACGCAAACTTTGAGCACATTTGGACATTTATAGGTCATGTTATAAAGACCGCAAAAATTATACATTTCAAATTAGTTTCACGCGTTGATTTTGTTGCCCTTGGATGAGTGACTTACACTCATCCAAATGGGCTCAAAATTTATATGTAGCCTAGTTATAGTATGACAGTGAAGATCAATGGTTTACATTTTGTAAAAAATAGTCTTGATATGAAAACACACTTGAGTGTATTCGTGCAATCTGTACACTCGAGTGTATTCTAGCGTAACTTTATATATATATATATACATACATATATATATATATATATATATATATATGAATCTATAATTATATATGCAAACAAATATTAATTGTTTGATTAGTTAATGAATGGATTATTCTATAAGTTTTGCCGAGTGTTATAGTTTCACACCAGTTGATGAAAATTTTTGTTACTTAGTACCATATCATATTCTATGTATACATTTCTAACACAATTATAAGGGTGGTGTATTATTTGCCCAATTGCAAAGTGACATATATTGATTCAAATATCAACAATATGGAACATTTTTATACCATTTAGAAGGATATTATGTCAGAAATGAGACAATTGTAAATTAGATTTTAGGCAAGTAAGCAATCAAACAACATTACTCATATGAGTCTGAGAAAATCAGATTATGTGGTAGAAGATGCAACTACAGAGGTTAAGGGAAAGGTGTGGAATACTATATATGAGATAAATTTTGTTGCTCCTAGCACGAGCTCTTAAATGGTCTCTTTTTAAGATTTAGTTAACTCCAACACTAGTACTAGTGCTCGATGTAAGTGAAATGATCATATGTTGAACTAGCTTGTTATCTCTATAGTCACATAAGAAAGAATTTCACAAAGATTGATCAATACAACAATGGAACAACACACAATGTGGAGGAAAGTAGTAAAGAGAGAGGAGAAGAAGAAAAATAGAGTTCATTGTATGTTTTTAAATGTGGAAGGATGGTTCTTTATAAAGATAAGGGGCATCTATGATGTACCTCGTGGTAACTTGTATGTTGCATGTTTCATGTTGTAATGTTTGGTCTTCTCCTAAAATATATGTGCCTTAAGTGTTGCGTTCAATGGGCGGATTAAAGGATGATTAGGATGGTTGATAATGTTGGTTATATGTCATGGGAGACATTATGTGATGATTGTAAAATGTATATTTTGTACTTGAGGTGATTACTAATAAAAGGAAATTTCATTTATTGTATTTGTTTCAGTATTGGGATAATGAATAAACTTAATAATGTCCTCATGATGTTTTAACTTGATGACATATGGTTTGGATTGAGGATCTGAACATGAGATCATATGCATAATAAGAGTACTCATTCTTGTTATGTCCCTAGTTAGTTAGTATTGTAGATAGTATAGGACAATAATTATATACAAGACTAGCATGTACGGTGAGTAATGACTATGTCTCTTTAGTCATGATAATAGATATGAACTCAAATACATGGGTACTTGTTAGAGAACTAGTCATGTACTGGACATACCCACCTTGAGATTGACACATAGAAATCATGCAATGACATGTCAAAATCATATCTCAATGTGACAGTGGTGACTGTGATCCTCAGGCCTGATGTAACGTCCCCAGATTCTACCATCTCGAGATATAGAAGGCCTGAGAGGACGAATATGATGACATTAGTCTAGTATTTTTAGTTTGATCTATATGTCATTATAAAGGTCTGATATGAATTTCATATTTTTCTGAGGTTTTTTCTATTTTCTAGAATTAATAGGAGAGTAAAAGCACCTAATTAGTCTTTAATTAGAAAAGGCCTAAGATTTTGGCATAAAAATCAAATCAGAGAAAATAGTATGTTCCCATATGATACTAGGGTTCAGTAATATTTTTCTCAGATTTTGTTGTGACCTTTTGCTATTTATTTGAAATATCATCAGCAAGGATGTCTCAAAAGTCTGATATATATGTTCCATACGAAAGACGACATTTTTCTGAGTCTAGGGATATTTTTGGGGAATTATTTGGCCAATGATTCTATTTTAACAGATTTTCTAAGAAAAGGCTATTTTCTGGAAAAAGGTAAATGATTTACCTGGTGGCGGGTCCCTCTGCCTGATGTGGCGGCCTTGGATTGGTCTACGTAGGCTGGACCCATCTCACTTGGGCACACCAGTGGCTGGTCCGCCTAGCTGGCTTGGGTGAACCATCAGTTCTTCTTCCAACCGGACCAGACGCTTGACATCTCTCTCCCTCTCTCACGATTTGGTTGTGTGCGCTCCAATCAGGGCGTGAAGTCGCCGACGATGTGTGCCTCCTCTCCAATGAGCGCAAGTCTAGTTCATAGCCTCCCTTCACCTTCATACCATCACCAGGATACACTTGCTGCCATGGACTCTAGTAGCTTTCCCCCGGTTCTAAAGATTCACATCCTTTTCTCACGATGGACACACCACCGCAGAGGAAGGAATCAACTACAAATCCATTAGTAACCTTCTCTCTTTCAGTCTGATGGTGGCGCCATCAGCCCATGTGATGGTGTTAGAATCCATGTCCGTCTATTTTCCCAACAAGATCTCCTCCCCAATGGCATGATTATGCTCACAGAGCCACCCTGCTACCCACCTCTTTTCTGGCGCTGCAACCTCTCTAGGTTTCTCTGTTCTGAGCGATGTTGTGGCATGGGAGGACCTCAGCATGGCCTTGTTTCCGATCAGGGGTTCCATCACCACTGAGGTGATGAAGGGATGTCGGGAAGCCATATCAGGATCGTCTACTATTTACATCGATGAAGAAAGGAGGAGGACGTAAAGCTGGAAGACAATGGTCTAGGTGTCCATGTTCAGAATCCCCCTGGCAGCCTCATGAAACCTCTCCCTACTGTGATGTACCCTACCGATCTGTCAAGAGGCCAAGAGTTCATGGGGTATTAGGCTGAGTGTGATAATTGAGATAAAGGGAGTTCTATTTTCCTACTCCCTACGCTCGAGGATATTTCTCAAAGAAGGTTTCTTAGATCCGAAAAAGTCGACAATCACAACTATTATGGCCAAGCATCTACTGACCAAGTACCATGAAAGACACCTCACCATGGATTACACCATAACTCCAGCTATCCTTCTACATTAATGAGTCCATAACTTGTAAAATACCAATATAAAGGAAACATAGATCAAGAATGGTTCTCCCATGAACTGAGCTAGTGATCAACTACCAAATCTAGTGATCAAAATAACCTGCTCAAATAAATACTCCCAAGTATGTTTAGTTCCCAGTGTATAACAATATTAATAAAGTACTTGACTTTCCATAAGATTTGAGAATCCATATTTTCATATTGACATTGACACCAAAATATATCTAAATGGCAAATACATATAAATTCATTTGTTCGCATGAATACTCAACTGATGAATACCAAGATACACACCATGATTGAATTTGATCAATATTCATCATCATCAACTATTTCTTTAATCATGTTTTTCAGGTGAAATTATTATTATTTGAATAACAAGATCCTCAAGTTGAGTTCAACCATATACAAACATCCTTGGTTGCAAAGGATATCAAAATCCTAAAATCAAGGTCATCACATTCACCCCATCTTATAAGGAATTTCATCCTCGAAATTCAACTAATATAATACTCAAGGTGATATCAAGGAGTCTCTTCTACCTTTAGGCTACCACTTTTAGGTGTCAAGGATTTCATAGTTCTATATGTACCGTAAGGTATCATCTTAGGATTTATGGAATCAAGGGTGTACCCTCCCCACCTTGTATAAGTTGAAGCATCGTTTTATGTCTTGGTCATAACTTGACCTACTTTCATTTTAGGATTTGCATCCCTCGTTGCCCTAAGAATTAGGGTTTGATCATACATATGGGTTGAAAAGATATTATGTGAGGTCTCATATTTCACCCCACTAACTTGTGCAAGGGGGTAGGAAGATTTCATGTCATTTTACACTAGAGTTAACACACTAAACACCATTGTATCGGTTTAGGATCACATCATACTAGAATTTCATTATTAGAGAAGGGCTTGATTTTTCGTATTTTCCTATTAGGGTTCCACCCTATTGTTTTAGAGTTATGCTCAAACTTAGAAAAATATATTGAGAAGGATCAATGCTAAGAACTATATTTGTGATCATGTAAGTTATGATCCAAGGATTTTTTTTTCTTGTTCATGAATTTAAAATTATATATTCCATGCATGGTATAGATGGAAACATAATATACTAAGGCAGACTCATGAGTTCAAACTTGAACATTACATGTATGATATAGGAAGGGAATATAGAATAGGTCAAGCTTATCTAAGTGACCCTTCATACATAATCATCGAAATATCTCAAGTGAGGTTTCTAGCATCATATATAGAGAGAAAGAGAAGTGGAAGGAACAACATTTATGAGTATCTTATGCACAAAGCACTTTACTCTTAGAACTATAGTTCATATATCACCTCACTTGCAGCTAATGATGAGATTCACAAACATATGTCACTCAAACTAAGACCTAATTCAATCAAAAGGATTGACTTTCTCTTTATGAATCACCTGCCCATAATTGTTTTTATAACCCAACTCTCACATATAGGATTGAATCATGCAAAAGGACTCAACTCATCTACTCAGGATTAACTCAACTTAGGACACATCATTTCACATTATCTCATATTTTTCATATATTGTAGGGTAAGTCCTATGACCCTCTCCTTGTGTGTTACGACCCCACCTCCCGATAACCCCCAATTAAGGGAGACCGAGAGGTCGAAGCCGCACCCATAACTTCCAGATCAAAGGTTCGACAATTAACCAAGAATAATTATCAAATTTTAACAGACTAAACGGGAAAACTGTAAGAAAAAAAACTTTTGCATACCTTTTTGAAAACTTGGATCTCTAAACGTCTATCCACTTATGGATTCTATTCTAACAAATCCTCCTTGTATTTTACTTCATGTATTTCACAATATGACGATTTACTGTTTGTCCTTTTTGCTTTGTACCTAAAACGCCGACAAACAAAACGTCGGTCAGCCGAAGCCGGTATGTGGGGGAAACAATAAATGTGCAACTATGATAACAATGTAATCATTCAATTAATCATTTAACAACCAAGATTACGTTTTAAATATAGCTCCACGATCCATGAGTACCCTATCCCCTGTGCTATCCCTACAGTGGACCCAGATACTACCTTCCTTATGGTAGATCCCCATTAAACTCCTCATGGTCCCACCTATAGGTGAACCAATCTCTAGGGTTGAGTCACATGACACTACTCGTAAGTAGCCCATTCCTTAACTCATGGCATGCTAATGGGTCTCATGGCACTACACTTGGTAGCCCAATTTCTAACCCATGATAACCTAGACCTTACTCTAGGTTACCCCTTTTTAGCCTTTACAAGCCACAGAGGTGGACCCGGATCTAGCCAGTTATACATGTATATTCATAGTGATAGTCATAGTCACTCTATAGTTGCATGAAATAAAAGACATCCAACAGTTATTTCAAGCCATGAGGGAAACGTCGATAAAATCCTCGGAAAACTAGTCGGGATAATCATAAGCGTAACCACATACCTTATGCCATTGTAGAAACCATGTAGAACATCGTTTGTACTTTAAGAATGCATCCTAACATCCAGACAACAAGGCATGTAATCAACAAGTATCTGAAACAAAACATACTAAATATGTGTCACCATGTATTCACATTACCTAAATCAGATCTAGATGCGCTCCTAAACTAGGGTTTTAGAGTTATCTTGTGTTTGGACTAGGGATTAGGGTTATAAACCCTAATTCCATCATCTCACAGTTTCTAAGATTACAATCTCACTTATGCATATTAGGTTAAACCCTAATTATCATCTTAAGCATATTAGACTACTCATTACATCTAAATCACATTATCAACATTAAGATTATCTCAAGTTGTTCCCATTAGTTTCAAAACCCTAAAATAGCATATATAAGATTACGAATCTGGAACTGTCCATTATTCAACATTATCAAGGATTTACTCATTATACATGGCAAGATCAAGTGTTAACATAACATGAATGAATCTATTCAATTAAGCATCAGATTAAGGAAAATCCAAGTTTTCCTTTACATTAAACACCTCTAAACATGCATTGCATATACTTTTCAAACAAGAAGCATAATCAAATTCTGATAGTATTTTATTTGGATTCCTCTCGTTCTCCTGATCAAAATGATATATAATTTTACTATCATCGGAGTAATCTAGCAATTTCTATAATAATTCAAAGTTAAAAGGATTCGAACCAATTAGATTAGGCCATGTCATTATTTTAGACATTTTCCAGTAATACTTATATCGTGGGCCTGACCACTGTTTCGAAGCCCCATCACCCTCGTGACACTTAAAAACATAATGAAAACCAGTTTTACCCTTACCTGGCGTTCTATGCCTCAGGGGTATGTAGGTCTTTTTCCCCATCATCGTATCCCACCTCCCTCCCATGGTCTTCTATATCGCGAACAGACCTGTGACGGTCGGGTGGGAGACTTGTTCCCTTCTCCTGTGAGCGCGGCTAAGGTGCGGTTGCCCCCTGTGAACCCATATCTCTCTGACGCACCATCTTGGTTCCATGGGCCTTCCACGGTGGTCACAACACAATGCCACAACCAGGACTCGTGGAGCATCAATCCACATAGTTGCTGGTTCACTGCGGGAGAAACGGTAGCACATGCCAGAAGCAGATAAGACGGTGTATATCCCTGGAGCATACTCAAGTCATCGCATGTGGCGGCCTCCTTCTAAGGGCGAGAGCATCGTTTGTAGCCAAATACAAGTCTACCCAAGTAGGTTGATCACAGGAGGAAAATGAAGAAGATCTTGGGCTTGGATGGCCATACTTTTGGCAGAGATCTACCGAAGTTATGGCAGCCATTGTCAACATTCCTGGTGGTTGAAGGGATGCCTAAGGTCTTCTTTATATATATACGCCTACCACCCCAAAACCCTAATGGGTTCCCACGTAAGAGAAAGGAAGGGAGAGGGATATGGCGGCAAGCCATGGGTCACCTCTTTTTATTGCGAGGCATAGGCACTGCCTTCTGGGAAAGTCTCCATGTTCATATATCTCGGGTGAGAGGAGAGATTATCTTGGTTTAGGACTAAAAGAAAAAATATAAAAGGCACCTCTCTCAAAACTACTCAAATCCATCTTAGGAAGGAGATATTCCCCTTTTATTCTTTTATTATAGGCACACAGATCCAAAGCACTTTATTTACTCTCTCTCTCTATTTTTCATTCAAGACATTTCTTAATCAAATATCCTCCCCACATGGAACTCATTAAATCCTTTTCCACTTATACTTCAAAATCGGGGTTCACTGGGTTACCTTTTATATACCAAACTCCTCTTTTTTCTATTATTGGTATTTTCTCTTTCTTTCTTTTTATTTGGATTCCTTGGATCCCAAGACACTCTATTATTTCGAAATTCTTTTTCAAGGATACCCATTATCCTTCTAGATGTATCTAAATGTATTATTTCACATTATCTTGTTTATTTCTCATTAAAATATCTCCTTTTGAGGATTTCTCTTTATTTTACTTTTATTTTCCTCATTAGCATTCCATTTAACATTAGGAATCCTTGGGATACGAAATTCCACCAAGGATAACTCAATTATACCCCTTTTCACTTATTTCCCATATTTTATCATTATTTTCAATTTCTTTCTTAATAAAGAAATATTAAATTGATCTTTTCTTTTCTTTTTGCATTATCTTTGCAACTTTGGACTCCTTGGAACCCAAGGAACCCAAGAGGCACAAAATCCCTCTTTGGATTTGCCTTCTAGAGGTTTCCACATTTTTCTTTTCTCAAATATTCAATTATTCATTCATTAATTGAATTTTCTTGTTATTTGGGCCCAATAGCCAATAAAGCCCACAACACAAACATCAAGGCTATTGTAAACAAAATCCATTTATTCCAAATGCATTATATCATTATTTGTTTAAATATCCTTAATATGAAAAATTACATTTCTCGGCAACTGAACCCAAAATCAGGGTTGTAACATCCTTCCCCTCTTATAGGAATTTTGTCCTCAAAATTCTTATCAAGCAAATAAACAATTCAGGATAAGACTTTTCCCTGTCCATCATTGGCCCCTATGTGGCTTTATCGTACTCATGGCACTTCCAAAGAACCTTTATCATCACATATTCTTTTCTCTGAGTTCTTTCATCCTGGCGTCTATAAACTACACAGGTGACTCAGGCCATTTCAGCCTCCCTTGGGGCTCACTAGGTTCATTGCTCAGCACATGGTTGGGGTACCTCACATAGTGCACTCGATTGGACATCTGGAACTCATCACACATTTTTTTATCCTGAGGGGTAAGGTCAAACTTAACCGTCTCCACCAAACCATGTCAAAAGAACCCATGCATCGGGGACTCCGCTCTCTTAGCTATAACTTAGAGGGGTCGGATTTTTATGTCACATATTCTCCCACAGTGAACTGCATGTCAGTCTACTTTGCATATGCTCACGACTCTTGTCGTCTCTAGGCTCCTTTCAATCATTGCACGATCAAAGCGACTTCATCTACACGCACTGTGGCCCTTTTCTAACCATCACATGGTCCTTTCACCAACATCACCTTACTGAAGTGGTGACCGACACAACCTCCCTTACAGAGCTTTTTTAAATCTCGATACTGGCTATGGTGGTCATCATCACATCTTTCATAGGACAAGAACTATCTCTAACTATCACCCTGAATGAGAACATATGCCCTCATCAGACCCTTTAGTCTGGATCATACTAACCATTAGTTAGGGGTGATAAACTATACTAACATCGAGTTCTTCATGTACCTACTTCCACCTTTTGGAAGGGAACCTTTAGGTCAAACTCAAGAACCTTTATACTCAACCTCATGGTGTAGTTGAACCACCTCTCTCATATGTAGTTCAACCCGATCTGTCCCTTGACAATACTCTTTCTTTCTCATGTCATCTAGGTAAGGTGGTCTACCATAACCCATATTGCATCTCGATCTTCCTTGATCCAGGGGAGACTTACAACATCCATAGTGATGAACTCCCTTTCTCTTTCGGGAACTCTTTATCCTCTATGTCAATGCACTGGGTTACTGATGCTCATCCTTCACTTTCTGTCATGCATGGCAACATATCACATGCAGCCTCATCTCCAGCATCCATAGTACTACTATCACTCATTATCTCAGTAATACCATGGTGTAAGGTGATCTCAACATCATTATTTCTTATATGTCATGATTCCTCAAGATCGATTCCTCAAAACCCTAAACCATTCTCATCAGGGTTTTATTACCTTCCGACCCAAAGAAGTGTATCCAAGGTTCCATCACCATCCTTTCATTACATCAAGGACTAGACTGACTAACTAAACAACCATTAACTTGTTCAACATATCTTGTTACCTCTTAGTGTTAGCCAAACATATCTTCTTTCCAAGCTTAGGGTTAGCCTAACAACCTCTTCTAGCCTCCATCTAAACTGGGCAGTTGTATCTCATCTAGAGCATCCATTACCACTTCACATCCTTAGGTTTTAGGTAATGTTGATGACATACACCTCCATGTATTATACTTATCATCTCAACTCTAAGTATACTTTCATCAAGAAAACTCCGAGCTCATCCTCATGATGATCAAACTCAACCTTGCATCACTTACAAATTCCACACAGCTCATGCTAAAAACATCCTTATAAGACAACTACCTTATTCCTCTTTAGTATTGTTAAAACTTCCATGTATTATTCACTCCACAAGGGTATGTTATCATCTCTGTCCTCATACCTCATAGCATCGTTCCAACTCACATCATCTTTTATCCTTGGTGTATGGCATGCGTACTGTCCTATCATTCACTCCCATAACAAGAGGAAATAAGCATTTGGCGGCCGTCCAAATACAAAGTTCTACCTGTTCCACGAGTAGAGATGGTACATCCCACCCTACCAGTACACCTTAAAATCCAAGTTGAAATGTGTCGTTTGTGCCTCTATATTACAATCATCTTGCTACCAAAGTTACCTCCATGGAAAACTGGTTTCGAACCTACTTGGGTCACCACACAATCCTTGGTCATCTCCTCTAGGTCTATAGGGTGCCGACACTTTTAGGGTCATCCCTCTTCCCTTATTCATCCATAGAGTGACCTACTCATCTTTCGTTTGGGTCCATGAGTTCATGAAGGTGATCAATCTCCTAACCCATGGCCCTCAGACAATGATAGATGTTACCTCCCAACCCTATGGTCATGTGCAACAAGGGAATTAGGCAACTCCTACTTCCATCAGTCTTATCCCTTCCTGATCCTAGGATAGACTTAGGATTCTCTTATAGTACATGTTTAACTTAGAACCTTACCCAAGCCTTCATCATCTCTCTCACTTATTCTCATCCTCAACATTGGGTCAAGATTATACCTTCTTATGTCATCAACTTAGTTGTAAGGGTTTCATCATGCCTTCGACTTAAGGAGTTTCCCTTTTTCCTCTACACATGAGGAGTAGCATGCTCGAAACTATTGAGACTCAAATATCATCATGAGCATCAGATACATTGCTTCCCCTCTTAGGCCTAGGAACCCTAGGTTCACTTTTAGGCATCCAACTGCATGCTCTATCTCTTAGCCATGAATCAAGCATGTCCAAGGTATGTCATGTACTCCCATGATCCTTTTATATGAACACCACCTCAGAGTTGAGTCCTCCTCAAGAACAACCAACTAGGTATAAAGCCTCACAACTCGCTACTTAAACCTCCTCAGGGTCTAAGGCACTCTTTGTCTCTACTTAGCAGGTAAACACCTATACAATAGGCACATAGGTACCAGAAGCATTACTCTCTCTTTAGGGTTTGGTTCCTCTAAAGGACACCATTATATCATCCATCCCCAGGGATCAAGAACGAGGCAACCACTATCATCCACTTAGGTCGCATCATCCTCGACCCCCTACATATCTTAGAGTCTAGGATTCCAACCTTCTTGCTTGGTTCCTGCTCTCTCTTACTAGAGCTAACCCTACAACCAACCTCACCATTAGAGGTCCTCTCTTTGTGAAGTGTCAACCTCAAAAGCATGCCCCTACCTGGATGAAGCCTATGTTCAACTCATATTCACTCAAGGTTATCCATAGCCCCTAAGGCTTATCCATCAAACTCTCCCGGCCAGGGTTTCAACCTATTACTCACACTATTAATACATTCTGGGTGCCTATTATGCCCATATAAGCTTATGGGGTTTCCACATGTTCTTCTCTAACCTCATAAATGAAGGTCTATCCTTCACTCTAACATGCATGACCCTTCCTAGGGTTGGGTCGCCAGAGGTACTAGGTCATCCAACCTCTCATGGCTCATATGGCATCCAAGGCATATCTATCCAAACACCTAGTCTATCATGACATCCAACTCATCCTGTTGTCTCTCTCTAACCTTCACTTAGGGTTAGGGTTAACATCATCCTTAGAGGATGTGCCAGGTCTCTACCTATAATGGAGATCTCTATCTCCAAGACTAACTATCTTTATTTATCCTCCTAACAAGAAGGTCTAGCCTCATGTCTCATTTGAGGGCATGACAACTTATGTCATACGACCTAAGCATGTATCTATCCTTTAGTTTGCGCTTAATCTATTAAGCTTATGTCCATGACATCTTATTTACATACTTTTCATTAATTTGGTGGAGGATTCCTTAGACCTTATTAACCTTACCCATACCTCAAGAGGGTGAGGAGGAGAGAGAAAACCCTAATCCTTAAGGTCCTTAATAGAATTTGTGACGAGAAGGGATGAATAAGATGAGAAAGTCCTACAGGTATCTTATTTCGATTCATACCCTAAGACTTTGGCCAGACAGTCACACAGATCTGGGAGTCCTCATATTTTGACTAGTGGTGCGGAGGAAAATATTGCCAGCCCCCGGTCGTGATCCTTTTCTAGACACCTCCGTCTTTCAGATAATCCTCTAATAACTCCCTTGGGTTCTATAGAGTTTGTAAAATTTAATCATTATTAATGGTTAAGTGAGGAACCTACGCTCTAATACCAAATGTTACGACCCCACCTCCCGATAACCCCCAATTAAGGGAGACTGAGAGGTCAAAGCCGCACCCATAACTTCCGAATCAAAGGTTCGGCAATTAACCAAGAATAATTATCAAATTTTAACAGACTAAATGGGAAAATTGTAAGAAAATAAACTTTTGCATACCTTTTTGAAAACTTGGATCTCTAAACTTCTATCCACTTATGGATTCTATTCTAACTAATCCTCCTTGTATTTTACTTCATGTATTTCACAATATGACGATTTACTGTTTGTCCTTTTGGCTTTGTACCTAAAACGCCGACAAACAAAACGTCGGTCAGCCAAAGCTGATGTGTGGGGGAAATAATAAACGTGCAACTATGATAACAATGTAATCATTCAATTAATCATTTAACAACCAATATTACGTTTTAAATATATCTCCGTGATCCATGAGTACCCTATCCTCTGTGATATCCCTGTAGTAGACCCGGATACTACCTTCCTTATGGTAGATCCCCATTAAACCCCTCATGGTCCCACCTATAGGTGAACCAGTTTCTAGGTTTGAGTCACATGGCACTACTCGTAAGTAGCCCACTCCTTAACTCATGGCATGCTAATGGGTCTCATGACACTACACTTGGTAGCCCACTTTCTAACCCACAATAACCTAGACCTTACTCTAGGTTACCCCTTTTTAGCCTTTACAAGCCACATAGGTGGACCCGGATCTAGCCAGTTATACATGTATATTCATAGTGATAGTCATAGTCACTCTATAGTTTCATGAAATAAAAGGCATCCAACAGTTATTTCAAGCCATGAGGGAAACGCCGATAAAATCCTCGGAAAACTAGTCGGGATAATCATAAGCGTAACCACATACCTTATGGCATTGTAGAAACCATATAGAACATCGTACGTAATTTAAGAATGCATCCAAACATCCAGGCAACAAGGCATGTAATCAACAAGTATATGAAACAAAGCATACTACGTATGTGTCACCATGTATTCGCATTACCTAAATCAGATCTAGATGCGCTCCTAAACTAGGGTTTTAGAGTTATCTCGTGTTTGGACTAGGGATTAGGGTTACAAACCCTAATTCCATCATCTCATGGTTTCTAAGATTACAATCTCACTTATGCATATTAGGTTAAACCCTAATTATCATCTTAAGAATATTAGACTACTCATTACATCTAAATCAAATTATCAACATTAAGATTATCTCAAGTTGTTCCCATTAGTTTCAAAACCCTAAAATAGCATATATAAGATTACTAATCTGGAACTGTGCATTATTCAACATTATCAAGGATTTACTCATTATACATGGCAAGATCAAGTGTTAACATAACATGAATGAATCTATTCAATTAAGCATCAGATTAAGGCAAATCTAGGTTTTCCTTTACATTAAACACCTCTAAACATGCATTGCATATACTTTTCAAATAAGAAGCATAATCAAATTCTGATAATATTTTATTTGGATTTCTCTCGTTCTCCTGATCAAAATGATATATAATTTTACTATCATCGGAGTAATATAGTAATTTCTATAATAATTCAAAGTTAACATGATTTGAACCAATTAGATTAGGCCATGTCATTATTTTAGACATTTTCCAGTAATACTTATGTCGTGGGCCTGACCTGTTATAACCTCAATTTTCCAAATTATATAATGAATTTTTGTAAATATCATTTAAAGATAAATGAATTTACTTGATTGATGTGATGTGGTTTGGAATGGATTTCATGACTGATTGTTTATGTGTTACTTATTGGGCCTTGTTTTAATTGAAGCCCAAATTGATAAGATTGATGAATACATAAAGAATTCCATAAAATAAGGGGAAGGATGTGGAATATTTCCCTAAAGATAATAATTCGAGATTATGGACATATTGGAGTTCAAGGAACTCAAAACCAAGAAATAATAATAAAGGAATAGAAAAAGAGGAGAGAGAAAATATGTGTTTTATACATAATACATGGTTTATGAGTCTTTGACTTTCATATGAAGAAAAGAGTTATTCCTTTTGAGTTTTGATTTCAAACTTGGAATATAAGTAGATTAAGTCTTTATAGACTTTCCCTTAAAATTTGGGATCAATCGGATAAACAGATTGAGAGATATGGATTTTTCTAGAAATCCTAAAGTGGCTCGATTTATTTTAAATGTCACGTTTATTCAATTTGATCAGGAATCTTTGTTCTAATACATGGCCTGATAGCCGTTAGATTTTGGTCTAACGGTGGCTGCTCTTCGTTTGGGGATCAGAAAAGGCAATAGCAAAGGAAAGTTTCCCGATCGTTTTGCTCAAAGCACAATCTCTGTGCGAATTTGGGAATTGATCCTTTAGATATGGGAGAAGAAACCGAACCCAGTGGTCCGTAGTTTCCAGGTTTCCATGTGGGAAAAGGATTTTCCCAAATCACAGTTGGTTTAGGAAACCGGAAGGGTAATCCTCCCTGGAATCATGCCTATATAAGGCACACGAATCCTAGAGCGAGGGAGAGATCAAACCCACCTTCGCAGGGGCAATGCTCTGCCTCTGCCCATTGTTTTTGCAGGCCATGTGGGCGTGCGTTTCTTTCCATCTCCAGCTGCTCTGTTCCTACGGAGGAACAGGGGACGCAGCACCTGCAGAGGACCCATGGTCCGGTCTCTACTTGCTGTTGGGGACCTCACGCGGGTGGACAGGAAGGAAGGACAATGGTCGAGTTGGAAGAAGAACCTTGGGCGGGCGCTGCTCGCGGGAAGCCACCAGACGGCAGCAAGCGGCCGGACCTGCAAAGATGGAGAAGCGCGCATGATCGTGACAGGAGGAGGCTGGGTCACGGGTCAGGGAGAAGGCGGACCCAGGGATAGGATCCGCGAACCAAAGAGAAAAAGGAATTGCAATAAAAGAAGATGAAGGGGCTGACGTGGCGCGCTACCATTGGCCAGAAGTAAGTAAATATCATCAAAATCCTAACTAATGATCTGTAACTCCGATTAAGACAAGTAAATTATGAAAGATGATCATAAAAACGTGAAGAATCCAATAAAAATATAATTGGAGCATGATTCTGTTTACTATTCAAAAAGTATATAAAGATGCTATCTTTAATAGTTTAATCATGAAAAACCCTAACCTTTGATGATTAATGAATTAGAAAAGGTTACATGGGTGTTTAAAGTAGATACTAACATTTTGTTAATAAAAGTGAAAATAGGATCTAAAAAGATGATCTTTTTATATAATTGGCTTAATTTAGGGTTTCATGCATGATTATGCATTAATGAGCTTGAAAACCCTAATTTAAGAGAATATATCTTTTAATGGTTCAAATCCATGATAAAATAGAAATATGATGACCCTAAGTCAATTTGGATATAAAAGACTATTAAAATGAATAGTTGAGTAACTAAGGTTCATACAAATGGAAAAGGATATTTTAGGGTTTGTTAACTTAAAAAGGATAAAGTTTGAGAAATTGATCTAAGAAACCCTAATGAATAGTAATGAAACCTTAATGCGGATTAGAAACCATAGAAAGTGAATCCAAGTTAATAAAGTATGTTCTTGATAAAGTGTGTAGTAAATGGAAAAATGTGTTTTTCAGGATTCTTGATTATGTGGTTGAATTACTTCCTTAGATTGCTTTCTTGGTTGGAATTTGATATTAGCTTGAGAAATCTACTGAATCAGGTATGTGGTTACGCTTATGAATAATCTCTTTAGTTTCCCGGCAATTTCCGAAGGATTTATCGGTTGCTTGAAATAACTGTTGAATGTCTATTTATTTCATGCAACTGTAAAGTGAATATGACTATCACATAAAGTATATGCCATCTAGCTCAATTCATTGATCCTCTCTGTGTCGTAATGGCGGACCTGGTACATAGGCTACCTAGAGGGTAGATCCACCAGGTCGAGAAAGACTTTGGCTGCCTAGAGGGTAAGTCCAACAAGTCACCTTAGAGAGGTTTCCATATAAGTCCTTATAGGGACAACACAGAGTTGTGGATAAGTATGGATTGAGTAGTTTGGCTTAAAATGTAATCTTGATTGTTAAAAAGATTAATTGCTTGATTACATTGTTAGCATAATTGCTTGATTATTGTTTCCCCCACATACCGACTGACCGTTGTTTTGTTTGTCGGCGTTTTAGGTACAAATCCCAAAGCACAAACAGTAAAGTGACACATTGTGAATTCAAGAACTAAAGAACAAGGAGGAGTTAGTTAGAGTAGTTCATATGTGGTTAGAAGTCTAGTACTTCCAACTTTTCAAAGGTATGATAAAGAAAAATTTTATTACCATTTTTAGTATAGTCTGTTAGAATTTAATAATTGTTATTGGTTATATGTCGAACCTTTGATCCGGAATTTCATGGGTGCGGCTTCAACCTTTAGGTCTCCCTTAATTGGGGGTTATCGGAAGATGGGGTCGTAACATTTGGTATCAGATCCTGGGTTCCTCATGTAACCATTAATAATTATTAAATTTTACAAACTCCATAGAACCCAAGGGAGTTATTAGAGGATTATCCGAAAGACGGAGGTGTCTAGAAAGGGATCACTACCGGGGGCTGGCAAGATTTTCCTCCGCACCACTAGTCGGAATACGAGGACTCCCGGACCCGTGTGACCGCCTGGCCAAAGTCTTAGGGTATGAATCAAAATAAGATACCTTTAGGACTTCTCATCTTATTCATCCCTTCTCATCACAAAAATTCTGTTAAGGACCCTAAGGATTAGGGTTTTCTCTTTTTTCCTCACCCTCTTGAGGTATGGGTAAGGTTAATAAGGTATAAGGAATCCTCCATCAAATTAATGAAAAGCATGTAAATAAGATGTCATGGACATAAGCTTAATAGAGTAAGCACAAACTAAATGATAGATACATGCTTAGGTCGTATGACATAAAATGTCATGTCCTCAGAAGAGACCTGAGGCTAGACCTTCATGTCAGGAGGATAAGTTAGTCTTGGAGATAGAGATCTCCATTGTAGGTAGAAACCTGGCTCATCCTACGAGGATGATGCTAACCCTAACCCTAAGTGAAGGATAGAGAGAGAGATATGGTCATGACGAGTTAGACCAGGTGTTTGAATAGACGTACCTGGGATGCCATATGATCCATGAGAAGTTGGATAACCGAGTACCTTTGGCCACCTAAATCCTAGAGAGAGGATGAGCCTGTTTATACCTTCGTACCTATAGTATAGATGAGAAGAAGAGTTCTATAAACCCTAGAGGGGTATAGTAACAGGTTACGAGGCCTTGTACCTTGTTAGATGTCCTTGAGGAGGACTCAACCTTAAAGGGTTGTTCGAGTTGAAGGATGACAGGATGTGCACGTTATGGCAAGCTTGATTCCTGGTTAAGAGATAGAGCATGAAGATGGACACCTAAAAGTGAATCTAGGGTTCCTAGGCCTAAGAGGGGAAGTGGTATACCTAATGATCATGATGGGGATTAAGTTGCTATAGTTTCGAGCATGGTGCTCCACATGCATAAAGGAAAGGGAAATCCCCTTAAGTTTAAGGTATGTTTGATGAACCCTCACAACCAGGTTGATAATTAAGGAAGGTATGATCTTGATCCAACATTGAGGAAAGAGGACAAGTATGACCTATCATGGTTCAGTAGGTGATCTGCTTATACCTTAATAGCTTTCTAGGGTTAAGTAGGCTTATGTGGATGTAACCCTAGACCTAAGAGCTTTTGTGACCTTGTGGTCAAGAGATAGTTTTCCTCCCATCCTGGGAGAGGGACCCCTTTGGTAGGGTGTATATCAGTTTTGGTAGCTTAAGGTAATCTAAAGAGGTCTCATGGGATCTTGAGAAGCTAAGTGAAGAGTACATTGTATGCGAATGAACCTGTAGACCCATAGATATCCATCTCTTTTTGCATAAGAATGAGTTACCATGGAGGTAACCGGTATGGGGCTGACCAAGGTAGGCATGTTGCCATGATCCCTATGAAAGGATGAGAGTCAGCCCATGAATGCAGAAAGAAGATGATGAAGACTTGGGTAAGGTTCTAAGTGAACATGTACAATGATGGAGAATCCTAAGTCTATCCTAGGGTTAGGTAGGGATAAGACCGATGAAAGTAGGAGTTTCCTAATTCCCCAGTTGCACATGACCATAGGGTCGGGAGGTAACAGCTATCGTTGTCTGAGGGCCATGGGTTAGGAGATTGATCACCTTCATGAACTCATGAGACCCAAAAGGGCAGATGAGTAGGGCACTCTCTTGATGCATGAGGGAAGAGGGATGACCCCAAAAGAGTCGGTACCCTATGGACCTAGAGGAGTTGACTAAGGATATAAACCTCAGTGAGTTCAAGATTAGTTGTTATCATGATGTCTATGATGTAGAGACATATGTGGCACGTTGCAACTTAGATTTAAAGGTGTACTGTCAAGGTGGGATGCACCATCTCTACTCTTGGAACAGGAAGAACTCTGTATTTGGACTGCAGCCAAATGCTTATTTCTTCTTGTTATGGGAGTGAGAGATAGTACATTATGCATGTCATACACCAAGGATAAGAGATGATGTAGGTTGGAACGTTGCCACGAGAAATGGGGATAGAGAAGATATCTACCCTGATAAAGTGAATGATACATGGATGGTTTGTAAACGCTAAGAGGAATGAGGTAGTCCCCTTATGGGAATATTTTTATCATGAGCTATGTGGAACTTACAAGTTATACCAGGTTGAGTTTGATCACCATGATGATGGAATCAGAGAGTATTCTTATGAATATAAACATAGAGTTTGAGGTGACATGATAAGTGAAATGCATGGAAGTGTAATGTTATCTCATACCTAAGAATGTGAAGTAGTATTGGATGCTCGGATTGAGATACATCTGACTTGTTTGACTAGAAGCTAGAAGAGGTTGTTTGGCTAACCCTAAGTTTGAAATGGAGAGGTGTTTGGATAACTCTCAGATGTAACAAGATACGTTGAAAAGTTAAGGGTTGTTTGGTTAGCCAGTCTAGTCCTTGATGCAATGAAAGGATGGTAGTAGAACCTCAGATGCACTTCTTTGGGAAAAGAAGGTGATGAAACCCTGACATGAGTGGTTTAGGGTTTCGGAGGAATCGATCTTGAAGAATCATGACATACAGGAAATCATGATTGAAGACCACCATACATCATGGTAAATAACAATAGAACTTTGGATGCTTAAGATAAAGTTGCATATGGTTTATGGCCATGCAAGTCAGGAGGTAAGGGACGAACCCCAGTAACCCAGTGTATCAATATAGAGGACAAAAGATTCCCCGAGAAAGAAAGGGAGTTCACCACTATGGATGTTGTGATAAGTCTCCCCTTGACCAAGGAAGGTCGAAATGCAATATGGGTTATGGTAGGTCGCCTTACCTAGATGACATGAGAAAGAAAGGGTTCTGTTAAGGAACAGATCGAGTTGTTCTATCCATGAGAAAGATGGTTCAACTATGAAGTGAGTTGCATGGTTTTGAGTTTGACCTAAAAGGTTCCCTTCTAAAAGGTGGAAGTAGGGACATGGAGAACTCAATGTTAGTATGGTTTATCACCCCTAACTATTTGTCAGTATGATCCATACTAAAGGGTCTGATGAGAGCATATGAGCTCGTTCAGGGTGATAGCTAGAGACAGTTCTTGTCCTAGGAAAGATGTGATGATGACGACCATAGCCAGTATCAGGTTTTAAAGAAGCTCTATAAGGGAGGTTGTGTCGGTCACCACTTCAGTAAGGTGATGTTGGTGAAAGGACCACGTGATGGTTAGAAACGGACCACAGTGCGTGTAGATGAAGTCGCTTTGATCTTGCAAGGGATGAAAGGAGCCTAGAGACGATGAGAGTCGTAAGCAGATGAAAAGTAGACTAGCATGCAGTGCACTGTGGGAGAATACAATGTGACATGAAGATCCGACTCCTCTGAGCTACAACTGAGAAAGCTGAGTCCCCGATACATGGGTCCATTAGAGATGGATGGGTGGAGATGGTTAGGTTTTGACCCTACCCCTCAGGATAGAGTAATGGGAGATGTTATCCATGTGTCCAATTTAGAGCACTATGTGAGGTACCCGACCAAGTGCTGAGCAATGAACCGAGTGAGCCCCAAGGGAGGCTGACATGGCCTGAGTCACCTGTGCAGTTTATAGACTCTGGGATGAAAGGACTCAAGGAAAAGGATATGTGATGGTAAAGGTTCTTTGGAAGTGCCATGGGTACGGTAAAGCCACATAGGGGCCAATGATGGACATGGGAAAAGGCTTATCCTGAATTGTTTGTTTGTTTGATTGTGAATTTTGAGGGCAAAATTCCTATAAGGAGGGGAGGATGTTATAACCTCAATTTTCCAAATTATATAATGAATTTTTGTAAATATCATTTAAAGATAAATGAATTTACTTGATTGATGTGATGTGGTTTGGAATGGATTTCATGACTGATTGTTTATGTGTTACTTATTGGGCCTTGTTTTAATTGAAGCCCAAATTGATAAGATTGATGAATACATAAAGAATTCCATAAAATAAGGTGAAGGATGTGGAATATTTCCCTAAAGATAATAATTCGAGATTATGGACATATTGGAGTTCAAGGAACTCAAAACCAAGAAATAATAATAAAGGAATAGAAAAAGAGGAGAGAGAAAATATGTGTTTTATACATAATACATGGTTTATGAGTCTTTGACTTTCATATGAAGAAAAGAGTTATTCCTTTTGAGTTTTGATTTCAAACTTGGAATATAAGTAGATTAAGTCTTTATAGACTTTCCCTTAAAATTTGGGATCAATCGGATAAACAGATTGAGAGATATGGATTTTTCTAGAAATCCTAAAGTGGCTCGATTTATTTTAAATGTCACGTTTATTCAATTTGATCAGGAATCTTTGTTCTAATACATGGCCTGATAGCCGTTAGATTTTGGTCTAACGGTGGCTGCTCTTCGTTTGGGGATCAGAAAAGGCAATAGCAAAGGAAAGTTTTCCCGATCGTTTTGCTCAAAGCACAATCTCTGTGCGAATTTTGGAATTGATCCTTTAGATATGGGAGAAGAAACCGAACCCAGTGGTCCGTAGTTTCCAGGTTTCCATGTGGGAAAAGGATTTTCCCAAATCATAGTTGGTTTAGGAAACCGGAAGGGTAATCCTCCCTGGAACCATGCCTATATAAGGCATACGAATCCTAGAGCGAGGGAGAGATCAAACCCACCTTCGCAGGGGCAATGCTCTGCCTCTGCCCATCGTTTTTGCAGGCCATGTGGGCGTGCGTTTCTTTCCATCTCCAGCTGCTCTGTTCCTACGGAGGAACAGGGGACGCAGCACCTGTAGAGGACCCATGGTCCGGTCTCTACTTGTTGTTGGGGACCTCACGCGGGTGGACAGGAAGGAAGGACAATGGTCGAGTTGGAAGAAGAACCTTGGGCGGGCGCTGCTCGCGGGAAGCCACCAGACGACAGCAAGCGGCCGGACCTGCAAAGATGGAGAAGCGCGCAGGATCATGACAGGAGAAGGCTGGGTCACGGGTCAGGGAGAAGGCGGACCCAGGGATAGGATCCGCGAACCAAAGAGAAAAAGGAATTGCAATAAAAGAAGATGAAGGGGCTGACGTGGCGCGCTACCATTGGCCAGAAGTAAGTAAATATCATCAAAATCCTAACTAATGATCTGTAACTCCGATTAAGACAAGTAAACGTGAAGAATCCAATAAAAATATAATTGGAGCATGATTCTGTTTACTATTCAAAAAGTATATAAAGATGCTATCTTTAATAGTTTAATCATGAAAAACCCTAACCTTTGATGATTAATGAATTAGAAAAGGTTACATGGGTGTTTAAAGTAGATACTAACATTTTGTTAATAAAAGTGAAAATAGGATCTAAAAAGATGATCTTTTTATATAATTGGCTTAATTTAGGGTTTCATGCATGATTATGCATTAATGAGCTTGAAAACCCTAATTTAAGAGAATATATCTTTTAATGGTTCAAATCCATGATAAAATAGAAATATGATGACCCTAAGTCAATTTGGATATAAAAGACTATTAAAATGAATAGTTGAGTAATTAAGGTTCATACAAATGGAAAAGGATATTTTAGGGTTTGTTAACTTAAAAAGGATAAAGTTTGAGAAATTGATCTAAGAAACCCTAATGAATAGTAATGAAACCTTAATGCGGATTAGAAACCATAGAAAGTGAATCCAAGTTAATAAAGTATGTTCTTGATAAAGTGTGTAGTAAATGGAAAAATGTGTTTTTCAGGATTCTTGATTATGTGGTTGAATTACTTCCTTGGATTGCTTTCTTGGTTGGAATTTGATATTAGCTTGAGAAATCTACTGAATCAGGTATGTGGTTACGCTTATGAATAATCTCTTTAGTTTCCCGGCGATTTCTGAAGGATTTATCGGTTGCTTGAAATAACTGTTGAATGTCTATTTATTTCATGCAACTGTAAAGTGAATATGACTATCACATAAAGTATATGCCATCTAGCTCAATTCATTGATCCTCTCTGTGTCGTAATGGCGGACTTGGTACATAGGCTACCTAGAGGGTAGATCCACCAGGTCGAGAAAGACTTTGGCTGCCTAGAGGGTAAGTCCAACAAGTCACCTTAGAGAGGTTTCCATATAAGTCCTTATAGGGACAACACAGAGTTGTGGATAAGTATGGATTGAGTAGTTTGGCTTAAAATGTAATCTTGATTGTTAAAAAGACTAATTGCTTGATTACATTGTTAGCATAATTGCTTGATTATTGTTTCCCCCACATACCGACTGACCGTTGTTTTGTTTGTCGGCGTTTTAGGTACAAATCCCAAAGCACAAACAGTAAAGTGACACATTGTGAATTCAAGAACTAAAGAACAAGGAGGAGTTAGTTAGAGTAGTTCATATGTGGTTAGAAGTCTAGTACTTCCAACTTTTCAAAGGTATGATAAAGAAAAATTTTATTACCATTTTTAGTATAGTCTGTTAGAATTTAATAATTGTTATTGGTTATATGTCGAACCTTTGATCCGGAATTTCATGGGTGCGGCTTCAACCTTTCGGTCTCCCTTAATTGCGGGTTATCGAAAGATGGGGTCGTAACATGACCACTGTTTTGAAGCCCCATCAGCCTCGTGGCACTTAAAAACATAACGAAAAACCAATTTACCTTTACCTGGCGTTCTATGCCTCAGGGGTATGCGGGTCTTTTTCCCCATCATCGTCTCCCACCTCCCTCCTGTGGTCTTCTGTATCGCGAACAGACCTGGGACAGTCAGGCGGGAGACTTGTTCCCTTCTCTTCTGAGTGCGGCTAAGGTGCATATGCCCCATGTGAACCCATATCTCTCTGACGCACCATCTTGGCGCCATGGGCCTTCCACGGTGGTCACAACACGATGCCACGGCCAGGACTCGTGGAGCATCATTCCACGGAGTTACTGGTTCACTGCGGGAGAAACGGTAGAACATGCCAGAAGCAAATAAGATGGCATATATCCCTGGAGCATACTCAAGTCATCGCAGGTGGCGACCTCCTTCTAAGGGCGAGAGCATCGTTTGTAGCCAAATACCAGTCTACCCAAGCAGGTTGATCACAGGAGGAAAATGAAGAAGATCTTGGGCTTGGATGGCCATACTTTTGGCAGCGATCTACTGAGGTTGTGGCGGCCATTGTCAACGTTCCTGGTGGTGGAAGGGATGCCTAAGGTCTTCTTTATATATATACGCCTACCACCCCAAAACCCTAATGGGTTCCCACGTAAGAGAAAGGAAGGGAGAGGGATATGGCGGCAGGCCATGGGTCACCTCTTTTTATTGTGAGGCATAGGCACTGCCTTCTAGGAAATTCTCCATGTTCATATATCTCAGGTGAGAGGAGAGATTATTGTAGTTTAAGATTAAAAGACAAAATATAAAAGGCACCTCTCTCAAAACTACTCAAATCCATCTTAGGAAGGAAGTATTCCCCTTTTATTCTTTTATTATAGGCACAAGGATCCAAAGCACTTTATTTACTCTCTCTCTCTCTCTCTCTATTTTTCATTCATGACATTTCATAATCAAATATCCTCCCCACATGGAACTCATTAAATCCTTTTCCACTTATACTTCAAAATTGGGGTTAACTAGGTTACCTTTTATATACCAAACTCCTCTTTTTTCTATTATTGGTATTTTCTCTTTCTTTCTTTTTATTGGGATTTCTTGGATCCCAATACACTCTATTATTTCAAAATTCTTTTTCAAGGATACTCATTATCCTTCTAGATGCATCTAAATGCATTATTTCACATTATCTTATTTAGTTTTCATTAAAATATCTCCTTTTGAGGATTTCTCTTTATTTCTCTTTTATTTTCCTCATTAGCATTCCATTTAACATTAGGAATCCTTGGTATATGAAATTCCACCAAGGATAACTCAATTATACCTCTTTTCACTTATTTCCCATATTTTTTCATTATTTTCAATTTCTTTCTTAATAAATAAATATTAAATTGATCTTTTCTTTTCTTTTTGCATTATCTTTGCAACTTTGGACTCCTTGGAACCCAAGGAACCCAAGAGGCATGAAATCCCTCTTTGGATTTTCCTTCTAGAGGTTTCCATATTTTTCTTTTCTCAAATATTCAATTATTCATTCACTAATTGAATTTTCTTATTATTTGGGCCCAATAGCCAATAAAGCCCACAACACAAACATCAAGGCTATTGTAAAAAAAAATCCATTTATTCCAAATACATTATATAATTATTTGTTTAAATATCCTTAATATGAGAAATTACATTTCTCGGCAACTGAACCCAAAACCAGGGTTGTAACATTGTGTGTCTCACTCTCTCTAGAGTTCACCACATATCTTGTCCTAACACTAGAGGTCCTCCTTTGTAAAAGAGCTTGAGGCTCATGCATATTCAACGTTATCTTAACTTATCTCATCTTAAGTAAGAAAGAGTATGTACTTTTATCATCAAGACTCAGCTTAGATTATCTAAAATTGGATTCAGACCTCATTTACAACTTATATCTTTATAAAAAACATATACCTCATAGACCGAATTTATATTAGATCATCCTTGCTTACATCATCTATCATTCTATTGTCTATCTATCTATCACATATCCTTATAAGGCTCTAGACATCTATTCTACATATACTCTCTCTTCAAGACTGATGTCACTCCCTTTCACTTGGGTTGCATGAACACTAACTACTCTCCAGTGTGAGGGACACATTTTTATATTTACATATATATATAGTAAAATATTATATAGTTTTTCTCTGAGAAAGAAGATGATAGAGAAAATTGTCGAGGCTCGAGCCGATTGGAAAACAAAACCAAATCACCAAAATCGAGTGTCCCACACACAGTAGATAGTATAATGACATGTCACCCAGTGAAATGGTGAGAACATGGTGGAGACTAGTGCAACTACCCAATACATATGAGCTCTATATGGAAAGGGTTTCACACACTTGTCTAAACCTAGTTCTCGAACATCTAGGTTCTAACCTGGAGGCTAAGTCAAACCTAGTATTTATTCATCAACTTGCTATGTTTCTACAATTTAAAGTGAAAGGTGAACTTTAGTTTTATGTTTCATGGTGAGCAATTGTTAGGTGTATCTATTGTTCATGCTCTGATACCAACTGTAACATCCTCAGATTTTGCCATCTCGAGACTTAGAAGGCCCGAGAGGATGAATATGATAATGTTAGGAAATTATTTCATAGAGCAATGCGGAAGCATAATACACATACATGAACATTCAAATATAATGCATACACCATGAACAATCTCAACATTCAACATGTATATATTATAAAATAACTTATTACAACATGAGTGACAATTACATATTTAAAGGATATTTTACATAAGTCTGAACATGTATGCTAGGATCTTAACACAATAGGTAAACCTGTACAACTGCTCACATCCCGTTCTTTTATTCCGTGCTATCTCTGAATCTAAAACATACATGAAACAACAAATCAACACACAAGGTGTCGAGTACATGGGTAGAAAGATACACATATTTATGGTTTTCATAATTTGGAAATATTTGCAGAAAGAAAGAAAATCATAGAAATTAGTTCTTTAATAAGCAAAATACAATAATTTTATTCATTTTTCAAGATGAGTTGCATTACCAAGGTGAACTAGTACCGAAAAATATATATTGGGCCCATCCCCGTGTACCGAGTACTCTAGGGAAACTCCACGTACATTGTGTGCTCTAGGGAGGTGTAGTAGTCAACATTAATCCATTCCCTCATAAGGGGGATAATGAACACCTTAAATAACTACAAAACATCTACTCATAATTTATGTTTTCAAATGACAAAACTACGAGTACTACATAGCAATACTACATCCAATATTTGCAAATAGAAGAGAGCATACATACATATCATGATTGCAAGCAAGAAAATCATAGTCATATAATTAAATAAACCCACATACCTGAGTTCAGATATTCATATTTATATTTTGGATCATCTACATCTCTGGTCGTCACCTGATTAATAGCAAATAATCATCATTATTACACGATTCATGTATTCTTGATATTTTTGGTCCAATTTAGGGTTTTGGTCAAACCTAGGTCAATCTAATGTTAGGATGGTGTCTAGTATTTTTAGTCTGATCTGTATGTCATTATAAAGATCTGATATGAATTTCATATTTTTCTGAGGCTTTTTCTATTTTCTAGAATTAATAGGAGAGTTAAAGCACCTAATTAGTCTTTAATTAGAAAAGTCCTAAGATTTTGGCATAAAAATCAAATCATAAAAAATAGTATGTTCCCATATGATACTAGGGTTCAATAATATTTTTCTTAGATTTAGTTGTGACCATTTGCTATTTATTTCAATTAACTAAACCTAAATAGGAACATCATAATTTATTTGAAATATCATCAATAAGGATGTCTCAAAAGTCTGATATAGTGGTTCCATACGAAAGATGACATTTTTCTCAGTCTAGGGATATTTTTGGGGAATTATTTGGCCAATGATGCTATTTTAAACAAATTTTCTAAGAAAAGGCTATTTTCTAGAAATAGGTAAATGATTTACCTTGTGGCGGGTCCCTCTGCCTGATGTGGCAGCCTTAGATTGGTCTGCGTAGGCTGGACCCATCTCACTTGGGCACACCAGTGGTTGGTCCGCCTAGCTGGCTTGGGTGAACCATCGGTTCTTCTTCCAGCCGGATCGGACGCTTGACATCTCTCTCCCTCTCTCGCGATTTGTTTGCGTGCGCTCCAGTCAGGGCGTGAAGTCGCCGCCGCCGTGTGCCTCCTCTCCAACGAGCACAAGTCTAGTTCAGAGCCTCCCTTCACCTTCGTACCATTTCCAGTATACGCTCGCTGCCATGGACTCTAGTAGCTTTCCCCCGGTTCTGAAGATTCACATCCTTTTCTCACGATGGACACGCCACCGTAGAGGAAGGAATCAACTATGAATCCATTAGTAACATTTTCTCTTTCAGTTCGATGGTGGTGCTGTTATGTCCTCAATTTTGGTAAAATTGAATGATATGAATGTAAAGCATGGTTGGATAAATAATTTTGTCCAATGATATAATTGATGGAATAATAGTGTTAATTGCCTTCGTGGCATTGGTGCTTGTGGCACAAATTGATAAATAAAAGGAACTCATAATAATGGTTTTGTTTTGTCAATAAAGTGTCATGCTTTCCTTGACGGCTTATTACTGCCAAATCCAAAGTCTTAATAAGAATATGATAATGCTTTTTCATGACCTTTGGATTAATAAGAATAAAAGGAAAGAGTTTTGTAGAAAGGATTGAGGGAGGAATATATTCTCTTCTAGAATTATTCCTTGTTTTTCCATGGTATTAGTTATCGGGTATAAGGGTGTCTTTAATGCATACGGAAAAGAGAGTTATGCATGCCTTGTCTTTTTGGCATATTGCTTGAATGTAATGTAAAGGATGAGAAAAGAAAGGAGAGAGAGATATAGATTCCTCGTGAGGTCTCTCTCCTTACTAGATCAACAAATTAACAATATGGGGAAAGGAAAAAGAAAAGAACAAGGAAAGTAATTAATCATCTTCCTTTTTGTGGATCATGGTATACGTGTCTCTCTCACCCTTCCTTGCCTCATATGTAGTACCCCTTAGGGTTTCTACTAGATATCTATATATATATAGATGAGACCATAAACTCTTGTATCGACCTTGGATATCAGCCACCGTTGTCCACAAGAACCGTATAATGGTCCTAGATGGCAGAACTCCCCTCCAGGGATAAGCCGAGCAGGTCATAGAGTGGTTCTTCGACTCCAAGAGGGATGAAACCTTGCCACCTCCCTCCATCATCCTCCATGAGCAACTTAAAGGTCTCCCAACCTCTTCTATACTCACTGCTCCCCTGCCTGCCTTCTTCCTACCTGCACTCAAACACGTCAAAAGGGAGATAGTCTTGGAGCCAGTCTAAGGGGGAGATATCAATCTGCTCATAAGGACTTACAGAGGATCCCTGCCCCAGGTACGTCGGCTTGAGCGGTAGGACTGCCCCTCTACGGAGTTCTTGGGACTGTCACGTCAAGTCGCAACCTTATTTGAGAAGGCGATGACTCGAAGCTGCAAGTGCGATCCTCCAAGAGAAGGCGGCTGCTACAGGTCCGACACCAACCAGGGATCGGGTTCGCTGCTGCACAGCGAGCCAGGTCGGGGAGAAAGCTCCTCGCCGAGTCTCCGAATAGAGGTCAGGAGAACGAGAGTCTGTCCATGGTGAGATGATTCTTCTCCATCTATTCTAAACATCGCAAGGTAACCTTTCTTCCTAGTCATGTGCGAGGTTGGAAGTGATCGTAACCCTAGAGCTTGAACAGTAGCATTTCTGCACCTCTAGACCTCGCAAACCAGACCCTCATTACGTTTCCTTAGGGTTGGCCTGAGTCCGTCGGAGGTCTGGGAATCTTCTCTGACCTACACCGGGGTTCTTGAGCCACTGGGCCAAGGATCCAACCACGGGGTTGGTCCTCCCACCGTCCCACGGGGTCGCGCAGCCGCGATCGCAAGGTAGGGGGCGACCCGGAGGTGTTTGACCAAGATACCCCGACCTGGTAATGTAAGGCATGGGGCTACAATAGTCAATTCATTCTATTTTTTTAAGTCATCAGCCTTGTGGGAGCTGGGCTGAGATGGCCGCTGGCCATTGGCCAAGCCTGGGCCCGCGTGACATATAAAGGTATAGCAAACGCTGACGTGTCAGCGTGTAATTGGTCCAATCTGATTATCTTGTGAATAATTTAGTTAATTACTGACAGCTCAGAATATAGCGAAACTATATATCAAATTGATCAGAAAAACGAGTAGAATCCAAATAAAATATGATCAAAGTCTGTTTATGCTTCCTGTTCTAAAAGTATGTACAATACATGTTCTAATGTGTTAAATGTAAAAGAAAGACTAGTTTTGGTTAATATGACACATAATTGGACATGTTCGTTTATGTTAAGATAATGCCTGCTCTGGACATGTATAATGAAGAAATCCTTGATAATGATGAATAATGGATGATTCCAGATTAATGACCTTATTCATATTATTTTAGGGTTCGAAACCAATGTGAACATCTTGATATAATTTATTGTGACTTAGGAGTCATGAATAGTTTAATATGATTAAGATGCTAATTAGGGTTTAACCTAACATGGACGATTGAGTGGTAATATTGGAAACCATGATATAATAGAATTAGGGTTTGTAACCCTAATCCTTAGTCCAAACGAGAGATAACCAAAACCCTAGTCTAGGAGCGCATCTAGATCTGAGTAATGTAATGCGAATACATGGTGACACATATGTAGTGTGCTTGTTTCAGATTGAATGTCTTATTGCTTGGATGTTTGGATACACTTTTAAAGCATATCATGTTCTGCATGGTTTCTACATGGAAAAGGTACGTGGTTACACTTATGATTACATGTATCGAATTCCGATATTTCCGATGTTTCTCGATGAGATTGAATGACAAATAAAATGCTTGCTTGTTTATTTAGTTCTTGCAAACTATAAAGTTCATATGAGTATCATGTAAAGTACATAACTACATTCTGAACCCTGGGTCAGACTGATCTTAAGGGTAATGCACACGAGCCCCGGAGGGACAGTGATTACACCTGAGGTAGTGGACCAGATAAGGGTTAGAATATGAAAATGAGTTTATATTCAAGATAAAGATGTTTTCTTATATCTGTACTTGTGATTATTGTTTGAATCCACATACCAGTATAGAAATATACTGATCGCATATTTGTTTGTCGGCGTTTTAGGTATCAGATATACTTGATAGCGTGGACATGAGGGTACAGATAAAGATGTTGAAGACACTACAGTTTAATCATTAAGGTTTAGTCTTAATGGTTTATCTTCACACCTGTAAAAGTTAATTCTGTTTAAAAGTTATGTAACTCCTTAGAGGAGCTTTTTATCTAAACATGTAAATATTTGATCATTAATGGAAATTGTTTACTATTTTGTATTATTTCATGAATCTGATCCTGGAAATTATGATTAACGATCTGCGACTTTAAGGTCTTTTAGACACTCAAAAGTGCGGGTCTTTACAGGTGCCATCAGCCCATGTGATGGTGTCAGAATCCATGTTTGTCTATTTGCCCAATGAGATCTCCTCCCCAAAGGCATGGTTCCGCTCGCAGAGCCACCCTGCTCCCCACCTTGCTTCTGGCGTTGCGACCTCTCTAGGTTTCTCTGTTCTGAGCGATGTTGTATCCTGGGACAGCCTCGACGTGGCCTTGTCGTCGATCAGGGGTTCCATCACCACCGAGGTGATGAAGGGATGTCGAGAAGCCATATCAGGACCGTCTACTGTTCACATCGATGAAGAAAGGAGGAGGATGTCAAGCTGGAAGACAATGGTCTAGGTGTTCGTGTTCAGAATCCCCCTAGTAGCCTCACGAAACCTCTCCCTATTGTGATGCACCCTACCGATCCATCAAGAGGCCAAGAGTTCATGGGGTATCAGGCTGAGTGTGATAACGGGGATAAAGGGGGTTCTATTTTCCTACTCCCTGCGCTCGAGGATATTTCTCAAAGGAGGTTTCTTAGATCCGAAAAAGTCAACAATCACAACTAATCTGGCCAAGCATCTACTGACGAAGTACCATGAAAGCCACCTCACCATGGATTACATCATAACTCTAGCTATCCTTCTACATTAATGAGTCCATAACTTGTAAAATACCAATATAAAGGAAACATAGATCGAGGATGGTTCTCCCATGAGCTGAGCTAGTGATCAACTACCAAATCTAGTGATCAAAATAACCTACTCAAATAAATACTCCCAAGTATGCTTAGTTCCTAGTGTATAACAATATTAACAAAGTACTTGACTTTACATAAGATTTGAGAATCCCTATTTTCATATTGACATTGACACCAAAATACATCTAAATGCCAAATACATATAAATTCATTTGTTTGCATGAATACTCAACTGATGAATACCAAGATACACACCATGATTGAATTCGATCAGTATTCATCATCATCAACTATATCTTTAATCATGTTTTCAGGTGAAATTATTAATTTTTGAATAACAAGATCCTCAAGTTGAGTTCAACCATATACAAGCATCCTTGGTCGCAAAGGATATCAAACTCCTAAAATCAAGGTCATCACACCTGAAGTCACTATAGCAACATTCTCTAAAATATGAGTTGTCAAAATGGTGGTGATTGGGTATACAGTGACACATGGGGAATACTGTGAGTGATGTAGATGGAATTTGTCCCTCCTTTAGATTGATATCTCCGATTACTTGATAAGTGATACTATAAAATACATGGACATGCTCATATGAGTCAATATATGGAATTAAGCTCACAATATCTTGAATAGTCTACACTAGTTCAAGAAACATAGATTGAATGTTAAGAGGATGGAATTTAATGCCTTAGTTTCAATCTGAATATCTGTGACAAGGGGAATATACAATCACAACAACATTGGTCACTTTACATGTTGTAGTTTTTCTCTAACTCATTCCTATTACTTGGATTGGCAGTAATATGTGGTTAGACACTAATTTTTGCTCGTGTTATTTTGAACATCTCTACCAACATAATTAGGAATATATCTAGTCACATGCATTAGAATGCATAAGGGAATTGAAGTTCACAATAAAACATGATTAGAATGGTTCTGAATCATAAACATACTGAATAACCCTGTGATAGGGTGGCCTGAATGTCTGATCAGACGATCAGATTAGTTGGGTCAATGGATCAAATGATTGTCAATTGGTCGATTAAGTTTTACACTGGACTAATCTGATCAGTTGATCGACCAATCTAATTGGTGGATCTGAATGCAATCAGAAAAGTTTCAAATTGGAAAGCAATTCAGATCTGGATCTGAATTGACCTGATCGAATTATTAGCTAACCTAATTGGGCAATCGGAGTGCCTAACAGGACCCTAATCATCCGATCAAGTAATTTGATTGGGCAATTAGAATCCAGCCAATTTTCGTAGTGGACTATTTTTGGGATTGCATAGGAAAGTGATCCGAATTAGAATTTTCCAAGTCCATGAATCTCCTATATAAATGAGGCACGTCCCATAGGGTTTGACACAACACTTGAGACAACTTGTGAGACAAGTTGGTTGTCAAACTTCTCTCTTGGAGATAGGAAGCTATCCTAAGGACTACTATGCACACATGTGGAGGATAAGAGAAGAGCAATAGCCTATTCATATCTCTTATTGATTGATATGGATTTCTTGGTGGCTAATCTGAATCTAGATCGGCAAGATTGTATTTTTCAATGAAAAAATACACATCTAGTTGTTAGACAACTAGCATGCACAAAGAGATAACCTTTATCCCTTCTTATATCTTTTATTGGCTGACATTTTACAGCTATAGTTGATCCAATGCTAGGGTATAAATGATAGTTTTTTTTGTTGCGTCCCTTCCCAAAAACCCAACAGATAATTGCTATTGAATGCTAAACATTATGAATGACACAAAACATACCATTTGTGAAATATAAAGTAATAAATTATGAATATTCAATAAAAAGATAAATCACACGCACCAGGTGTGGTGAGGTGCATGCATATATAAAAACAAGCCCAATAAGTCTTAATATTCCAAACAACTTAAAACCCACAGTCTTTCAAAAAGTTCCGCATATACGTGCAATATTTTACTTTTGCATTGAGAAATATGAGATTATATTTGAAAGAAAAAATTGATTTTGGACACAAAATTTTTACATCCTCTCACATGTATTATTATATCTAAATTAAGTAATGCATAACAAAATGTGACTTTACTATAGATTTTAGTAAATGTATCTTGTGTTTCTTGTATGTCCTGAGAGCTAGTCATATGATGATGGTAATGGAATACATTGTACTTGATTTGATTAATAATAAAAGTATATTCATTTGTTATGTGTTATTCTGTGTGAGATAATGATTAAGCGTGATAATGTCCTAAAAATGTCTAACTAAATGACGTGCAATTTTGGGTTGAGGACCTGAATACGAGATCATGTTTATGAATGTGTGTTCATTCTTGTCTAGGTATCTAGTCAGATATAATTATGATAATTAGGAAGAAAATGATAGATATGACCAACATACGTGTTGATTGACGAGTATGTCTCAATGGTCATTATATTTGATATCAATTCAAACATCATACATACCCAATTTGGATATAAAACATGGAAGCTAGTAATGACAATCATAATTATATCTCAACATGACAGTGGTGACTATGGTCCTTAAACCTAAAGTCACTATAATGATCACATGTTTTTCAGTGTACTTGAACTCTATATAATGTGAACTTGAATAAGGATTGTCATACAATATTGATTGGATGCAATGTGACACGTGTGGATTATTGTGAATGTTGTAGATAAATTTATGACCCTCATGTAGAGGTGAAATTCTAGCCACATGATGAATGAGACTATGAAATGCATGACCATATTCATGTGAGTCAATATTAGATATTGAGATCATATGCATCTCAAATAGTCTATTCTTGATAAAGGAACAAAGATTGAACATTGAGAGGATGACGATTTCATACCTAAATTCAGTCTGGATATCATAACTAAGGGATTATATGGTGATTATAAAACTAGTCAATATATAGAATTGAAGATATTCTCTAATTTGTCCAATTATTTAGTTGACAATGATGTGTTGATAGATACTACATATTGCTTGTGAATTCATAATATGATTATAGATATCATTACTAATGTAATGTGGAGTCTATAGGGTCACACCATTGGATGAAAAAGAAAGAAAATTATAATTTTGGATATAAGTTAAATAATTATTTAAAATTTAGGTAATTGATTAGAACAATCATACACTGTCTGGAAGCTGAGATTGTCAACTAGAAAGTCCATTCAATCAAATGGACACGTTCATCCCATAAGATCATTAGAAAGTCTAGTTGATTGAGTGGACAAGATCACCCTAAATGATCGACTAGAAATCGTAGTATATTTACTGAACAAAATCAATTCAAATGATTGAATAGATAAGATCGATCAATCAACTAATTAATTCCATAATATCCAGACACTTTCCAGTCGATCGACTGGTGTGCCCGTGGGTGACCACTTACATGTAGTTTTTTTGTTTCTTGATTTATTTTTAAAAACACCTCTTTCTACCTCCTTTATATGAAGGGACATGACAGACATGGTTTTAGTTACAAGCTTTGACATGTGAACCCCAATTGTCATTATTATAACACCCGAGCCCACTTCCCATGGCTTTAGTAGAGTTTCAGGAATGACGACTGACCCCACAGACCACCACTAACTTTAACTGTGCACTTCGTCCTCACTGACGTGCAAGCCAAGATCAACTTCCTGACTGGTCACCCATCCTAGTACTACTCCAAGCTGAGCACACTTAACTATGGAGTTCTTTAGTGATGGGCTTCTGGAAAAGGAGGTGCACCTTGGTGATATGAGTAGTCCAATCATTCCTTTTGAGATCATATTATCTGAGGCCTCAAATCTTGGGATGTTATAATTATCCTCAAGGGATATTAGGAGTAGAAAGAGCACAATGCTAAAATGTTGCCAAGCGAAAGGTTGCTCCTCAATTGGATCAAGTTAGCGTGACATGAAGTTTTTTTCATGCGTATAAACTATGTAGAGGTACAAGAACCGTGCAAATGTGTTAGGAGGATGTCATCAACCACCATACATGCACTGCCGTGAGTGATGGCACTTCACCGCATGAAGCAATTCGTTGAACTTGATCCAACACAAGGTATATGGTGTGCCCCTTTTCCCCAATACATTATTATTTATGAAATCTTCTTGTGGTAATATAGACATATATTTTGTTCCCAACTATATTTATTACCTCCAATTCCCAACATCTTGTGACTTTGAACCATTTCTTAGTATGACTCACTTTCATCCTAAGAGACATTGCAAATTGCATTTTAAACTAGACTTTCCTGTTTAGGCTTTGTGAATCAAAAAAATTACAACATGAGAATGTTAATGAATTCCTAATGCATTCACATAATGACATTCACAAGAATATTATTTCATGGGTATTATGGAAACTATGTCTAACTCACATAGATCCTGTCTCTTGGATTCAACTCTTATAGTAGCAATCTCTAAGGGAATATTGTTTTGTCTACACCGCACCAGTAATGACCTTGAGGTGAGGGTCAAGAGTAGACTCCAAGTATACACTTTCAAACAACATTTCAATTTTTTGTTCCTTGGCACCATTCCTCATGGGTTCTTCAATATTAAAATTGTAGGATTTTCATTGTAGTGTTTAGTTTATAGGTATAAATATCTTCCTAACTATACCCTTTGTGAGAGGATCTGTAATATATAGAACCAATTTCACATATTTAAGAGATATGACCCCACGTGATATATAGTCTCTGACATACCCATATCTCAACCTTAATAAGCACTTCTTCTGATTATCATTGGATTGTTTAGCTTTCTTTATGGCTTACTCTTTACACAAAATATATACAAGAGGAAATGACTTGGAAACTATGGGAGATCAATAAGTATATTTCTAAGCCAATCCTCCTCACAAAGATCTAAATCGAATGCAATTAAATCAACCTCCAAGGTGTAAATAGATCTAACAATTTGCTTGGAGGATTTCAAAGAAACTTCTCCTTCTCCATGACAATACACATACCCACTAATAGACTTGGTTTCATCTAAATCATCAATATTGTTTGCTTCAATATAACCCTCTAACATGAATAGGAAACCACTATAGCTAAAACTATACTTAGTAGTATCTTTAAGGTATTTGAAAACCCTAACCAAAACCTTTATATGGTCTATGATAAGACAATATTCATACCTACTCAACGTACTTATAGAATAGGAAATATTAGGTCTACAACAGTTTGCTAGGTACATCGAGATTCCTATAACATGTGCATATTTTTATTGATCTATAGGAGTGGCCTTATGGACCCTAAGAGGTAGTGCAAAATTATAAGGTGCCTTCTCAAATCTAGTCAAGATTTTTTTTTAAATAAAGAGAAAGATTAAATACAAAACAAGAAGAAGATCTACTTAAATTATATCAATAATAACATTAACACTTCCTAAATATTTTGTATCAATATTCTAGAAAGTAAAATTTTGGTTATGTAAATACCACAATGAATCTAAATAGTAGACCATAATCTATATATACGCACATAATAAGCAAGCATTACCAACACTTTTGGAATGAATACATGGTCAAATTCATTCACAATGAATTCAGAAGATATACTAATTTGATCAAACGTATAATTTCACATGTTAGGTTCTTGTTTAAGTCTACAATCAAACTTGAACAACCCACATACTTTATGTTTGTTCATGTGAACAAAGCATTTTGGCTGATCCACAAAGGTCTCCTAGTCAACATCTCCATTCAAGAAGGCAGTTTAAAGATCCATGTGATGAATTTCAAGCATATGGATAGCAAAAAGAGCAACAAAAACACAAATGTATTAGATTTTAGTTTCATGTTTATAAGTATCCAAGTAATGAAATTCATCCTTTTGAGTATAACCTTTGGCAACTATTCCTTAAACTTGTCGATGGTATAATTCACCATCATCCTTTCCTTAGGACCCACTTAGACACAACATTTATACATTTTGGTGGAAGATTAGTTAGAATCCAAGTATTATTGCTCATAACAGATTCTATTTCTTTATCAACTACTTACTTTCAAAAACTAGTACAAATGTAATCAATTTTAGTTTCATGTTCATAAGTATCCTAGTAATGAATTCATTCTTTTGAGTATAACCTTTGGTTACTAGTCCTTAAACTTGTCAATGGTTTAATTCACTATCATCTTTTCCTTAAGACCCACTTACACACAATATTTCTACATTTTGGTGGAAGCTTAGTTAGAATCCAAATATTATTGCTCATAACGGATTCTAACAAGAATCTATAAAATTTATGGAATCTTCAATGGTTCAGGGGTCATCTTATACAAGGAAGGTATAGAAGTCAGGATCGAATTTCTTATCAACTTTGGTCCTTTTACACCTACTTAGGTCACTTGGAGGAACATCAAAAGAATTTCATTTTCCACTTTATTTGAAGATGATTGGTATAGGTTCTTAATGTGTAGAGGAAGGATGTTCATTTATATTTTATATTGAGTCAAACACATACAAACTTGTTAATGAGAAAGTGTACCAGATAGTCCCACTTTGAATATGAAATATGGAAGTCGATAATGGAAGTCAAAATAATATCTCAACATGAGAATGGTGGCTATGCTCCTAGACCTAAAGTCACTATAATGATCACATGTTGTTTGGTGTACTCCAACACTACATAATGTGACCTTGCATAAGAGTTTCCATACATTGTTGATTGGATGCAATGTGATAGTTATTGTGAATGATGTAGATATATTTTTCCCTCCTATTGGAGTGATATTCTAGCTACTTGATTGATGTGACTATGAAAATTCATGATCATAGTCATGTGAGTCATAAATTATATTGAGCTCAATTTGATCTCAAATAGTCTACTCTTCAGATAGGGACAAAGATTGAAAACTGAGAGGATGATAATTCCTTACCTTGACTTCAATCTATATATCATAGACTAGGGGATTATATGGTCACTATAAAAATGGTCATAATATGAAGTATTATCTAGCTTATCCATTTTTTTGGTTGGCAATGATGTGTTTCTAGATACCGCATACTGCTTGTAAAGTCATAATATGAATATATGCATCACTACCAATGTAATGTGGAGTCTATGGGGTCACACACATAGGATGCATATGGAAGAGGATCATAATCCTAGATATAATATAAAATTGTTATTAAAAAGTTTAGGTAATTAACTAGAACAATATTGCACTGTCTGAAAGCTCAGACAATCTAGAAAGTCCATTCAATCGAATTGACAAGTTCATCTCATATGATCAATAAAAAGTCTAGTTGATTGACAGGACAAGATTGTTGCAAACGATCGATTGGAAATTCTACTTGATCGAATGGAAAAAATAAAATTAGATGGTCGAGTAGACAAGATCAACATTCAGATGATTAATTCCGAAATATCCTAGCATTGTCCAGTCAATTGACTGGCATGTCTATGAACGACCGCTTACATGTAGTCATTGGATTTCTATTTCTAAACTTGTCTTTAGAAACCATACTGTCTACCTCATCTATATGAAGGGGAATGGCGACCATGATTTTGGTTACATCTTTGACACATGAACCCTATTTGTCATTTCCATCAAAGGATAGATAGGAGGAGAAAGAGCATGATGCGAACATGTTTCCAAGCAAAAGTTGCTCCTTCCTTGTCAACTCAAGTAGCATGATGTGGAGTTTTTACCATCTGGATGGACTATGTAGTAGCACAAGCACAATGTGAATGTGTAGGAGAATAGTCATCAACTGTTATTCATACACTATCATGAGTAACATACTTCACCACACAAAGAATTTTGCTGGATATTCCCCACAACAAGATATATCACGTGCCCCTATTCCCAGTACATCATTGTTTATGATATTTACTTGTGGGAATATGGGCATATTTGTTGTTTCCAACTGCATTTATTACCTATATTTCCCAACATCTTGTGTTTTTGAACCATTGCTTAGTTTGACTCGCTTCAATCCTAAGAGACATTAAGAATATGTCTTAAATGAAATTCCCTTATTTAGGTTTGTGAATCACAAAAAAACAAAATGGGGACCATAATGAGTTGCTATGGGTGTGCACATATTGACCTTCACAAGAATCTTATTTCATGAGTGTTTTAGGAAGTATTTCCAAGTCATATAAAACTCGTCTGTCAGGTTTTACCCATTCAGTAGGAATCTCTAGGTGTGTACTATTTAGTCTACATCCCTTAGTAATGACCTTGAACCCAGTTAGAGCAACGCTCATTCTATACTCAGACAGATTGAAGTGTATCATCATAGGGATGGTATGGAGTAGACTCCAAGTATGCACTTCCACACAACACTATAATTTTGTTGTCCCTTTGCACCATTCCCCATGGGTTCTCCAATATTATAATACTAGGGTTTCCACTTTAGTGTTTAGTCTATATGTGGAAAACACACCCCCTTTGATGAATTGAGTACTATCCTCCTAACTAGACCGTCTGTGATATGGTCTACAATATATAAAATAAATTTCAAATAATCAAGAGATATGACCTCATATGTTATATAGTCTTCGTCATACTCACATCTAAACCTTAATAAACACTTATTTTAGTTTTTGTTGGATTGTTTAGATTTCTTTATGACTATTCTTTTACATAGAATATACACAAGGGGAAATAGCCTGGATACTATTGGGAGATCAAGAAGTATATTTCTAAACCAATATGTCAGGAAAAAATAAATCATAACATGACATTCAGCCTCCAAGGTGGATCCAACTCTAATATTTGGGTTTGAGGATTTCAACAATCTAGTTTGCATCAGTATAATCTTCTAACATGACAAGGAAATCAATGTAGCAAAGACCACATTTAGAAGAACCTTTTAGGTGTTTGAAAACATTAACCAATTAAAACCTTTATATGGTCTATGTTAAGACAATTTTCATACCTACTCATCCTACTTGTGTGATAAGAAATATCAGGTCCAGTGTAGTTTGCTAGGTACATCAATATTTTATAACTTGTGCATGTTTTTATTGATCTATGTTATTGACCTTATGGACCCTAAGATGTAGTGAAAAATCATAATGCACGTTCTCAAATCTTCTTAAGATTTTGTTAACATAAGGAGAATGATGAAGTATAAAACTAGAAATAGATCTACATAATTTTAATCAAGTATTACATAAACACTTTCTAAATATTTTCTATCGACATTGCTAACAAATAAAAATTTGGTTTCTTAATTAGAACATTATATCTTAACAGTAAAATATCATTGAAACATATGCACATAATCATCAAACATTACCAACAAATTTGGAATAAATACATTGGACAGATTCATTCGACAATGAATTTAGAAGATATACCAATTTCATCAAACTCATAATTTCAAATGTTAGGTTCTCATTTTAGTCCACACTCAGACTTGACCAACCCACATAACTTATGTTCTTGTCCATGTTAACAAAACCTATCGGCTGATCCATTCATGTCTCCTTGTCAAGATTTCCATTTAAGGAGGCAGTCTTTACATCCATGTGACAGATTCAAGCCTCTGGATAGCAATAAGAGCAACCATAACACATGTAATAGTTTTAAGTTACATGTGCATAAGTATTCAAGTACTGAAATTCTTCCTTTTGACTATAACCTTTGGCTACTAGTCGTTAAACTTGTCTATGGTATCATCTACCCTCATCTTTTCCTGAAGACCGACATACATACAATAGTTCTACATATTGGTGGAAGCTTAGTTAGAATTCAAGTATAATTGCTCATTAACATATTCTATTTCATTATCAACTACTTCCTTTCAAAAGATAGGATCTATAATTTTCATGGAATATTCAATGGTTTGGGGGTTTCCTTGTACAAGGAAGGTATATAAGCCAGGACCAAAGTTCTTATCAACTCCTTTTATCCCTACTTAGGTCACTAGAAGGCTCATTGACAAGTATTTCATGTTCTGGTTCATCTACAAATGAATGGAATAGGTTCTTTAGGTATAGAGGAAGTACGTTCACCAACCTATCCATGGTTTCCTAATAAACTATATCTACATATACGATCTGAAGAATATCGTTTATTCAAGGTTTCAAATTTAAGTAACAAAAATTTATGGGCATTATTATTTTCCACATATCTAATAAAGACAATGCTAGTACTTTTAGATCCTAGTTTCTCTTCTCCTTATCATGAATCTTAGCTTTAGCCAAATACCCCTACACTTTCAGATATATCAAACAAGGTTTCTAATTAAGGCAAACTTCATAGGGAGTTACTTTAACATGTCTAAAAGAGATGTAATTTAAAATATATTTGGTAGTTTAAAGAGCCTACTCCCCCACACATAGTCTATGACTAAGTCTAGAATCTACTAACATTTAATTTACTATGTCAATAAATGTTATATTTTTCCTCTTAGATACTCCATTATATAGAGGATTGCAAGGACCAACTTTTCATAAATAAGGCATTGGACCTAAAAAACTTATTTAAGTTTGTTTGAAGTGTATACACCACCTATATTGACACTCCTTTTAATGTTCTTCTCTAGTTGTTTCTCTACTTGAATTTTATAGATTTTCCTTTTTCTAACTGTTAATTGTTATTTTTCAACTATAAATAAAATACCATCGAAACTTCATTTATTAAATGTAGAAATTATCTCATTCCATCATGAGTAAGCATGTTGTTCAAACTTTATACATCAGTATAAATTAATTCAAGAAAAGAACAACTCATACCTATTAATTTGAAAGGATTTTTAGGAAGCTCAACTTGAACCCAAATTTGACATTTATCAAAAATATCAAGTTCGGTCTTAGGAATAAATTCTAAGTTAATTACATGTCTCATTATAGTTTTATTTATATGTCTAAAATGTTCATGAAAAACATAACTGGTTTCTAAATAAAAAATTGATAGATGATATATTATTCAAAGATGATTCATTACATGAAATCAAAGATAATTCAACAAGGACACCAAAAGTGTTTCTATAATGACCTCACTCTTCATAAATCCCCAATTAAGGAATACCAAAAAGATAAGAGCCATTACCTACAAAAATTACACAAGGATCCAGATTTTAATCAAACAATATAAAATGGCAGATAATTTCATTCATTTCAAAAATTAGATACAAGATGCTTAGATGAACTTCCTATCATTAGTCATGTACTTTTGAGAAGAGATGACTAGATAATCCTCCTTTTAAATCTTTAATGCTTTCATGACATTTCCATCTTTAGCTTCATGTCCTTTATCATGCATATCGGTTTATACATAAAATAGTGTGAAACAAATATGTGATCAATATGTTGCCATACTAGTATGCGGGGTACATCCAAAAAGTGCAAGTAGATAACAACATATATTTCAAAAAATACTTGCAAATATAAACAGGCTTTTATTCACATAATCTTTTGTTTATTTGATATTCATAGTGGCATTATAATTGAACATAACTAAATAAACATCCAACAAGTGAGTTGTTCAATCCTCCAAAAGCATTCGGAAAATATTGACAAACTAATGTTCTTAAGCGTAACCACATACATTGATGGTGATCCATGCATATTATCATGCAAATTACACTTCAATTATGTTTAAGCAATCCAATCAACAAAGATGAATCCAAGAAATCATATTATATGTGTGGACATGTAAATCCTAAAGTGCCACCATAACATATTAATCACATTAATTAGATTAAGCACTACTTATTCCTAATCTAGGGCTCATGTTCTCTTGGTTTCAAGTTGTCACATGTTAATGATATGGATTAAGGGCTCAAACCCTATTTCTCTTGCATAATAGTTTATTAAAGTTATAACTCCACATTAATCATCATGGTTTACCCTGATTATCAAGTTAAACCTTTTATGCCATCAGAGGAAACTATGTGAAATTATACAACTTTAAGATTCTAATGAATAAGGGCATTAGGTTCTAAACTCTAATCATTAGATGCATCATGTCCTTCCATTAGGAACACTTGGATTACATTAAACTCATTAACAACATAGCACAAGTTATGATCTTTAAACTTGATTCCTTATATGCATGATTTTCCACTTCAGATATCCAAATTATCATCATGATCATTCTATATCCCCTTTATGTTAATCAATATCAGATAACATCTCAAATTAACCAGATCTACTTATTTAAATATCATTATCACCAAAACTAGGATTTTTATGCTTTAATCACCACTAAATCACATATATCACTACTTTTGGAACAATAAGCCTAATTATATATCAAACATATTTTATTTACATTTCTCTCATTCTCTTAATCAATTTTCATATATTACATGTCCCCAACTGATCTACCAATAATTAGTTATGATTTTCTTAAGCTAATCCTTGTATTGGCCAATTAGGTTTGGACAAATCAACAAAGTAACTACTTTTAGTATTATCTGGCTAAGTTAAGGAATTAGGGAGACTTTAAATTCACACTCTTGTGTGCTTAGGAAGGCGACCTAGGGCATATGGGTCAATTGACCCCAGTCCGTCCCCTACCTCACGATCGCAAGGGATCTTGACTCCCGCCTGTGAGTGCGGATATTGGGCTAGCCTCTTCCCTCCCTTTGTGGGCTCCAACAGTCATGAAGGAGCTAAGGACCTCCACGGCATTGGCCAGTCTCACCCCAACGCCAGTAGTATTGTGATGATTAGAGAAGAGAGAGAAGAGGAAGGTGGTTTCTGGGGTTCTGAACTATATGTGCACAACAAGTAGAAGAAAGGAGGTGAGACACCATACCTAGTAACTTCATGTGGTTGAGGAAGCCGTGTATCTTGCAAGTTGTGTTATGGGATCCTTCCTTCTCTTTAGACTTCCAACGGTAAGGATCTCCCTATCAGATGGATGGATGACTCTAGTCATGTTTCCCATGTTTATGCATTCGCCCTTGCTCCTCTCTGGTACCTCGTGTCACATCTTGGCATTGGGGAAGGTCACCCATGCACCTTATTCGTGTCTCAACATACAAGAGAGGGGAAGGGCTACAACCATGGGAACTCCATCCATGGTGATAGCACTAGCACAGATACCACCTTTAACGTCGGTTAAAATGGGCTTTTTATGTCGGTTTCCAAGCAAAACCAAGTGGGTGACACTAAAAGTTGAATCATACAATGTCAGTTCTAAAATCGATGACATAGAGCCGGCCCCGATTGCAACTAAAAAAAGAAACGACACCAGTAGGACCATAGTCATCGGTTATGTTTTATAAAATCGACACCTATATCCATACTCTAACAAAAAAATCTGGCATAGTCATCCTTTTTTTGTTGGAAACTGACACCTATCTCCATGCTCAAACAAAAAAAATTGTCCCGGGTTAGAGCATACTTATCTATTTCCTATAATTAACTGACACCATTGACATTAGGTGACATTTTTTTTAGATAATTGATGACTATGTATTGTTTTTTTTAAAATTATCAGCTTGCAGGCCTGCTGTCCAGCTGGTCAATAGGATGCAGAACTTGCAGTTCAATTCTAAATTGTAGGTTTACAACATCCTGTGATTTCAACTAATAACATGCCACAAACCTGCAATAACAAGATGATCAAGATTATATATACATCATGTGTTTTACACACATGTATAAACACAATTAATTCATTCATATTATTCACACACATGTAGAAACTTGTAGTTCCATTCACTCCTCTATTTTCACATTCACACACATGTAGCAACCTGTAGTTCCATTCATTCATTTCTTTTCACATTCACACACATGTAAAAGCACATTCATTCATTCATCTTCACATTCACACATGCATATAGATCAAATTTCAATAAGACAATTAAAAAAGTCATTCACACATGTATATATAAGCTTGTCTTTGAAAGTTTAGAAAAGTCATCAAATACAGAAATAATAATGACATCAAAGTTTAGAAATGTCATTCTTTATCATCATCAGTACCCCAATTATAATAAAAAAATTGCCTCCCTTTCAAAGACTTTTGCCCATTGTTCTCTTATGTCATCTAATTGTTCCATCGTATAGGGATCACATTAATCGGCCTAAATCACACGTCCAAAAAGGAGCAGATCTAGAGTAGTCATATTTTTAAGACTATAACCCGACACTCAAGCCCCTATAACTATTATACAGGGTTTGATGTAGTATTCAGGGACAAACCACAGGGACAAGATTGGTAAGTGTTAAGTACGCAGAGTCTCACACTCTTACACTCCAAACGAACAAGTGGGTTAAAAAGTGTAACGACCCCGCCTCCGGGTAACCCCCAATTAAGGGAGGCCAAAAGGTCAGAGACGTTATCCCAATATTTCAAGATCCATGGTTTGACATTTAATCAAAAATAATTATCAAATTCTACTACTACTAAACTAAAAAGTTGGAATAAAATAAATCTTGTTGCATACCTTGTAAAATTCGGATCTAGACTTCTATCCATAGTAAAAGTCTAAGCTAATTAATCCTCCTTGCACAAGTTAATTATATCTTCACAATATTTTGATTTACTATTTGTCCATTTTCAGAATTATACCTAAAACACCGACAAACAAAACGTCGGTCAGTATATTTCTATACCGGTATGTGAGGGACAAACAAAATTTTCAAAAATAGTTCTAACAACCTAATTATCACAAATAAGTTATTAACAATCCAAATTACGTTTTCAATGTGACATTCTCAACCACTTTTCTCTAAACCCTGGATTACCCTCTCTTAGGGTTTTGTCCTTGGAAGGGAAATAAGGCCACCTTCTCCATCATGAGCTTGGTGCCTGGGGTCACCTTTCGAGGTGCCCAATGGTCTTCCCTCTGGGGCTTGACCGAATGGACCTTCCCTCTGGGGCTTGGTCATGCAACGTACATCAGGGTGGCATGTAGGTTCAAGAGACACATATATACTTAATTGTGATAATCATTAGGGACTTTATAGGATTGTAGAATTAAACATACAACAGTTTAGGTTGCATCCAATCGATAAAATAAATGGGAAATGCCGTGAAACTAAATTGATTATTCATAAATAACCACATACCTGATCTAGAGTAACTTGATGCCCAAGCAAGAATAATCAATCAAGCAATTGATCTGTGATCCTGAAATTAATGCATAGCACCCATGTGTCATTAAACATCCTCAAGATTGACTCGGGTTCCACATTAGGGTTTCTAGGTCACCTTTTATGGTTTTATTAGGGTTTTAGCTTCCATCATCCAATTATCACTTTTAATCTAGTTTTAGCCCACAAACCCTAATTTCAGTATCATATGCATGATTGCATTCCAATTAAGTCAAATATAACTCTTTTACACTAAACTACGAGCCTTATCCTTTTAGGTCATATCAAGATCATTAAGGCCAATTAGCATGTTCAAGCTCTTTTGAATTGACAACTCTGATTTCATCAATTATTATAGTCAAATTCACAAATGAACCCAAATTACCATTTTTCACATCTTCTAGGTTAGTAAACCCTAATTACACCAGTTATGAACAATTATTTATAATTAGATCTCTTTCATCATATTTATGAAATTAAGTCAGACTTTGATTACTAGCAACAACTAAGTCTATTAAATACATCCATAATCAAGATCTAGGGCTTTGATCTAGTTAAAGCATTAAAGTTATCAACTTTGTGTACTTTTCAAATTAGAAGCAAAAACATAGTCTGATTATATTTTTACTAGATTCCTCGTGTTTTTCTGAGCAATATTCATACATATATTACATGTATTAATCCAAGCTACCATTAATTAACTACGAATTTCACAAGATTTACTTGGACCAATGAGATCCTGACACGTCAGCCATTATATGCATTGTGCTTCTGCGTAACCCGACCAACTTAAAATAGAACACATCGACTATTTTGCCCCCGCGTGACGATATGTCTCTTCAAGCCTCAAAAGGGTCTTTTAGTCTAGTGACCCGCTCGTCTCCTTCCTCGCGGAAACCCTCTGCTACCATTGCGGCAGGGGTCGGGAGCGGCGTTGCCTCCCCTCCCCCGAACCCGATGGACACCAGGGGGTTCCTTTGCCTCCGCCGTGCTCCTGCGCACATGGGGACGCCTCTAGGTCACGTCCAGGATGGCCGGTTCAAGCCTGCCAAGTCTGCAAATGCGGACGGCTTGCAGCCATCCTACTGGCATCGCACAGGTGCTAGGGTAAGGAGATGATGGCCAAGATTCTCTCTGGTGATGTGGGAGCATCATGCTTCCATCATACTTCCTTCCATGACTCCTCGTTTCTCTAGGGGTCGCACTACTCCCCGTTGTTAGGGTCAGAATGGATACAAGATTGAAGAAGATGTGAGATGCCTGAGATCCTCTTGGACTCGAGGCTATGGGTCCAATCCTTTTATAGGGATAGGTAGCAACATCCTAGCACGCTTACCTATTACTGAAAGATAAAATGCTACAAATATCTTTGAACATTATAAACATGAAAATAACATTAAAACTTTGTATAAGATCTGAAACATAAATATATATCTTCTTTCTTTAGCTTATCTCTTATTTTTTTACTTTATCTTTCTCTGGAGACCTGTACCTTGGTACCTGGGTCTCATGACCTGCACTAAGGTGCCTGGGGCACATAACCTGCACTTTGGGCCTGGGTTATGTCTCTGAATTGGCATGCACTCTGGTTCCTAGGCCACATGACTTGCACAAAGGGCCTGAGTCATGTCTCTCTTATCTTAATCTCTTCTACAAAACTTATAAATGAGATCATGTGCATTCTATGAACTAAGGCATCTTTTATTTATGACTTTTAAATGATTGTGGCCCCCATTATACAATAAGTCCTCCTGAATTGGCGTATCTACGCCCTAAATTGGTACCAAGGTACCGCTGAATTGTCACTACATGCCTCTGAATGACACTGAGGTGTCTCTGAATTGGTGTGACTACGCCCTGAATTGGTGTCGCAACACCTCTGAATTGGAGTAACACTCCTCTGAATTGGCAACAGATGCCTCTGAATCATACCGGGAATACTGAATGAGGACTTATCATATAATGTCTTATGTGAAGGTTTCAACTTAATTATCTTAAGTCTAAACTAACTTATATATTAATCGAAACTGAAGCTGAATACTGATTGTTTTACTAAATTCTGAATCTGAACTTATCTTATATTAAAATTGAACATTGATAACTCAACTTATCTGAAACTGATTACTGAGTACTAAGCAAGTACTGAATACTAAATCTGAATCTGAATTTTTTATTCTTAAGTTCTAAACTGAATTCAATGCTGGATTTGAACATGTATCTCATTATCTGGGTAAACCTTATTTTAAAACTATGATTTGGGTAAGATTACTTCATTATACCAATTATATCATACACGAGTCTAATGTCTTATGAGACAAGATCTGAAATGAGTATAGAAATACTAAATATACAAAAGTAACTTAAGTAATGTGTATAGCTAAAGTATGATATATGATTCTTGGCAAGATAACTCATTCTCTGTTAAAACCTCATCAAAATCTAATCTTAATGGACTTAAGTCTTAAGTCATAAACCATAGAATACAAACCTTAGAAAATCTTAACTTGCATCTTAATCATACTCAATTTATATAAAATCTCATTAAGTCTGATCTCAATACATTCGTATGAACTTAAATCTTAAACCTTAAGGTAGAAATCATATAGATTCTCATCGTACAACTCAATCATGACTTAATGTCTCATAATTTGATAATATCATCACAAACTCATGTTGCAATATCTTTAATCCCACTAGTACATTTATCCTAGAAATTAGGTCATGGTCTATCATGTGCACCACCCATATCTCTTATTAAGGAATCTAGTTCACTTCTTAATTCTTAGATCACTACATATATAAGAAACCTTGATGACATGTTCCTACTTGAATTATTGGCACGCAATTATATCCATACACGAGGAAAAATCTTAAAAACATTTTCTACTTGAAATCTCAATACATGATTAATGACCCTAATAACATATTTATACTTAAAATTCTAATACATTGTTATATCACATAATCATGAAAGTCTTATAAAGATGCATGTAAACATACTGACTTCAAATATGAGTACTCATGGGCATGAACCACTTACATGTGTCAGAGAGGATACAAATATTCATCGTGAATTCCTCGAGTCTAGTCTAAATCCTTTAAAAAATTTATGGTGTAACACTTCCTTGAAGTTCAATGACGAGGTTCACACCTTTCACATAGATTTAACAATTATCAACAGATATGCACATAATCTACTTATCTAACTTTTCCTCAAATTAATTTACCTTATCTAAATCATTTAAGAGTTTGGAACCTCCTCCCAGATGTTCTTCATATCTCGAGCTTTCCAACGAGCCCTTAAACACCCTATTCTGACAATCAAATCAATCCCTATGAATTCATAAAGATATGAAAAATTAAAATCTGATCACATGTCTTATCTTGCTTTCCTTTACCTTTCAGGCTAATTGGGCCTTGTGGCTGGCGGCCCGGCAAGGAGGCACCTGACCCACCCTCTCGTCCTCTCACATGGGCATGAACAGGGATCGCGTGCCCCTGTTTTTTTCGTGAAAAGAGATCAACGACTCCCCGCCTCCTCTCCAACAAATTCTAGAATCCGTGACCGATTCGGCCACCATATTTGGGCCGTGTCATCACTGCAACTCCCCTTGATAATGAGGCATACACAAACATAGAAGCCAAACACGATACAGTCAGATCCCTACCCGCACGACCTGAGTGGGAGTGGAGCGATGCCTCCCTAGTTTTTGCGGCAAGAACAGAGCAGACCCTCCCCAAGTGATCTTCAACCATCTGCCTTGTGCCTAGACACTGAAGGTTGCACTGAGGACAACTATTGGCCTCACCACAGGTTGATCTGCTAGTGCCAAGATGTTCCCTTAACAGTTCCATCCTCCCAAAACCACCACGACCTAGAGCCAGGTGCCGCCACTCACTTCTTCCTCCGTTTTATCTTTACTATTTCTTTGTCTATAGCTCTCTACCACTCAAAACCCTAAAGGCCTTCCTCCTTTGTGGCGCCAAAACCTAAGACTTATATAGGACTGACGTGTATTTTACTACGCGCTTAAACGCAAGTATACGCGTCGAGTAATATAGGCCTTGTGAGGCCCGAGTCGAACTCAGGGATACGTGAATTATTGGAGACTTCTACTAACTAATCGCAATCAGCTAGACCGATTAACAAAGTAGGGTTTTGTTGTTCAAATTAAAAGAAAATAAAAATCAAACAAAGAAAACAATCGATTAAAGGTTAATTTAATCAATTAAAAGGGATATCTTTAGGATGGCGGTTTCACCGCGGGTCAACATTGTATTAGATTTCATATAATTCCTCACACTTCTCTCTCTATCCGGGTAGTGGCCTGAAATGAGAATTACCCACTGTCGTGGCGTAATCCACTACTTAGATTTAGGTTGATTCCATCGTCATAGTAATCATTCCCCTAAACTAAGCGCATTAAAATCGGTCCCTCAGTTCCCACCATTAATTTTACAACTCCTTTGTCAAGGGTTTTATTAATTAATGTAGAATTCGTCTCTTTTCAACCGTTAATCCTTCTGTCGAAGTGATTAAGGGCATTAATTTATTATTATGGTGATCAAGCATAACAATAGCAATAGAGAAAACGAATTTATACCACTGATATGAGAGAAAAATATGAATTATCAATATAAAATCATCATACAATGTATCCCCGGGCTACTCCCGGTCCTAAAGATTGAGGGTTTTAGCCTCTCATGTTCATCTTACACAAATACATGGTAGAAATTGGGGAATTCATAAGAAAAACGTGAAATAGATGGGAAAACTCCTGAACGGAGAAGAACCGGTGGATCCTTGGCGTAGAACACAAGCTTTCCCCGCCTGTCGGTGGTGGAAATTGTCTTCGGCAGCGTCCGAATCACCCGGGATGAGCTTCTCGGCCTCCATTCTCCTTTCTCTCCTCCTCGGCACTCGTGCAATCCAAAAATGAGATTTTTCCTCCCGTCTGGGCGGCCGTCATTAGGTATAAGTCCCTAATTAGGTCGTCAAATAACAACAGCCGTCCGATCGGAATCAAAACATATCCAACACATATCTGCCGGCGTCGATACCATCGACGCGGGTCGATGGTATCGACCCGGCGGATTAGCGGCAGCTTTCCTTTCTTTTATTCTGAGCGCCTGTCGGTGATCTCGATACCATCGACTTGGGTGTCGATGGTATCGACTCCTTTAGCGTCGGTTGTTGTCGTTTAGCGACGTTGTAGCTCTCCTTGTGTCGATGGCATCGACATCCGTCGATGGTATCGACTTAATCCTCGCTAGCAGCCTGGAGACATCTCGATGCCATCGACTTGGGTGTCGATGGTATCGACTCTGTATTGCTCTTCTCGGCTGACAACCTGTGGCTTGGTCGATGGTATCGACATCCGTCGATGGTATCGACGGATGTAGATACTTGTTTTTCCTGAAATTGTACAACAAGACCAAATAAATCCACACGATTTATGATAAGATAATCAATAATGCTTAAAATAATGAAATAAAGGGGATTTGATATAAAATGATGGCAAAGACCAAATAAAGTGAATTATGCAATAATATCCATGAAAATGAGTAATTAAGGCACAAAACACATATGAAAAAGGTCTATAAATGCGACTCAAAATCATCGCATCAAACTCCCCTAAGCGTAAACATTGCTCGCCCTCGAGCAACTAATCCTTAGAATAGAATTGCGAATGTCAACTAACAATCAAAACACCAACCCACCTCACAAATGACTCCCACTGGACGTTCTCAAACCGGCCTACCCTAATCACAGAACAGTAATTACCCTATAGGCGACAATAACCATCAATAAAAGAAATTATCCTTCAAACTGATGAACACTATCACATAAGGCAGTTATCATAATAAAGTTCGCCGATTCAGCCATGGTGCATCTTGTGATCACCTACTCTACGTTGCTCGCCCTAACTACCATCTACATGGAAGCAGTTCTCCTGATAAACATGAGTGAGGAGAAAATCACGGTAGCCTACCAATCCGAGCAACGGGTGGATGGAATGGGTGGTTCATGGGAGAATTTGGAAGTATTACACAGTTTCAAAATGCATATAACAAAATGCCCTACATGATGCAAATGCACATTAAGAATGCCCTACTGCCTAAAAGCGAGTGGAATGATGCATGCACTAACCTTCTACCTCAAAATGAGATAGAAATCTACTCAAGTCACATCATGTACTCAATTCCCCTTTATTATACAAGTGATATCATTCCTTTCTCCCTCTTATTCCTTTTCTTTCTTTTTCTAACATTTTTTTTTCCAGAATTTTTTTTTCTTCTGTTTTTTTTTTCTTTGCCCATATATCCATAATTGCTTAGAGATACATGTATAAGGCTATTTTCTTTCCAATTGGAGATCTTTGCTTTATTTCGAGGGTATGGAACAAATTAGATCACCTATTTAGGAAAACTGAGATACATGGTGTGCTTATGCATGAAAATCATGAAATTGTGAATGCAACTACATGACATGCACCTAAGGGTAATGTGCATGTATCACTATATTTTTTTTCATTATTCTATGCAAAAACATGAAAATAATAATGCAAAACCTATCTACATGCCATGCACGCAAAAGAAATTGAAACTGCACTTTACTTCCAATTCTTGGGTGGATTATAGGAAATGGGGTGGAATGATCACAAGATTAAGTGACTGAACCTTAAAAGAAAATTATGTGTCCCTCCTTATTGACATGTGTAGTAGTTAAAAGGGTTCTTTCTCTTACATCTGATTAAGGTCTCATTACCATTTGATTAGGTTAGGCTCAAACAACCGTTACTATCCACTTTTCATGAGTCAATGCGGGTGTGGGTATGACATATTGCTTCAAAGTTGACATAATCAATCATTTTCATAGAAAAAGTTCCCCAAGGACAACCAAGTAAAGCTATCCAAAAGACACAGAAAAATTTTTCAATTCCCTTAATTTCCCCATGAAAACAGCAAGATGACAATTTTTACGACATCCACAGTTACACTAGATAGATGTGGATCCTAAATAAAAACTTAAAATTGCAAAAACAAATAACAAAGCAGAAACTAAAACAACTAAAGAAAAGATAAAAGATAGAGCTGTTCCAGCCACCCCCCTAAGCTTGAATCCGACTATGGCCTCATAGTCAAAAACCAACTTAAGGGTGGAACAGTGATACCCTGATCAATCTTGTGGAGGCGGTGGTGGGTAATGTGGTGCCGTAGGATCCCAAGACGGGTACTCCCCCTGGAAGCTTGGATCATAGTGGGTCCTCGGCGGAGGCTGTGGATAACCTCCAAAGTAGTCTCGACTCCAGTAGTGGTCGAAGAAGGGCTCCTGCTGCGTCTCTATCCGCTGCAACCGGTTGTGCATTTGTTCTTGGTTGGCGAGGATGAGCCGCTCGTTCTCGAACATAGCCCTTTGATTATCAAGCAACCGGCCCGTTGTCTCATGGATGCCGGTATACAAAGTCATATGCTGGTGCTGCGTCTGCTGGATGTCCTGCTGCATGGTATGCATCCCTTGCATGGAGTAGGGATCCGCAGCTGGCTGTTCTTGCTGTGGTGATGGCGGCGGGGGCTGAGATGATGAAGATGCACCCGGATGCATCCTAGGACGCTTCCGTGGTGCCACTCGTGCTCGAAGAGGTGTGAAAGCCTCCTCGTCTTCCTCCGCCTCGCCTTCTTGGTCGTCACCTCCGCCTTCTTCTTCCGAGGACTCGATGGCTATGATGGGCCATCGGAAATGCTGCTTGCCCTCGATGTGGAAGACGTCGTCCGGCAGGGATGCCTCCTGGTAAGCTTGGTTGACGTGGCAATGAGCGTACGCCAACCCGTCCCGGATCAGAATGAGGTTTGAACGGTGCAAGTGTTGCACGTTCACCTTACTCCGCGTAGAAATCGGAGTCATGGACTGAAAGTTCAGCCCCAAGTAAAGCGCCAACTTGGTGACAAGACCACCAAAGTGTATTGGAGCCTTCCTTGTGCTCCGCTTCACCGCCATGACGCGCTGTAACCAGAATGCTCCCCAGTTGCACTCTTGACGTTTCAGGAGGGCATACAGAAAGAACAAGTCGCTCTCCTAAAACTTGCTCAAAGCAAGATCGCTCCGCCCGAAGAAGGTCAAGCTAAGCATCCTATGCAATACCCGGACGAACGGGTGCTCAAAATCAGCTACCGCGGCATTGTGGTAGCTCACGGTCTTCCCTGCCGGCACTGTAACTAGCTCGGCGAAGATTTTGTCGTAGTCGGTGCGGGCGTCGGGGCGTCGGTGATCGTGGCGGCCGTGGTTCCAGTTGAAGATGGCGTTGAACTGCTTCAACGTGATGTTGTAATTGTTGTTGAAGAGTCTGAAGGACACCCTTCCCTGGATCCACGTCTGGTCCGATGGCACCACGTCATTTGGTACAACGCAGATATCAAGAGTCGCCATGAACTCGGCCACCAGTTCCTTGTATGTGGGCCATTCGCCAAAGAACGGCTGCCCATCCGCATGACAGTCCATCTCATATATGCGACCGGTGTGCCGCGCTTGCCCGGCCAACACATAGGCCAAGTTGGCCTCGAATCCCAGGTCCCTGATCATTCCCCGGTCCACATACCGGGTGGCCTCGAACTTCCGCTTCATTATTTCCTCGTATACCTTCCTTACATCCATGTTGGCATGAATGAGGTGTGGACGAGAGATGGAAGCAGTTGGAGGAGGAACAAACTCCTCGATCTCCCTGGGGTGTGTGCTCGATGAAGATGCTCCGCCCGTATGCACCATGCTTGCGAGAAGAATGAGATTGGGAGAAAAGAACTCGGTGAAGATGGAGAGAAATTCTCCGCTCGGTGAAGATCTTCGCTCGATGATGCTTCTCCGCAGGCGTAGAGGGCTCGGGGGAGTGCTCGGCGCAAAGGGAGATACTTGCTCTGAGGGTGTGATGTCATATGACGTTGCAAGTCCCCTTAAATAGACTTGATCGGCGCCCCTGTTGACCCGTCGATACCATCGACTCGGGTCGATGGTATCGACATGTCTCGCGGGTAGCCGCATCTGTCGCTGGTATCGACGGCTGACGTTGGCTGGATCGAGAAACCCGGATCGCTGACGTGTCGATACCATCGACATAAGTCGATGGTATCGACGCAGCACCCGGATCGCTGACGTGGCTGTTGCGATCGTCGTCGATGTCTTCATGCGGATTGGTGACATGTCCGTCGATGCCATCGACGGGTGTCAATGGTATCGACTTGCTTTTATTGCGACACCTCCGTTTATTGCATTCAACCTGTGATGATGTCGATACCATCGACAAGGCCGTCGATGGTATCGAGTTGACTGAGCAAAATTCGTCTAAAAATCTCCAGAGATCTCGATGGTATCGACTGGGTTGTCGATACCATCGACACTTTTATTGCGACCTGCCTGTGACCATGTCGATGCCATCGACGGGGCCGTCGATGGTATCGACGCAGTGTGATTTCTGCTGGTGTCAACCTGAACCCATGTCGATACCATCGACTGATGTGTCGATGGTATCGACCCTGCCTGTTCCTGCACATTTAACAAACGGATCAAGGTATCATTTTTAAACTAAAAAGTAAACACAATAAAAGCAAACTATACCTAACATTAAACTATCCTAATGTACCAATGGTTGGGTTGCCTCCCAACAAGCGCCCTTCTTTAGCGTCTTAGGCTAGACGTCGGTCCTTCTTTTCATTCATGTACAAGTGAAATGAGTTTAACCTCATTCACTTTCCTCTTATAGTTCTCACCAAAGTACAGCTTCAAGCGTTGCCCGTTCACCAAGAACGTGGCCTCTCCATCTCGCACGAGAATCGCTCCATGCGGTCTCACGTCTTCCACCTCGAAGGGTCCACTCCATCGAGATTTCAGTTTCCCGGGATGCAATTTGAGACGAGAGTTGAACAATAGGACACTGTCTCCTTTCTTGAACGTGCGCATCTCAATGTGGCGATCGTGGATCAGCTTTGTGCGCTCCTTATAAATGCGGGCATTCTCATATGCCGTCATACGTAGCTCATCCAACTCATTCAATTCAAACATTCTTTTCCTCCCGGCCTCGTCATAGCGCAAGTTCAGCCTTCTTAGCGCCCAATGGGCCTTGTGCTCCAATTCTACCGGAAGATGGCACGCCCGGCCATACGCCAACCTAAAAGGTGTAGTGCCTATAGGTGTTTTGTACGCCGTCCGATAAGCCCAAAGTGCATCTGGTAGCAATGCACTCCAATTCTTCCGTGTAGATGCTACGGTCCTTTCTAAAATCTTCTTGATTTCCCTATTTGATACCTCCACCTGTCCTTGCGTTTGTGGATGATATGGGGTTCCAATGTTGTGCTTGACCCCATATTTCTTCAAAAGTGAAGCGAATTTCTGATTTCGGAAGTGTGTGCCTCCGTCACTAATGATCATTCGAGGAATCCCAAACCTGCAGAAAATATTCTCTTTGACGAACCTGCACACTACGTTCGAATCATTAGTCCTTGTGGGGATTGCCTCCACCCACTTCGACACATAATCCACCGCAAGCAAAATATAAAGATTTGAATTTGAGGACACAAAGGGTCCCATGAAGTCAATGCCCCATAAATCAAATACCTCGACTTCTTGAAACACATTCAGGGGCATTTCTTGTCTCCTTGAGATATTACCTGCGCGCTGGCACGGGTCACACTGCCTAACAAAATCATAGGCATCCCGGAACAAAGTGGGCCAATAAAGGCCGCTCTCCAACACCTTAGCTGCTGTCCGTGAGCTAGCATGATGTCCTCCCGTAGGTGACGCATGACAATGATGTAGAACACTTTCGTACTCTAACTCCGGCACGCACCTGCGAAGAATACCATCCCTGCATTGCTTCAACAGTATTGGGTCATCCCAAAAATAGTATCTCAATGAATGGAAGAATTTCTTCTTCTCTTGATAAGACCAATCTTCCGGGATGATCCCGCAAGCCAGATAATTCACAATATCCGCAAACCATGGTTCTTTAGAATCAATTTTTAAAAGTTGTTCGTCGGGAAAAGTCTCGGTAATGGGTATATACAAACCTTGTTCATCCACCCTCTCTAACCTAGACAAGTGGTCAGCCACCACATTTTCAATTCCCGACTTGTCCTTGATTTCAATATCGAATTCTTGTAGGAGCAAAATCCACCTAATTAGTCTAGGCTTCGCATCCTTCTTCTCCATCAAATATTTTATTGCGGCGTGATCCGTCCACACAACCACCTTAGAACCCACTAAGTATTGCCGAAATTTCTCAAAAGCAAATACAACAGCAAGTAACTCTTTTTCCGTGGTTGTGTAATTTAATTGAGCATCATTAAGTGTTTTTGAGGCGTAGAAAATCACAGCAGGCTTGTTATCTACCCTTTGCCCCAAAACAACCCCCACAGCATAGTCAGACGCATCACACATCAACTCGAAAGGCTTTGTCCAATCCGGCGTTTGAACAACCGGAGCCGAAATCAGCTTTTCCTTCAAAACCTCGAATGCGTGAAGACATTTCTCATTGAAATCAAAAACTGCGTCTTTTTCCAACAATTCCGATAATGGCTTTGCGATTTTTGAAAAATCCTTGATAAAACGCCGATAAAACCCAGCGTGTCCTAAAAAGCTTCTCACCCCTTTTACAGAATTTGGTGGGGGTAGCTTAGAAATCACCTCAATTTTTACGGGGTCTACCTCTAGACCCTTGCTAGACACCTTGTGTCCTAGCACAATTCCTTCTGTCACCATCATGTGACATTTCTCCCAATTGAGGACCAAGTGTGTGTCCTCGCACCGCTGCAACACCTTATCTAAATTATAAAGGCATTCGTCAAAAGACGCTCCATAAACCGAGAAGTCGTCCATGAAGACTTCGAGACACCGCTCCACCATGTCAGAGAAAATGGCGAGCATGCAGCGTTGAAAAGTCGCCGGCGCATTGCATAAACCAAACGGCATACGGCGGTAGGTGAAAGTCCCATAGGGACATGTAAACGTAGACTTCTCTTGATCCAAAGGATCAATAGAAATCTGGTTATACCCCGAGTAACCATCAAGGAAACAAAAATGCGACCGACCGGCTAAGCGTTCCAAAATCTGATCAATGAATGGCAAAGGAAAATGATCTTTCAGAGTTGCGGCGTTCAATCGGCGGTAATCAATGCATACACGCCACCCGGTTACCAATCGGGTGGTGACAGGTTCATTTAGAAGATTTGTAGTGACAGTGATTCCCCCCTTTTTAGGGACTACCTGTGTGGGACTCACCCACGTCGAATCAGATATGGCATAGATAATCCCTGCAGCAAGCAACTTAATGACTTCCTTTTTGACAACCTCCATCATGCTTGGATTTAGACGTCTTTGAGGCTGTATGACGGACTTGGCTCCTTCCTCAAGCCGAATCTTATGTTGACAAAGTGTAGGGGAGATCCCCTTGATGTCCGCCACTGACCACCCAAAGGCTCCACGGTGGTTCTTGAGCACTATTAGTAGCTGCTCCTCCTCATCCGCACTCAAGAATGCAGAAACAATCACTGGCAACTTGTCCTCCTCAGCTAGAAAGACGTACTTCAAGTGGGGGGGCAATGGCTTTAACTCCAGGTCAGGTGGGCAGATAAGGGATGATTGTAGCGGTGGGGGCAGTGTACCCAAATCTTCATAGTGCCTCGTATAGAAACATGGAAGCATTTGAAACATTTTGGCGCACTCCTTGAGTGAAGTACTCCGCATCCAATCATAAGTGACATTAAACAAACACGCCTCTAGAGGCAATTCCGGATATGCATCACAGACAGAAGTTATTATCACATCATCCTCCCACGAAGGTGGAATGTCCTCATTCTCATCATTTGGAAACCCGACAGCCTTGCATAAAGAGACAGCTTTCGTTTGCTCCATAAGGTCTACCGCCAAGGTCCCATTGTCTATCCTGCTCATCACATGGGCCATATCTAAAAATGGCTTCCCGAGACAAATTGAGATATTGCTTTCCACATGCTTCACCATGTTTCGCCTTAATTACTCATTTTACTACGCAACGGCGCCAAAAACTTGACGTGTATTTTACTACGCGCTTAAACGCAAGTATACGCGTCGAGTAATATAGGCCTTGTGAGGCCCGAGTCGAACTCAGGGATACGTGAATTATTGGAGACTTCTACTAACTAATCGCAATCAGCTAGACCGATTAACAAAGTAGGGTTTTGTTGTTCAAATTAAAAGAAAATAAAAATCAAACAAAGAAAACAATCGATTAAAGGTTAATTTAATCAATTAAAAGGGATATCTTTAGGATGGCGGTTTCACCGCGGGTCAACATTGTATTAGATTTCATATAATTCCTCACACTTCTCTCTCTATCCGGGTAGTGGCCTGAAATGAGAATTACCCACTGTCGTGGCGTAATCCACTACTTAGATTTAGGTTGATTCCATCGTCATAGTAATCATTCCCCTAAACTAAGCGCATTAAAATCGGTCCCTCAGTTCCCACCATTAATTTTACAACTCCTTTGTCAAGGGTTTTATTAATTAATGTAGAATTCGTCTCTTTTCAACCGTTAATCCTTCTGTCGAAGTGATTAAGGGCATTAATTTATTATTATGGTGATCAAGCATAACAATAGCAATAGAGAAAATGAATTTATACCACTGATATGAGAGAAAAATATGAATTATCAATATAAAATCATCATACAATGTATCCCCGGGCTACTCCCGGTCCTAAAGATTGAGGGTTTTAGCCTCTCATGTTCATCTTACACAAATACATGGTAGAAATTGGGGAATTCATAAGAAAAACGTGAAATAGATGGGAAAACTCCTGAACGGAGAAGAACCGGTGGATCCTTGGCGTAGAACACAAGCTTTCCCCGCCTGTCGGTGGTGGAAATTGTCTTCGGCAGCGTCCGAATCACCCGGGATGAGCTTCTCGGCCTCCGTTCTCCTTTCTCTCCTCCTCGGCACTCGTGCAATCCAAAAATGAGATTTTTCCTCCCGTCTGGGCGGCCGTCATTAGGTATAAGTCCCTAATTAGGTCGTCAAATAACAACAGCCGTCCGATCGGAATCAAAACATATCCAACACATATCTGCCGGCGTCGATACCATCGACGCGGGTCGATGGTATCGACCCGGCGGATTAGCGGCAGCTTTCCTTTCTTTTATTCTGAGCGCCTGTCGGTGATCTCGATACCATCGACTTGGGTGTCGATGGTATCGACTCCTTTAGCGTCGGTTGTTGTCGTTTAGCGACACTGTAGCTCTCCTTGTGTCGATGGCATCGACATCCGTCGATGGTATCGACTTAATCCTCGCTAGCAGCCTGGAGACATCTCGATGCCATCGACTTGGGTGTCGATGGTATCGACTCTGTATTGCTCTTCTCGGCTGACAACCTGTGGCTTGGTCGATGGTATCGACATCCGTCGATGGTATCGACGGATGTAGATACTTGTTTTTCCTGAAATTGTACAACAAGACCAAATAAATCCACACGATTTATGATAAGATAATCAATAATGCTTAAAATAATGAAATAAAGGGGATTTGATATAAAATGATGGCAAAGACCAAATAAAGTGAATTATGCAATAATATCCATGAAAATGAGTAATTAAGGCACAAAACACATATGAAAAAGGTCTATAAATGCGACTCAAAATCATCGCATCAAGGACCTTACCTTTCAGTCTCGCAATGAGACCTGAATCATCCTAGACTCTAATCAGTTTCCTTATTCAGAAGAATAGAGGGTCATGAGACTCTGTCTCTCTCTCTCTCTCACTCTCAGGTTAGCCTGGCTAGTGTTTGTCAAAGAACTGGCCCATTTCAAATGAACCAAAGGGTTGGTTGAACCAACGATTCAACTTTCAATTCCTTGGTTCACTACTTTAAGAGGCATTAAAATGCTATGTTTCTTATGTAATTTCTATTGGTTACTCCTTAATCCAGATTGGTCTTAGAATTTTATCAACGCCTCATGTAACTATCACCTTCTTATACAAAATTATCACAAACTAATTCACTAACTAGACTACACCAATATAGTGTGTGCTATTTCACTTGTTCCATTATCTAGATCAACAACTTGAATCACCAAAACTGTGTCACCTCTCATATATCTTTGAGAACACCTACTCAGTCCTAAATTTCATTGCTACATACATTGGAGAGCCTAACACAACAAAAGCCTAAGGTACAAGTATGTTATGTAATCCACTGATAGTTATAATGTCCTCAAATTCTAGAAAAACCTCATTATGACCATAATTAATCAACCTTAAATTTTTGTATGATCTTTCTAGCTTCCCATGATGATCAATTCACCAAAATGACCTTGGGTTCTATATATGCATAACTAGACTCTAATACATGATAAATTATGTAAAACTTGACTCACTTGTCTTGATCTCACATAACTAGGGTTTTCCTAGTGTTACTTTCATTCACATGGATACTTAACAAAATTTGGGTTGTGACAATTCTACCTACCTTATTGGGAATTTTTTCCTCGAAATTCAACTAGTCTACCCACTTAGGATTTTACATATTACATGTATCTAATATTTTCTAACTAGCTTATTAGCATGTTTTGTGTTGAAAATTTCTTAAGGTTATCGTTATCAAGTGTATATGTGCATGTACTACTAATGATTTTTTTTTAGATCTAAACTATACATTCATCATCTATCACATCAAGGATTCTAGATTGCCTCTTCTCTATAGTTAGGTTAGGGTTCGGGTGCACTCAAAACTAACTCACTTATCTATGCCAAAATATCCACCCTTCATATATATTCTAGGTCTTACTATGTATCTAATTAGGTTTAGGCGACTATATGTCTTAAACTTTTAATGCCATCACTTGTTTTCTTTGTCGCCTTTGGATACATGTTGGCCGGTCATATATTCAGAGGTGACATGTCAGATCACACTTATCTTGGCACTTCCTCATGCACATGTCCCATGCCACATGCACTTGAAAGGACAAGACAAGCATGATTATGCACATAACAATCTCTCTGCAAAACCCCATAAGCATGTGTCCCATACCACAAACATGTGGGAAAAAGAGAGAGAATGCTATATACAACTATAGTGTTAACATAAAAAGTATAAAACAGCTAGGCACATAACCCTAATCCTTATCTAAAATTTTGTCTCCTATTTAAATCTCTACTTAGATTTCTAATATCTTTCACTTACCTCTTCTATACATAGGGCTGCTAATTATCTTTCTAAATTGGCACTCTACTCTAACTTAAGTCCTTATAGGGTGATCTTAAGTAAGAACATGAGAACTCATCTGGTGGCCAACTATAATGTTTCCCTGATACCATATTGCAATGCCCTCCCTAAGTACACACATACACGTAGAGGAAGTAACATGAAGTTATCCATAACTCGTGTGCTCGAGGGGGGCATTACTTAAAACTGACATTCATAGCAATAATATAATCAATCACACAAATTGAAAATAAGAAACATTCTCATAATTGTTCTTACAAAAGGAACATAATGGATATCACATGGAAAACTAACTCAACATCTCGAGACATAGTCTCTGATCTAAATTTCTAAACATTTAAAACATATAACTGAGTCTATAAAACTATGGATCGTCTTATAGTGGGCACCCCACCAGATCTTATCTTGTTCTATCCTTATGTTTGAGTCTTTGGGATACACTTCGCTCCTGCTTCTCACCTATGGACATCTCATCCCTAGCCATGCATTGGAAAAATGGTTGTTAACGTAAGTGGCATGAGTATTCTAATATATATATTACTGAAAGATAAAATGCTACAAATATCTTTGAACATTATAAACATGAAAATAACATTAAAACTTTGTATAAGATATGAAACATACATATATATCTTCTTTCTTTAGCTTATCTGTTATCTTTGTACTTTATCTTTCTCTCGAGACATGTACCTTGGTACTTGGGTCTCATGACCTGCACTAAGGTGCCTGGGTCACATAACCTGCACTTTGGGCCTGGGTTATGTCTCTGAATTAGCTTGCACTCTGGTGCCTAGGCCACATGACTTGCACAAAGGGCCTAAGTCATGTCTCTCGTATCTTAATCTCTTCTACAAAACTTATAAATGAGATCATGTACATTCTATGAACTAAGGCATCTTTTATTTATGACTTTTATCTGATTGTGGCCACCATTATACAATAAGTCCTCCTGAATTGGTGTATCTACGCCCTGAATTGGTACCAAGGTACCGCTGAATTGACACTACAAGACTCTGAATGACACTGAGGTGTCTCTGAATTGGCGTGACTATACCCTAAATTGGTGTCGCAACACCTCTGAATTGGAGTAACACTCCTCTGAATTGGCAACAGATGCCTCTGAATCGTCCTGGGACTACTGAATGAGGACTTATCATATAATGTCTTATGTGAAGGTTTCAACTTAATTATCTTAAGTCTAAACTTACTTAATTCTTAATCTGAATTGAAGCTGAATACTGATTGCTTTACTAAATTCTGAATCTGAACTTAACTTATATTAAAACTGAACACTGATAATTGAACTTATCTAAAACTGATTACTGAGTACTGAGTAGGTACTGAATTCTAAATCTGAATCTGAATCTGAGTTTTTTTATTCTTAAGTTCTAAACTGAGTTCAATGCTGGATTTGAACATGTATCTCATTATCTGGGTAAACATTATTCTAAAACTCTGATTTGGGTAAGATTACTTCATTATACCAATTATATCATACATGAGTCTAATGTCTTATGAGACAAGATCTGAAATGAGTATAGAAATACTAAATGAACAAAAGTAACTTAAGTAATGTGTATAGCTAAAGTATGATATATGATTCTTGGCAACATAACTCATACTCTGTTAAAACCTCATCAAAATCTGATCTTAATGGACTTAAGTCTTAAATCATAAACCATAGAATAGAAACCTTAGAAAATATTAACTTGCATCTTAATCATACTCAATTTATATAAAATCTCATTAAGTCTGATCTCAATATATTCGTATGAACTTAAATCTTAAACCTTAAGGTAGAAATCATATAGATTCTCATCGTACAACTCAATCATGACTTAATGTCTCATAATTTGATAATATCATCACAGACTCATGTTGCAATATCTTTAATCCCACTAGTACATTTATCCTAGAAATTAGGTCATGGTCTATCATGTGCACCACCCATATCTCTTATTAAGGAATCTAGTTCACTTCTTAATTATTAGATCACTACATATATAAGAAACCTTGATGACATGTTCCTACTTGAATTCTTGGCACACAATTATATCCACAGACGAGGAAAAATCTTAACAACATTTTCTACTTGAAATCTCAATACATGATTAATGACCCTAATAACATATTTGTACTTAAAATTCTAATACATTGTTATATCACATAATCATGAAAGTCTTATAAAGATGCATGCAAACATACTGACTTCAAATATGAGTACTCATGGGCATGGACCACTTACATGTGTCAGAGAGGATGAAAATCTTCATCGTGAATTCCTCGAGTCTGGTCTAAATCCTTTAAAATTTTTATGGTGTAACACTTCCTTGAAGTTCAATGACGAGGTTCACACCTTTCACATAGATTTAACAATTATCAACATATATGTACATAATCTACTTATCTAACTTTTCCTCAAATTAATTTACCTTATCTAAATCATTTGAGAGTCTGCAACCTCCTTCCATATGTTCTTCATATCTCAAGATTTCCAACGAGCCCTTAAACACCCTATTCTGACAATCAAATCAATCCCTATGAATTCATAAAGATGTGACAAATTAAAATCTGATCACATGTCTTACCTTGCTTTCCTTTACCTTTCAGGCTAATTGGGCCTTATGGCTGGCGGCCCAGCAAGGAGGCACCTGACCCGTCCTCTCGTCCTCTCACATGGGTGTGAATAGGGATCGCGTGCCCCTGTTCTTCTATGAAAAGAGAGCAACGACTCCCCGCCTCCTCTCCAACAAATTCTGGCATCCGCGACCGATTTCAACAACCATATTTGGGCTGCGTCATCATTGCAACTCCCCTTGATAATGAGGCATGCACAAACATAGAACCCAGACATGATACAGTTAGATCCCCACCCGCATGGCTTAAGTGGGAGTGGAGTGATGCCTCCCCAATTTTCACGGCAAGAACAGGGAAGACCTTCCCCAGGTGGTCTTCAACCATATGCCTTGTGCCTAGACATTGAAGGTTGCACTGAGGACAACTATTGGCCTCACTGTAGGTTGATGTGCTAGTGCTAAGATGTTCCCTTGACAGTTCCATCCTCCCAAAACCACCATGACCTAGATCCAGGTGCCGCCACTCACTTCTTCCTCTGTTTTGTCTTTACTATTTCTCTATCTATAACTCTTTGCCACTCAAAACCCTAAATGCCTTCCTCCTTTGTGGAGCCAAAACCTAAGACTTATATAGGACCTTACCTTTCAGTCTCGCAATGAGACCTGAATCATCCTAGACTCTAATCAGTTTCCTTATTCAGAAGAATAGAGGGTCATGAGACTCTATCTCTCTCTCTCACACTCTCAGGCTAGCCTGGCTAGTGTTTGTCAAAGAACTAGCCCGTTTCAAATGAACCAAAGGGTTGGTTGAACCAACGGTTCAACTTTAAATTCCTTGGTTCACTACTTTAAGAGGCATTAAAATGCTATGTTTCTTATGTAATTTCTATTGGTTACTCTTTAATCCAGATTGGTCTCAAAATTTTATCAACGCCTCATGTAACTATCACCTTCTTGTACAAAATTATCACAAACTAATTCACTAACTCGACTACACCAATATAGTGTGTGCTATTTCACTTGTCCCATTATCTAGATCAACAAATTGAATCACCAAAACTGTGTCACCTCTTATATGTCTTTGAGAACACCTACTCAGTCCTAAATTTCATTGCTACATACATTGGAGAGCCTAACACAGAAAAAGCCTAAGGTACAAGTATGTTATGTAATCCACTGATAGTTAGAATGTCCTCAAATTCTAGAAAAACCTCATTATGACCATAATTAATCATCCTTAAATTTTTGTATGATCTTTCTAGCATCCCATGATGATCAATTCACCAAAATGACCTTGGGTTCTAGATATGCATAACTAGACTCTAATACATGATAAATTATGTACAACTTGACTCACTTGTCTTTATCTCACATAACTAGGGTTTTCCTAGTGTTACTTTCATTCACATGGATACTTAACAAAATTTGGGGTGTGACAATTCTACCCACCTTATTGGGAATTTTTTCCTCGAAATTCAACTAGTCTACCCACTTAGGGTTTTACATATTACATGTATCTAATATTTTCTAACTGGCTTATTAGCATGTTCGCGTTGAAAATTTCTCAAGGTTATCATTATCAAGTGTATATGTGCTTGTACTACTAATGATTTTTTTTTAGATCTAAACTATACATTCATCATCTATCACGTCAAGGACTCTAGATTGCCTCTTCTCTATAGTTAGGTTAGGGTTCGGGTGCACTCAAAACTAACTCACTTATCTATGCCAAAATATCCACCCTTCATATACATTCTAGGTCTTACTATGTATCTAATTAGGTTTAGGTGACTATATGTCTTAAACTTTTAATGCCAACACTTGTTTTCTTTGTTGCCTTTGGATACATGTTGGCCAGTCATATATTCAGAGGTGACATGTCAGATCACACTTATCTTGGCACTTCCTCATGCACATGTCACATACCACATGCACTTGAAAGGACAAGACAAGCATGATTATGCACATAACAATCTCTCTGCAAAATCCCATAAGCATGTGTCCCATACCACAAACATGTGGGAAAAAGAGAGAGAGTGCTATATACAACTATAGTGTTAACATAAAAAGTATAAAACAGCTAGGCACATAACCCTAATTCTTATCTAAAATTTTGTCTCCTATTTAAATCTCTACTTAGATTTCTAATATCTTTCACTTACCTCTTCTATACATAGGGCTTCTAATTATCTTTCTAAATTGGCACTCTACTCTAACTTAAGTTCTTATAGGGTGATCTTAAGTAAGAACATGAGAACTCATCTGGTGACCAACTATAATGTTGCTCTGATACCATATTGTAATACCCTCCCTAAGCACACACATACACGTGGAGGAAGTAACATGAAGTTATCCATAACTCATGTGCTCGAGGGGGGCATTACTTAAAACTAACATTCATTAAACAATATAATCAATCACACAAATTGAAAATAAGAAATATTCTCATAATTATTCTTACAAAAGGAACATAATGGATATCACATGGAAAACTAACTCAACATCTCGAGACATAGTCTCTGATCTAAAGTTCTAAACATTTAAAACATATAACTGAGTCTATAAAACTGTATATCGTCTTATAGTGGGCACCCCACCAGATCTTATCTTATTCTATCCTTATGTTTGAGTCTTTGGGATACACTTCACTCCTGCTTCTCACATGCGGACATCTCGTCCCCAGCCATTAATTGGAAAAACGGTTGTTAACGTAAGTGGCTTGAGTATTCTAATATATATATTACTGAAAGATAAAATGCTACAAATATCTTTGAACATTATAAACATGAAAATAACATTAAACTTTGTATAAGATCTGAAACATACATATATATCTTCTTTCTTTAGCTTATATGTTATCTTTTTACTTTATCTTTCTCTGGAGACCTGTACCTTGGTACTTGGGTCTCATGACCTGCACTAAGGTGTCTGGGTCACATAACCTACACTTTGGGCCTGGGTTATGTCTCTGAATTGGCCTGCACTCTGGTGCCTAGGCCACATGACTTGCACAAAGGGCCTAAGTCATGTCTCTCGTATCTTAATCTCTTCTACAAAACTTATAAATGAGATCATGTACATTCTATGAACTAAGGCATCTTTTATTTATGACTTTTATCTGATTATGGCCACCATTATACAATAAGTCCTCCTGAATTGGCATATCTACGCCCTAAATTGGTACCAAAGTACCGCTGAATTGATACTACAAGCCTCTGAATGACACCGATGTGTCTCTGAATTGGTGTGACCACACCCTGAATTGGTGCCGCAACACCTCTGAATTGGAGTAACACTCCTCTGAATTGGCAACAGATGCCTCTGAATCATCCTGAGACTACTGAATGATGACTTATCATATAATGTCTTATGTGAAGGTTTCAACTTAATTATCTTAAGTCTAAAATAACTTAATTTTTAATCTGAATTGTAGCTGAATATTGATTGTTTTACTAAATTCTGAATCTGAATTTAACTTATATTAAAACTGAACACTGATAAATGAACTTATCTGAAACTGATTACTGAGTACTGAGCATGTACTGAATTCTAAATCTGAATCTGAATCTGAGTTTTTTTATTCTTAAGTTCAAAACTGAGTTCAATGCTAGATTTGAACATGTATCTCATTATCTGGGTAAACATTATTCTAAAACTCTGATTTGGGTAATATTACTTCATTATACCAATTATATCATACATGAGTCTAATGTCTTATGAGACAAGATCTGAAATGAGTCTAGAAATACTAAATATATAAAAGTAACTTAAGTAATGTGTATAGCTAAAGTATGATATATGATTCTTGGCAAGATAACTCATTCTCTGTTAAAACCTCATCAAAATTTGATCTGAATGGAGTTAAGTCTTAAGTCATAAACCATAGAATAGAAACCTTAGAAAAATCTTAACTTGCATCTTAATCATACTCAATTTATATAAAATCTCATTAAGTCTAATCTCAATACATTCGTATGAACTTAAATCTTAAACCTTAAGGTAGAAATCATATAGATTCTCATCGTACAACTCAATCATGACTTAATGTCTCATAATTTGATAATATCATCACAAACTCATGTTGCAATATCTTTAATCCCACTAGTACATTTATCCTAGAAATTAGGTCATGGTCTATCATGTGCACCACCCATATCTCTTATTAAGGAATCTAGTTCACTTCTTAATTCTTAGATCACTACATATATAAGAAACCTTGATGACATGTTCCTACTTGAATTCTTGGCACGCAATTATATCCATATACGAGGAAAAATCTTAACAACATTTTCTACTTGAAATCTCAATACATGATTAGTGACCCTAATAACATATTTGTACTTAAAATTCTAATACATTGTTATATCACATAATCATGAAAGTCTTCTAAAGATGCATGCAAACATACTGACTTCAAATAGGAGTACTCATGGGCATCGACCACTTACATGTGTCAGAGAGGATGAAAATCTTCATCGTAAAATTCCTCAAGTATGGTCTAAATCCTTTAAAAATTTATGGTGTAACACTTCCTTGAAGTTCAATGACGAGGTTCACACCTTTCACATAGATTTAACAATTATCAACATATATGCACATCATCTACTTATCTAACGTTTCCTCAAATTAATTTACCTTATCTAAATCATTTAAGAGTCTGGAACCTTCTTCCATATGTTCTTCATATCTCGAGATTTCCAACGAGCCCTTAAACACCCTATTCTGACAATCAAATCAATCCCTATGAATTCATAAATATATGACAAATTAAAATCTGATCACATGTCTTACCTTGCTTTCCTTTACCTTTTAGGCTAATTGGGCCTTATGGTTGGCGGCCCAGCAAGGAGGCACCTGACCCGCCCTCTCGTCCTCTCACATGGGCGCGAATAGGGATCGCATGCCCCTGTTTTTCCATGAAAAGAGAGCAACGACTCCCCGCCTCCTCTCCAACAAATTCTGGCATCCGCGACCGATTTAGCCACCATATTCAAGTCGCGTCATCACTGCATCTCCCCTTGATAATGAGGCATGCACAAACATAGAACCCAGACATGATACAGTCAGATCCCCACCTGCACGGCCTGAGTGGGAGTGGAGTGATGCCTCCCCAGTTTTCATGGCAAGAACAGGACAGACCCTCCCCAGGTGGTCTTCAACCATCTGCCTTGTGCCTAGACACTGAAGGTTGCACTGAGGACAACTATTGGCCTCACCACAGGTTGATGTGCTAGTGCCAAGATGTTCCCTTGACAGTTCCATCCTCCCAAAACCACCACGACCTAGAGCCAGGTGCCGCCACTCACTTCTTCCTCAGTTTTGTCTTTACTATTTATCTGTCTATAACTCTCTACCACTCAAAACCCTAAAGGCCTTCCTCCTTTGCGGTGCCAAAACCTAAGACTTATATAGTACCTTACCTTTCAGTCTCGCAATGAGACCTGAATCATCCTAGACTCTAATCAGTTTCCTTATTTAGAAGAATAGAGGGTCATGAGACTCTGTCTCTCTCTCTCTCTCACTCTCAGGCTAGCCTGGCTAGTGTTTGTCAAAGAACTGACCCGTTTCAAATGAACCAAAGGGTTGGTTGAACCAACGGTTCAAATTTCAATTCCTTGGTTCACTACTTTAAGAGGCATTAAAATGTTATGTTTCTTATGTAATTTCTATTGGTTACTCCTTAATCCAGATTGGTCTCAAAATTTTATCAACGCCTCATGTAACTATCACCTTCTTATACAAAATTATCACAAACTAATTCACTGACTCGACTACACCAATATAGTGTGTGCTATTTCACTTGTCCCATAATCTAGATCAACAAATTGAATCACCAAAACTGTGTCACCTCTTATATGTCTTTGAGAACACCTACTCAGTCCTAAATTTCATTGCTACATACATTGGAGAGCCTAACACAGCAAAAGCCTAAGGTACAAGTATGTTATGTAATCCACTGATAGTTAGAATGTCCTCAAATTCTAGAAAAACCTCATTATGACCATAATTAATCAACCTTAAATTTTTGTATGACCTTTCTAGCATCCCATGATGATCAATTCACCAAAATGACCTTGGGTTCTAGATATGCATAACTAGACTCTAATACATGATAAATTATGTAAAACTTGACTCACTTGTCTTGATCTCACATAACTAGGGTTTTCCTAGTGTTACTTTCATTCACATGGATACTTAACAAAATTTGGTGTGTGACAAGCAAACATACTTTCCTTATTATGGTGTGATTATACTTTTGATTACTTCCTTGTTAATCCACATTCCTTGGTTATCAAGGAATCTCATATTAGAGTATTTATATAATGGAAAATCTAAAAATCATCACTTATATTCCCTTTGTGCTTGGCTTTTATTCCATTGGTCACGAGGATATACTTCCTTATTTGGCAACACAAAAGCCACCGCATATACTCATTAGTTCATGACACTTTATTGCCAATTTCTAAAGTTATCCTCTTCTTGTCATTATTACCATGTAGATTCGAAATACCATCAATGTGATTCAAACATACCTTTCTTATATCTCAAATTTTCTTCTTAGTAATGTTTTATTTGATTTTATCTACTCGTGTATCAAATTCAAATCCCAAACTCAAAAGGAAAAAGTCATTATCCTCATGTGCAAGTTATCCTTAATATAGCTTATTTAATTGATATTTTCTCTTTCTTAATCTTTATTTTTATTCCTTTTACCATAAAAACCATGTGGAGTCGAAATCTCATTCATAATGATTCCATTATCCATATTTCCACATATTTCTTATATTTTCATCATTATCTCAATTATTCTTTTATTAATTGATTTCTTTTCCTTTTTATTTCCTTTTCTTGTTATGGGGCCCAATAGCCAACAAGGCCCACGAAATCAAATACACAATGCTATTTATCAAAGGAAACCACTCAATTAACTTAAATCATAGAAATTACAAAATCATACATTTATTGAAGAAATTGTATTTCAAATCATATAAGCCCAAAATTGGGGTTGTAACAAAAAGGGTGTTCCCTAAAGAATGAAGACGCACCAGCCAAAACAAAAAAAGGTAAAAGAAGGAAAATAAAAACAAGAGAAAATGTTAAATAAGTGAGAAGAAATAAAGTTATGGAAGGAAACTTGGATCGGGTTTCACCTACTAAGCTCTCTCACCAACATTCAAAACTCACACCCCCTCGTGTACTCCTATCAAGATTACAAGCGATCATCAAAAAGTCTATTCCCTCCTCTCTCGATATTAGGAAACATATAGGTTATAAGGTAATCTCTCTCTCTCGAGATGACGGTCCAACAACCACAAAGAAAACCATATGACTGTTAGCTTTACCATTCCAACACTTTCATGCATTCATACTACTCTAACACTAGATAAGGTCGATACTATTCTTTCGAGGTACCAACAATCAAACATCACAAGATGGTAGCTAAGCATAAAGTGAAGCATTAAAAACAAGAGTATGGAGATACTCTTGATAAGAGCATATATATTCAAAGGGGAGAAAGAATATACATGTTGGGAGAGCCTTAGTGGCTACTCCCAACCCAACTTAGATGTTTAGCCACACATATTGACGAGAAGCATAACTGTGTCACAAAATGATAGATACATCAATAACCACAAAGAGGGAGAGTGCAATGTGATGAAGATGATAGATCTAGATAGAGAGAGAAGATGGCAATACACTATTGTACTTCTTCAAATCTAGATCTGGAGTGGGCGATGTGGTGGCGGCTTCTTCCTTTGAAGAAGAGGGTAATCAATCTTCTCTCTTCTCTGACTTCTATCTTCAAAGATCCAAGACTGATGGTATGGATGTGAGTGACTTTGGAGTTTGGCAGGACTTCGTGGTCCTTGATGATCTGATGATTTGACAAGTCGATGTGGGGGTCTATTTATAGATGATTCCCACTGACTTGATCATCTAAGTCGCGGTCACGGTATGGCCTCACTTGAGACCTACATCACAGTCGCGGTGTACTGGATGTATGTCGCAGTCGAGGGGAGCCTTGGTCATGGTTCGACCATGGGGCATTTCCCTGATGGAGGGTCGCAGTCACGGTGTGAAGAGACGATGATGGAAGCATCAACCGTGGCAAGGTCCTTAGTGGACTATACAGCTGCGGTCACGGTGTTGACCACGACCATATCTGGGCATGACCCTGCAAAAGTGAAATATGTGTGAAATTGATATTTTTGACATCAAGGTATTAAAATAAGTAGAGAAATCTATAAAAGGTATGCTAGGGAAGGCATAAATTATATGTACAAAGTACACAAAAATGAGATGTTATCACACTACATCTAATAACTTTTCCCATGTAATGAAGTCACTAATTTTAAACACCTGCAAAGAGAATGACATATATATAATTAATAAATTTGATATTTTCATATTATGTAATGATATCTACTATACTTATATATGATGATCAAGACTATATAATACCCGTTGTATGTTTTTTATTTCTTGTGCAACATATCTGAAAATTAGGTCTATATACCGCATCACGTAGTATCCATATGCCCAACTATTATCTTGTATAACACACAATAAATTTCAACATACAAAATGTTAATAAATAAAAATAAGCATATGCATTGGAGTCAGGAAACTACTTTCACATTCTCCCAGACTAACACTTTCTTTTTCTTGCACATGTCTCCTCTGGCTTTTTTGAAATCTTTTAAAGCCCATGTTAATATAACACTTTAAATTGCTTTAGTAAATAGTAATGTAATAATAGATGTTAACGGATATAAATATAAAAAAATTCTCACGTGAATAATGGCCTTTTCATTATGTGTCCCGAATTGTCTAATCCCTTCCCCTCAAGGTCTAGATAATAAATAGTCAACGTCTCGAGAACAACACCAGTAACTCCCAATGCTTACCACTAGAGATAAGAAAGTTAAAAATATATAACTCAAAATCTACAATAAAATGCAATTTCCTTATGTCCAAATTATAAGCAAACTTTCTCAACATTGAATGGAGCTATTATCACGCTCTTCTTTGCTTTATCAAAATATTTAAAAGCGATAGAGAAGTATAAGGTAAATGATGAAGGGTCTATATGTACACGACTGATCAAGGATGGAATTAGAAAACCCACATGGGTAAATGAAATTTTTTTATGGATCTTATGTAAGTGGTTGTAAAACTTATATTATGTATGCATTAATATATAAGAAAATAGATCATGTATAAAATAAGGTATATAGATAAATAAACAATATCTCACCATATCCATAGTTCTATCATAGATGTATTCAGCCAAGCATAAGTAAACAACTCTAAAATATCTTGTATAAATATATTATTATTGTACGATTGGCCTACAACCTCCTCCTTAATAGAAACAATCATAAGACAATTTTTGAGATGTTCACCTATCCATATTGACATACCCCTTTATTGAGGACCTATCGAGTCATATAGGTCCTTTACAAGCCAACTAGGTACTTCAGGAGGAGGTGGAGGTGGAGGAGGACGAGTTGTAGCGGGTTTCTTCCCTTTGTCCTATATATATATATATATATATAATTTCATATCAATTTTCATATATATATATATATACATATATACAAATTAACGTAATGTAAATTTACCATACATGATCAGTATAGATGACATCCGTTTCAGGCCACAAGACCACCCCGCCTTCTGCTTCACCAAGCATGTTAGCATCTGGGTGGGCACATGACAATGGATGTTGCCTCCAAGTAGCGAACATAAGCCTCGAGCTCACACAAACCACACCATCGGGTACTGGAGTGCATTGAATCGTGTGCCCAGGAAAGTGTGGGTAAGCCTCGCCCTCTGCAATGATGAATTCTTTCAATTTTAGACAGCATGGCTTCAACTCCTACAAATTTATGTAGAGTATGTTATATACATAAATAAACATATCATCTTGAAAAGACTAGCTACTATGTCACTAAACTTTATGATTCATGAATTTCTTTTCTAATAACATTCTAAAAAAAGAATAGGTTACCTCAGCTTTTGAAATTCCCCCTGTTTGGACATGTGAGCGTTGTAATGGCCCAAAGTTCGCTCTTAGGCCCACTCTAGCCCATGCATCCCTAACACATCCATGATACTCTAGGTTACCGAGAGAAACTATCAATTCATCCATTGTGCCCTCAGGGATGAATGAGCCTTGCTTCCTCTGCTTGTGAAGCTCCCTCTAATCATCATAAATAGAAATTGGTAAGTAAACATAACAATCATCAACACTAATTGCTTTTAGAGTTGAATTTTACCATTTTTGCAGCAGCCTCAACAGTTGCGGGGTTGGTTATATCTCCTTTTTGTTTTTCCTCCCAGCTATCCACACATCATGGCGACGCAGAGGTGCGGGAGTAATAGTAGAGGACTCATCAGTCTCAGTATTAGGAGCAATAGGCTACTGAACAGAAGACGTTTGTAGTTTTTGGCGAAGAGCTGCATAGCCACCTGGACCCATCGTGTAGTCATGCACATTCAGTGCACGCCTTGCTCTTTGAGCATCAGTTATAGCCTTATTAGTAATAACATTAAATTGGTTAGTAACAATCAAGGTCAATTGTGAATAGGTGAATTCACAAGAATGTATATTAATTAAATTGGGAGTGCCACTTAATACCTTGAATTCATCAGTATTTATAACTAGCAACAAACGCCTTCCACTCAGTTGGGTCCAGGTAGTTCCATTGCTCAAGGGATGACTTCTTCCTCTTATCATCCTCTCGTATGTATTATCAGTTGAGAGTTGTCCTATAGTTCCTTAGGACCCTCCCACATCATTACATCACCTTTTTACGATGTAGGCTTTCATCCAGTTCAAATATACTCTGTAAATTTCATATATTTAATAGAGTATTCTAAAAAATAGAATTGTAAGTAACTCTAAAAATAGAATTGCAAATGATAATATCTCACACATAGTTCTTTCCATACTAAGTCTTTCTTCCCATTAGGAACTGTATGCCAAGATTTTGCATTTACACTACAATGGCTACAAGTAAGAATTCCAAGATATGAAACAAACGAGCTGCGGTTCTTTCCAACTGGATTTCCTACATGATCAAAATCCACAACCAATTTTGATCCATTGCCCCTTTGTTGTAGTAACTTGTTCATCATAGTGATGCCCCTAATTTTTTTAATTTTTTTGTTGCTCATCAAGTGACACTAGGTTTTCAGGTGGTACATCATCAACCTAAAAATTGACAAAAAAAACACATATAGGATATAACTTATAAATGGACATATATATAGCTAGATATAGGATATATTGTAAAACTTACATTGTGAGGTGGCGCCTCACCCTCATGGTAATCATCATCATGATCATCATACTCATGGTCATCCATCTGAAAGTGTCATATAAAAAAATCAAACATTTAACATTTAACATAACTAGAAATTAATATAACATTGTGAAGTTCACAACGATCTAACATTCAAAAAAATAAAACATTAAAAAAAACATGCCTCTAATATTGAGATCTTTTATCAATTAACATTCCTTTAGATGATCTTCACGCACATATAACTCATCGTTAGCTTCAATATTTGGTGTTGGCAACCCAACTGAGAATGGACTCGAGTCATACTTATCGTAGTAATCTTCTTCGTCTATAGGATCTTCAATGAACTGTCTTTTACCATGAAGAACAAACAACCATTTTTTATTTATAGGATCATCGATATAAAATACTTGTTTCGTCTGTGTTGCCAATATGAATGGTTCACCCTTCTCGCCAATCTTTTCAAAATTCACTAATGTGAAATCCAATTCATCCACTATAACTCCTTTGGTGTTATCAACCTAATTATACTTAAAGAGCAGAATTCTGAAATCTACATAGTCAAACTCCCATTTGTCTTCAATGATGTCGTAATATGACATTTTAGCTTCATGTGGACTCTTATCTTTCGCACTAGAAAAAAAACAATGAAGACGCTTGAAGGTTGACCCCACTATTTTAGACAGTGCTCTTATCATCTTGACACTTTGTGTAATATGAGAACCCAATTATGTCCAACCCTTCATAAGACATAACATTCATTTTTGTTTAAATATGAGGCATTTGATATTTTCAACAATATTATTTGGTGGAATGTGTTGTGTATGAACATTTCTTAATTAAGAAGGTTGGAGATGGTGAGGCGAGGGAGAGGCGGATGCGGGCGAGGTGGGGGAGATGCCCTAGTGGCGGTGGTGAAGCGAGAAGAGAGAGTGTTCCAGAGTCGACTACGACTCCTCCGGTTGGCTCAAGGGAGGTCGACGGAGCGGGTTCGCCCTCTTCTCCTCAGAAGTGTGTGGATCCAAAGGGGAAATCACCTTCTATCAATCGCTCCCCGTCCCCTTCTTCCTCAACACCTCTGCCAGAGAGGAGCGGTGATGCCTCGTCACCTCTGCCCGATCCCGACTGGATCCAAGCCAGCAGGTTGGGGAGAGAGAGCGATGGCGTTCTCATCCTCAAATACGTGGAGCCGACCGTCAAGGAAGGCAAGAAAGTCTACTCATTCTCGTCCTGGAAGGAGCCTGCTCCCAGTTGGAGAGAATTTGTTTCACTCTGATGCACAGGGAGGAAGCCCTTCAAAGGTCAAGTTCAGGGGTGGATAAAGCGGAAATGGAGGCTGAGTGGAGAATTCCAGATCATGGTGGAAGAGCCCGAGGGATTCGTCATCAAGCTCCCGATAGAAACAGAAAGAGAGAGAATCGTGAACGAAGCCCCATGGATGGTTGACGGCGCCCTCGTCATCGTGCATCTGTGGGAACCTGGCAAGTCCCTTCAGCCCCTCTCGTTCAAGAAGCTCCTGGTATGGACCAAGTTTGCCAATCCAGGTGTACCCTGGACAAAGGATCGACTGGAAGGTACAGCAAGCCTCCTTGGGTGCCCGATTGACTTCGACGAGTCTGCGTTGTCAGCCAACTGCCTCCAAGATGTTGTGGTGTGCGTGGAGTTTGAATCATGTGCGGGTTTTCCCAGGGAAGTGTCGATTGAGGTCGATGAGGTCCTAAAGAAACTCGACGTCAAGTTCGTCTCCAAGCCTATTTTATGCTCCAGATGCAATTTCTTTGGGCATAGGTTTTCTTCTTGCCCCCTAGAGCCTAGGCGGAAGGTGTTTGGCTACAACCTGCAAATCCGCTCAGGGAAACCAGGAGGCTCTCAACCTGGTCGACAAAATGCTGGTCATCCTGGAAATTCTGTCGATAAACTAGAGAAGACAAGTAAATTCCAGATGCCGATCGAGGAGCCGGACATGCATTGCGATCCAGTCTCCTCTCCAGCAGCTGGATTAGATTTAGAATGGGATCTTAACCTCTCTAATATTAACCTAACTCCGCAAAGCAACATGATCCTTCAGGTTTCGGGAATCTCACTTGAATACCGCAAGGCCTGTGAACCAATGTCAGACGTTGAGTCCACAAGCTCACATGAACCAGAGACGGAGCTTCTTGAGTTTAAGCTCAGTGAGAGCCCGAAGCTAAGAAAGAAAAAGAAGAAATTAAGAAGGGTCAGAAATGATGAGATACCTTGGATTGATGACTCTTCCTAATCCTCCCTGGTTTCCTCTTTTGTTTCTTAGTTAATCTGGTACAGGTTGCCTTGATGATGTCCTGTGTTTTGGCTTAGAATAACAGGTGCCTTCTGCTTCCCTGACGATGATAGTTGTCTTTACTCCTTTTCTGCCACAACTTCAGAGAATGTGGTTACTGCTAGCTGGTTGATCTGGGTGTGACTGGCTGCTAAAGTCCATGGGTGGCAGAGTCCCCCTGTATTCTTGGTTCTGAAACACAGCACAACTTTGAAGGCAAATGTTCTCTTTTTCAGCAGCTATCTCTTTGGTTTAAGGTCGTGGAGATGCCTGTTCCCTGTGGTAATGCTAGTCTGAGCATCGGCTATTGAAGACAGAATGCAGGCCGATCAGTTTTGCATGTGGTGTTTTTGATGGCGCCTGGAGTTCCCCTCAAGGAGGCATTTATCTTTCAGTGTATGGTTTTTATGCTAATGTCTTCTTGTCGGGGGTTAGGTGTTTGACATATGTCATCTGTACTTCTGTTTGGCTTGTGTTTTGATCTTCTTGATCCTCCTGTTCCTGGATCTGAGCGGAAATGGTGTAACCGTTTAGGGCTTGCCTCTTTTTCCCATGTGTTTGCTTTGTTTTTTTGTCTAGGGGTTTCGTCCTTGTACATGTAACCCAAAGTTTTTGGTTTTTATATAGTAACATGAGTTTTAGCTGACAAAAAAAATATTATTTGGTGTTTGAGATAGTTGATGTAAGACTTTATCTTCAAACCACTTAATAAATGTCTTGTTATTCTCTCTATCAAGCCACATTAAATTGGCTGGAGGATATTGTTTCTTGATGAAATTGGTATGTTCCATGATATAAACACTCACTTCATTGATGTTGTGCAAAATATACAAGTGAGCTTGTTCCAACAGCTCACGACTGATTACTTTCATCTGTGCTCCTAAAATGCCTTTGCCAGAATATTCCTCAATATTCTTGTCATTTACAGGAGTGTCATTACCACTCAGAAAGTTATTGCAAAAATCCATAACCTCTCTTGCCACATAACCCTCAATAATACTCCCTTCATATCAGTTTCGAACATCACCTTTAAAAATGCTCATCTATCATTCAAAAGGGTACATCCAATGCAAGAAAACCGATCCCAACATTTTCACTTCCCTAGTCAAGTGGACAACAAGATGTACCATGATATCAAAAAATGAAGGAGGAAAATACATCTCAAACTGATATAGGGTAACAACCACTTCTCTTTGCAACTTATCAAGATTCTCAAGATCAATAACTTTGATGCATAGACTGTTGAAGAAGAAACAAAATCTGGTGATTGCAAACCTTACATGCTTCGACAGTATAGATCGAATTTCCACGGGCGATATTTGTTACATTATAGTGTGACAATCATGAGATTTTAGACCTATCAGCTTCAAATATTTCATTGATACCAATCTACGGATGTTGGAAGAGTAACCTTGTGGTACCTTAACATTGACCAAGCACTCACAAAAATATTTCTTCTCCTTTCTAGACAACGTGTAACAAGCAGGAGGTAAATATTTTCTTCGATCAGTACTAACTACATCTGTTAATTTTTTCCTTATTCCCATTTCATGTAGGCCCATTCTGGATTTGATCGCATCTTTAGTCTTACCTAGTATATTCAACAGAGTACCAATGATGTTATCACATACATTTTTTCTCAACATGCATGACATCGATACAATGCCTAACTGCCAAAGAACTCCAATAAGGAAGATCTCAAAATATTGACTTCTTCTTGAATAAAGATTTGTCACTTTGTGTGGGCATGGTACATTGTGATCTCTTACCAAATTCATTGACAACATCTTTTACTCTTTCATAAACAACCTCCCCTGGTATAGGTTTAGGTGCACTTCGTTCCTCATTCCATCAATTGAACGCTTTGCACAACCTTTGGTATAGATGAAATTTTGGAAGAAGCATTTGATGACCAAGATATGCAGTCTTTCCGCCATGTTTTAGTCATATTGAATCAATGTTCTCTTCACATATAGGACATGCTTTGGATCCTTTTACACTGTATCCAGACAAATTTCCATATACTGGAGAGTCATTAATAGTGCAAAATGACATAGCATGCAAACGAAATGTCTCTTTACGTGCAGCATCATCGGTCATCACACCTTCACCCCAGAGTTTCTTTAAGTCATCAATCAGAGGTTCAAGATAAATTTTGATATCATTTCCAGGTTGTTTAGGGCCCGATATCAACAATGACAACATAACATACTTATTTTTCATACATAACCATGGAGAAAGATTGTATATAACAAGCATAACAAGCCAAGTGCTATGTTGGATGCTCAATGTCATGTATGGATTCATCCCATCGGTACAAAGCCCAAGTCTTCGATTCCTGACTTCTTCACCAAATTCAGGGTATAATAAATCAATCTTCTTCCAATGTGGGGAATCAGACACATGTCGTAGGATCCCATCATTATTTTTCTTAACCTCTACGTGCCACCTCAAATTCTTCGCATCTATTGGATTGGAAAACAAGCATTGAAATCGTGGTATTATAGGTAGATACCACATCACCTTGGCAGGAGAACCAGTTTTGGACTTCCTCGAAATCATCATTTTATACCTTGACGCCCCACATTCTGTACAATCTTTCACATACACATAGTCCTTTTGAAATAATACACAATCATTTGGGCATGTGTGTATCTTCTTAGCCTCCATTTCCATTGGGCATAATAATTTCTTTAACTTGTATGTTGAGATTGGAAGCTCGTTTCCTTTAGGAAGAATTTCTTTCAACAAAGACAACAATGACGTGAAGCTTTTGTTGTTCCATCTATTATTAGCCTTAAACTTATACAATCTCAACACAACACTAAGCTTTGTAAACTTAGTAAAACATGTATATAATGGTCTCTCAGCATCACGCACAATGTTCCTAAACATGGGAGGTGGATTGGTGTGCTCTACCCCACAACTATCCAACATCTCATCAGTGATGTCTATTAGAACATGTTCGTTCACGTCTACATCATCAGAGGCAATTTCTTCTTCCACACAAGCACTGTTATCAATATCTACTAATTTTAGGTTTGAAATCTCTCCATGCCAGTACCATTCTGTAAAGCCTTGTACAATCCTGTTGCACATGACATTACTTTAGATTTTGTCACCGGTGTTGACTTTCAAGTTGTTACCGCAATGCCTACATGGATAATAGAACTTATCTCCAGGTTGTTTCCTATGTTCATATGAAAATCTAATAAACTGATCAAGACCAGAAATAAACTCTAGGGTGCAACGATTTGGAATGGACATACATGATCTATACATTCTATCATCAAAGAGAAAACAAGTATATATTAGGGTTTAGGGTTTACATATTAAGTTAAGGGTTTATAGATAGAATATTATTAGGGTTTATTGTTTTAGATTTAGGGATAATTATTTAAAGATTAGGGTTTATCATTAAAAGGTTAGGGTTTAGGGTTAAAATATTAGGGTTTAGGGTCTTATATATAATAAATGTATGTACCACCTATCCCATTCTTGAACACCTAATCTCACTAGTAAGTGTATAATGTGTATTTGGATTTCAAGAAAATTTTGGCAGCATATCCCAGCAGTTCTTCAAGCACATCGATGTACATGGGCAAATTCCCACCAACATATGTACTTAGAGAACAAATGGGGAAGTGCGGACAAAACATCATGAAAACCAAATATACATTATACACTTACATCCTAAGTGAGATTAAGTATTCAAGAACAGTATGAAACCAGGGATTGTCTAAGATTTACTCCTAATGAGTAAATCTCAAATAGATTTCTAGGCCAAAAACATACATGTATGTATTTACAATAGAAACATCTTGTAGTCTTAATCATACCCTAGTCTAGGTACCATATTCTATAACATTGATTTTAACATCTCCAATGTCTGTGCATGTTCATCATCTAGATAATCATTACACATAAATTGGTCATGACCTAGGGAGGGAGAGATTCATAATTGATTTCAAAATTTCAAACTAGCTCATGCATTATCATCATCAATCTACATCATAAAATATGGATTCATGTAGATGTTAGCGTGACACATCACTACCAAATTAGAGATCTAACATTAGGGTTTTAATATCTTAGATGGATTGATCATAAGATTTGAGAAATATAGTTAATACAGGATTAGGGTGAAATGTGTACAAGATTAGGTCTCAAATATAGCAACATGCACATTAGGTCACATTTCATTGCTATCAAGTTAAGATATAGTTCAAGTATTTGACAAATTCGATTCCTGGCTCAAACATGCATAAACATTTATTGATACAGGGGTTGTTTGGGGGATATCAAACCTACCTAGCACCAGGGGAAGAAGAAGCTCCTCAAGTGGCAAGTGAGCTCCAGTGTCCTCAGGCCCGAGCTCTAACGGTGGTGAGCGCAATATCTCCTCAAGTGCTCGGTGAGCACAGCAGCTCTGCCGACATCCTCAGGCAGTAAGCACAGTAGCTCCGTCAGCGTCTCCTGGTAAAAGTTGGAGGAAGACCAGAGGAAGAGCGGAGGAGGTGAGTAGCAATCAGTCGGCAAGCGGAGGCGATGGCTGGAGGAGCGGAGGAGCATAGCCTCCAGGAGCGCAGGCGGCTAAAACCTAGAATCGTGATGAAATAGAGAGAATGGGAAAAAGTTTATTTCGTGTGGGTGGTATTAAACCCTTAGTCGTCGGTTGTTTGTGAAAAATCGACAACTAAGTCCAAATCTAAACAAAAAAAGTTGCCCTCGTTGGGGTTTTAGTCATCGGGTTTCAGATAAAAAATCAACGCTACAGACCTATCCCATTAAAAAAAAGTTTGTCTCGCAAAGGGTGATTCGTCGTCAGTTTTTTGCAAAAGCCTACGACTAATGAGGGGATAAATTTTCCGTGGGGACATGGTGTGGAATATGTGTCGTATGTTACTAGTAAAAAACTGACAACTAAGTCCAAATCTACACTGTCTCGTTTAGGGTTTTAGTCATCAGTTTTTGGAGATATCACCGATGTTAAAGAGGGAATAAATTTTCTATGGGGACATGGAGCAAAACATTTGTCGTTGGTTTGAGAAAAATTGACGATGTATTAAAAGTTTTGGAGGAAAATTCTTTTCCCTCAAAAATTGTATTTCGTAGGTAATTTTAGATGTCAGTTTCTATTATAAGAAACTAACGTTGAAGTAAAAGTGATACTCGTGTCTTTTATTAATCGACAGGCCTTTACATATGGTGATAGATGTCTTACATAACCGACCTTGTTGATCTATGGCGTCGGTATTTTTTGTTCAACTGACGCCATCAAAGGTGACGTTATATGTCATTTCTATACTAGTGTAGCAGGACACCCATGTACTATTGTTGGTCATGTCCACAACCACCCCCTTCACATAGTGCGATCTAGCGATGGATCTGGAGAGAAATAAAGCGGGAGATATGAGAGGAGAAGGGATGAATGAATCAAGTATCACACAAAATCCTATATATATAGGAACTCTCTTCTCTTTCTCTTCTCGTTTCCCTCCTTCTTCTAAGAAAGTCCTTAAAGGTTAGGTACAATTTTGGTGTAAATATACTTACCATTATTTCCTTTTTGTAATATAAAGATACTTTCTTTTACTCAACAAATCAATGGCAATTAGGAAGGATTATACTCCTTCTCTTATTCTTTTCTGTCTCATGATTGATATAAAGAACATATGGAAAAGTAGGAAATTATTCAATAGGTTGCCAAAGTGATGATTCATATATCCATACTTGTCCTCCAAATATTCTTGTAATTAGAATACCATCTTTACTTGATTGTCACACAAAAGTCATAAAGGAAAGTACATAATTACATGACACTTTATTGGTTAATTTTCTCATGAATTCTAGATTATTCTTCTACCTCTCTCTTTAACATATTCCCCCAAAATAATTATTCTTATTTCAAGAAAACTCCCCAATACCTTTCTGAGAGTATATTTAGCAATTGGGATTTAATTAAAATATCTTTCCCACACAGAACTTGCTTCTTTTTAACCATTACTCAAAACATTACCATTATCCCATGATATATCTTTTTCCTCCCAAAATCTAGAATTCTCTTCTTTATTCTTTCCAAGTGTTCAAAAAGATAAATTGAGATATTCTTGTTTGATGCCTCAAACATGGTGTTACCAATCTTGGCTAGATATTTATCCTTTTAATTATCTAAAACACCATGTATTTTATTTTCCTTTGGAACGTGACAAATATTTCATCTATCATAACCAAAAGCCATTATTATTTATTCATGTATGAATTCCTTTCATTTTGTGCCACTGAAATTTATTGTTCCGCCGATAATACTATTTGCAACAATATTTATCAATCCATGGCATTATATTTATATAGTTCAATTTTAACAAAATTGAGGATATAACATTCACCCCTCCTTAAAAGGAATTGTGTCCCCAAAATTCAAACCTAGTAAGCTTAAGGTGAATGATAACTCATCTGAGTGCTCAAACCTTAGGGTTAACAACCATTTCTTAGGTATCTTCAACATCTTTTATTGATATGCAAACTCATCTCATTATTACTAAGATTGATACCCAAATTCATTACAAGGCATAACCACATCCTTAGTGCTTACATGATATCACTCCTTGGTGATTACACTTTCATTTATGATTTTCAATTTCACTTGCTGACTACCTTTTCACCTAGGTTCCCAACCTTATTGTTCATCTATTTTCACATAAGGGTGAGGTAGCATCTCAAACCCTAGGTCATGTCATTACATTCAACTTAATATATCATTTCTCATATGTCAATTTTAAGCATAACATGTGTTTACCCAATCTCTCTCACTCATAAGGAGATGAAATAAGTGTTCGAATGCAGTCCAAAAAAAAGTTCATCCTATTCCAAGAGTAGAGATGGTGTACCCACATATTATCCTATAAATTCCATGTTTTAGATTGAATCATTCTCAACATGACTCTAAACCATGCTTACTTTTTAATTCCACAATGTTCTTATATTTCAAGAAGTTGAATTCTTTTCCCATTCTTGAGTTTGTACATAATTTGTTTCATTGTTACATGACTTCTTGTAACTTTTATATTTACGTCTCATGTATTATGAGCCTTAGCCACTTCTTTGAGGTCTCTAGGGGTATAGGTACTTTTGGATAGATCTCATTCTTATGCATCTAGGGAGTACGTCTCTCATTCACCCATTGGGCCACATGAACATCACGAAGGTGGCCAATCTCTTGAGATATGGGCCTCAGGAAAATGTACTTGTTACCTCCTGACAAGATGGTCTTTTGCATTCAAGAAATAATAGAATCCTAATCCTATCGGTCCATGTACCTTTAATACTCCCTACCTGACCCTAGCATTGAATTAGGGCTCTATCCTTCCCAAGGGTTCATTGCTAGCACATATTTTTGTGTGCATTTCTTTAAACTAGATTTCCTTCATCTCTTATGATGCTCATTACCTATTTTATATCCCCTCATTAGACTCAAGGAAACTTTCTTTTTTGGGCCCGATCTCATACGGTCAGTCACTTCTATAGTGACTTTTCCTCATGTTCTCAGAGATGGCATACTTGGGTTCAAAGAATCATACTCAATATATGTGCTTTCATAGTCGATATTCTTAATTCTCCACCCTTCAGGTGACAGTTAAGGTTACCTTAATCTTTAGATTGTTTCAGTCAACTTACCTTTCTAGGGAAGGTCCTAACCTAGGGTGCCTTCTTGGCTTACAGGAGGGGGTTAGTCTCTCTAGCCACAACCCGACCCTTTAGGTATAGGGTCTTTCCTCCCCATAGGTCCTTTTTCCACTATTGGGTTGACCCACCCTAGGTTGGCACACCATCCCTAAAAGTCAGAATTATATTTTCATCTTTATGCATTGTTTTTATCATAACTTCTCAACCCTTTATGCTCGATCTCTAGGGACTACCCACTCATTGGGGTGACTATAATGACATACCCACTCATTGGGGGCACTTTCAGTAACATACCCACTCATTGGAGGTAGTTCCAATAGCATACCCACTTGCTGGGGGTAATTTCTATAACATACCCACTCGATGGGGGTAGTTTCAATGGATTAACCACTCGCTAAGGGTAGCATAATATCATACTCACTTGATGGGAGTATTTCGATGGCATACCCACTCACTGGGAGTAGCATAATATCATACCCACTTTCTAGGAGTATCTCAGCAACATACCCACTTGCCAGGGTTAGCATAATATCATATTGACTCACTGTGAGTATTCTTTATTCATCCAGATAGAGAATTAGGGTAGTGAGCAAGTTATATTGAGATTTTTATTTTCTTTTATAACCATTGGTTACTTATGTTTCTCAAAACTTTTTATCATCAAAGCTTTGTTCCACATGCTCATATGCATGGAAGATTGAGTCACCTAACTCCCTTTTTTGTAACCATAATAAGTTGAACACACATTTTATATAATAACTTTTCAACCTTATTTGCCCAATATCTATGGTATACCCACTCACTGGGGGTATTCATACTCACTCGCTGAGAGTATTTCAATGGAATACCCACTTGTTGGGGGTAGCATACCCACTCATTGGGGATTTTCTTTATCCATCCATTCCTCGAGAGATATCGTTAGGGCAATGAGAAAGTTATATCCATGTTTTCTTTTTCATGTATAACCCTTGGTTATTTTATATTTCTCATGTATATTCAAATCTTTCCCACATGAATCATGCATAAATTTCCCCACATTCGTACATGGACATCTATGTCGTATAGACCTATATGCATTTTCTGTCTTCTCTGTACTCTTACCCTAATTTGGATTCATATGGATAGGGTTACTCTATCACCCACACCACTCCCATCTCCTAGGATTAGGGTTTAGTATGTAAGTTAGGGAATACACCCTACATCTTAGAGTTTACATGTCCCTTGATTCACTAGGGTTTCCTAACCAACCCTAGATCCATCAAGAGTTTAACCTTGTAACTCATTAAACCATCATTATTTTCACGTTACATGTACCTTATTATTTCCACATTACATGTACACTATTGTTTCATCATTATATGTACATTAATTGGTGGAGGATGCCTTAATCCTATTTCTTCTCAAAAACCCTAACTTTGGTTGAGGAAGGAAGTCCCTTTTATGTTTTATTAAGCAAGAGGGTGAGAAATGGATGAAACAAGATGAGAAGAAAACCTAAAGGTGTTTTACTTTGGGCAAAATCGTCCAACTTTGGCCAGGCAGAATATGCGGGCTTGGGAGTCTTCGTAAGCCGACTAGTAGCGTGGAGGAAACTTTTTCCAAACCCCAGGTCATGGTCCGTTCTAAACAGTGTCATCTTTAGAAAATGCCCTAATAATTCCCTCATATTTCTACATATTACTTGAAATTATAAACTATTAAATATCATTTGAAAATTTTGGCGCTCTGATACCAAATGTAACGATCTTACTTTTCAGCAACCCCCAATTAATGAAGGGCAGAAAGATGAGAGCCATTACCTACACAAATTACCAAGGATCTAGATTTTAATCAAACAATATAAAATAGTAGATACTTTCATTCATTTCAAAATCAATATGTTTACATGAACTTCCTATCATTAGGCTTGTACTTTTGAGAAGAGATGACTAGCTAATCCTCCTTTTAAATATTTAATGATCTCATGAAATTTCCATCTTTATCTTCATGTCCTTTATTATGTATACCGGTTTATACCTAAAATGACGTGACACAAACACACGATCAGTATGTTGCCATACTGGTAAGTGAGGTGCATCCAAAATGTGCTAGTAGATAACATATATTTCAACAAATACTTGCAAATCTAAACTGGCTTTTCTTCACATAATCTTTGTTTTATGTGATATTCATAGTGTCATTATAATTGAATAGAACTAAATAAACATCCAACAAGTTAGTTTTCAATCCTCGAGAAACATATGGAAAATGCTGAAAAACTAATGTAGTTATTCTTAGGCGTAACCATGTACCTTGTTGGTGAGCCATGCAGATTATCGTGCAAATTACACTTCAACTACGTTCAAGCAATCCAATCAACAAAGATGAATCCAGGAAATCATATTATATTTGTAAACATGTAAATCTTGAAGTGTCACCATAACATATTAATCACATTAATTAGATTAAGCCCTACTCAGTCCTAATCTAGGGCTCAAATTCTCTTGGTGTCAAGTTGTCATGTGTTAAGGATATGGATTAAGGGCTCAAACCCTATTTCTCTCGCATAATAGTTTATTAAAGTTATAACTCCACATTAATCAACATGTTTTACCCTGCTTATCAAGTTCGACCTTTTATTCCATTAAGGGAAACTATGTGAAATTATACAAGTTTAAGATCCTAATGAATAAGGAGATTAGGTTCTAAACCCCAATCATTAGATTCATTATGTCCTTCCATTAGGAACACTTGGATTACATTAAACTCATTAACAACATAGCACAAGTTATGATCTTTAAACATGATTCCTTATATGCATGATTTTCCACTTCAGATATCCAAACTATCATCATGATCATCCTAGATCCTCATTATGTTAATTTGTATCAGATAACATCTCAAATTAACCAGATTTACTGATTTAAGCATCATAATCACCAAAACTAGGATTTTTATGCTTTAATCACCACTAAATCATGTATGGAACTACTTTTGGAACAAGAAGCCTAATTAGATCTCAAATATGCTTTATTTAGATTGATCTCGTTCTCCTGATCAATTTTCATATATTATATATCCCCATCCAATCTACCAATAATTATTTACAATTTTCTTAAGCTAATCCTTTTATTGGCCAATTAGGTTCTGACACATCATCAAAGGAACTACTTTTATTATTATCCAACTACGTTAAGGAATCAGGGAGAATTTACTCACACCCATGTGCACCTAGGCGGGCGACTTAGGGCATATGGGCCATCTGACCTCCAGTATGTCTCCTACCTCACTATCATGAGGGATCCCAAATCCTACCTACGAGCACGACTACTAGGCTAGCCTCCTACCTCCCTTCGTGGGCTATGACAGCCATGAGGGATCCAGGGACCTTTGCGTCCTTGGTTGGTCTCACCCCCAATGCCAGAAGTGACGTGATGCTCAGAGAAGAGGGAGAAGAGGAAGGAGGTTTCTAGGGTTCTAAACTGTAGGCACACAACAAGTAAAAAAGAGGAGAGACACCATACCCAGTAACTTCGTGTGGTCAAGGAAGCCGTGTAGCCTATAGGTTTTGTAATGGGATCCTTCCTTCTCTTTAGACTACCAACAGCAAGGATCTCCTTATCAAGTGGATGGATGACTCTGGTCGTGTTGCCCTAGCTTATGTGTTCACCCTCACTCCTCTTTGGTACCTTGTGCCACACCTTGGCATTGGGGAAATTCTCCCACACACCTTCTTCATGCCTCAACATACAAGAGAAGGGAAGGCCTATGACCATGGGAACTCAATCCATGGTTATAGCAGGCCACCCATGTACTATTGTTGGTCATGTCCACGACCACCCCCTTCATGTCATTCGATCCATCGCTGGATTTGGAGAGAAACCAAGCGGGAGAGATAAGGGGAGAAGGATTGAATGAATCAAGTATCACACGAAATCCTATATATAGGCACTCTCTTCTCTTTATCTTCACGTTTCCCTCCTTCTTCTAAGGAAGTCCTTAAAGGTTAGGTACGATTTTGGTGTAAATATACTTACCATTATTTCCTTTCTATAATATGAAGATACCTTTTTTTACTCAACAAATCAATGGAAATTAGGAAGGATTATATTCCTTCTCTTATTCTTTTCTCTCTCATGGTTGATACAAGGCACGTATGGAAAAGTAAAAAGATGTTCAATAGGTTGCCAAAGTGATGATGCATATATCCATACTTGTCCTCCAAATATTCCTTTAATTAGATCACCATCTTTACTTGATTGTCATGAAAAAATTCATAAAGGAAAGTACATAATTACATAACACTTTATTGGTTAATTTTCTCATGAACTCCAGATTATTCTTCTGCCTCTCTCTTTAATATATTTCTCCAGAATAATATCCTTATTTCAAGAAAACTCCCCAGTACCTTTCTGAGAGTATATTTTGCAATTGGGATTTATTAAGATATCTTTCCCACACAGAATTGCTTCTTTTTAACCATTCTATAAAACATTACCTTTATCCCTTTATATATCTTTTTCCTCCCAAAATCTAGAATTCTCTTCTTTACTCTTTTCAAGTATACAAAAATGTAAATTGAGATATTCTTGTTTGATGCCTCAAACATGGTGTTACCAATTTTAGCTAGATTTTTATCCTTTTATTTATATCAAACACCATGTATTTTATTTTCCTTTTGGAAACTTGATAATTATTTCATTTATCATAACCAAAAACCGTTATTATTTATTGATGTATGAATTCCTTTCATTTTGTGCCACCGGAATTTATTAGTCCATCAATAAAACCATTTGCAACAATATATGTCAATCCATGTCATTATGTTTATATAGTTCAATTTTATCAAAATTGAGGATATAACAGTTTCCTAGATCAATGTAATAATTATTCTAAAAAATAACAATATATTTTCCTTTACAAAACAAAGTACAACTAGATATTGATGAACAACTTGACTAGTAAGATTTCTATAGAAAGATGTACATTTTGTATATCACGTAGTTCAAAAAATACCCTAAGGAGAGACTTATGTCAATTCGTCCAAAGCCTTCAATCGACATAGTGGATGAGTGATCTTTCCATTTGATTACTCCTCTAGATTCAACCTGATAGGAAGAAAAGAAGAATTTGTCAAAGCAGATATGACAAGTGACATTAGAATTTGTGTACCAACCAAAAGATGAATTAATAAAATAGAACAAAGATATTTTCTATCATATCAATAGAAGCTGAAGGAACCGCTCGTATAGTGATTACATTTACTTCATGATTTATAAGAGCCTGAATGTTCTTCTTTCTCTAACATTTTGTGATATATGCACACACTTGCTAGATCGCCCGGTTTATCACAAACAAAGAAGATATGTTTTCAATATTTCATATAAAACAAAATAGTATATAATACCAAGCTCAATCCGGACTAGGATTTCTAATCATGCTAAAGGCAGGGTTGAATTGGTATTGACCGTAGGATTACAAAATCCCAAACAGACTTCACTAGTCCAATCTTTGACATACATCATGGGACTGGATATCGCCTGAGCTAGTCACGATCTATGCCTATGTGGTGCAAAAAGACAACACTTGATCTGGATCAGATCCTGAACCAAACATGGACTTTGCAATTTTGTAATCATGTGGTCCAGACCAACTCAACCCTACTTTTAGGAGGATTAGAATTCTCAATACAAAGTTAGTTGTTTATATGTTGTTTTATTTTATATACAACATTGAAAATAAGACTAGTTTGATCTAGATATCAATTAGGTTGACAGACAAAATCAGACTAAATCCAAAATAAACTAATCTAGACATTTTGGTAACCCAACCTTGACTACAGAATCTGATCCTGAACCAAACACCCCCATAGACTTTGGACATCTCTCCTATATAAAAGGACACATCCACTTGGGGTTGAGCAATACCAGAATAAAGCCTAATGGAAAAGCATGTTCTTAGAACACAAGAATACCCGTCGCCCCATTAGCCCGCGTTTTCACAGGTTTTAGTATGGTACAAGTATGATTCTGGAAAAAGTGGATATATACCCATAATCGTACCTACCGACTCAATGAGTATGATTATAGATTTACTCATATCAACACCATATCCTACCAGTTACCGCCCCTATAATTTTACTTGTATATGAACTTTATTAAAATTGACGTGCCGTGTTTCTTTGCTTTGAAAAGTAACCACATATTGGAACTATTCCACAGCCATAGTAGAGTTTGAGAGCACCAACATGCTGTAACACTATTTAAGATCCACTAGCACAAATTCTGAAGGATCTTTAGCTAGTGTGGTTATGTTGACCGTTCGTTTGGTTTGGAAATAAAACTGGAATTTGGGATATCAATATATCTGTTTGGGCGCCTGCACTAATCCTGTCATAAATGCTGCAAATTCAATTCTTGTAAATCCCACGACTCTGCTTTGTTGCTAATTTGACCGAGCTAGCACAACCATGAAATTTACATTGCACTTCAGTAGTATGCGAACAATGTTATTGCACACCCTCTCAGTTGAAATTTGAAAACCAAAATTAATGTTAAATCACCTCCTCTCAGTTATAAACCAAAATATGTTAGAGCAAACCTTTCAGTTGAAACCCAGAAATTCTTAAGGAAGCCAATTCTGGATGTGTAAACAGCCACGACCTCATGAGGAAGTTCGGGTTACAGGAGTTAAATTCACCAAGTGGTTTCACAAACCCATCATATTGGTCTGTGCAGGATGTACATGGTGGAAGGTAAAGATACAGAGGCTTTTGATGCACGGAGTGCCTCTGCCAACGGACCACCCATGGATGCTTCCATTTGACGTCCCAGTCCAGGCAGCAGCCCCAGCTGTTCCTCACCGAGGAACCCGACTTTATCTTTGCTGTTATTCCGAGGGCCGCACTTGTCGCTGCTTTCAGTGTAGAGTTTCAGGCAGAAATCAGATGGTTGAGTATCTGAGGCTGAAACCGAGAGATTAGAGCCAGAATAATGCACTCCCGACATGGTCTTGTTAGCAAATCCATTACACGGTCCTTGCTGTTGTGTTGTTGGCCAGTCGTCGAAGAAATGCCGCAGCACTCGACCGTTGCTGTTGTCGTTTGAAAGGCCGTCATTAGAAAAGGTACGATATTGATAGTTTTCTGTAAGGTTTCTTCCAGGTGCAATTTGATGATTCCATGGAGCCCTGCAAATTACAAAATGGAATAGTTAAGACTTGATAGCTTTAAACTTCAGGAACGAGAACATGTCAATTACACCATTAGAGATCGTGGACACGAGAAACATACCTTTGGTCGTGGGACTCTATGCCCATCCCTGGATGTGAAGGAGCAGAAGAGGGGCCACTACTCTCTTTCAACACTGGCATTGTGTTTATATTCGTAGTAAGGATTGATCCTCCATTTTTGACGCTAGGCGTAGTAGGAGGGATTTCCACAAGCTTTCTTGAACGGTTTCTTCCACGTTGAGTATGGCGCTCGCAGTACTTGCGTCCAGCCATTACTTCCCTGGAGCATCTCCATTTTTTCCCGTCTGTCCTGCGACACCGTCCTGGCTCTCCATCCATGACACACCTCCCCCAGTATCCAGCCTGTAACACTGAAGAAGATCTGGTGCTTTAACACAACAGGTAGTTACAAATTCATTTATAAAGTGGGGAAGTGGACAATTGAGAAAGACAAAATGAGCAGCAGGGAACAACTACGGCGGAGATCAGTAACAAAAACAGGAGATTGTAAGATACAGTTACACACACTGTCTCTCTTCGGAGGCTACACGATTCAGATAATACATACAAATAAGAGACGATAGTGATACTTACGGTCACTTTCCTCAACCATCAGAAGGAGAAGAAGATTGTTATCTTCTTTTTTTGTTAATCTGACAAGACTGAATCAAAACATGAATGATATAATGAACACCATGAAAGGATCGTTGTATAAACCTAATACAAAATAGGCCAAAGCACCGGTCATCAAGAATATTCCATCAATAAATTACAGCAGTCAAGAAACTTCAACTCTGTTGATGCAAAGCCATCTTTGCTAGCAAGTCAGTCATTGCCTTTGCCAACAAAAAACCGCAAGAGTATCATCAAGTCTTTGGTATCTGAGTATTCATGTTCTTGATCTCAAGTCCCCCAAAATTTGCATGGTTAAATTAGGTTAACAGACTATTGATGTTGTTATGCCTCGAAGATTTTTTATTCTAGTCCTAACCCTACATGGGATGGCAGTCTTAATCTGGGTCTTGTCATAGTTTGAGTCCAACCCTCATTCCTACTTTGATTTGGATTAGTATATCTATTTGGAGTTGGAAATAGCTCTTTGTACATGCAATTTGGGTTCGTATTGCGTTCTAGACTCCTATTACGATTGTCTATTTCTAGTCGAGATCTTATGCTATGGAGCCTAAAAACAAAACCATTAGACATTTAATTTTTATGTATACTAAAAAGTACCAATGTATTTTTCTTTTTCTTCTTTGGTTGTAACCTTCTCAAGGTTTTTGAGTTCTCTCTTTAAGAGTATCTCTCTTTTGTAATCTTCTTGCAATAGTGAAATTCTCATCCCCCGTGGCGTAGGACGTCTGGATGGAACCACATAAATCCCGAGTTCATTGCTTGTGCGGATTGATATTTTTGTTCTTGTTGCATACATGTTGCTCCCTGTTCTTTTCACTGAGCCGACTCAACAAATTGGTGTCAAAACTTGGTTATCAAGAATAATGACAAGCAAGGTAGCGAGAAGTTCGACCACACAATTAACTTCAGATCATGACAGATCAAAATGTGAGGTCTGCAAGTGCAACATGGCGTCACTAAAGCGCTCTTATGAGTGAAGAATATATCAGCTTCATTCACTCATGAGCAGAAGCAAGAGGTGAATGAGAATGTCTTAACTTCCATCCAGTTGTTACTTTTATAGATGGTTCTTTGTGAAGCCACTAAGGAGAAGACCGCCACAGACTTGTGGCGGAAACTTAAATCTCTCTAAATGACAAATACTTTCCAAACAAAATTGCATCGTAAACAATATATATATCTACTGCGCATGGTTGGAGATGCATATACTATATTTATTGCGGATGGTTAAATTAGGTTAACAGACTATTGATGTTGTTATGCCTCAAAGATTTTTTATTCTAGTCCTAACCCTACATGGGATGGCAGTCTTAATTTGGGTCTTGTCATAGTTTGAGTCCAACCCTCATTCCTACTTTGATTTGGATTAGTATCTCTATTTGGAGTTGGAAATAGCTTTTTGTACACATGATCATATTGATGAATTCAATTCTATCATTATGGTTTTAGAAAATATTGACATCAAAGTAAAAGATGAAGATAAAACCTAAATTATTTTATGCTCTCTTCTCCCTTCTTATAAGTAATCCCGTGACACAATTGTCTATTACAAAGACTCCATCAAGCTTAAACTAATATCTTCTCTGTCTAAATCCTTGATAGATGTGGAATTGGTCGGTTCTTCGAGTGACAGCCAAGCAGATGCTCTCAATGTAAGGGGTCGACAAAAAGAAAATGACAAGAACAAAAAATACAACAGATCTAAGTCCACGCCTAAGAACAACAAGTATGTAAATACTGCAAAAAGAAGGGACATATAATTGAAAAATGCTACAAGTTACAGAATAAGAAAAATTATGAACAAAGATTTTCAAGAACAGTCTGGTGGTGCTAATATCGTAAAAAAAGACCGCAATTTTATTTTCATGACATCCTTCACTTCAAGATAGCAGAATTCATAGATTCTTGACTTTGGTTATTCCCATCACACATGTCCTAAAAAAGATTAGTTCTCCACATATAGTGCAATTGAAGGTGGAGTTGTCATTATCACAAATAATTCCACCCACAAGACTATTGAATTTGGATTTGTCCGCATTATGATGTTTGATGGTGTTATTAGAACTTCGCCATGTTTAAGGTCTTTCTATCTTATCTCTCTATACATACTTGAAGAAAAAGGTTTTCTGCATGCTGCAAGAGATGGAATCATATTCGTGTTCAAAGGTGAACTATTATTTTCAAGGTTCAAAGACAAATTGGAAATTTATACATCACTTATTGGTGAAATTATCATTGGGACAGCTGCTGCTACTTCTTTTTCATCCACTTCTGATTTGGATACCACCAAACTTTGGCATATGAGACTTGGACAATGAGCGAGAAAGGACTTGCTATCCTAAGCAAGAGAAGAGTCTTAAATGACAACACTAAGCAAGAGAAGAGTCTTAAATGACAACACTACTAAGAAGTTATATTTCTTTGAAAATTGTGTGATGGGAAAATAAAAGAAAGTTAACTTCTCTACAGTAGTTCATACCACAAAGGGTATTGTTGACTACATTCATTCTAATATTTAGGGTCCCTCTCAAGTTCCGTCCAAGGGTGGTATTGGATACATGATCACTTTCATTGATGATTTTGTAAAAAAAGTTTGGGTCTTCTTCTTGAAGCATAAGTCTGAAGAATTTAAGAAGTGGAAGAATTTGATTGAAAAGTAAATCGGAAAGTGCGTCAAGACATTGAGGACTGACAACAATTGGAGTTCTGCATGTCTGAGTTCACAATTTTTTGTCGATCTAAAGGCATAATCAGACATTGCAAAACCACAACAGAATGGTTTTGTAGAGCGTATTAATAGAACACTCTTGGAGTGAGCAAGATGGATGTTGATTTGTGCTGGACTTGAGAGATAATTCTGGACTGAACCTATTCCTAAAGCCGCATGCATTGTTAACTGATCTCCATCTACTGCACTCGGTTTTAACTACTCTGCTCGGTTTCAAGAGTTTTGATATGGTCATCTTGCAAACTACTCTACTCTCTGTTGTCCTGCTTATGTCCACTAAAAAATGGAAAGCTTGAGCCTAGGGCCAAGAAATGTATTTTTCTATGTTGTGTTGAAGGTATAAAAGGGTACAAATTCTAGTGTCCTAACCCTGAGTCTTCAAAATTTTTGATTGAAAGGAATGTTATCTTTGATGAGTCTATTATGTTTTGAGTTTTTGAAGAAAAAAGATTCACTTACTACTTTAGATGTAGGTCCTCCTGGTGTCACCAAGCAAGTGGAGCTAGAGATTGATGATGATGTGTCATCATCACCACATGGCAGTTTGACACCTCCTAGTGTGATTAGTCAAGATACCTCAAATAATATCGAGACAAGGTACCCAATGAACAACCCTATAGTATTGCCCATGACAAAGAAAGACGATAAATTAGGCCACCAGTAAGACTTTTAGAATACTTTGTTGCTTATGCTTTAGCCACTACTGAGGAGATCAGTGATGTTGGTAAGCCATCTACTTATACTACATCTGTAGCATCTCTAAATTCTGCTATGTGACTTACTAATATGATTGAAGAGAAGGAATTTTTTCTTTCAAATGAGATTTGAGAGCTTGTCAAGCCTTCTACCTGATAAGAAAATCATCAGCAATGATAATCCTACTGATATATTAACAAAGCCATTACCAATTTTCAAGTTTAGGGTCTGTCTGGACTTGGTTAGTACCAGAGGAGAAGAAGTTTACTAATTTTTCTTGCAAGATGCTGACTTCAAGTCAAGTTCGAGATTTGTTATGCCTCGAAGGCTCCTAGTCCTAGTGATAGTCCTAATCCTAATCCTATACGAGATGGCACTCCTAATTTGAGTCTTGTTTTGGTTTGAGTTCAACCCATGTTCCTACTTTCATTGGGAACAGTATTCTTATTTGGAGTTGGAGATGACTCTCTTACATGCAACTAGGGTTCCTATTGTCTCCTAGGCTCCTACTAGGATTGTTTATTCCTAGTCTATGGAGTCATGGATTTTCGTGTACAAAATAGTAACAATGTACCAAATTAAATCAAATAGTTCTCTCTCTTTGGGTGTATCCTTTTTAAATTTTTTGGGTTCTCTCTATGAGAATATCTCTCCTTTGCAATCTTCTTACAATAGTGAAATTCTCCTCCTCCAACGGAGTATGTCGTCTATACCAAACCACATAAATTTTGATTTTATTGCTTGTACATATTGTTATTCTTTTTTCTTGATGCATGTGTTGCTCATTTTTCTTTTCGTTGCGCCAACTCAACAAATGTAATGCTAGCACATGTTGGTATGACTACCGGCGTGCCTGAAGAATATTTCATCATTGAGAAACCTCAATGTTGCTCATTTTTCTTTTCGTTGCGGCAACTCAACTGATGTAATGCTAGAACATGCTGATATATGACTATCGGCGTGCCTGAAGAATGTTTCGTCATTGAGAAACCTCAATGTTGCTAAAGGGTCTATTCAAAAGAATATCTGGAAGAGTTGAAATGTTATTGATGCAGTGTTTCAAAAAATGTTTTTATGCGGGGCATATACGACCGCATATGCGGTGTGGCTCTCTTGCCAGACCGTATATGCATAAGCGGCCCAATATGTGGTCATGGTCGCATATGTGGTTCTCTGCGGGGCATATGAAGCCGCTTTTTTATAAGTTTTGCAGACTTATTTATTAAAAAAAAAAATTCAATTTTAATTTAAACTACTTATTTACCCACACATCCACATGTACATATGTATATGTAGTAATAGCTTTCAATATCAATCTTTATCTATATATATTGTATTAGTACATCAATATCATACTTACATATAATAAACAAATATCATCAAATGTGTAATATTCTATTTAGGTATATGCATATTGATATATATAGACATGCATATATGATATATATTGGTATCTACATACGCACATTTTCACATATATGCATATATTGTATATACATTTATGTGTCAATCTGTATATATCTACATATAATACACGTACATATTTCACATATGCTATTTATGTGTAAACATATATGAATGGCTAAATATATTATACCTCTATGTTTGTATGAACACTTATAAGTTATACATAAATTTAGTGTTCTACAAATGAAATATATAATTTCTATGCTTAATAGATATTTTTATGCTATATGTAATTAATTTATTAAAAAAAATCCAAAAAACATATATTGTGATTGATTATATTTGAGGATAAGGACAACACATGAGAAGATAAAACAATAGGACGTGGATCTAGCTTATAACTTGTGTAGGAGTAGTTCTATCACTACATGTCTTCAAAGATTGTAATCGTGATAAGGAGAAGAAGAGAGAGATCCAAAATGTTTTCTGACAGAGCTTTTTTTTTTTTTGCCTTTTCCAGATGGAAGATACACCCAAATCATACAATAAGATTTAGTTTTTCTGAAATTTGAGGGATCAAAACTACTACACCACTGAAGCTGGTGAAATTCCAGTGCCCAAGCCCAATAAGGTTGGCGCTTCAGACACTAAAACCACCAACAAAAGAATGTTTCTAGTATCAGAATTTCAAACCCTTGACCAGTTACGGTCGACCCACAGCTAAAACAAAAATATGCTTACCAGTGCCCTAGAGAATGAAAAAGCATATAACAGGTTTTTAATTACTGATTAAAACTTTTCCTGTTTCCTTTCATCTAATTTTCAGTTGCAGTCACAGTGTTTCCTATTGATTCTTGAGAAAGTTAAAGCGATACTTTTGGCAATGATTCTGACCCAAAAAAACATGTTCTCGAGAAAGGCAACAAGATTCTCTTGGTTGGGTTGGCTCCCTACCTATGTATAAAGTTTGTTTGTTTGTCTAAAGAGATATAAAAGACATCAGTTATTAGATGAGTCCAAACAAGTAGGAAGCTTTAAGTTATAAAAAAAGCCACCAGCTCAGCATTACCAGAAGTATAAAATTAGAAAAAGGAAAGTTTCCCTCACATTGCGATGAGTGGTAATAAGGGAGTTGCTGCTGCTGTTGGTGGTTAAGAGCAGCTTTGGTGAGGAGGCTCCTCTTGATGGGCAAGATGAGGTCCATGGGAATCGATGCCCCTGCCAGCATATACTTGTAGATGAGGGCCTGCAGCTCCAGCTCCTCCCACTGACCTATGCTGAACAACTGTTTCATCCCTGTTCATCCAAACACGAAACAGAATGGAAAGGTTAAAAAAAAAACTCACAAGTTGAGTCATCAGTATAGGCATTCATATGGTCGATGGATCATCGAACCAAAACTTTGGTAGAAAAAAAAGGCGAATAAACATGCAGGCATTAAATGTGGTACTGAAATGACAATAAAGGAAGGAGGAAAAACCAAGGTGTTCGTGGTTGATAGGATTATTACAACGAAATCTATTGGCGGCAGGTGGAGTGTTGAGCTGATCTGCAGACGCGGATGCCGCTGGAGCGGCAGATACGATCTCATTGGTGGTTTGGATGGAGGGCTTGTGGGCGCAGGTGGTGCTTCTGTAGGTGGCTGTTCCGGCAGCGTCATTGGTTTGGGTGTAGGGTTGATGAGTGGTGGTAGGCAAGAACAAGGAGAGAGAGGCATCATCGGCAGCAGAAGGATGCTGCAGCGGCTGCTGATTCTCTGCAAACAGCAGCTGCGGAGGTTTTGGTTCGGGTTGGAAGTATCTGCGCCGCTGGGAGCGCATCTGATCTGGGTCCTGGTCCTGATCCTGGTTGTCATTGTCTTCCATTATGAAACCAGCCAGCCGGACCAACCAAGGGTCTGATCAAGTTGGGTTCTTTGACTTGAGGTTTAACTTCTTCTTTTTCCTGTTGTGGTCGTCCTGCAGCTCGTGCTGGTAACTCTCTCGTCTGTACTCAAATGCTTCACTCTGAGCGCGAGCACGACATGACAGGATGATGGGAAGAAAGTAGAAACTTATAAAGGCGAGTCTTTCGGTGAGAGACCAAGAGTTTGTTTCGGGATATTTCCTGGGTTTAACAGCAGAATAGCAGGAAGAGATCAAGGGAGCAAAGGGAGAATGCGGGAGGAAGCAGATGGCCCTATAGTCTGGGTGATCGCCACCACGCTGGCCGCCTGTGGCTACGGCAGCAGGGGGGAGAAGAGACCACGACGGATGGTGAGGATGGGTGGGTCGTGTTGTCTGCCCTTTCTAGACTAAACAAGAGATGAACAAGCAAGAAAACTAACAAAGATCACAAACAAAACCAACACCAGAGGAAGTCGCGTCAGTGATTCCCGAAGGGCAGCTTGGAGGAAGGATGGGAACGGATGACATGAGTCTGTGTGGGTTTAGTAGGTTTCTGAAGCTCCTCTCTGTGTACCTTGTGGACTGGAGGCAGACAGACACCACCCGACAGCAGACCAAACGGTAAGCATGTATGTCAACAGTGGGCTGGTTTATGAGCTGCAGCGGCAAAACAGTAGTGTTGTGGGGAGCACTGTGTGGTTGGCTGGCAGGCGATAAGATTGCTTAGTAATAAAGCTGCTTGAAGAAGGAAGGAGATGGGTTAGACTAATAATTAAAAGCTGTAATGATTAATAATGCCGAATGGTTTAACCAATGAGGGCGTCCTTGCAACAGTAATTAATAGATACTAAGTGTTAATGCCGTGCATACTTATCTCCATTGCTTCTTCCTATTGCTCTCAAACTTGCCATGTGTCAGTGCATTGAACATCAAGCAAATAAAGATCAATAATTGACGGGAGAGAAGGTTTGGTTTCATGGATAAGGCAGCAGTAGTAGCAGCTAGTGGGGAGAGTTGGGGTTGCGCTGGCCGCCTCTGGCACTGGTGAATGAGAGCTGATTCTGCACGCCTCAGCCACGGGGTGAACCACACCTGATTCTTCTGGGAGAGGAGAGGAAGGTTGGGGAAACTGGTGCAGGGGAGGGTGGTGATGGAGTGGGTGGGCAGAAACAGATAAAGCAGCAAACGGTCCCCGGAGGCTACATACAACTTCCCAGACATCTCGTACGGACAGGCGCCATTTATCCTCCGCTGTTTCTGCGGTCCCATTATTACTGCGGTTGAGATATTATAACTTGGGGTTTGCTACAGGAAAATGAGACAATTTTTGTCTACACATATACATCTACTTACCTATGAACCGCTTGCTTTTTTAGCAGTGCAACTGCATCTTATTGCTTCTTATTGCAGCTCCTTGCTTTTTTCGTATATTTACTTACTACCACGCGTATGAATAAGAGCACTCAAATTTGACACCTTCACACCCGATTTATCGTAGGCTTGCCAGCACACCTGCTGTTGGTCATCAGCAAATAAAGGACTCTTGCGGGCCGTAAATTTTCACAAAACTGTGACTGTTCCTGTTCAGGCAGTGCGTTTTCCGTGTGGGGTCACAGAGGGTCGACGGTGATGTTTTGTTTGTGGGGTCACGAAAAGGTAGCTTCGTAATTGTAGCAGCCGATAAGAGTAGTGCACATGTCTGCTATTCCAGGTGCTTACTTTTTTCGTCTATTTACTGCCACGTCTATTTACCTATGAATACGAGCACTGAACTTTGATACATTCACAACCGATTTATCGTAGGTTTGCCGGCAGCAGCTGTTGGATACATATTGGTATCCGTCATCAACAAATAAAGGACTCTTGCGGGCCGTAAATTTTCACAAAACTATGAATGTTCATGTTCAGGCGGTGCATTTTCCGTGTGGGGTCACAGAGTGTCGAAGGTGTTGTTTTGCTTGTGGGGTCACGAAAAGGTAGTGTGGTATTTTTTTTAACCCTATCTGTTCAAGACGGTTCCTATAGAGAGGGTAACAACGTAACGTTCCGGTGTATCCGGCCGGTGATGCTCTTCTAATACTGCTTTTTTCGTCTCGGCCAAATCCGGCAGTGTTGCCTCTGCAGTTATCGGGACAGTGGGTGACTATGGTCTATTGCCAATGTGTGAATCCGACAATGTCCGCAGAACGGGTGAAACAATGACGGAAATTAGACAAAATTATTATTGATAAAAATTAAAGAAAGATATCCTAAAGTAATATTTCATGGTTCACACTCGAGTTGCATCTAAAATTTCTTAGATGCTTTCAAAAAATAACAAAATATTTTTAAATTTAACATCAATAAATTTCTATACATTTTGTCATTTGCTTTTGCATACAATCATAACCGCATTTTACATTTTGATTTTGTTTACAATGACTAATATTTCATTTAATTTTCTTTGTCTAAGAGCAGCGCACATGCCTGCTCTTCCAGGTGCCTGCTTCTTATTCTATCTGCTTGCTTTTTTAGCAGTGCACCTGCTTCTTATTGCAGCTCCTTGCTTTTTTCGTCTATTTAAGTATTGCCACGTGTATGAATAAGAGCACTCAAATTTGACACCTTCACACCCGGTTTATCGTAGGCTTGTCAGCACACCTGCTGTTGGTCATCAGCAAATAAAGGACTCTTGCGGGCCGTAAATTTTCACAAAACTGTGACTGTTCCATTTCAGGCAGTGCGTTTTCCGTGTGGGGTCACAGAGTGTCGACGGTGCTGTTTTGTTTGTGGGGTCACGAAAAGGTAGCTTCGTAATTGTAGCAGCCGATAAGAGTAGTGCACATGTCTGCTATTCCAGGTGCTTACTTTTTTCATCTATTTACTGCCACGTCTATTTACCTATGAATACGAGCACTAAACTTTGACATCTTCACAACCGATTTATCGTAGGCTTGACAGCAGCAGCTGTTGGATACATATTGGTATCCGTCATCAACAAATAAAGGACTCTTGCGGGCCGTAAATTTTCACAAAACTATGAATGTTCCTGTTCGGGCGGTGCATTTTCCGTGTGGGGTCACAGAGTGTCGAAGGTGTTGTTTTGCTTGTGGGGTCACGAAAAGGTAGTGTGGTATTTTTTTATCCCTATCTATTCAAGACGGTTCCTATAGAGAGGGTAACAACGTAACGTTCCGGTGTATCCAGCCGGTGATGCTCTTCTAATACTGCTTTTTTCGTCTCGGCCAAATCCGGCAGTGCTGCCTCTGCTGTTATCGGGACAGTGGGTGACTATGGTCTATTGCCAATGTGTGAATCCGACAATGTCCGCAGAACGGGTGAAACAATGACGGAAATTAGACAAAGTTATTATTGATAAAAATTAAAGAAAGATATCCTAAAGTAATATTTCATGGTTCACACTCGAGTTGCATCTAAAATTTCTTACATGCTTTCAAAAAATAACAAAATATTTTTAAATTTAGCATCAATAAATTTCTATACATTTTGTCATTTGCTTTTGCATACAATCATAACCGCATTTTACATTTAGATTTTGTTTACAATGACTAATATTTCATTTAATTTTCTTTGTCGTTCGTGTCTATTATGTTTCTTGGATTTTGTAACACATATTATTTTCTATTATAAATAATTCCTAAAAATATAATTAATAAGATGAATTTTGAATAATTTATATAGGATGAAATATTGAAATCTACCGGAGGAAAAGAAGGAAATGATACGGAAAAAATAAATAGAATATTATGCCAACCTCTCCGAAGATAAAAAGATAGCAAAGCTTGAAAAAAGCAGACAAAATTATGCCAAAAGAAAATTAGAGAAAATCAATGAAACTTTGGAAGACAAAAATCTGGAAAGAAGAAATATTAATGATTCTATTTGTGATCGTGTCATGCAACCAGAAATTGTTACTACATGGGAAGTTGGGTCTACATCGAGTGCTAAGGAAACAACTTATGTTCCATCATGTTCATCACATATGAAAAAGAAGAGTGCTCATATGATGAAAAGATTCATAATGGATTTATCAATACCTAAAGAGCCATATAAAGTTCCTAGCTGCACAAACTGTGTACATTGTCATGCAAAAAGATTTCCATATGAAGTGAAAACATTTTGTTGCGGAGAAATTTCTTTAGTAACAAATATCTCCCCATCAGAATTATACTATCTATATTCATCATTGGACAAAGAGGCTATTCACTTTAGACAATGCATCAGAACATACAACGACACCTTTGCTTTTACATCTATAGGTGTGAATGAAGATAGAACACTTTCAAAGAGAAACAAAGGGATATACACCTTCAAGGTGAAAGGACAAATATATCATTTCATAAACAGAATAATACCCGAAGATGGAAACCCATCACATCTACAATTATACTTTTATGACATTGATCATGAGTTAGAAAACAGACTGCATCAATCATCAAGATTAAAGGAGGGTGTAGTTAGAAGATTGATTACTGTACTACATAGTAATCAATGCTCAATTTTTTTTTAGAATTTAAGGGATTTGGATAATTTTGATGATGTAAAAGTAATCATGCATAGTAATCATACCTACACAGTACTCTAGGTTTCACATGTTTTTTGTGGGGTGTTATGTTTGTCAGGTGTCTTTTATGAGGTGTTATGTACATATGAACAATGTAGTAGCTGTCATACCTACATAGTACTCCAGGTTTCACATATTTTTTGTGATGTGTTATGTTTTTCAGGTGTCTTTATGAAGTGTAATGAACATATGACCAATACATCAGCCATCATACCTATAAAGTACTCTAGATTTCACATATTTTTTATGAGGTGTTGTATGCTGACCATCATAAGTTATGCACGTGCTTAGCACGTGCACACTGCTAGTAATAATAAAATAGATGAGGAAAGCAAGTTACTTTTCTCCTCTATCTTATTGTAATGTATATGTGGAGACAAAAACTGTCCAATTTCTGATCTTATTTCTTGTTCCTGCAGCAAATTCCAAATTATAATATCCCAACCGTAGTATTAATGGAATTGTAGAAACAACAATAAGAAGATAGATGGTGCATGTCTGTATGAGATGTTTGGGAGAAAAAGAGTTTTATTTCTAATCTCATTTTTTGTTCATGTAGCATTATTCCTATAACTTGTTGCGGTTGGATGAGACGGATGGGGGAAGGACGAGTGGATGTTGCTGCTTGCCTTACAAATTACTCTACTCAAGAACATACAAACCAAATGAATCTATCCCATACTCAGTGCAGATGTACTTTGTTGCGATTGACTAGTGTGGTCCATTCGTTTCAATGTTTTGAATTGAATGATCGTGGTTGTTGTTTTCTTTTATGTGAATTGGGGAGTAATGGTATTTATCTCGTCTCCCCTACGGGCCATAGTGAAAAACATACATCCATATCTCATAAGCTCAACACCCATAATGTATGTAAGTACGTCTAAAACTAATGTTATACCTAAGGGTGGCAATTGGATTCGGGTCATTTCGAGTCAATACTTTTTAGTTAGATTCTAAACTTGTTAAAGATGGATTTTCGGGTCGAAACCCTTGACTCTAACCCGACCCAAAAATAATTTCGGGTCTATCAGGTCAGAGTCATAAATCAAATACCAAGTGAATAATAAAAAAAATACTATGATTTGTCTAATCATTGATAATTTCCAAGTATAATTAACAAATTTCATTGTGATAAACTTACAGTGTGATTGAGAAGTACATATAAAGCTTGTTGTAATTTGGTTTAGAGTTTTAAACACAAATTCATAATTTAATTAATTAGTATAATAAATAATATATATCAATTCAAAATTATGTAGAATTATCATAATAAACTTCATGATTGATGGATTAGTAATTTAATAGGTCATTGGGTGTCTTTAAATATATTATTTGTAATTTTATTTGAAAATGTAATTCTGAATTTCGGGTCAATTGAGTCAATTCGGGTCTAAAATCCAAAGCAAAGACCCGACCCTAAATTAATTTCGGGTTCTTCGGGTTCAGATCAATTAGGGTCTAAAATCCAAACTCAGACCCGACCCTAAATTATTTTCAGATTCTTCGGGTTTGGGTCAATTTTAAGTCGGGTCAAAAAACTTTAGACTCTAAATTTGTTTAAAATTTCAAATTCGTGTCGGGTCATTCAGATCGGGCCTTATTTTGCCAGCCCTATAGCTATACCCCTCTCCAAAATGTATAGTTGTACATCAAAACAAGGTAGCCATGTTCAATCTAAAACCTCCAGTAATTTACTCCTTTTGTATCTATCCTTGCAGAAATTATGTGTTGCCGGCGGTACCATATTCATACTTATGAAGGTAGTGTAATGTCCCCGCATACTCCTTGAGGGAGTTTGCAGCGCTGTGGACGATTCGTGCATGGTTGTTGGTGTTCCCCACCGCCTCCTCATGGTTAGTACTTTGTTTACTTTGTGTCATCCGTTTGTCTCGTTCTTTTCATTTGATTATCTTAGTGATGAGTATTCTCTTTGTTGGTATTGTTTGCTAGTTTTATACACCCCATCTGTTGTTTGATCACCAACGAATTACCCTTTGATAAAGCCTACGTGTTTGTGATCGTAGAATAGCACACCCAACTCTATCACTAACGCCCACATGATGATAGAAAACCCTTTTAGCAATTATGGACAATATTAAAAAGATATGTAGAAGCTTTAAGTTTAAGAAAAACATCACACGAGATACAACTCAAACATACATAACAAAAGCGATGACGATCCACATAACCACTAAATAAATAATCAAGAAGAGAACATTGTTGGCAACCTCAATAAGATTATAAGGATTGTTGTTCCCTCACAATTTTGTGTCCATAATAGAATCTCGTAAGTCATTGTCGTTCTCTCTCTTCTTTAACTATCATTTGTGGCTTTCTGTATTTGGCGCACAATGTTGTTCCACACTGCCACATCTAAAGTTACCACACGTTGGAACCCCCCACATTGGTGCACCGCATTCCAACAGAGTCTATCCCTATTTATATAAATAGAGACTCCCGGTTAGACAGTACGAGACGATATGTGTATTCTATTAAGATTAGGAAATGAAAATACAATAGGATAAGGAAGTAATGTCTTGAACTCCAAGTCTAACATTAATTTGTACTTTCTTAATATTGTTAGACATTATTTTTAACTAATTAGGATAAGAGATAAAATCCTAACAATCTGCACCTTGTGTCTTATCCACTGAAGTTGCTCCTCCAAGAAGTCTGCTTCCGTTCTTCTATGCTTTCGCCCTCGGAATCTGCTTCTGTTTCCAGAAGCGTATCAACATGCACGCCTACATGGAGTGTGTGTCCACACATGATTGTCTGAACTCTTCACGTGAGGGCTCATCAAGATGTATTGAGAAACTATACCGCTTCTACTTGTGATTGGAAGAATCACATCTTCGTACCTTTGGGCCCCATGTCATATGGTTGTGCCTTTGCCGAGTCGCGTCCGTACGATGGCACTGTGTGGTTGATCCTACCACGTGTTCCTCTTTCTAACAGTTGACAGCTTCGTCTTTGTACTTGTTGAAGTTTGCAACCGAATTTGCAATCTCACACCAGATCGCATGTGAGAGTTGAATACATGTAGCAATCTTCGGGCTCATGACACCCGCCACCCATGCTACTGCTTCATCTATATCTCTGTGTTGGTAGACCTCTCATCAGCCACTCCTCGTTTGGTTAAAGAAAATTCAATCAATCGATAAAATCAGGTAGCCTTCTGGCCACTTGCCCCTTACAAGTAAGTAACATGACTCCACATCGACAAAATCAATAACCACCAAATAAATAACCAAGCAGAGAACATTGTTGGTGAAGAAGACCGTAAAATTCTATTAAGCAACCTCAATAAGATTATAAGGATTATCGCTCTCTCACAATCAAGTGTCCGCAATAGAATCTCTTAACTCACTCTCATTCTCTCCCCTCTTTGGCTATTCTTTGTGGCTTTCCATCTTTACCGTATAATATTGTCTCACATTGGTACACCCAAAGTTACCACACGTTAGAACCCCCACACATTGGTGCACCGTATTCCAACGGTGTTTATTCCTATTTATATAGATAGAGAGTCCCGGTTAGACACTAAGAGAGGATGTCTATTCCATAAAGATTAGGAAACTACAATACAATAGGATAAGGAAATAATGTCTTAGACTCTAAGTCTAACATTAATTTACACTTTTCTAATATTGTTAGACATTATTTCTTATATAATTAGAATAAGAAACAAAATCCTAACAAATATATAATGATTTCACTGAGAAGTCTACGTGCACATCTATTCATGTTGCTATAACGCATAATTGTTCTCTTCATTATCGTTGGTGCATTTGTATTTACATCTTGTTGCTTAATATTGCAGCAAGAGTTGATGCAGATTTTGGTTCGCTCCAAACCCATTTCAATATGGATGAATGATTAACTGCCACATGTAACTAACATGATAAGCCAACACTAGTATATGATGTATGATGATTGAGCTCTATTTGAATGATATTGTGACAACTCATCACACAGAATAAGATTACTGAAAGCTATAACACCGATCAAATAATAACTGAATATATTACCAAAAGGCATAGAATTAAAATCAATGGTCTCATCAACAACTTGTATACAAACATTCCAAGGAAAACTTGCACAAAGTCCCAACATTATACATATTTATATAGGATAACTTATATGATATCAATGGCCTCAGCCACAACTTGTATACAAAAGGTGTTGATTAAATAATTACAACATTTATATTGTTTGTGGTATATATAATATTTTGAGTCAATGTACAACATAAGAAAATCCCCCTGCCTAGACCAAAAATTATAGGGACGACTCTATGACTCTAACTATGACTTCACCAACCTCTCATCTCTACTGATATCTGAACTTAGCTTCTTCACCACCATAGGTTTTCCCACACTGTTGATCACCTAATAAACTGCAAAAACCCACGAGTTGAGACTTCAAGTCCTAGAGATATGACATAACCTCTAATAACATCCATTGCTTACAAGAATATTATAAAATAACATTAGCTACATCATATATTATAATAAGTTAGAGATCTAATCATAGTCTATAAAATAAATAGGTACAAGTAAAAGTACATATATAAACAATTGATCATATAATGATATGAATTATATAAGCTACTAGTAAGAAGAGCAAAACAATAGTTATAATCCAATGTCATTCACAAGAGAACCTTAATAGGTATACTACACGGTTAGATTGCATAATTTATTAGGCCCGGAGTGGTTTGAAGCATACCATTTAAACCACAAGTTGACCATTGTAAAGTCATAATTAGACCCGTATAAGATCTAGGATGACTGGTGTAACATCCCAGGATTTGAGGCCTCAGATAAAACACTCTTAAAAGGAATGATTGGACTACCCATATCACCAAGGTGCACCTCCTTTTCCGAGAGCCCATCACTAAGAACTCCATAGTTAATTGTGCTCAGCTTGGAGTAGTACTAGGATGGGTGACATGTCAGGAAGTTGATCCTGGCATGCGTGTGAGTGAGATTAAAGCGCATAGTTAAGGCTAGTGGTAGTTTGTGGGGTCAGTCGTCATTCTTGAAACTCTACTAGAGCCTTGGGTAGTGGGCCCAGGCGTTACAACTGGAATCTAGACATCTCTTCCTCTTAGTTAGTATGAGTGACAAACTGTATTGGCAATATGACCCAACCTACTAAAACAAAACACGGTCTGTCCTGGGTATACATGCCACGACAATAAAACAAGGTTATGAACCCTCAATTCTGAGTTATACATGCAGTCGCTCTCTATTGCATAAAATCTGAGACACGACTTCAACCGCACTCTCTAACCTTGGAGTCAAGATAACAAAGATATAGCCTCCATGCACCTACATATACTCAGCCGTATACGACTTTGAGTTCCCTTTCAGATTACTCATTTCACTATCCAACAATTTCTGACACTAAGATAATTCTATGGTCACAGGGCACTATATGATTATGGTTACACATGATTATTTAAGACAACTTAGTAATATTTTTACCACAACAATCAAGTTACATACAAGATCCTAAATGGTTCTTGTAGAAATAAAACATTATTGCAACTTCAGAATATATAAAATGTATGAATCAGTTCTATGTTACTCCATCACGGTATATTTGTCCATCCTTGGCCATAAAGATGACTAAACCTCAAACTAGGACATATAAAAAAACCCAATTTGACCTTTAGACCAAAACAATAATAACTCTATATAGGAATATCATTAACGCCTGAAGATTTTCATAGAGATTAACAAGGCATATATAGGATAGCACCCACGCTTTCTACCTAAAAATCTATCATATGTAAAATATATACAATTCCTAAGAATTAGGCAACGATATGCGTAAAACCTATCATGGACGAGCTACTTTCAACACTAGACTTTCCTAAAATTAACATTACATCACCATAATAGTAATTAAAAGTCTTATTACTTATATAGGATAACCGCCATATAGTAAGGTTCAATCATGTGGGTCAAATCCCCTTTCATTGGATACTTAAATACCATAAAGGTGACATCTTTAAAAATATTTACACTTTTATTACAAATTTTAGATCTTGCATTTCCATGAAAGTGTTTACTTCACAGTAAAAAAAATTATAGAGAATGAGAAAAGCCTAACAACTCGTATTTATATTATCATCTTACCTATGTAAAATAGTGCATAAAAGGCCATTATTTAGCACGTTCAAATTTCTAGAACAAGATTAAAGTCATGCACGTAAAAGTAGGAAACAAATGCATGAAAAGTTATATCACTCATCTCAAGGTGAAGAAAAATGTCCAAACAATAAGAAATCACAAAAAAGAGAAGCAAAGACATGATATTTATCCTCCAAAAGCTTCAAGAAAGCTCTTATCTTTAAGAACGAGGTGTATCTAGGACAAAGAGAGAAGAAAAGAGGGTTCTTCATCCATATGTACGAGTTTCTAGATAGAATAACAATGGATCGGGACCATGGTGGAGGATGAAAAGGGGAAAATAGTACAAAAATGATTACGAGAGAAGATCTTATATATACGGAGCAAGAAACTGGGCAATAATGCCGAGATCCATCCTAGAAGAGCTAGATCTAAGGCTTGCAACAGCATGCATCCATGATCTTGCAAGGTTTTCCCCCAATAACTCTCCCCTTCATCAACCATGGTTTCCTGTTGGTCTCCAGTAGTAGCAATGAGTTAGGTAAAAGTTTCATTTATAGGGAGTATGGAGGGGTACTTATGGCTAGGATGGAAGATAGAGAAAGTCAAAGACCCCAAATTACAACATGTCCTTTGGTCAAAGGACGTGTCTCCCATCATTTCATACATCCAGAACCTCCATCATTTTACTCTCATCCAAGAAAAGCATTGGTTTTTGAAGATGTAAAACTTCCTTTGATTTGTGAGTTTGCAAAAAATCCTTTGGTTGCTGAACATGTAGAACAACCATCAGTTTATGACATGAAGAACAAAATTCAGTTGTTGAATGTAGAAAAGCCATTGGTTGTTGAATGTGCAGAAGAACCATTGGTTGAGCATACAAAACAACCTTTAATTGTTGAACGAGATAAACCTTTAGTTGTTGACATAAAAAACAACCTTTGTTTGTTGAACCCTGAACAAACATTAGTTGTTAAATGTACAAAACAACCTTTGATTTTTTAAGCTAAACAAGCATCAACAGGCGTTCTTACCATCACTTCCATACAAAAGTAATATAAGGGTTTAATACCTTAATGTAATAAGATTAAAAATCATTCAAAATAAGGTAAAACTTTTACAACCATGAGACAAAATATAGATGCATCAAAATTGCAGTTAGGTCCCTTGAAAAGGGAAAATTGCATATGGACCCACAACAGTACATACAATTGCATAACTTAAGAAAATGAAGTCCAATTTGACCCAAATTTGAAACATAGATTTGTCAACTAATATTAAAACATAATCCAAGGTTTAATTAGGAAACTAAGTACCCAATTAAGACAACCAAACACGTTTATGTATAAAAAAAGGTTAGGGGCCTTACAACCATAAATCCCTAACAAGGATTCCTCCCCCAAAATCCTATGCAAACAAGGATGGGTACTTCCTACACATCTCATCCTCTAACTCCCACATGAATTTTTCTACACCATGATGATGCCACAACACCTTCACTAAAGGTATATACCTCTTCCATAGCTTTTGCACACACCTATCTAAGATCAAAACTTGACCCTCAACATCACAGATATCATCATCCAACTCCACCTCCACCTCCACCTCCACTGGTTGTATTATCTGCTTTGTATGTGGGTGACATTTCCTCAACACAGAAACATGGAAAATGGTATGCAATCAGTGCAACTCTGGCGGTAACTCTAGCTTATAAGCTACCTTCCCAACTCAAGTTGTGATAGGTAAGGTCACATAAACCTACGGGCCAGCTTACCTTTCTTCGCAAACCTCAGAAAACCCTTCTAAGTGGAAACTTTGAGATAAACACAACATTCAACTTGGAACTCCGATGGTATACACTGATTGTCTGCATATGATGTCTGTCTATATTGAGCTACCTTCTAACTGTTAATGGATCACCTTGATCTTCGCTATAGTTTGATGAACTAACTCAGGACCCAAAAAATGATTTTACATGCCTTGTACCAACAAAGAGGTGATCTAAAATGCCTTGCATACAAAGCCTTGTACGATTCCATGTCTATTCTTCTCTAGTAACTATTGTTGTAGGCAAACTCAATCAGGCTGAGGTGAATGTTCCAAATCCCAAGAAATTGGAGCAAACATGCTCTCAATAGACCCCCTAATGTGTGTATGGTCCTTTTAGAATGACCATCAGTCTATGGGTAGAAAGTTGTACTAAACCTCAACTGTGTCCCTAGATCCGTATGAAGATGCTCCCAAAATCTACTTGTAAACTAAGAACCTTTGTCTGATACTATGGTAAATGGTATGAAATGCAGCTGGACTACCTCATCAACATAGATTTTTGCCAACTTCTCTACAATGTAGGTGATTTTGACTGGAAAAAAGTGATTCAACTTTGTCAAATGATCAACAATCACCAGAATGAAATCATGAACCTTGTTTGTCCTAGGAAGACCAACCACAAAATCTGTGGTTATGTTATCCCACTTCCAATGCAAAATTAACAAAGATGGCAACACCCATGCAAGCTTTTGGTGCTCTGCCTTAACCTATTTACAAACTAGACACTTGATGCCAACTCTTCCACATCATGCTTCAAACTTGTCCACCAGTCAAGTCTTGTAGATTATGATACATCTTTGTACTTTTGTGATGGATGGCATACATTGAGGAATGAACCTCCTCAAGTACCATCTACCTTACACTGATAACATTTGGAACCACCATATGGTTGTGAAAACATATTGTCCTATCATCTATCTCATGAATTCCATCAGATTTTCCACTGCCTTACTATGATCTAATATTTTGTATCACAACATCATATTTTTGTGCATCTCTAATCTATTATGTCAACATTGGATTCACATGTAACTATGTCAGAAAACCTTCCAATAAGGAGGCCTCCAAATGTACATTTATCTACCAAAGATACACTAACATGTCTTTCTTGTGACAAGCCATGGAGTACAACAATACTTTCTCTATAAACATTGATGAAGACAAAGATAGCTTTCTCCTCAACAAATCTACCACTAATTCACCGTTCTTAAATGATAATCTACTATACAATCATAGTGCTTTATCAACTCCATCCATCTCCTCTGCCTCATGTTCAACTCCTACTTTGAAAAGATATACTGAAGATTCTTGTGATCCATGAATATTTGACATTTCTCTCCATATAGATAGTGCCTCCAAATCTTCAAGGAAAGAACCACATCTACTAACTCTAGGTCATGAGTTGGGTAGTTCTCCTTGTGTTTCTTAAGTTGTCAAGAAATAAAAGAAATCATGCTCTTATCTTGTATCAACAACATACCAACCCATTCATCAAAGCACCACATAAACTAATATAGCCTTTCCTAGACTCTTACACCACCAACACAGGAGGACTTTTCAACTCCTTCAACAATTAGAAAGAATGTTGACACTTATCATCCCAAATTAAATGAACACCCTTCCTAGTCATCCTGGTCAAAGGTAGATCTACTACTCTGAAGTTCTTGATAAACCTTTTGTAGTAACCAACTAGACCGAGGAAGCTTCAGACCATAGTTAATGTCTTGATTTTCTCCCACTCCAACACCGACTCAACCTTCTTAGGGTTTATGTAGACACCCTTTGTAGAGATAACATGATCAAGGAAAGACACCTTGGTCAGCCAAAACTCACCCATACTAAACTTAGCAAATAGCCTATGATGTCTTAACAACTCCAACGCCAGACGAAGATGTTGCTCATGTTGCTAATTGTCTCTAGAATACATCAAGATGTCATCTATGAACACCACCATAAAGTGATCAAGGTATGGCTTGAAAACTTTGTTAATCAGATCCATAAAAACTATCAACACATCAGTTAACCCAAATGACATAACTATAAACTCATAATGACCATATCTAATTCTAAAAGCAGTCTTAGGTATGTCATCTACCTTGATACTCAATTGATGATACCATGATCTCATATCTATCTTGGAAAACATTACAGCACCTCTCAACTATTCAAACATATAATCTATCCCTAATAATGAATACTTGTTCTTCACTGTGACCTTTTTCAAATGTCAGTAGTCTATGTAAAGCCTCATAGAAACATCCTTCTTCTTTACAAACAACATTCGAGCACCCTAATAGGGACGTCTCATCCGTATGAAATCCTTCTCCAACAACTTAAATATAACTTTTTTTCAACTCTTTCATCTCTGTTGGAGTCATCCTATAGGGTTCATGCTATGGGTTGTGTACCATGAACTCAATTGACTTCAAATTTAATCTCTCTAGGGAGTGGAACACCTAGAAACTTGTCGAGGAAAACATCCTCAAACTCATGCACCATAGGTACATCCTCGATATTAGGATTCCTCACCTTGCTATCCACCACATGAGCTAGTAAATCTTCACATCCTTGTCTCATCAACTTCTCTTTTGTCACAGTCAACATGAGACATGTAGAAAGAAGATCCATATCTCCTTAGAAAGTTCAAGAGATGTCCCCATTGTCAAACTTTGCAACTTTGGAACCACAATAAAAAATAACATTGTACTTCTCTATTGTATCCATACATATAATCACATAGAATCCATGCATAGTAACTGGCATAAGATCCACTTGCATATTAGTCCTGGGAAAGAAAGAATGCAAGATGGACACACTTCTCGTATCATGACAGAACCAACTAAAGGGGTTTCTAACAAGAGGTTATTGGTTCTACTACAAACATGAAAGTTACAACTATTTCACCTCTCTAGTGATAGACGAGTGTGTTGCACCTGACTCAACCAAAATAGATACAAAGGTAGGTGGTAATAAGTCAAAACAAAAAAATTCCATCTGACCTATGACGGCTCACGGGTTGAGCACTCCTTCTTAATGACTCATGGCATAGAATCTAGCCATTACATGTTGTCATCCTCGACCTCTACCTATTAGTCTTGAAGATCCTACCTCCAATTTATGTCCATGTCATCTACTACCACTGCCACTATATTGATACTATTGTGAGCCATGTTGGCTCTACCTTGGATGTTGTGTAACTTCCTGGTTGCTCATGGGGAAAGAATATTTCACATGCCCAACTTGACCACACTTGAAATATGTCCTCATTTCATACAATGGTCTAGACGACCCTGTCACAGACATAGATCATGAGTTGTTCACCCCAGCAAACAAAAAACTACAATATATCTCCTTACTAGGAGACCGTTGTGATTGTACATAAGTCCTTGGCTCAAAAACTTATGGGATATGTTGTGACTGGTGGTATTGTGGTGTAAAATACCTCTTCTTCTTGAAACTATCTAACCATTGTCCTTGGAACTGGAATGCTATCTTCCTTGTGTTAGCCTCTTGTTGTCTTTTATCTATCCTCTATATCCTCCTCATAGACTCCACAAAGGTGAAAAACTTAACACGTGATTCCGAAGAGGATTTCGTCCTTGCCAACTTGATGTTCAGGCCCTTCTCAAACCTTCTAGTCCTCTCCTTCTCTATCAATGCCATATGAGGAAAGAACCTCAACAAGTCCATACTCTTCACCTTGTAGTAATTCACATATCATGATCGTTGGTGCAACCACCCAAAATGAACCATTTTCCCCTCCAGATACGTGTCTGAGAAGTAACAACTAACGAAGTCCCTTCAAAACACTTGCCAACTCATTATCTCACTTGGCCTCTTCTCCTCCTCTATGGCCCACCAATGGCTGCACTCCCTTTAGAAGGTAGATCACATGCTTAACCTCATCCTCCTTGGCAATGTTTAGCATCCAAAATGCCTTCTCTAACTCCATAAACCATATATCTATGTCTGTTGGGTCTGTTGTGCCTGCATACTCAGTGGAAGCAATGCACTTCATCCTCTAAAAGGTCTTCCCTGGACCATGTGACTCAACATTTGTGGCAAACACCCTACCAACTAGATGTGTTATCATCACCATTAGTTATCCAAAAACTGATTGGAAGGCTAGATCAACTATGGTCATAGGGTCAAAAGGAGGCAAGACAGGATGTCTTGGTCCCATCTCAAGTACTCTTCCCTCTAGTACTCCTCTCCGCCTACTATCTCTAAGCACCACATGACTACTTTTAGCATGCTCTTCATGTTCTCCAAACATATTGGATACGTAAGAACGCACACAACAACCTAAGTCCTATATTCCTATAGACTCAACAAAATTAAAGCTCTGATACCAAAAAATAGTGACAACTTGCCACACAAAATGAGATTAATAAAAACTAAAACACAAATCAAACAATAATTAAGCATATTACCCAAAAGGTATAGAATTAAGACTGAATAAAAATCCCACACATTCCATGGAAAACTTTCACAAAGGCCCAACATCATACAATTTATATCATGTAACTCTACATGAGCTCAGTGGTCTCAGCCACAACTTATATACAAAAGGTGTTGACCAGATAATTACAACATTTACAACGGTCATAGTATATAACTATAGACTTGAGTCGATGTACAACATAAGCAAATCCCCATTCCTGGACCTAAGAGTATAGGGACAACTTTAGGACTCTAACTATGATCTCACCAACCCCTCAACACTACTGATCTATGAAGTGAGCTTCCTCACCACTACAAGTCTTTCCACATTTCCGATCACCTAAAATGATGTGGAAACTCACGAATGAGACTTCTAGTCCCAATGATATGATATAACATCTAATAACATTCATTGCTTACAACCAGATTATGAAATTAAATCAGTTACATCATATATTTTAACAAGTTAGAGAGTGACAATCTACAAAATGATCAGGTACACATAAAGTATGTACATAGATAATTGATCATGTAAGGATAAGAATCATGTATGCTTCTATAAAAAGAGAAAAATAATAGTTACCATCCAATGGGATTCTCCAAAGAACCCTAACATGTATACTACACGGCTGGGTTACATAATTTATTAGGCCCTGGGTAGTTTGATGCATACCATTCAAACTATTAGTTGATGACTATGAAGTCACGATCATCCCCTTATATGATCTAAGATGACCAAAATCCAAAGATCTCTTCCCCTAGGCCAGTACAAGTGACAAACTATAGTGGCACTACGTTCGAACCTACTAAAACAAAAACTAGTCTGACCTGGGTACACATGACACGATACCAAAACTAGGTTATGAATCCTCAATTCCAATTTATGACCATTGTTGCTCTCAATCGTATAAAATCCAAGTCATGACTTCAAATGCTCTCTCTAACCTTGAAATTAGGATGAAAAAGATATGCTCTCCCTGCACCCACGTATACTCAACTACATACAACTTTGAGCTCCCTTTCAGATTACTCATTTTACTATCTATCTAGTTCTGACACTGAGATAGTGATAGGACACATGGCACAATATTATTATGGTTACACTTGATTATTTAAGCCAAACAATATTTTTTTGTAATTTTTGACTGCATCAATCAAGTTATATACAAGATCATAAATAATTCTTGTAAAAAACATAAATCACAACTTCAAAAGATATATAACGTATGAATCAATTCCATGTTACTTCATCATAGCATATTTATCCATCCTTGGCCATAAAAAGGACTAAACCTTAAACTAGGGCATATCAAAGCCTAATTTGATCACCAGAACAGTAATTAAAAGTCTTATTACTTCTATAGGATAACCACCATACATCAAGGTTCAATCATGTAAGTTGAATCCTCTTCCATTGGATATTTAAATGCCATAAAAGTGACATGTTTAAGAACAGTTACATTTTTATTACAAATTTTAAACCTTGCATGTTCAAGTGTTTACTACACAATAGAAAATGTACAAGGAGTTAGAGAAAAGCCTAAGAACTCGTATTATCATCTTACATATGTAAAGTAGTGCATAAAAGACCATCTTTTAGCATTTTACTAATTTCCAAAACAAGATTAAAGTCATGCATGTAAAAGTAGGAAAAAAATTCTTCAAAAGTTATATCACTCGCCTCAAGGTGAAGAAAAACGTCCAAACAACAAGAAACCATGAAAAAGAGAAGCAAGGACCCAACTTCATCCTCCAAAAGCTTCAAGAAAGCTCCTATCTTCAAGAACAAGGTGTAGAAAGGACAAAGAGACAAGAAAAGAGGATTCGTCATCCACATGCACAAGTTTATAGCTAGAAGAACCATGAATCTCAACCATAGTGGTGGATGAAAATGGGAAAACATTAAGAAAAGGGTTAGGCGAGAAGATATTATATGTACAGAGAAAGAAACTAGGGCAAGAAGGTCTAGATACGTCCTAGAAGAGCTAAATCCAAGGCTTTCATCAACATGCATCCACGATCTTGCAAAGTTTCTTCCCCAAGAACTCTCATCGTCGTCAAATGATGGTTTCTTGTTGGTGTCCAGCAGTAGCAATGAGTTAGATAAAAACGTTCATTTGAAGGGAGTAGGGAGGGGTATTTATATCTAGGATAGAAGAAAGAGAAAGTCAAACATACAAAGTAGGTATTCCTATGATCAAAGTGCAGGTTTCCCATTATTTCATACATCTAGAACCTCCATCGGTTTATAGTTATCCATAAAAACCATCAGTTTATGAAGGTGAAGAACTTCCTTTGGTTTGTGAGTTTGAAAAAAAAAAAATCATTGTTGAACGTGTAGAAAAACCATCAGTTTATGACATGCAGAACAACTTTCAATTGTTGAATGTAGAGCAATAATCATTTGTTGAACATGCAGAACAACCATCAGTTGTTGAACGTGTAGAACAACCATTGCTTGTTAAACCTATAGACAAACCTTCAATTATATAATGTAGGACAAGCTTTAATTTCAAGCATATAGAACAACCTTTGGTTTTTGAACATGTATAACGACCTTCAGTTGTTGAAGCTAAGCAAGCATTGGTAGGTGTGCTTACCATCACTTCCATACAAAAATACTATAAGGAATTGGTACCTTAATGGAACAAGGTTCAAAAGCATTTAAAAGAAAGTAAAACTTTGCCAACCATGTGAAAAAATATAGATGCATAAAATTGCAATTAGGTCCCTAGAAAGGGGGAAATTGAAGATAGACCCACAAAACTATATAAAATTGCAATAATTTAAGCAATCGAAGTCCAATTTGGCCCAAATTCGAAAGATGACTTTCTAAATGTTTAATTTCAAAATTGAGTACCCAAGACAATGGAGCATATCTATGTATAAAGCAAGGCCAGGATCCTTACAAATACCATGTCATGATTGCATTTGAGAGAGTCAAAATGAATGAGATAGTTTGTAACAACCTTAACTTTCAGAGATATGAATCTGTTGAGATGATACTTCCTATTATATGTTCTTTTTTTCCTCATCTCTTGTTTCCTTATTCATCAGTACTATATTTATTATCTACTTCTTTTCCATTCTCCCTCTCCATGTATAAGCGATACTCCCATGTATATTTCCTTATTAATTATTGAATATGATCACTCTACTTAACATGGTATTAGAGAATGATATCCTAGGAAACCCTAAGAATAATCAAACTAGTTGTCAATGTATCTCCCTCCCTAGTTGTCACTCCCTCTCCTTATAATGCCTAACCTCAGCCAATATCAGGTCTATACATGAACCAGTAGGGAAGCCTCTCTCTCTCTCTTTCTTTCATTCTTATTTAGTGCACTCATGGATATGAGGACTCTGGTTGATGCTAGATCTAGAACCACAATGCATGCAATCTTATTGTCATGATATTATTCTTCTAAAGAACTCTACAAGCATCACATTGTGACTGATAAAAGCGACTTCATGGAAAAAAATCTCTAACATGAACACCCAAGTTAGTATCGTAATAAAATTTATGGTACCAATTATGGTTTTTGGGCAACAAATTTTGAGTGCTATGTGGGTTCTCATAGAAGGAAATACATCCTCACAAAAGTTGTGCATGTTCCTATGATGGAAGACTGAGATGCAGACAAGATTGGGCAGCATTTGCTACATTGAATAGCATGAAGGAAGTTATTGCTTGATAGATTATTGCATTTAGTTCTATAAAGCTTGTGTGGGAAATATTAAAGCTTATGTGGGAAACATTAAAGCTTATGTGGTAAACAACGACAAAGTTGTATTCACACATGAGTGCCATTTCTTGTTTTTTCAATGTTTTTGAGGATATTCAATCCTACAAGAAGGGCAGTCTAAGCCTGGCAAATTATTCTGACTCTCTCACAAATTATTTGATATAGTAGGATATTTATAAACCACTAACTACTGATCTAGAAGAACACAAGAAGCAACAGGAGGATATATGTTATGTATGATTTCTCTCTAGACTAGGACCCAAACTCAATCCAATAAATGATCAACTCATGGCACAAGAATTCCTACTGAAGAAATTTATGCACATACCTTTCACAGGATGATCCTTCTCCTTGGATGGGAAATTCAACCTTTGCTGCCTCAAGAGGTTGGGGCCACAATTACCGCTCAAATAGGGACAAGGTTGAGGTTAGGGATGTGGATATGACACAGGTGGCCACAACAAATACTTATGTGAACATTGTTAATGCCTAAGACATCCTATCCATCTTTGCTAGATTAAGAATGGGTACTTGTTTGATCGTCACAAGTATAATGTTGTGTCACCTGACACTAAAGGTCACTCTCAAGTTGGGATGTAATATGAATTTGAAAACTCTTCACAACCTTCTAGATCACACACTATTGTAGTGGTACAATCAACGAGAGACATTCATGCTCTCCCATCTATGACTCAATTGGATTGGATAGAAGACCTAGGAGCATCTTCACATATCAGTGGTAATGCTTTAATATTTAATTATTTGACTCTATTAGCTAAAACTTTTCATGTTAAGGTTGTCCATGGTTCTCTTTTCCTAATTAAAAGTCTTGGTCGTGTATTAATAACCAAGTCACTGTCTCTTGATAAAGTTTTGCATGAATTTTTTCCCCTTAGCCTAGTGTCTATTATCCAGATCACAAAATCTCTAAAGTTTTGGGCTATCATTTATGATAACTTCTAGTTGGGAAATATGGGCAGAAAGAAAGGCACAAAAACATAAAAGTTATCTATTTGTTTTCCCCAAATCAGCAAGACCACGTCAACTACTATGAAAAATGAAAGATGGTTTAATACGTTTATACCTGGTCTTAGAGCAATTCCAACGACTATAACTTGTGGCGGTGCAACTATCTCCTAGTTTCTCTTAGACGATGTCTATACAAATCCTAGTCTCCACTACAGACAACATACTCGAATGGTGTCTGCAGCGGCTCCTGGTCTTGCCAAAAAATTCAGGTTGATGTTGTCTTCCTAGAAGTAGACAATGGTCTCCTTACCTCTCGAGAATTCCACAAGGATCAACTAGAACTCCAGTCATTCTAGAAGAATAGAGAGGAAGGATTAGTCCCTCCCATTGGTGTACTAGTCACTAACTTGATCTCCCACAAGTGTTTCACCCTTGCTATCCCTCCCTTTCGTGGGTAGGACTTGCTCGGGCTCTCTATTGGTTACCACAACCAGAGAGGACATCAATTGTCAGAGGCAATTTAGTTGTGTTCTAGGAATCCCCCAGTACCCATCTATTTATAGGTAGGGTTAGGGTCTGGGTTCCCAATATGTGTGGGAGTGGAAGGGACTAGAAGATCATGAATTTTTGCAATCTGTGAATCTTGAAATGGTATGTTGGCAATCGAACCGGTCGGTTCACATGCGAGATGATCAAATCACAGCCTAAACCAATGGTTTTACCTATTTCCTAATCGCATATGAATTTGGCAAAATTGTTCCCAATTAATGCAGAACATTAATTCTTATACCAATCAAATTGAACAAATGAAATGAGCAATCTTTCTCATGAATTTGGGAAAGCTACTAGAACCTTCAGTCAGCATAGCCGATTCGATCGGTTCACTAGGTGAACCAGTCGTTCGCTCATCCTGAGCCGATCAATTCATCAATTCACCCAGTGAGTTGATCGGTTGGTGCCCCGTTTCATGCAGAACTTCAACCAATTAAGTTCCAATTAGTCTGAAACTCCAAACATCCATCTCACTGGGGGAGTCGATCGGTTGGCAGTCCAATCAACTGATTTGTTTCTTGAATTGAATACCTAAATACTTTAGTAATCAATCCAATCATCATTCATGATTAAAATCCTCTTCTAGATGAGTTCATATGTGTGTGACCATATAGGTCCCATATCACGTTGGCAGTGAATGTCCATAACTAACTTATGACATAACAAGCAGAAAGGTCCCTAGTCGCACATCAATGATACCCAAGTGAATGGAAAGTTGGAGAACAACTTCAACCTACAATCTACATAAGGTGTTGCAGTGATTGTATAATTCCTTTGTATCTTATATCTGGAATGAACTTGAGGCATGGAATCGTCATCCTCTCAATATTCAATCCATGTTCCTTAAAACAAGAGTAGGCTATCTAAGATATATGTGACCTCAATATCATATAATGACTCACATGTTCATGTGCATGCATTTATTAGTCTCGTTTATCAAGTGACCAGGATATCTAACTCCAGTAGGAGGGACAAATCCCATTTACATCACTCACAGCCATTTCTGATGGGTCATGACTACCCAATCATCGCCTTTATGGCAATCCTTATTTTAGGGTTACATTTGATGATGTTAGAGTATACCGAACGACATGTGATGAGTGTAGTTACTTCAAGTCTAAGAACCACAATCATCACCTTGACTACGAGAGATGACTATGACCACCAATGATGGTTTTTGTGTGTCACTCTCAAGGTGGGTCTGTCTGATACACTATTCTACAACATGTATTTGTGTTCTTGGTTTGATATGCCATATCATGACTAATGGGATTCTATCATCAACCAACCCACACTCCAGTCTTATATGTTACTGGTGTCTATATGCCTTCCACAGTAACACTCGAATAGGGACATAATAAGAATGTACTTAGTCTTAGCATTTGTATGATCTCATTGTTCAAGACATGTACTTGAAGACTTATGTCACTGAGTATTGTCGTTCTTTAGAAACTCATAATGTTTTCTCATTATCTCATAATTGGGTAAAACAAGATGAATTGGAAGCTTGCCTTTATTATTGTTAATCAAATCCTCTATGTTATATGCCAAGTTAATAATCATATGATTGGCTCTCTAGGGATACCTTACCAACAGACTTCACTTTCTCTTAGAGCCAATCACCCAAAAATCTCATTCTTAGTGATCTAAACATGTCCACCATGTTTCTATTGTGCAAGTGTATTCCAATGGGCTTAAAACATTTTGCTATTAGTCAGTATATTGCATGTTTCTTATATCTTTGTTACAAGATGAAACTGGTGTAATATGGTATCTGATATTCCTTACCTAGCAAGTAGCTCCATTATTTTCACAGTATCACTATTGAGTCGCCAATGGTTGGAATATCTATAAGTTCATTATGTGAACTTCTAAGTCGATACAATATCCACCATGTATTCATAGCACAAACATATTTGACTTCTATTGTAGAATATAATTAATGGCTATTAGTTTGGAACCCTTCCAACTAACATGTTTTCATGCCAGTTCTTAATATTCACAATATTGAAATGTTGTTCCTCACCATATGTGGAATATTCATATATGCTCCTACTAAATCTTTTTTAATTACATATTTCATCTTTTATCTTGATTTAAGTCAAACTCTTTGACAATCTGTCAAGCCAAAAGATCCCATCTTTGAGATGCTTGTTTGAATCCCAGATCGAACTTTGTAGTTTATAGATTTTATTTGTATTCATAAAGTTATAAAACCTTTAGGGCTTGTCATGTACACATCCTCTCATATATTCCATTTAAGAAATCCAGTTTCAATCTTCATATGCCAAATCTCATAGTCTCATGGTAAAGAAATTTTTATCATGTTCAACAAAAACTTGAACTAATTTGAAAACCTTTTCAACCAATTTGTCCTTTTATGTTGTCCATGCAGGGATTTGTCACAAGACCCTATTGCACCCCTTAGGTATTACCCCTTTAGGTGGCACTACCAAGGTCCTACCTTGTTAGATTACATGGATCCCATAATGACTTTGAGCCATTACTCAGATTATGGTTCTCAGTAGCTTCTAGTTGATTAGTTGGCTCATCTTATCATGACCATCCTATCTGAGTTGTTGAATTCACAATCCTCCAATCTTAGATATGCTCTACTAGAACTATTTTGTTCTATGTCACATGATGAACTTGAGACTCCACAACAACTTGTGATTCTCTTAGTTCTCATTGTACCTTTTGTTGTCCTCGAACATTCTAAGTTCTAGTTTTACTCCCACTGATTCTTTAAGAACTCAATTATCCTATCAACAAAATGTTTTCGTTATTGGATTGGGATCAATAGTAACATTCAACCGTAATGGTTTGAAGATAAACCTTTTCAAGAAACTTCTTTCTCAATGTAGGTTTCAATCCTTTAGACATATTGGGACATTCCCTTATCATGTCATATATGATGTCGTATAAACCATTTAGACAGTACATCATTTACTGATAGGTATATATCTATGAGGATATAAGAAGATCAGATTAACTAATAATCATATCATGACCCATCATGATATGATTCCTTCATTATGACACGTCGTCACATTCATGTGGATTTGGCTTGTAATACACTATCACAGTTCTATCCTGAAGGTTCTCAAGGTATTGATATAAAGTATCTTAACATTGATCTCATAGAAGTTTCTTAATACTTTTATCAAAGTTATATTTCATTTATAATCTGCTTGAACACTTCAAGAGATTTATGTTACTATTTTACTGAGTACATATTATCATATTACTAGTAAATAAAATCAAGTATAAATAACTATCTATAGCATTCATTCCATAAGATCTTCATACATCATATGTATGAGGTCTAGTGGAAAGTTTTATCCTCCCACTACATTTAGTGAAGGATGTTAAGTCATGTTGTTCATAAGTAAGACTTGCATATCCCCTTAGGTTCAATGACCAAGGGAGTCTAGATTAACATCAATATGTATTCTAGATATGCATTTCTTATATATACATCCAAGATGACTATTTCTAATGATTGTTATGAGTTATCAATTATAATCCTTTGGTATTAATGTTTTAAACATTCATCTTAAGATTCTTTCATTCAAAGACCATTTAGATGTTTGGGCATTGTCATGCAAGATCATATTTTTTGAAATAGAAACATCAACAACTCACTTTATTGATTTACCATCCTTGTCATACAAGATGCTTAAGGTAAATGTTTATATTTATTGGCATAATAAAATAGTAGTTCAACTAACTCTATTACATCCCCATTGGATTAGGATAAATTTAAATATAAACTAAAGCTTCAATAACTCTTTCTTTTCCTTATCCATCTTTTTCCTTTCATGAAGGTATTCACTTCTTGTCAGATCCTGCACATCAAGTATGTCATATCTCTATTTGGTATCATATACTAAGAAGAAGTAATCAAATTTATCTTATAACATTTATACCTAAAGTTGAGGCCTCAACGCCTTCCTTCTTCTTTCGTTCCTCTAACTAGAGTGGGTTATTTCTTTTCCAATGTCCAGACTGGTGACAACGATGACAATTGCCTCTTTTCTTCACTCCTCCCTTTCCCTTGATATATGAAGACATGGGCTTCTGACTAGATTTAGAATTCTTCTTAGCTTTGCCTTCGCCTTTAGACTTCCCCTTTGTCTTGCTGATCATCATCACAGACTTGGGCTTGTCTTTCTTCATTTGTGCCTCAACTAGTCTCAACATGCCTAAAAACTCTGTAACAGCTTGTCAAAGTCATTCATGTTGTAGTTCATGACAAACTGATTGTATGATTCTGGCAGGGACTATAGAATCACGCTAGTGGCTAACTCTTGACCCAATGGGAATCCCATTCTAGCTAGGTTCTCCACATACCCAATGAGCTTGAGTACATGAGAACCTACTGGGTCTCCTTCTACCATGTTTCACTTGAACAATGCCTTGGAGACATCATATCTTTCTTGTCTTTTCTGATCTGGGAATATGTTCCTGAGATGTGTGACCATCTCAATCCCATCCATGTTCTCATGTTGCCTCTACAACTCATAGTTCATGGAGCATAGCATCAGACATTTGACATCCACGACATCTTCAGTATGCTTCTTGCAAGCATCCCTGTCAACCCTTAGTGCATTTGGAAGGGGCTCATTTGGTTCTAGCATCTCCAAGAAATAGAGCTTGCTCTCCTGTGTGAGAACAATTCTCAACATCCCGAACCACTCGTGGAAGTTGTTCCCATTTAACTTGTCCTTCTGAAGGACCGATTGTAGAGAAAAGTGATTGTTGTTTGTTGTGATTTGGATCTACAAAAGAATTTGCAATATTGTCAAAAACTCATTTCGATTTCATTTGATTAAAATTTGACGATATTGATTAAGTCTTTAATTAATTTTCTCTCATTATTTTGATCAAACTGACAACCCTAAAGTATCAATTTAGAAAGTTGCAGTGAATTATTTTCTAATGAGCCAAGATCCAAAATGATTCAATTATTATCCGACCAACACCAGCATAAATAATAAACCATTAAGGTAGGCAATGTTTGTCAATTGCATCATATGCAATTCTTAGATAGAAAATATTCACAAATCCTTACCATAATTATCTGTATGCCTCTAGGTTTAGACACTCTAAGAATCACCAGTTAAGCTGGACCCAAAAGCCAACACAATAATAATGCACCCCTAGGGCGGAACCTACATTATTACAATCACACTTCCACAAGATAGACGGTGGACCACGCTAGGGCGTAACCTACACTTAGTCGATCAAGTTTTTCATGAGTGTCATTGATGGAAAGCATCTTAGACTTAATATGTTTTATTGAGGGATTTATATATATCTTATATATACATATAATGTATCCAATCACCACATATATAGTACATATCATATACATGCTATATCCCACAATGTAAACATGTAATATAAAACAAAAATCGACGGTTATGGCCATATCTACTGTAATTCTTTGGAGCCACGAGGAATTACTACCACCTGGATCAATCATCACATCACATATATGAACCTTCTGTTGGTGTATATTTGTGCTTGCCAATATGGATTGATCGGTTCAACCCTTGAACCAGTCGTCTTGCCTCTTGGCAGGTCGGTTGGAATCCTGAAGTGTTCGTCTAGTCTCCTATCCAACCAATGTCTGGACACTCCAGACGGTCAGTTAGATCCACCATCCAGTTGAATCACTCCCGTAGTCTATCCTCCTCGGTCCTCCAGCTGGTTGGCTCGTCATGTAAAATGGTCGTCTCACCTGACGTGATCGTCATCCTCATTGTTGCAAGAAAGGAAACTATCCTACTACTACTAAACTTATTACATTGTAAAGAGAAACCTCGAGATACATTTGAAGGAGCAAAGGTAGGAAAGAATTAACCTTAAAATGGGAGTAAGGAGGTAAAGTTTTGGTATGCAAACCGAGATAAAATAAGAAATGAAAATCAAACCATCCAAGCATGCATAAATATTTGAGTTATTGGCCATAACCACACTACACATCCACCATCGAAACCACTTTTAGTGTGACACATGTAAATTATATATATATATATATATATATATATGGTCTTTGGTCAGATACGCATATGAGATAGTTTAAATATTTGCATCATATGCAATAAATAAACTATTAAAACCAAAATTTTGATCATATCAATTATCCTAAAGTATAGTAAATTGATGAGGATTTGATACCACTATTGGGAAATGCAAGCACAGATAAAAGTAGCAGAGACAAAAAAAAATTTCTATCTGTATTCCCCAGATCAACAAGATCGTGTCAACTACTATGAAATAGGAAAGATGGTTTAACGAGTTTATACCTGGTACTGGATCAAGTCCAGTGACTACAACTTGTTGCAGTGCAACTATCTCCTAGTTGTTCTTGGATGGTGTCTGTACAGCTCCTTATTTTCACCATAGACAATAGACTCAAATGACATCTGCAATGGCTCCTGGTCTGGCCACAGACTACAGGTTGACGTTGTCCTCCTAGCGGCAGACAACATCCTCCTCACCTCTAGAGAAGTTCACACTGACCAACTAGAACTCATGTCATTCTAGTAGAATAGACAAGAAGGAGTTGTCCCTTCCATTGGTGTACTACTCACCAACTTGCTCTCCCACAATTGTTTCTCCCTTACTATCCCTCCCTTTAGCTACTGGGCTTGCTCAGGCTCTCTATTGGTTACAACAACTAGAGAGGACAACAATTATCAGAGGCAATTTAGTTGTGTTCTTGGAAACCCCAGTACCCCTTTATTTATAGGCAGGGTTAGGGTCTAGGTTCCCAATTTGTGTGGGAGTAAAAGGGACCGGGAGATCATGAATTTTCACGACCTGTGAATCCTGAAATATTCAGTTGACAACCGAACTGGTCGGTTCATAGGGGAGATGATCAATTTACAGCCTGAACTGATCATTTCACATGTTTTCTAATCACACATGAATTTGGCAAAATCATTTCCAATTACTGCAAAACATTAATTCTTGTACCAATCAAATTGAACAATTGAAACGAGCAATCTTTCTCATGAATTTGGGAAAGCTACTAGAACCTTTGGTCAGCACAACAGAGCCGATTGATTCACCAGGTGAACCAGTCGTCTCACTCATCCTAAGCTGATCGATTCACCCAGTGAGTCGATCGGTTGGCGCCCCATTTTATGCAGAACTTCAACCAATTCAGTTCCAATCATCCTAACATTCCAAACACTTGTCTCACTGGGTGAGTTGGTCAGTTGGTAGTCCTGTCAGTTGATTTGTTGCTTGAATTGAATTCCTAATCACTTTAGTAATCAATTCAATCATCATTCATGAGTATACTCATCTTCTATATGAGTTCCTTTTTGTGTGACCCTATAGGTCCAATATCACATTGGCAGTGAATGTCCATAACTAGCTTATGACATCACAAGCAGAGAGTAGTGCCTAGTCACACATTAGTTCTACCCAAGTGAATGGAAAGTTGGAGAACAAATTCAACCTATAATCTATGTAAGGTGGTGTAGTGATTGTATAATTCCTTTGTCTCTGATATCCAGAATGAACTCAAGGCATGTAATCATCATCCTCTCAACATTCAATCCATGTTCCTTGAACCAAGAGCAGACTGTTTGAGATATATGTGACCTCAATATCATATATTGACTCACATGTGCATGCACATCCGTTTCTCAATCTCGCTTATCAAGTGGCTAGGATATCAAACTCCAGTAGGAGAGACAAATCCCATCTACATCACTCACAATCACTCCCCATGTGTCATAGCTAAGAAATCATCACCTTTATGTCAATCATAATTTCAGGGTTACATTTGATGATTCAAAGTATATCGAACGACATGTGATGAGTGTACTGACTTCAGGTCTAAGAACTACAATCATCACCTTCACCATGAGAGATGAATATGACCACCAATGATGGTTTCCATGTGTCACTCTCAAGGTGGGTCTATCTGATACACTGTTCTAAAACATGTATCTATATTTTTGGTTTGATATGCCATATCATGACTAATGAGATTCTATCATCAACTAACCCACACTCTAGTCTTTTGTATTACTGGTGTCTATCTTCCTTCCACACTAACTACCGACTAGGGACATAATAAGAATGTACATACTCTTAACATTCATATATAAGACATATGCCATTGAGTATTGTCATTCTTAGACAATCATAATGTTTCCTCATTATCTCATAACCGAGTGAAATAGAATGAATTGGAAGCTTGCCTTTATTATTATTAATCAAATCATCTATGTTATATGTCATGTCAATCATCATATGGTTGGATCTCTGGGCATACCTTATCAACATTTCTTTGTTCTACAAGGTATTTAGAAGATGAATCATCGGTGGAGGCTTTAAGCATGAGAAGATTACAAAAGTACATCATAATATCCCATAAGGGTTTACATATATGATACAACATAAGGATCTAAGTAGAGGGAAATTTAAACCATATCAAGATTGTCTCCAAGCTTTAATTCCTTAAGCTAAGTCGAAGTCTTCATGCCATATCATCCAAGTCCTTCACCTAAGATTGGAAGCATACCCCAGCAAAAGAAGAAACATAGGTGACATCAGCAAAGGCTGGTATGTGCATACTAAAATATGGATTGAGAAATATATCGAATAAAGGACAACAAATATAAAAGGCTTCCCATAGAAAGGATAAGGATCACCCAAATGGGTATCAAGAGAAAAGGAATTGAAATCATATGATAACAAAAGAATACTTTCCATTAATAAAACATAAAGATTGTGCCACATAAGCACGTATAAAGAATTAGGACACACACCCCATATCATCAACATGCATGCATGTCAGAGAAACATAGCCCTAGAACAATATAAAGACAAAGTCAACCAAATCTCACAAACTTGAAACCTGATAGAGAATGATGTAATGCCAAACTCCCAATATATATAAAAGTGGGCCAAACCTCAGAAATTTGCAACCTGGGTATGGGGTACCACCACATCCATCCCAATAATAAAAGGGGCATACTGCCCAAAAACCAATGCAATTACACTACTCTAGTGCTACTGATTCACATAGCATGTTAAATTGAGAGGCAAGTAGAAAGTATAGTCATATTATACAGAGTAATTACCACAAAAGTGATCAACATATACATCCACCTCACAAGTGGGAAAAAGACATCACATGTCATCATATAGATTTCCAACATGAACAAAGCGTAATAAAGAAGCAAGAGAATGTCCAAACATGATCACAAGATCAGTAACAAATAAGATACTTTGCATGAAGAATATTTTCCAAAATAATGAATATTGTGTAGGCTAATGTCCATAGGACCAACAGAAAGAAGAATATAGGATAATTTCTCAACAAGAATAATGTGGCATGCAAACATACAATAAGAGAGAGAAACAACTCAATATGAATAATATGGTCTACAAACATACAATGAGAGAGAGAAATTTCCAATATGAATGACTGGGTCTGCAAACATATAATAAGAGAGTGAAAAAGATCAGTTGCTCAATATGAATAATCGTGTCTGCAAACATACCTTAACTTCAGAGTCTAACAGTCCAAGGTTCCTTCTAGATCCAAGTCTAGGTCTCCAAAGAACCTCTAGGGAAGGTGGACAAGTCCAAATAGCAAGGTTCCCTAGATAGAGAGGTTGGTTTCTCCAAAAAAAGCTCTTGTCTTGAGTAAAAATCACCTTCTCCACTTTAGAGGTGAAAAACCTAGTTTTGGTCGAAATCACCAAGGAGGAGCTTTAGAAACCCTAAATAGAGTAAATTTGGAACCCTAGGAGCCCTCTTCACCAAGGTAGGCACCTACTTTTACCTTGGGACATCACCTTTGTTACCAAACAGAGTAGGAATGATGCTATTAGATGGAGGAAATAAAAGGAGAGTGAGAGTTTTTGAATTGGGAGGTGGGAAGGGGTAGATATGGCTTTATAAAGAAAGGGGTCAAGCATGAGGTGTCTATGGGACTTTCCATGTGTCCATGTATAAGGGTGCCCATGTTAATGCAAGCCTTTATGGATAAGGAAAAAGTCAAGAATAAGGTTTCAAGTCACTTTCCATGTGTCCAATGCTAAGGGTGCCCATGGACATGCAAACCTTTATGGATAAGGAAGAAGTCAAGCATGAGGTGTCCATGGAGCTTTCTAGGTGTCAGCCTAGGGTTTCATGGCCATGCAAGAGGACAGCTCATAGAGGCTTATTAAATATCAAATGATGGTTCATGGAGACTTCTAGTCCGTCCCCACCGACCTCCAATCAAAGAAATAACACCATTGGTTGATAGCTTTTAAAGATAAGCTCATTTATAAAGAGAGTAATCCCTAAAATGCCCTTGGAGAGAAACACCTTCAAACCAAGGTGAAACTAGGCGCCCCATGGTTCAAAAACTCGAGAATGGTAAGGGAATATATAGGGGTTATAATTCATGTGATAATTTTCAAAGAAAACCTCCCAATTGGATAAATTGTAGAAAAACCCAAAATGTACCTAAAATTGCATAACTTGCACAAACAACATCCAAATTTGGTGAAACTTCATCCACAAGTTATCTTTGATGCGTTGAATACAAATTTGCCAATATGTCCATATTTTGTAGAGTTATAATCACATTATTTATTACTTATACCTTTTACTCATTTTCTCTCTCCTAAACTTATCCTAACATTTCACGGTGGTCCAAATTAGATGAAATTTGACATGTAGGCTAATTTTGACATGTAGATTAATAATTTGAAGTTTTTTTCCACTTTTGAGACTTCTTTTTATGATATATGCCATATAGCCCATTAACAGCCCATTATCTAAATTATTCATCCAATGAAGTTCCTTATCTTCATATTACCACCAAAATGAGTTATGTGGCATATTTTATGTATACATTATTAACCTAAGACTAATGGGAAAACATTAGGATACATTAAGGTAATACATTACATGAGGATACATTAATGTAATACATTCATGTATTAGCTCATTAAGGTCATACTAAACATCTATTTAGCTCTATCCTTGAACCTTGTTTGGCTAAGACCAAAAGGTCAAAGTTCTAGGGTAGGGTCCAATATCTAGTATGATACACATCTAGTCTCGACCGTCACCATACATGGGTGTTAAGACCATATTCCAACTAGTTACAACCATAACACATCAACCAATGTTATGATCAAGGCACTACACCAAATGGGGTCATGATTATCACTATAATAGGGCGTCACGACCCCATAGCAACATGATATCACGACCGTGACACCATGGCCATGCAATGCGACGTCACGACCGCTACACAAAGTGCATCACAACCGCTACTCACAAGCAACTTCACGACTGTGTCACAAGAAGATAACTATCACAACATCGCGGCAAGCATGCAACTCAGTGTCACAACCTTACATACCCCAAGTTTCAATCCAAACACAATCATGTCTCGATCGCTACCAAGACCTAAAAAAAGGTTACGACCTCACACTTCATTGTCACACCTGTGATGTTAATCAACTTAATCGACTGTGTAGCAACATTGTGTCTCAATCGAGATGATAACTAGCAACCAATCTAAGAGTTTAGGGAGTGTCACAACTGGAACCACTCACCAAGGAGTGTCAACCATAACAGAAGACCAAGAGTTTGTGTCTACCACCTACTCCAGCCATAATAAATCTGAACCAAGGTTGAAACAGGCGATCAACCCAAACATACCAGGCGTCAATAGGGTGGATAACGCCCTAGTTCATAGTGTTCATTAAACCCTAAATGTGATGTTGAAAGATCATCAAAAGAGGTATACATAGAGAGAGAAACTAAGACTCTTGTGCACATATATCAGATCATAACTTTCTATTATTTCAAGTATTATGGACCATATAGAAATTAGTATGAGAGCAGGTTTAAGGATGCACATAATAGAGTTAAGAAAAGTTATGAAACCCGCTTGATCTGAAGAGAAACGATCTCCCAAGATGTCAAGCTTCAAGATCTATAAACAAGATTCAATACCTCAGCCAAGGAGTCACCTCCAATAATAGAAAGAAACCATGGTCACATCATAGCTCAAGAAGGAAGAAAAATAGACCTAGCTGATCTAAAGGAGAAAGGATAAAAGAGAAAGAATCATACTTTTATTTGGTTAGGAGTTCCTTTCAAACGGTCACCATGGATTTTCCACAACCTTTTCCAAGAAGGAAGAAGGAGATGGAGGTTTTAGGAGAGTGGAATCGTGATAAAGAGTAAGACCACTTACCAAGAGAAGAAATGTCCACAAAATCACCACCAAGATGTTGATCTAGCGCAAGATCTTCCTCAAGCAAGGTAGATCGGCCACCCAAGGTCCAAGATATGACCTTCCTTACTCTTCAATCTTCCAAGGATGATGTCAGGGTAGAAGAAAGAGTTGTGGGATGAAAAGGTTACTTTCTTGTAAAAAGGATGGGTTATATACCCAAAAGAGGAGAGAAGTAGAAGATCTTGAGGTGTCAACATATTCGATCATCAAGGGACACATGTTCATCAAAGAGATAACCTTATTTCCACTTGCATGCATAAATAGAAATGTTCATACTTATCCATCCATAGTATTGCAACCTACTAGTTCGGTTTCCCTCATGTCTCGATCAAGACACTCTCAAGCACACTCTTGTCTCAGTCGAGACACTTCAAGGTTGAAACCCTAGCTCTCACATGTACATGGTCGAGACACTAGAAGACAAGGTGTTTTGACCCACCTCTCACAAGGTTTCCTCGGTCATGACAATAGAATCGAATACATGAGTCTCAGTCACGACCCTCACCACAAGTGGAGTAGGGTTGCAACACTCAAACCCTAACTTAATCACTTATCAACTATGCAAACCCTAGAAACCCTAATATCACATGATGATGTCACACCATCATCCATGATTCAAACAAAGCACCCCATTGCATCATCTCCCCCCTCATGATGCCAAGATACAAAGAACGCTCTCTTCATGTGAAATTTTGCAAGATAACCCTCTTTCATGGTTAATTTGCAAATTAGTCCAAAACATACACATATATTGCAAGATAGCTCAAACATTAGTCAAATTGGACCAAAATGAAAATATAAGCTTGTTGCATGGCATTAAGACATCTCCAGAACTTAGATTAAGGTTTAAGTATCTCATTATTCAAAGTAAGCACAATTAAGCATTAAGCTAGGTCAAGAGTCTTACATTATAGGTCAAGGAGAAGATAATCAAGTTGGACTAGGACCTCATCATGTATAACTGAAGCATTCTAGGAGACTTTCTTGAGGTGGTTAGATGACCCTATGATGATCCTATGGCTTAATTAGTTTTCACATGTATCACCCTACATGGTGAAATTTTGAGACAATATTCTATAATAATTAGATATTTTGTTTCTACTGCTACATTTGGTTACTTGAATCATACTTTGTATAAAATGGATTACCATCCCTTTGTGAATAATTATTAGTAGTTTTTAATAAATGGGATGTTTCCTTTTTATTTAATTTAGTAGGGAGTGGATCCCATATCGGGTCCCACTCCTTACAGGTTTGTATGAAGAACTATATGGTTGAGTATGTGACTCATTCTGGAATATGTCACTAGGTAAAGGCTAAACAATGTAGGCTGACATTAACATTTTAACATGTGACTATTTTATAAAGAAAATTGAACCATGAACATCATGATCAGTCATCCTTGTATATCAAGGATATGATTCTATTTGGATTTTTGTAGATAGGTGTAGCAAGTCAGCTCATGTTTTGCATGTGAAGAGTAAATATTAACTGGACCATTTGGGAAGATCTATATAGATGAAATTAAACATCATGATCAATCATCCTTGTATATCAAGGATATGATTCTATTTGTATTTTTGTATATAGGTTTAGCAAGTCAGCTCATTTTTTGCATGTGAAGAGTAAATATTAATTGGACCATTTGGGAAGATCTATATAGATGAAATTATCATAAATGCATGGTGCTTTTTTGTATATTGTGTTAGGTCTTGGATCAGAATTCACATCCATGTTCTGGGATAAGTTGCATGATGATATGGGAACTAAGCTCAAGTTTAGTACAACCTTTAATCCCCAAATAGATAGACAATCTAAAAGGATGATTTAGACATCATAGTATATTCTAAAATATTATTTTTTATTGTATCCAGGCGATTGGAATGTGTGTGAGATTTTGATTTAGTATGCCTATAACAACAATTTTATAGTAAACCATAAAAATGGAACCTTACAAGGAATTTTTTAGTCAAATGTGTATATATCATATAAGCATGAGATAGGTGAGAAATAGTTATTGGGGTCATAGTTGGCACATCTAACTAAAAAATTATAGTTGATTACACAATACTTTTGAAAGATGTACAAGACATAAAAAAGAGCCTTGTGGATAAGAGGCATAGACCTCTCATGTTTGTGGTAGGAGAATAAAGTCTTCCTAAAAGTATCACCTGGAAAGGGGTATCGAAGTTTGGTAATAAGGTAACATGGCCTTTGGAATGAGGGGCCTTATCCTATAATAGAAATAATTGGGAAACTGTGGCACATGTTTATCTATTCGAGTTTCATCACTTTCTAAGGAGTATCAACTTGATGCATGGAAGACTTTGTAGGAAATATGACACGATTCAAACCCTCTAACAAAGGTTTAGGCCCATCAACAAGGGATTAGACTAACCATTCACTTTTAATCACTAGTTGAAAACAATATTAAATGTATATTTTCTTTAGATTAATAGAACTAATGAAACATCATGTTAACTAAAAATATAATATAAGACTTAAGCATACACATCACACGTTCACAATTGAATTTTACTTTACATCGTTCAACTCAAGAAAACTAGTTCTTACTTTAATATATGTCAATAACATATAATTACAAAACTACTCTTAGTCCCCACTCTCTCATTCCGAAGAACACAAGAAGGATAAGAGACCATATAACTTAGCTAATATTCCTCTCAGGACCTTAAATGATCGACTCCTGATGAAAGATAGCTTTTGATTTCTCCTATAGAGATAGATTCTTTCTAGGAAAATGTTTCAGCATATTGTATGAGCTGCTTACTCAATGCATAAAAAATCAACAAGAAACAATGATAATTCAGACGCATATTCTTAATAGAATTAGATACTAAAATATGCAAGCATGGAAGTTTAAAACTATAAACATCCAACATGGAAGTAATTATGATAATTATTGTACAACATGGAAGTAATAATTGTTAGATCAGAGGGCTCTAGAGGAATGGAGTGAATAGAGCTTCAAAACTTACACAAAAATAGTTATACCTTCAATTCACCTCAACTAGGCATAATTACAAATAAATTTGATGGCAATCTAAACATGCATAGCAAGGATGACAGAAATTGAAGCAACCAATTGGACAAGTTGTTTTAGAGCGGTTCCACTCTCCAAACTAGGAGAGAGTCAATCCACTACCTAGAGTGTTATGACCCCACCTTATGATAACCCCCAATTAAGGGATACTGAGAGGTCGAAGCCGCACACATAATTTCCGGATCAAAGGTTCGGTAATTAACCAAGAACAATTATTAAATTTTAACAGACTAAACTGGAAAGTTGTAAGAAAATAAACTTTTTCATACCTTTTTGAAATGTTGGATATCTAAACTTGTATCCATGTAATAATTTTACTCTAACGAATCCTCCTTGTATTTTAATTCATGTATTTCACAATATGACGATTTATTGTTTGTCCTTTTGTCTTTGTACCTAAAACGCTGACAAACAAAACGTCGGTCAGCATAAAGCTGGTATGTGGGGGAAACAATAATCATGCAACTATGATAACAATGTATTGCAACCAATTACCATTTAACAAACAATTTTACGTTTTAAATATAACTGCGCGATCCATGCATTCCCTATCCTCTATGTTATCCCTGCAGTGGACCTGGATACTACTTTCCTTATAGTAGCTCCCCATTAAACCCCTCATGGTCCCACCTATAGGTGAACCAGTTTCTAGGGTTGAGTCACATGGCACTACCCGTAAGTATCCCACTCCTTAACTCATGGCATGCTAAAGGGTATCATGGCACTACACTTGGTAGCCCTATTTCTTACCCACAATAACCTAGACCTTACTCTAGGTTACCCCTTTTTAGCCTTTACAAGCCACAAAGGTGGATTCAGATCTAAGCCAGTTATATATATATATTCATGGTGATAATCATAGTCACTTTATAGTTGCATGAAATAAAAGGCATCCAACAGTTATTTTCAAGCAACCGATAAACACGTTCGGAAATCGTCGTGAAACTAAAGCGATTATTCATAAGCGTAACCACATACATGTTCAGTAGATTTCTCAAGCTAATATCAATTCCAACCAAGAAAGCAATCCAAGCAAGTAGTTCAACCACACAAACAAGAATCCTGAAAAACACATGTACTCTATTTACTACACACTTTATCAAGATTCTTTCTATTCAACTTGAAAATTACTTCGTAAGGTTTCCGTATCCATTTTAGGATTTCATTTGCAATTAGGGTTTCACTTCATCTTTTATTATTCTAAACCCTAATTATCTCATCTATTCTTCAATGTTAAGTTTATCTTAACAACATATAACCCTATTTTTGGATTAAAGGCACCATTAACCATTAATTAAGTTCATTAAGCCTCCTTTACATTAAAGCTACTATTTTTATCCTTTTAATCCACGATAAGATCATTATACACATTTATCATAAATTCAAAGTTCATTATGGTCTAATCACATATGAACTCGATTTGCCATAATTCTACCTTTAATACATGAGAAAATCCTAATCACTACTTTTAGGGTATTTATCCAGAATTAAGGACTTTTTTACTCTAAATAGATTAGAACCATCATATCTCAGCTTTGTACATGAATTTGACTAATTAAAATCATTAAGGATCATAATTACCACAGTTAGGGTTCAAGGTTCATTAAATCATATGGAACCCTAAATTAATCAAATTATGTATGAAGATCATCCTTTTAGATCTAATATGCCCTTTTTATTAACAACAGGTTAATATCTATTTTAAACTCTCACATAACCCCTTTCTAATTCATTAATCATCAAAAGTTAGGGTTTTCATTGATTAAACTATTAAAGATAGCATCTTGATATACTTTTTGAATAGAAAGCAAAATTAGGCTTCAACAATAATTTCTTTGTGTTCCTCTCATTTTGAGGATCAATTTTCATATATTAAATTCCCTCATCTGAGTTTACTAGCTCAAGATATGATTTTATTAAGAAAACCCTTTTATTTGATCTATTTGCTATTTTTCTAGAAAAACCAGGACTGCCCGATCCATGGGCCGTGGATCCACTGAGGATCCAATGGCCTTGGATGCGCACGTCATTACCTTATGATCAAAAGAAGCCGAAGGACAGAACTACCCTGACCTTTCCTGAAGACGCGGAGGGGTAATTTGGTAAACAACCACGGGGCTTTCTTCTTCCTCGCGTCGAGGTACAACAAGCTAGTGATGGTCCTTGGGGTTGACTTGGAGCTTTCGGCCACCAGCGATCACACCAACTTCCAGGGAGCCCCGCCTCCTTTATCTGAACTTGACCGCAGGTTCAATTTCCCGCCAAGAACATGCCAAGGCCTCCCCCTACTCACCGGACTCCGGGGAGGCTCGCGGAGGTATCGAGAGCACAGGTCAGGGTCGTTGGAGAAATTGAAGGCACAAAATTGTTCCTTGCAACAATCCGCAGAGGTTAGGGTAGAAAAAGGAGGCGTTGGCCCTCTCGTTCACCCTCCCCTATATATAGGGTCGGAGCAGGTTCTTGTTAAATTAGGAACTTCCTCAAACAATGACCAACCCTCAACAAACCAGGGATGATTCCATGCGGTTTCATCTCCCAAGTCCAAAGGGACTATCAACAGGCTGTCATATCTTCTAGATCACGAGAAATCAAGATGGGAAATTCTCCCTGTAACTTGCAGAGTCCTAGTCCGCTTGGGACTTAGACGATGAGCGTCCCACGTTGGATCAAGATCCAACAGACCTCATTGCTCGCGATCAAACACAAAGGAAAGTATTTTCCTAATTCAGAATAAATCCCACTTTTAGCAAAATCTTGAGAAATTTGTACCTCCCAAACCCTTTCTCCTTTTTAACTCAAATTTTAAGGGAACGTTTGTCTTGGCATTATCTATCTTTTTATGAAATTTGGGGAACAAATTACAATGGATGAGAAGTCTTCCTTCTCTCCCAAGTTATCCCTTTAATTAATCCAAATTAATTATTATTTATTTTCCCTTTGCCATTATCTTTTTATTTTGGGTCCCTTGGACCTCAAGAAATACTAAAGGCATAGATTCCCATATTGGGGAATATCTATTTGCCTTTATCTTCTTGTAAATGTCTATTTCACATATTCTCCTTATCCTTTTTATTAAAATATCTCTTTTTGAGGATTTCTTTTTATTTTCCTTATTGGAATTCCTTTTAATATTAGAAATCCTTTGGATATGAAAATCCACCAAGGATAACTCAATTGTACCTCTTTTCACTTATTTTCCACATTTAATCATTGTTTTCAATTTCTTTCTTAATAAAGAAATATCTAATTGATCTTTTCTTTTCTTATTGCAAGCTCTATGCAACTGTGGACTCCTTGGAACGTAAGGAACCCAAGAGGTACGAAATCCATCTTTGGATTGCATTCTTTTGCCTTCTAGAGGTTTCCACATCTTTCTTTTCTCAAATTCTCAATTATTCATTAATTAATTGAATTTCCTTGTTATTGGGCCCAAAAGCCAATAAATCCCACAACACAATCATCAAGGCTATTGTAAACGAAATCCATTTATTCCAAACAAATTATATCATTATTTGTTCAAATATCTTTAATATGAGAAATTACATTTCTCACTAAAAGAACCCAAAATTTGGGGTTGTAACATCCTTCCCCTCTTATAGGAATTTTGTCCTCAAAATTCCATCAAGCAAACAAACAATTCAGGATAAGACTTTTCCATGTCCATCATTGGTCCCTATGTGGCTTTACCTTATCCACGACGCTTCCAAAGAACCTTTAGCATCACATATTCTTTTCTCTGAGTTCTTTCACTCGGGCATCTGTAAATTGCACAGGTGACTCAGGTTATTTCAGCCTCCCTTGGGCTCACTAGGTTCATTGCTCAGCACATGGTCTGGGTACCTCACATAGTGCTCTAAATTGGACACCTGGAACTTATCACACATTACTTTATCCTGAGGGGTAAGATCAAACTTAGCCTTCTCCACCAATCCATCTCAAATGAACCCATGCATCAGGGACTTAGCTCTCTTAGTTGTAACTTAGTGGGGTCGGATTTTCATGTCACATATTCTCCCACAGTGAACTGCATGTCAGTCTACTTTGCATCCGCTCGTGACTCCCGTCGTCTCTAGGCTCCTTTCAGCCATTGCACGATCAAGCGACTTCACATACACACATTGTGGTCCTTTTCTAACCATCACGTGGTCCTTTCACCAACATCACCTTACTGAAGTGGTGACCGACACAACCTCCCTTACAAAGCTTCTTTAAATCCCAACACTGGCTATAGTGGTTATCATCACGTCTTTCATAGGACAAGAACTGTCTCTAGATATCACCCTAAATGAGCACACATGCTCTCATCAGACCCTTCAGTCTGTATTATACTAACCATTAGTTAGGGGTGATGAACTATAATAACATTGAGTCCTTCATGTACCTATTTCTACCTTTTGGAAGGGAACCTTTAGGTCAAACTCAAGAACCTTTGAACCCGCTTCATGGTGTAGTTGAACCATCTCTCTCATGGGTAGTTCAACTAGATCTGTCCCTTGACATAACTCTTTCTTTCTCATTTCGTCTAGGTAAGGCAATCTACCATAACCCATATTGCGTCTCGACCTTCCTTGGTCCAAGGGAGACTTTCAACATCCATAGTGATGAACTCCCTTTCTCTTTTGGGGACTCTTTATCCCTTATATCAATGCACTAGGTTACTAGTGTTCGTCCTTCTCCCTCGGCTTGCATGGCCATATACCACATGCAACTTTATCTTAGGCATCTAAAGTACTACTGTCACTTACTATCTTTGTAGTACCACGATGTGTGATGAACTTAAAATCATGATCTCCTGTATGTCATGATTCTTCAAGGTTGATTCCTCAGAAACCCTAAACCACTCTCATCAGGGTTTTATTACCTTCCTATCCAAAGAAGTGCATCTGAGGTTTTATCACCATCCTTTCACTACATCAAGGACTAAACTGGCTAACCAAACAACCATTAAATTGTTCAACATATCTTGTTACATCTGAGTGTTAGCCAAAACACATCTTCTTTCCAAACTTAGGGTTAGTCGAACAACCTCAACTTCTTCTAGCCTCTAGCTAAACTAGGCAGCTATATCTCAACCAGAGCATTCATTACCACTTCTTATCCTTAGGTGTTAGGTAATGTTGAAGACTTACACCTCCATGTATTCTACTTATCATCTCATCTCAAACTCTAAGTTTGTACTCATCAAGAACACTCTCTGATCTCATCATTATGGTGATCAAACTCAACCTTGCATAACTTGCAATTCCACATAGCTTCTGCTAAAAACATCCTTATTTCTCTTACTATTTGTAAACCATCCATGTACTGTTTACTCCACCAGGGTACATTATCATCTTTGTCCTCATACCTTGTAGCAATGTTCCAACTCACATCATCTTTATCCTTGGTGTATGGCATGCGTAATGTCCTATCTCTCACTCCCATAACAAGAGAAAATAAGCATTTGGTTGCAGTCCAAATACAGAGTTCTTCTTGTTCCAAGAGTAGAGATGGTACATCCCACCCTTCCAGTACACCTTTAAATCCAAGTTGAAACGTGTCATTTATGCCTCTATATTACAATCATCTTGCTATCAAAGTTACCTCCATGGAAAATTGGTTTTGAACCTACTTGGGTCACCACACAATCCTTGGTCATCTCCTCTAGGTCTATAGGGTGCCAGCACTTTTAGGGTCATCCCTCTTCCCTTATGCATCCAGAGAGTGCCCTACACATCTGCCCTTTGCGTCCATGGGTTCATGAAGGTGATCAATCTCCTAACCCATGGCCCTTAGACAGTGATAGTTGTTACCTCCCGACCCTATGGTCATGTGCAACTAGGGAATTAAGCAACTCCTACTTCCATCGGTCTTATCCCTACCTGATCCTAGGATAGACTTAGGATTCTCTTATAGTACATGTTTAACTTAGAACCTTACCCAAGCCTTCATCATCTCTCTCTCTACATTCATGGGTTGACTTTCATCCTTTCATAGGGGTCATGGTGACCTGCCTACCTTGGTCAGGCCCCATACCAGTTACTTCCATGGTAATACATCCACATGCACTTAGATATGGATATCTATGGGTCCATAGGTTCATTTTCATACCATGTACTTTTCACTTAGCTTCTCAAGATCCTATGAGACCTCTTTAGGTTTCCTCAAAAACCACAAAACTAGTATACACCCTACCGAAGGGTCCCTCTCTCAGGATGGGAGGAAACTACAACTCTTGACAACAAGGTCACAAACATCCTTAGGGTTTACATCCATATGAGCATGCTTAACCCAGCAGCTACTAAGGCACAAGTGGACTACTGACTAGCCATGCTAGGTCATACTTGTTCTTCATTCCTCAGCATTAGATCAAGATCATACCTTCCCTTGTCATCAACTTAGATATGAGGGGTTCATCAAACATACCTTAAACTTAAGGGGCTTCCCTTTTCCTCTATACATGAGGAGTACCATGCTCAAAACTATAGAAACTTAATTCTCGCCATGAGCATTAGGTATACTACTTCTCCTCTTAGTCCTAGGAACCATAGGTTCACTTTCCTGATGTCCAACTATCTGCTCAACCACAAACCAAACATGTAACGGATATGACATACACTTCCTGTCATCCTTCTCCTCGATCAACACTTTAAAGTTGAGTCCTCCTCAAGGATAATCAACAAGGCACAATGCCTCATAACCTATTATTATACCTCTCTAGGTCTAAGGAACTCTTCTTCTTATCTATACCATAGGTATAGAGGTACCAGCAGACTCATCCTCTCTCTAGGGTTTGGTTCCTCTCATGAAAACCAAGACATCATCCACCTCTAGGGATCAAGCATGTGGCGACCACTATCATCCACTTAGGTCACATCATCCTCAACTCCCTACTTTTCCTCATATCTCGGAGTCTAGGATTCCAACCTTCTTTCTTGGTTTCCTGCTCTCTCTCTAGAGCTAACCCTACAACCAACCTCACCATTAGAGGTCCTCTCTTCATGAAGGATCAACCTCAAAAACATGCCCCTACCTGGATGAAGCCTATGTTTAACTTATGTTCACTCAAGGTTATCCATAGCCCATTATGCTTATAACATAAGCTATCCATCAAACTCTCCCGGACAGGGTTTCAACCTATTACTCACACTATTGATACATTCTGGGTCCCTATTATGTCCATATAAGATCATGGGGTTTCCATAGGTTCTTCTTTATCCTCATCAAGGAAGGAGCTATCCTTCGCTCTAGCCTACACGACCCTTCCCAGGGTTGAGTCACCAAAGGTACTCGGTCATCCAACCTCTCATGGCTCATACGACATCCAAAGGCATGCCCACACACCTAGTCTATCGTGACATCTACCTCATCATGTCATATCTCTCTAACCACCACTTTAGGGTTAGGGTTTGCACCATCCTCAAAGGATGTGCCAGGTCTCTACTTTTAATGGAGATCTCTGCCTCCATGACCAACCCTCTTTCCTTATCCTCCTGATAAGAAGGTCTAGCCTCAGGTCTCTCCTGAGGGAAAAGACAACTCATGTCATACGACCTAAGCATGTATCTATTCCTTTACGCTTAATCTATTAAACTTATGTCCATGACATCTTGTTTACATGTTTTTTATTAAATTGGTGGAGGATTCCCTTAAACCTTATCAACCTTACCCATACCTCAAGAGGGTGAGGAGAAGAGAGAAAACCTTAATCCTTAAGGTCCTTAACAGAATTTTGTGATGAGAAGGGATGAATAAGATGAGAAAGTCCTAAAGGTATCTTATTTCGATTCATACCCTAAGACTTTGGCCAGGCAGTCACACGGATCCAGGAGTCCTCATATTCTGACTAGCGATGCGGAGGAAAATATTTACAGCCCCCGGTCATGATCCTTTTCTAGACACCTCCATCTTTCAGATATTCCTCTAATAACTCCCTTGGGTTCTATGGAGTTTGTAAAATTTAATAATTATTAATGGTTAAGTGAGGAACCTACGCTCTGATACCAAATGTTATGACCCCACATTCCGGTAACCCCCAATTAAGGGAGACCGAGAGGTCGAAGCCGCACACATAATTTCTGGATCAAAGGTTCAACAATTAACCAAGAACAATTATTAAATTTTAACAGACTAAACTGGAAAGCTGTAAGAAAATAAACTTTTTCATACCTTTTTGAAATGTTGGATATCTAAACTTCTATCCATGTAAGAAGTTTACTCTAACTAATCCTCCTTGTATTTTAATTCATGTATTTCACAATATGACGATTTACTATTTGTCCTTTAGGCTTTGTACCTAAAATGCTGACAAACAAAATGTCGGTCAGTATAAAGCTGGTATGTGGGGGAAACAATAATCGTGCAACTATGATAACAATGTATTGCGGCCAATTACCATTTAATAAACAATTTTACATTTTAAATATAATTGTGTGATCCATGCATTCCCTATCCTTTGTGTTGTCCCTGTAGTGGACCTGGATACTACTTTCCTTATAGTAGCTCCCCATTAAACCCCTCATGGTCCCATCTATAGGTGAACCAGTTTCTAGGGTTGAGTCACATGACACTACCCGTAAGTAACCCACTCCTTAACTCATGGCATGCTAAATGGTCTCATGGCACTACACTTGGTAACCCAATTTCTAACCCATGATAACCTAGACCTTACTCTAGGTTACCCCTTTTAGCCTTTACAAGCCGCAGAGGTGGATTCGGATCTAAGCCAGTTATATATATATTCATGGTGATAATCATAGTCACTTTATAGTTGCATGAAATAAAAGGCATCCAACAGTTATTTTCAAGCAATCGATAAACACATTCAGAAATTGTCGTGAAACTAAAGAGATTATTCATAAGCGTAACCACATACCTATTCAGTAGATTTCTCAAGCTAATATCAATTCCAACCAAGAAAGCAATTCAAGCAAGTAGTTCAACCACACAATCAAGAATCCTGAAAAACACATGTACTCTATTTACTACACACTTTATCAAGATTCTTTCTATTCAACTTGAAAATTACTTCGTAAGGTTTCCGTATCCATTTTAGGATTTCATTTGCAATTAGGGTTTCACTTCATCTTTTATTATTCTAAACCCTAATTATCTCATCTATTCTTCAATGTTAAGGTTATCTTAACAACATATAACCCTATTTTTGGATTAAAGGCACCATTAACCATTAATTAAGTTCATTAAGCCTCTTTTACATTAAAGCTACTATTTTTATCCTTTTAATCCATGACAAGATCATTATATGCATTATCATCAATTCAAAGTTCATTATGGTCTAATCACATATGAACTCAATTTGCCATACTTCTACCTTTTATACACGAGAAAACCCTAATCACTACTTTTAGGGTATTTATCCAGAATTAAGGATTTTTGTACTCTAAATAGATTAGAACCATCATATCTCAGCTTTGTACATGAATTTGACCAATTAAAATCAATAAGGATCATAATTATCACAGTTAGGGTTCAAGGTTCATTAAATCATATGGAACCCTAAATTAATCAAATTACGCATGAAGATCATCCTTTTAGATCTAATATGCCCTTTTTATTAACAACATGTTAATATCCGTTTTAAACTCTCACATAACCCCTTTCTAAATCATTAATCATCAAAAGTTAGGGTTTTTCATTGATTAAACTATTAAAGATAGCATCTTGATTTAATTTTTGAATAGAAAGCGAAATTGGCTTCAACAATAATTTCTTTGTGTTCCTCTCATTTTGAGGATCAATTTTCATATATTAATTTCCCTCATCCGATTTTTCTAGCTCGAGATATGATTTTATTAAGAAAACCCTTTTATTTGATCTATTTGCTATTTTTCTAGAAAAACTAGGACCGCCCGATCCATGGGTCGCGGATCCAATGGTCGTGGATGCACACGTCATTACCTTGTGATCAAAAGAAGCTGAAGGACAAAACTACCCTCACCTTGCCTGAAGACACGGAGGGGCAATTTGGTAAACATCCATGAGGCCTTCTTCTTCCTTGCGTCGAGGTACAACAAGCTAGCGATGGTCAACCTTGGGGTTGACTTGGAGCTTTCGACCACCAGTGATAACACCAACTACCAGGGAGCTCCGCCTCGTTCATCCGAACATGACCACAGGTTCAATTGCCTGCCAAGAACATGCCAAGGCCACCCCCTACTCACTGGACTCCGGTGAGGCTCGTAGAGGTATCGAGAGCGCAGGTCAGGGTCGTTGGAGAAATTGAAGGCACATAATTGTTCCTTGCAACAATCCGTAGAGGTTAGGGTAGAAAAGGGAGGTGTTGGCCCTCTCGTTCACCCTCCCCTATATATAGGGTCGGGGCAAGTTCTTGTCAAATTAGGAACTTCCTCAAACAGCGACCAACCCTCGACAAACTAGGGATGATTCCCTACGGTTTCATCTCCCAAGTCCAAAGGGACTATCAACAAGATGTCATATCTTCTAGATCACGAGAAATCAAGATGGGAAATTCTCCCTGTAACTTGTAGAGTCCTAGTCCGCTTGGGACTTAGACGATGAGCGTCCCACTTTGGATCAAGATCCAACGGACCTCATTGCTTGCGATCAAACACAAAGGAAAGTATTTTCCTAATTCAGAATAAATCTCAATTTTGGCAAAATCTTGAGAAATTCGTACCTCCCAAACCCTTTCTCCTTTTTAATTCAAATTTTAAGGGAACGTTTGTCTTGGCATTATCTAGCTTTGTACGAAATTTGGGGAAAAAATTCAAATAGATGAGAAGTCTTCCTTCTCTCCCAAGTTATCCCTTTAATTAATCTAAATTAATTGTTATTTCTTTTCCCTTTGCCATTATCTTGTTATTTTGGGTCCCTTGGACCTCAAGAAATCCTAAAGGCATAGATTCCCATATTGGGGAATATCTATTTGCCTTTATCTTCTTATAAATGTCTATTTCATATATTCTCCTTATCCTTTTTATTAAAATATCTCTTTTTGAGGATTTCTTTTTATTTTCCTTATTGGAATTCCTTTTAATATTAGAAATCCTTTGGATATGAAAATCCACCAAGGATAACTCAATTGTACCTCTTTTCACTTATTTTCCACATTTAATCATTATTTTCAATTTCTTTCTTAATAACGAAATATCTAATTGATCTTTTCTTTTCTTATTGCAATCTCTATGCAACTTTGAACTCCTTGGAACCCAAGGAACCCAAGAGGCACGAAATCCATATGTGGATTACATTCTTTTGCCTTCTAGAGGTTTCCACATCTTTCTTTTCTCAAATTCTCAATTATTCATTAATTAATTGAATTTCCTTGTTATTGGGCCCAATAGCCAATAAAGCCCACAACACAATCATCAAGGTTGTTGTAAACGAAATCCATTTATTACAAACAAATTATATCATTATTTGTTCAAATATCTTTAATAGGATAAATTACATTTCTCACTAAAAGAACCCAAAATTTGGGGTTGTAACACAGAGAGGTCAAGCTCTAGGATTTCTTAAGCTTGTCTACTCCTTAATAAACTTATATGAGTTACAAAAAATGACCTTCCTTTTCCAGGAAAAGGATACCCAGCTTCCATTTAAGGCCATAAGAGCCAACAACCTTACAATTAAGGTCTTACCTATCTAAGAGCTAGTCTTCTACCTCACCAAGGTCTTACCCACTCCTACAATCAGCTGGATACCTTCACCAAGGTCCTCCCCTTCATGCAACGAGTCTTTGTCCTTGAGTATTTACCCACTCAGATCCTTGGATATTATGTCTTGATCTTCTCCTTCACTCGGAGTAGCCTTAGGAACCTTCTTCTCTAGATGAAGAAGCTTGCTCCTTCTCCTTCTTTTGGAGAAGCTTTCACCAATCAAGAGCTTTGAAGAAAGGGATGGGAAAGAAGAATCTTGAGAGCTTTACAAGCATACAAATGGGTAGCTCTCTTCACATAGGACCTATATCACTCTTAATGACAAACTGAGGGTAATCAAGAGAGAGAAAGGGGCTCAAGTGGACAAAAAGCACTCAACTATAGTAAGGACCTTGAATAGCATGAATGAGCAAACTTAGAATGAAATCCAAGGGGTCCTATTTATAGTTGGGGGTGTCCACTAGAGTGTGGGAACACTTGTGAACATCATATAGCCATTTGGAGGGTTGAAATATGTATATTTTTGAGTTTTGAAACTCTCCAACGGTTAGATTCACTTTTTCTGCATTTTCCGTACAGTGCATTTGGTCAAATTTCAATAAGATAACTCGACCAATCCCACTATGCGGCAAGACTAATTTAAGCCATCAATTGAGTTTGTCCTAGTGGAAACTCGAATGATCTACTTAAATCAATCTTGAGAAGAGAGGTCATCAGTCGAGTTATGTGGATTGAACAACTCGACTGATTGACATCATTCTCAAAATCCATTAAGGATCGATCGAGATTGAAACTTGACCGGTAAAGTGACTATAATGAATTTTTCAAAATGATTTTTAGGTGATCAAATGTTCGAATTAAGTGTCCCTAGTTTTTTCTCATCTTACTTACAAGTCATACCCTTAATACGAATGATAACAAAAATGTTCTAAGGTGATTTGGAGTGATTTCCCAATTTTCATGTTTGCATGCCTTTGACTTGAACTAAGCCAAGCTAGGGCTTGAGTGATTTGATCCTCTTCATGCATCCAATGCCTGAAATCAATCTTAAACAAATAGATCAGATATATATGAATGGAATGGTTAAGTCATTATCAAAATATGGACAATGTATAACACTTAGGTCAACATTCTCCCCATTTTTGACAATGACAAACCATTCCTCAACATATTGAAAGGGATATAAAATTTAAAACTTTACCTTTTAGATAGGATGTGAAAGTAAAACCTTTTACCTTGTGAATTGTAAGGGGATACATAATTGAACAATGTGAATTGCTCCCCCTCAATTCATGCTTACCTAAACCTACATGGTTAGTCTATCCACAAATAACCATAGCACATATACATACTATATGGTCCTCTAGCAAGTCACAGGATATGTAGATAATTGACAAGAAAAGGATCATATAAGAGTTAAAGCAATATGGTTGAGAGCACTTATCCCCCTTTGTCATCTCAAAAAGGCAAGGGGGCAGAAGAGCTAAAAAACATGTCTTCTCCAAATATACAAGCTAAAGCAATCAACCATGTATAACACACATCAAACAGAGATGAAGCATAGAGAACAAGCAATCTAATGTCATACTCAAAATATGGGATAGAATACCACAAACTCATAAGATATAGTCAACCGAAGACTTAGGGTACATAAAATTAAGATTACAACACTAAAACATGTTCTCACAGAACGAGCTACAAACCAACGATAAAACAACATATGATAAAATAGTAATCCTCACATACAATGCCCAAATGTATTACTACATAAAAGTTTTAAAAAATAGATAAGATAAGTACCTAAAGACTGATGAACTAAAACATCTAAGAATCATCTATGCTATCTATGTCAAAGGTGTCATCATCTGCACCATCATCATTAGCCTCAAGCTCGTAGTCCTCATCTCCATCTGAAGGTGTAGCAGAGATAACAACATCACCTTCATCACCTGAGGTACCAGCAAAGCCACCACCAAAACCAACATTAGAGTGATCATCCTCAGTGGCCTCATCATGAGCAGAAACATCCTCAATAGGCTGGTCAGGCATCTCCTCATTGATAGGAGGTACGAAACCACGACTGGGCCATCTAGCACTCTGCTCCTCCCAAGACATGCCAAGAGCAAGAAACTCCTGAGCCTATGATAAGGTGGGAGAAGAGGTCCCTAGACTAGCAATCAGGGTAGCTAGAGGGCCATCCAGTAGAGCCAGAGAAGGAAGCACTCTACGGGTAGGGGCAGGTCCACCATCAGCAACATGTGTGGTGGTGAAAGCAGCATGTGGAGGGGTCGAGTAGAAGTGACTGTATGCATAAGAAGCATAGTCACCACCTAGGTAGGTCTGGTAAGAGGGGTATGGATGGTTGTAGGATAGGTTCATGGTAGACATGATCTAACACAACTCTTGGTGAAGGTGGTCCTGGACCTGAAGGTTGTACGCTTGCTAATGAATCATGTAACCCATAGGGGCTTCATTGGACACCAAGAAAGAGGAGCTGTCAGATCGGGGTGGTAGAGGTGGAGGTAGAGGTGGAGGCTCCAAATGTGGTGGAAGAGGTAGGTAGGAAGGTCTTCTTGATCATGGTTTCACTAATGCAGACTCCTTTTTGACTAGCTTTGTAAAGAAAACTGTGGAAAAGAGATTTCTGAGTAACAAAAGAAAAAATACCTCATATCAAGGCACGGTAGGGTGGATGGGTACCACATGTGTTCTTCCCATAGTCAAAGTAGGTCATGTGGTGTATAATATATCAGGACCACTTGACTCCAACGTTCTTCAAGAAACAGTACATGATCACAGTAGTGTTTTCTGCAATTTCCGTTTGATTTTTCTTTGGATGGACATTTCAGTTAACAACTAATGTGAGCATCTTGTTCTTGAGATTAAGGGTATAGGATGGAAAGATCGGCTCCTTCCTATAGGGTACCTGAGGATTCTTCAAGAACTTATAGATATTAGGAAGATTAAATCAAAGTGCTTGTAGAAAGCCTCAGGGTCTAAAAGGTCAAAATAATCAGGATAGTCCTTCCTCCATGTGTCGGTGACCTCAGTTCCATTGAAATAGACATTCAAGTAATCTTTTGAGATAGTAAATTTGGTCCCGACAATCATGGAAGTGAGAATAACATGCTTATTTTGTGGTGGTACAAGTGTTTCATAGTTCCATTTGAGGTTGGCATGGAACTCATGAAATGCCTTGGTGCTAGTATTGGAATTGTGAAAGCACATGCGTTCAACAGAAAATGCACCTAGCTGATGGGAAGAAAACAACTATGCCATCTCCGAAATGACCTTCTTCATGTGGAGACGAGGCATAAACAAATCTCTAAAAGGAAAGGGGTTCCTAGTAAGGAGCTCCTTATACCAACTTAGGGCTTCTGAGGAGATAAATGAGGTTCCATCATAGGATATGAGGCGAGGGTTGGAAGAGGATGGGTTATCTCAACTAGGGGTGGCTCTCTTTCTTTGGTTGGATGCCATGGGGTTAGATTGAGAGGAAACCACAACCAAACAATGGAGAGATCCTCACCAACAGGTCATCTAACCACCTAGGATGGGTGTGGGAGAGGCAAGGAAGGCTAGGCTAGGTAAGGGAAGGAATGTGAGATCCTAGGGTTGAAGGTTAGGGGAGCTGGAGGTGAGAAATTGATCGAGTTTTCTCTAGTTGACAGGGAGAAATGTCAGTCGAATCCTATTTAATTTTGGTCCATATCAGCCATCTTTCAAGCTATGAGTGTGGGAAACTCAATTGATCGACCTATTCACATAACCTTCAGCCAATGGTTCGGTCAAGTTGCCAACTCGACCAACAGGTAGCCTGTCCAAAAACTTAAAATTTCAATTCCTAGCCTATAGGGTGTTACTTAAATTTATTTCTTTAGCCTATTATGCATTTTAGACATATTGAGGCACATTTCACTCATCATCATGTACTATTTTGTGGTGAAATAGTCATTTGCAAAAAATACCCAAACCAAGTAAAACAAGGCAAGAAACAAGACAATTATGGCACATATCAAGAAGGAGATGATCAATTCTAAGAAAGAAACATATAGGTAAGAGAACAACTAGATAGAAGGAAATTCATTATCAACAAGAGCAGTAATAAGCAATTTTGATCTAATAAAACAAATTGCTCCCTAGCTAGAGGTTTAGTGAAAATGTCCACAAGATGATTCTCAGTATCCGCATCCGTGATATAAATATCCTTTTTGGCTATGTGGTCACGAAGAAAGTGATGACGGGCCTCTATATGTTTATTTCTACTAAGAAATATAGAATTGTAAGACAAGTTAATTGCACTAGTATTATCACAATAGATAGGAGAAGCATCAAAATAAATGTTAAAGTCTTGTAGAATTTGCTTCATCCATAGGACTTGGGCACAACAACTCCCAGCTGCAATGTATTCAACCTTGGTAGTTGAAAGAGCCAGATTGCTTTATTTCTTACATAACCAAGAAACTAGGCAAGGTCCTAGGAAGAAGAAAGTGCCACTTGTGCACTTTCTATCAATCAAATAGCCTATGTAATCAACATCACTATAGGTAGTAAGAGTAAAGTTCCTTGACTTGGGATACCATAGTCCAAATTTTGGGTTTTGGCTAGATACCTTAAAATACTCTTAACCACTGTGATATGTGATTTCCTAGGACTTTATTAAAAACAAGCACACAACCTAATACTTAAAATTATGTCAGGTCTAGAGGAAGTTAAATAAAGTAAACTTCCAATCATACCTCTATATTTCTTCTCATCTACCTTTTCACCTTCTTCATCTCTATCCAACTTGGTGGTGTTTGACATGGGGGTGTCCATTGGCTTGGTGTTCTCCATCCCAAAGCACTTAAGTAGTTCATTTGTGCACTTTTCTTGGTTGATGAAGTTCCTATTCTTCGTTTATTTGATTTGAAAGCTGAGGAAGAAAATGAGTTCCCCCATCATGCTCATCTCAAATTCACTCTTAATAAGATCACTAAACTCCTTAAAAAGATCAAGATTAATTCCACCAAAAATAATGTCATCAACATAAATTTGAATGAATAGAAAATTGTTAGAAATGTGCTTTAAGATTAAGGTAGAATCTACTTTTCCCATGATATAGCCATTATCTAACAAAAAGTTCTTTAGTTTCTCATACTAAGCTCGAGGTTCTTATTTGAGACCATAGAGAGCTTTTTACAACAAATAAACATGGTTATGCAAGTTATCATGTTCAAAGCCCAGAGGTTGTGCAACATAAACTTCCTCTTTAATTGTACCATTCAAAAATGAACTTTTAACATCCATTTGATAAAGAAAAAAATTCTTGTGACTAGTAAAAGCAAGCAACATTCTAATTGTCTCAAGTCTAGCTACATGCATACGTTTCATCAAAATCTATACCTTCTTGTTGATTGTATCCTTGAGAAACTAACCTTGCTTTATTTCTTATCACTTTTCCAATTTCATCAATATTGTTATGGTAGAACCACTTGGTGCCAATGATATTTCTATCAATAGGTCTTGGCTCAAGAGTCCACACTCAGTTCTTCTCAAACTGATCCAACTCTTCTTGCATGGCGAGGATCCACTCATCATGTTTAAGAGCTTCTTTGACATATTTTGGCTCCAACTGGGAGATGAAGGATCTATCTGATTGTTCTTTGTTGTAGGTAGGCAACGTCTTCACCCTTTCAAAAGGATTGCCTATGATGAGATTTTTAGGATGATGCTTTGCAAAGTGGGGGGTGGGATCCTTCTTTTCTTCATTATTTTCTTCTTCATAAACTAACACATCCTTTTCTTTTTCACCAAGGTTGAGCTCTTTCAAGTGAGGGATCACCTCATCTGCAATATCATCATCAACATTCTTGAAATAGAAGGGTTAGTCTCAATAAATCTAACATTTATAGATTCTTCTACTTTACACAATTCAATGTTAAATACTATATAAGCCTTGTCAGTAGTGCTATAGCCAAGAAAGAAAGCCTTGTAAGATTTCAGATCAAACTTGTAGAGGGAATGCTTAGTGTTCAAAACAAAATAAGGACAACCAAAAACATGAAAGAAGTCAATGGAAGGCTTTCTACCACACCATAGCTCATAGTGGGTTTTCTTCAAAAAAGGATGACTAAAAACCCAATTTTGCACAAAATATGAAGTTGAAGTGTCTTCGCCCCAACACTTCTTTGGAGTATCATACTGTAGAAACATGGTCCTAGCCATTTTCTATAGTGGCCTATTCTTTCTCTCTACAACCCCATTTTGTTGAGGCATTCGAGGTGAAGAAAATGTATGTGCATACCCGAATTCCTCACAAAATCGTCCAAACAAATCACTGTCAAACTCTCCCCCATGATCACTACAGATAGAAATAATCCGGCAAGAATATTTATTTTCAACTTGTTTACAAAAAGTCAAGAAAACGTCGAGAGTATTAGTTTTTTAAATAAGAAAGAAGGTCCAATCATATCTATAAAAATCATCAACAATCACAAGACAATACTTACTACCACAAAGCAATTGCGTACACATTGACCCAAATAGATCAATGTGAAGAAGCTCAAGAACTCTTTTGGTGCTAAAGATTCCTTTGTATTTGAAGGAGGACTTAGTTTTATTTCCTTGGGTACAAGGTTGGCATTCCTCATCCTTTTCAAAATATAATTTAGGAAGTCCCTTGACCAAATCCTTTTTGCTCAACTTCTTCATTTTATGCATATTTACATGGCCAAGCCTATAGTTCCATAAAGAAATATCATTTGATTTGGCAACAAGATGTCTACCAACAATAGGCTTAACAGGGTCAAAAACAATAGTATAAAGATTACCATGTCTAGTTCCCATATATATGACATTTTCAGAGAGGGAATCTAGAAGCAATCATTCTAAAGAAGTAAATAGAATAAGATAACCATTATCACAAAGTTGACTAACACTTATTAAATTGTGATGTAGGCCATACAAAAGAAGTACATTCTTTATGCAAAGTGAATCACCTACATCACCCTCACCTATTACCTTGACCTTGTCGTTGTCCCCAAATTTCACCGATCCTCCTTTTTTTGGTGAATTGATTGAAATGGGTGATTTCACCCGTCATGTGTTTTGAATAGCCACTATCAACAATCCATTTTCCTTTTCCCTACAAGAAAGGAAGATAATCGATGCCCAATTCAAAATTTGGGATCCGGGGTTAGCTTGGGGACCCACTTCATCTTTGGGTTGGTCCCCTTCTCCCTGTAAGGACAGTAAGTAGAATAGTGGTCATCACTTTTACAATGAACACAAATCACAGGGTTCTTAGATCTAGAAGACTCTCCATGGAAGATTCGATGTTCCTTGCTCTTCTTCTTACCTTTACCTTTACCTTTGCCTTTTGGAGCACCCTCATATCCAAAACCACTCATACCACTATGTTTGGTGGAGTGATCTAAGACTTCATTGAGTTACTTCTTCCCTTTGAGGAAGGTTTGCAAAGTGGCTCTTAATTTGTGATTATCATTGATAAGAGTGACAACAATAGAAGACAAATGAGCAATATCATCATCAACATGCAGCATGTCGACCTCTAACCAGAGGGCTTTAGTCAAATAAGAACCTCTTTCCAAAGAAATAGAAGCAAGTTCATTGCTAGGCAAAATAGGTCTAGAGGATAGATCATTAATTTGAGAAAGAAACCTGTCACTTTCAGTTCTAAGAAACACAATCTCCTCAAGATAAATTCTATATTCATTCTTAGTATTGTTACAAGCAAGCTTAAGATCATTAATTTTAGTTTCAAGAAAAGCAAGCTTATCTACTGGGGCTTCATTTTCTTCCTTAAGACTAGTGATGTTCTTAAGGTAGACATCATTCTCTACTTAGATTCCATTGTATTGGAGCTCAAGATCAAGAAACTTCCCTTGCAAGGAATCAATGTTGAAAAGATTCAACTTTTCATTTTGATCAAGAATCTCAATTTTAGCATATAAATCATCAATGATCTTACCCAACCTCTTCTTCTTAGATTTATATTTGGAATAAGAAGTACGGGTAGCATCAAACATATCAATAAGAGTTTGTTTGGATAACTCATGCAAGCTTACCTCACCAATGTCTTCACTTGTGGAGGCCATGAGTGTAAGATGGCATTCTCCTTCATTCGAGCTTGAGTCATTAGAGGAGGATTCCTCCCAAGCTGCATGAGTTGCATCCTTGCTTTTTTTTCTCCTTCTTATCCTTCCTCTTGCACTTACCTTCATTCTTTTAGTCATCCTTCTTCTTGTGGCTGCTCTTGTGGTGGCTCTTCTTGGCCTTTGGGCATTCATTCTTGTACTTCCCTTTTTGTCCATACTCATAGCACCTAGGAATTGAGGATGAAGAAGACTTTCCCTTGAAGTTTTTGCCCTTAGAGTAGTTTGCTTCATGATAACTAGGGCCATCATCTTCACTTGAGGGAGGAGAAGGCCGACAATAAAGCTATTGTTAGAGAATCATTGCCTCCACTTGAGATTTGAAGGCATTGTCTTTTATCTTCTTTAAATTCCTTCTCCTCTTGCTTGTCATCTTCTTATTGCTTGTCAAGACTTGGTTCATGAGCTTAAAGGTTGCAATTGAGCTCCTAGGTGGCTAAGTCTCCAAGACTTCTAGGTTCTTCAATTAAAGTCACCTTGGGTTCCTATCTCTTGGGAAGGGACCTAAGTATCTTGGAGTTTAATGCCCCTCTATCCAAGGGATGTCCCAAAGCTGCAAGTCCATTGACAATGGTGTTGATCCTTGAGTACATGTTCACTAGTCTTTCCTTCTTGCCCATATTGAAGTTCTCAAGTAGCCCATTGAGCATGTAGATCTTAGACTCCTTGATTTGTTGCGTGCCTTCGTATGTGATGCAAAATTTGTTCCAAATATCATAAGTTGTGTCCCAAGTTTAGATCCGATTGAACTCTGAGGGAGTGAGGGCAGCATAGATGACGCTAATCACCTTGGCATTGAGCTATGATTTATTGACTATAGATTCATCCCAAGTAGCTACATCACTGGTTGGATCCTAGTATGGAAGAATCACCACCTTCCACATGTCGAAGTTGGTTCCTTGGAAGAAGAACTACATCCACCTTTTCTAATAGAGGAAATCAGTGTTGTTGAAGATCGTTGGTCTCATGGAGAAGTTTCCCTCTAGATTGAGAGACCCAAGTAAGTCTCCCATAATCTCATCTTGTGGGATATGCTTCGGAGAAGACCATGGCTTTGATACCACTTGTTGGATCAGAGGGCTCTAGAGGGGGGTGAATAGAGCTTTAAAACTTGCACAAAAATTGTTAGACCTTCAATTTACTTTAACTAGGCATAATTGCAAATAGTCAATTTGATGGTAATTTAAACATGCATATCAAGGATGACACATTTTGAAGCAACCAATTGGACAAGCTGTCTTAGAGTGGTTTCACTCTCCAAACTAGGAGAGAGTCAATCCACTACCTAGAGAGGTCAAGCTCTATGATTTCTTAAGCTTGTCTACTCCTTATATTCACATATAAGAGTTACAACAAATGACCTTCCTTTTCCAGGATAAGGATAACCAACTTCCCTTTAAGTCCAAGGGAGGCAACAACCTTACAATAAAGGTCTTACCGATCCAAGATCTAGTCTTCTACCTCACGAACGTCTTACCCACTCATGCAATCAGCTGGATGCCTTCACCACGGTCCTCCCCTTCATGCAACGAGTCTTCAGCCTTGAGGCTTTACCCACTCAACTCCTTGGATCTTCTGCCTTGATCTTCTCTTTCACTCAGAGTAGCCTTGAGCACATTCTTCTCCAACTAAAGAAGCTTTCTCCTTCTCTTGGAGAAGCTTTCACCAATCAAGAGCTTTGAAGAAAAGGATGGGAAAGAAGAAACTTGATAGCTTTCCAAGCATACAAATGGGTATCTCTCTTCACACATGACCTATCTCACTCATAATGAAGAATTGAGGTGTAATCAAGAGATATAAAGGGGTTCAAGTGGATAGAAAGCACTCGACTATAGCAAGGACCTTGAATAGCATGAATGAGAAAACTTGGAATCAACTCCAAGGGGTCTAATTTATATTTGGGGTGTCCACTAGAGTGTGGGAACACTTATGAATGTTATCTATCCATTTGGAAGGTTGAAACATATTTTTTTAGTTTTACAACTCTCCAATGGTTAGATTCACTTTTTCTATGTTTTCCGTACATTGCATTCAGTCGAGTTTCAATAAAGATAACTCGACCAATCACACTATGTGACAAGACCAATTTGAACCACCGGTCGAGTTTGTCCTAGTGGTAGCTCGACCGATCCACTTAAATAAATCTTGGGCAGAGAGGTCATCGATCGAGTTCTAGTGGAAAACTCAATTGATTGGCATCGTTCTCAAAATCCATTTAGGATCGGTCGAGATTGAAACTCGACTGATAAAGTGTTTGTAATGAGTTTTTCAAAATGTTTTTTAAGTGATCAAACGTTTGAATTAAGTCTCCCTAATTTTTTCTCATCTTAGTTACAAGTCATATCATCAGTACAAATGATTACAACTAAGGTTATTTGGAGTGATTTCCTAAATTGCACATTTGCATTACTTTTGACTTGAACTAAGCCAAGCTAGAGCTTTAGTGATTTGATCCTTTTCATATACCTAATGTCTGAAATCAATCTTAAACAAATGTATTAGATACGTATGAATGAAATGGTTAAATCATTATGAAAATATGGACAATGTCTAACACTTAGGTCAACAATTATGATAATAATTGTACTAAGTAAATAAACTAAATCCATTCATTAAATCTTGCAATCCTTTTATTATGTCATGGACTCACATGAAGTGTACTTCATCAAGTGGAAGTATCATAGCAAGCTATTATCTCATTGAAAAAGACTTAGAATAGACTTGGGGCTCTAAGTCTACTAAAATAGCTCCTCAATTTACAACATGACTCGCCATGTCTGGCCTCCACATCTAACATGTTGCCAAATAAACTAGACTCCTCCTCTAAACCTAGGTACTCAGGAGGAGAGTCAAAACACTTAGTTTAGGTACCTACATTAGTGGTTCCATGAGGACTAACCTACTGAGTAGTGCTTGAACTAATTGAACTTTATTCGGTACCACTGAAATTTCATTTAGTTTTCGATACCCTATTATTCAAGGAGATCATTCTCTCTAATCTTAGTCCCTTGTACCTTTTAGGTATGCTCCAACTACCTCATCCTCGACTCTTCCAATCGGTAGGCATGTTTTCTACTTCATGATAGCATACCTCAGTGGCGGGTAACATGGTGTTTAATGCATCTAATATCTAGTTAATTGTTTCATTTTACTAATAGAATATCTATTGTATTTTTCTTAGCTTAACTCTATACTTAAGGCTTCTATTTTAGCATCATGAACATTGAACATAAACTAAATGACCAGAATCAACAACATGATCTACTTGAACAGGTAAGACGAGTATACTAATAATTACTCAAATGAACTATTCTTTGCACTTCATAAGTATTTGATTGAAAACAAACTTCAACTAGATTACATACTTATAATATGAGTGAATATCACAAAATCTAGGAAAAAGTCGGGGTTTTGGTGCCTCTAATTCTACCATTAACATTCACTACAACTTATTAGAAACTAATTCTATTACTAAGAACATCTATATAGCATCACAAGTATACTAAAATAATAAATATAACAAATAAAATCTCATGCTTGGGCTCAATGAACTAAAATGGAAATTTTCATAAAGACGGTAAATGTCCTTAAAATGTTTGGCTTGATCTATGTAAAAATCAAGGTTTAAAGGTGACTTTCCAATCTCCCGCACTTAATATAGCTTATTTGTCTTGATTTAGAGATAGATAGACTCAGATTCCAGTCTACTAAGCCTGGATTTGAGCTCGATACCTCAAAAACTAGATTTGAGAAATCTAGCATTGGGTCAACATACCTAAACGAAGCATATTGGGGGTAGAAGATAATTAAGAAGGTAAAAAACCCATTAGTTGATGAATCATAGACTTCCAAGAAAGGTAACACAAGGAGGAGAAGAAATCTCCAGTTATAACACACTTATCCGATCAAATCTAATTTGAAATCATCAATTTTAGAGTCTTTTCCAAATTCTTTCTTATTATTTCCCTAAGAGTCACCTCCATGTTTGCCCTTTTTGTTGTTCTAGGGTTTTAGGAGGGTGGAGGGTCAAAACTAAAGGTAACACACTTTTTTGCATTGGATTTCTTCAACTATATATATCGATTGAAGTAGTTTTATAACTGGTAGAGCTGAACAATATCATAAAGGAACCATCTGAAGGCAAACCTTCAATTGATGTTCTTTCAACTGGTTCTTTGTTTGAACTTTTGACATACAAATCATTGTTTGTCACTTTTGGCAAACAAGTCATTGATTGACGAATGCTAGTGAAATCATAGCTCTAGACCAAGTCTTAGGAAAATCATTGAAAGGTGCGTCCTCTCAAAACCATTGGTAGGTGATTTCCTTGTAACATATCGAGATTTGGTTGTCCCTTAGAAACTCTAATTACATAAATAGGAGGTTTGTGTGCTTGGATCATTAGAATTGACCAAATAAGGTTACAACTTATACCCTGACATGCTTGTTTATATCCCAATGAAAGTAGAATGGGCATAAGATGAGTACTTCACACGTTTGAACCCTAATGAATATTCAATGAGCATAATATGAGTAACTCACATATTAACCCTAATTGTGGATAGATATGATTTTGACCATGTGATAGACCAATAAACCCTAATGTGATGATGAGTGAGATATATGGAACCTAACTTGGACATCATACATATTGATGAGGTGTATGTGATGCATAATAACCAGGTTGACCTAACCCTAGTTTGAAGTTGACTAACCCTAACATGTACATCCTTGGCAACATTCATGATACATTAGTGACCTTAGGTTCTCTAATAACATATTCAAGGTTTGTTATGTATATCACTTCATTAAGATGTAATATGTTTCACCTTATTCACTAATATACATCTAATGACTCAAATATGGTTAATAAGTAATTTGAGTTATATAATTATGCATAAAGGGCTAATGTGGGGTTAAATGTGTTTATTAGTAATTCGGTGTGAATGAATGTAAATGAATGGTTCATTTGGAAAATATTGTGCCTAATTTATATAATATGACAATAAATGGATGTTTAGTATAAGTGGATTAAACTATTGTGCCATTATTTGTGTTAATGATGAAATAAATGAGCTTAATGAGAAATTGAGTAAAATACTATTTTTCATGCAAGATAATCTAATATAACTTCATACGGTGATAATATGAGGAAAATGAAGTCTAATGGAGGAAAATGGTAATATATATTAATATATAATGAGATATTGACTTAAACCCTAATTGTACTGAAGCTCATATAAGATAATCTCAAAACCTAAATATAAGCCCAAAATGGTTTCTTTGGGTCCAAATTAGTCTAGGTGCATATTTTTAACTTAATAGGATAATGTTTGATTCCCTAATTTGTTTAAGGAAGATAATTATCTAGAATGTGCATTCCTTATCAAAATTGGACAACTTTATTTACTTTGATTTAAATAGCAATTCTCAATTACACTTTTTATTTCTTGGGTTTTTATAAAATTTATGTTTCACGCTAGTGTTGATACTCACTCTGAGCCTTTGGATCTATAATTCCATGGATTTCCTCTTTTCTTCTACCTCAAGTGCACAAGATTTCAGTCTCCTCACAGTATTGTGATCCTTTCTCAATCATTTCCTCCCACAATACCTTGAATCTTATCAGGATGTTATCACCAATAGATTTTGGACACTAATCGAAATCCATCGAGCCCCTATATAAGCTCCAACTCTCACTGTGGCATAAACCCCCAATTTTCTACCTCTCCCTCCTCCTCTCTATAAGTCACAGACTCCAAAACAATGAACTTTACTCACGTCCATCACCCCAGGAACCTATGCACCACCTCCTTGAGTCGTATACTATAAGAAATTTTTCCTGACCATGATTAGGTTGGTGATGTAGACCTCATTTCATCTCTAGATGTAGCAAGCTCTACCTACCACCTTTGGTGATACATATTCAATCAAACTCATTGTAAGTACCCTTGGCACTCCCTCTCTCTTACTGGTACTTTGTGCCATGTTTTTAGGTTGGTTTTTCTACCCTACTCTAGATGGGGGCTTATCTACAACAAATTGGTTTGAACCTCCTTAGAGCATGTTTAATATGAGAACCTCCATGATTATATTTCTAGAAGTTTAGGTTTCTTTTTGGCAACGAGTATTTTCTTGAATTCTATTGAAAATGTCTTCTTGGTTTCAAGCTTCCCTACTTGCTTTTCCTCCCCTCGCATCAGTGAATCCTATGATCTTTTTGGGATTTGTGCTTTGGGAGATTGTTCTCATTTTTTTGGGTGATCTTAGTCCATCAGAGAGCCTCGTTTGGTGCCTTCTTTGGCATGGTTGGGCAATCAAAGACCAGTTGTTTTTAATTCATCATTGTGAGGTTAGGAACATCATGGTTCCTCGTGTAGGTGAACAAATGAAGAAGATGGGCTCAATTGTTTTATTGATTTGGCCTTTATTCAATTATATTTTTTCACATGTTTTATGGGAATTTTATTCCTTTGTGGATTTCATATGTTTATTGTCGCATGAGATTTAACCACTGCATTAGTACCTGTACGCCCTATCATGCATCAAGATATTGACGTGTGATACAGCGGCCCTTTTGTCTTTTGCATTAGTTATCAATTTTATAACTCGGTAAATCATTATAACTTGTAAAATAATTCACAATGAGGTCAAAACAATAAACCAAGATATGTTTTGGAATAAAAAAATGTGATATATCATTTGGTATAGTTTTGGTAACTAAATTACAATTAATTGAATGCATGATTTTTGTGGGGTTTTTTTCTAATTTCCTTTAATTTGTAAATTCATACTAATGATTTATAAATAAATAATTAGTAAATAAATATGTTTTAAAATCGTGAAAGTGTAAACTATCCGATTATGTAATGTGCATTACCTACATCATCAATGATAAAATGTTCATTTTGGGGGTTTTGTTTATGGAAATTTAAAAATTGTAATTCATATGAATATTTTATAGGTAGACATGGACCTTCATATGGATCTTGGGTTTGTTGTTGACTTGTTGGTACACATCTTTGAGGTATGTTTCTTCTCTTTATGAGTCATATTAGACAATAATTTTATGTTCTCTCTTTCTTGGCTTGGTTGTGGCATATTACTTTGTAAGTCACTTGGTTATACATGGTTGACCCAATTGGGTCCAAGTCACTAATATTCATCTTATAGAATTTTTGATAATACTAATTGATTCTCTTTTATTAAATATTGTTCATGCTTATTCAATTTGCAACCTTTATTGCATTATTTCATCTTATCGTTCCATTTCATGATGGAAACTTTAAATTGATTTATTTGCCAAACTATACTTGCCTCTCTATATATGTTGGATTGAACCGTAAGTTGGCAATCGATAGATAATACCTTTGGCTGATGGACTTTTCAAGGGTGAAATGTATTAAACCATCGGTTGACAACTGATAATAAATTTATTTCTTGATTAATCTATGTATTTGTACAAAAAAAATAAAAATACAATAACATCTTCACTTTAAATCTGATTTGATTCAATTCTTTTTGCAATGAATTCATAATTAAATTCTTTACATTTTTGAAACTATCACTTAATAAAATCAAACATGATAAATTTGTATATTAATTCTTCTCTTAATTATCGTAAACTCTCTTCCCACCTTCATATGTGAGCTATTACTTTTGAATGAATTTCAAGCTTTGTAACATACTAACTTATCAAAGAATAAAATTAAAATAAAAACAAAAGTTAATTTGATCAATTTAACAAGGCGAAGCATTTAATAAGATGTTTTAATAGAATGATGATCTTAAATACTTTAATTACCATTAAATCATGGTATGGGTTATGACAATCTCCACCTATAATAAAAGATTTCATCTCAAAGTTCCTAGAAGAGAAAGGGATACTTATTACACAAGCCTTACTCTAACCCCATGTAGCTTCCCTCTACACCATGATTCCTCCAAACAACTTTTACTAACCCTATCTCCCTCTTTTTAGGTTTTCGTATTCTATGATCTAGAATTTTTATAGGGCCTTCTACATAGGATGTATCTTCTCTTAATTGCATTGGATCTGCATATATGATCTTCTCTATGACACTTCTTCAACATGGATACATGAAACATCATATAATTTGGCTAGCTCAGGATGCACAAATTTGTATGCTACTGGTCCAATCCTTTGAATGATTGGATAGGGACCCATGTGTGAAGTATTTAGATTTACTTGATTTCCTAACCTCAATACAACCTTGCATGGTGACACTTTCAGGTACACTTCATCTCCAACTTCCAACTAAAGTAGTCAACGTCTTTTATTTTCATAGCTTTCTTGTGTACCATGGGTAGCTTTCAACTGTTGTGTGATCACAAATATCTTTTAGGTTGTTCTTCCCCAACTCCAGACCTAGAGTTTTCCATTCACCAACTTTGTATCGACAAATATTAGATTTACACTTACTCCTATGTAGAGCTTCATAAAGGGAAAGCCTAAACTATAGTGATAACTATTATTATAGGAAAACTCCATAATACTAAGGTTATTATCCCAACTGTCACTAAACTGTAATACACATATTCTCAGCATATCCTCTATGGTATGAGATGTCCCCTCTAACTGTGCATCTATCTAAGGGTGGAATTTTGTGCTAAAATTCAAGCTTGTTTCCAAGGCATGATTTAGTTGATTCTAGAATTTATATGTGAACTTGGGGTCTCTATCTGATATTATAGTGATTGATATACCATGTAATATAACTATCTCATATATGTAGACCTTGGATAGTTTTGGTGCATCTCAAGTTGACTTAACAATGAGAAAATGACCACATTAGTTAGACGGTCCACAATTACCTATATAGAGTCAAAACCATGTGATTTTCTAGGTAACCTTACCACAAAGTCCATAGTAACATGTTCCCACTTCCACATAGGAATAGGGAGTGGTTGTAGGGTACTTTTTGGCTTATAGTGTTTAGCCTTGACTTGTTGTCACTCACCACACCAGGCTACATACTCAACTACATATCTTTTCAAGACTGCCATTAATATAGTTCCTTGAGGTTGTTGTACATCTTGGAAATGCATGTACGCATTTCATACATAGAAGAGTGAGCTTCCTTGAGAATTTTCTTCTTTAACTCAATGTCATTTTGCACACACAATATGTTGTGTTGATATTATAGCACATAATATGAATATTAAAACTATGCCCTCTTACCTTCTGTCATAATATGTGCATGATTTGCTTCAATTCACTATCAATATATTGAAACTCTTTAATTTTCTCATTAAATTTAGATCTAACTTGCATTTCTGCAATCAGTCCATCATCGCTTGCATAATGCATGCATTATCGCTCTTGAAAATAACATCCCCTTGGTTAGAGCATTATAATCCATTATATGCTCTAACCATCTATGTTGTCTCAGGTTAAGATCCTTTTGTGTGAAAATGTACTTTATACTCTTATGGTCAATAAAGACATGACATGACTCACTATAGAAATAATGACACAATGTCTTTAAGGCATGTACTATTTCTTACAACTCAAGATTATGTGTTGGAAAATTCTCTTCATTCTTCTTGAGTTGTCTAGAATCATAGACCACCACCTTCCTTTCGGCATAAGAACACATACTAAACCTCTCATTAATGCATCTGAGAACACCACATATCCATTATTAGCCTCTGCTTAATATCAAATTTGTTGATGTAGTTAACTTCTTCTTTAGTGTGTGAAATATTTTCTCAAATTTTTAGGACAAAGAAAAGGTCCATTCTTATTTATTAAATGTGTAAGAGGTGATATAGTGATTTTTTTATAAATATCCTATAATATACAACTAACCCTAGAAAACTCTTGATCTCAGTAGGGATAGTGGGTTTCTCCCACTAAAGAATATATTCCACTTTCTTAGGGTCTATACTAACTCCTTCTCTTGATATGACATATCCAAGAAAGAAAAATTCAGACAACTACAACTCACATTTGCTAAAGTTGGCAACATTTTATGTTGTCTCAACAACTACAGAGCTATTCTTAGATGTTTCACTTGTTGCTATGCATATCCAGAATATATAAGAATATTGTCTATAAGAACTACTATAAACTATTCTAGATAAGGTCTAAAACTCTATTCATCATTTCCATACAAGATGTAGGGGTATTTGTTAGTCCAAATGACATGAGTACAACTCATAATGTCCATATTTTGTTATAAAGGATGACTTGGGTACATTTGATGTCGTTATCCTCAACTAATGATAACTTGACATTAGATCTATCTTTGAAAAAATTGTTGCTCCATACAATTGATCAAGTAGATCATCAATACTAGGCATATGATATGTGTTCTTGGTGGTCATCTTATTCAATTTCCTATAGTATATGGATAACTGCATAGTTCCATTTTTCTTTTTCACAAAAAAACTTTGGCTCTCCCCAAGGTGATGTACTAGGTTGAATGAAACCCTTATCCAGTAAATCTTGTAGCTAAGATTTTATTTCCTTTAACTCTATAGGTGCCATTATATAGGCTGGTAATGCTATTGGGTGACTATGAGGCATAACTTGTATTTCAAATTCAACATCTCTCTCAAGAGTTAAACCTGATAACTCATTAGGAAAAACACCTGGAACTCACACACTACTGAGACATCCTTTATATTAACTATTCTTTTCTCTAACTTTGCATCTACCACATGTTCTAGAAAGGCCTCACACCCTTCTGTCATTCATCTTATCATCTAAAATAGTTGATACTATGCATGTGGGTAATACTTTTCTATCTCTAGTGAAGATACAGGAGAAGCCACCTTGCTTAAAGATAATCTCTTTCTTCCACCAATCTAATTGGACATGGTATGTCTCAAGGCAATCCATGCCTAAGATTATTTGAAAAGAATTAAGGTCTTATGGTATGAGATTAACCGCTATGGTATATCCACATAGACTTAAAATATATGTGCAACATAAATATGTAAAAAGTTTTGGTTCACCTAACGGTACTCTTAACAACAATTCATAAGATAAATCCTAAGTTAGAAGATTATATCCACTAATGATTGATGTCTAGATGAAAGGATGTGTCACAACAAGATATATCAAAATTATAAGTGAAATGATGTTAACAGAAACATACCATGTGTGACAACTCTAGGAGAGTCTACTCCTTCTAGTTGAGTCATAGAAAACAAACATCTTGTAGGTCTTGCTCTTCTATGGTGTCCTTGTTCTCCAATGCTGCTACTAGTTTCTCCCCCTCTAGAGCTTGAAACCACTAAAGAACTTGCTTCTCTAGATTGAGCCTACCTCTATAGAGTTTGAAATTGTGACTATGAACTTTGTGCTAGTGTGATATGTATATTTGGACAACCTCTCTTAAAATGTCCCATATCTTCACAGTGGTGACATCCTTGAAAATTAGTTCTTTAACACTGACCAGAGTGTGCCCTACCACGTGTCACATAGTATTGTATCTTATCTGTGTGGACTTGTCACTAATGTTGATGAAATTGAAGGCCTCGGCAAAGTTGTCCACCTAGGTGGTGCATTCCATTTTCTAGGGATAGATCTTTCCCTACTATGAGAAGATACAATATTATTCAAACCAAATTCTTGCCTTCCAAAACAACCGAGACCTCATACTATTTTGGAAAAGAAACCACCACCTCCATTATATCCACCGCTACTTTTTCCTTCTCTACTAAAATATCTAGATACTTTACTACCCTTAGAATGATTATTAGCATTTAACTAACTCTTCAATACATCTTGTTTCCTCAACAAAATCTCCAAAATTTTCTCTATCCCTTCATCCAAATGTAGACATGTTGGTTCCAATTTCTTTTCTTAAACCTGCTTGAAACCTCATGCATTTCTCAATGTCATCCAGTACAAGCTTTGTACATAAGTTAATAAATCTTCTATAATACACCTCATACTCACCAACAATCATATTTACATGTCTAGTACTCTTCAATTGTATCTTCTTATCACTCGGGAAGGTAGGAGGGAAATACTTTAAGTGAAACTCATCCAAAAAAAAACCTTCCATGTCATCACCATATTATATATCCTATATTCTACTCCACACCACCATAACTCATCATCTCCTATAAGTAGATAGATAGCATGGTTAATCTACTTGTCCTTTGATAGTTCCATTAAGAGAAAAACCTTTTTCCAACTAATGGAGTCACACATCTGCTACATATGGATCTATTCTTCCAAAAGAATCAATCCCATTGAGATTATTCACCATACCATAGGTCTCACCATGTCCTTGCTATAAGATGGAGACCTCTTGTCCATCTTATATTTCTCTTTTGTCTCAAGAAAGACATGATACATCCTGGTTGCTTCATCTTTGTCCTCCCCACCTTGATCAATTGCCTAAGGGTCATGGCCATAATGTCTCTTAAAATGTTCTTCACCATGAGCATGTCCTCTTCATGCCATTTTCATATCCACAATAGAAACAAAAATGTTAGGAAATTGTAGGTTAAATGGGAAAATATCATATTCCTATTGGTCTCTTACCACCTCAATCCCAAGCCTATTCTCAAAACTACTCTCTGATACTGAGTTTTTGACGCAACTCAAACCCTCTAATCAGGGTTTAGGCCCCTCAAGAAGACACTAGAGTAACCATTCACTTTTAATCACTAACTGAAAATAGACTTCAATTTTCCTTTTCTTTAATTAAAATAACTAATAAAATATGGGTCCTTCAAAAGTGGAGAAATTGAGAAGTTGAGATGATACATAGCATCTATTTATGCGAGCAAGGACATTGTGCTTCTCTTTTTGATGCTTTGTAACGTGATTGGTGTCCCATTTAATAACATTGGACTTGAAATCTTGGAGAGAATCCTAGAAGTTCATGTCATCTGTCCATTTTGGAAGGATCTCGGTTTGGAATTCAGGGATCAGGTTCCAGCTTGCTTTAGTTTTTAAGTTATAGTGGTGAGGATATGGTCGGCATATATCTTGGGGAGCATCGTAACTGGTATATCATATACTGTAAAATGAACTAGTATTCCAGATAAACTATGCAACCTCATCATGTATTTTTTATTATTTTTCCCTCTCCTAGATTTCAAGACTTCTCAAGGTGTGTGGCAAGGCAATCCAATTAGTTCATATGTTTTTGTAATGTTCATGGAGAGGCTTAGTCAAGCCATTACAACTGCAGTCATAGCATGTGAGTGGAAACATTTGACCCTTACCAGAGGGGGCATCAAGCTTTCCCATGTCTTCTTTGACAATGACATCCTCCTCATGGGAGGGCATCTACAACACAAGAAAAAGTTATCTCAAACATATTGCAATCCTTTTTAAAACCATCAAGTCAATTGGTCTCAAAACAGAAATCATGGTGTTTCTTTTCTTATAACACACCAAGCCTAGAAATCTGCTCCATCAACGTGAATCTTGGATTCAACTGGACTAATGAACTTGGAAAATACCTTGGGAGTATGCATTCTTCATTACCATTTGAATAAAGCTACACATGGTCATATTATTGTGACTATACAGAAGTGCCTTAATAGATGGACTACGAGGCACTTGTCCTTGGCAGGTCGGATCACCCTGGAAAAGTCCACCCTCCATGCTATTCCTACATATACCATGCATTATGTCAAAATCTATCAACAACTATGCAATGACATTAACATACACATCAAGAACTTCATCTAGAACGGATGCGGGGATAATAGGAAATTCTCACATGTATCTTGGAGGAAAATGTCATCACACAAATATGTTGGAGGTCTTGGCATTAAAGATGTGCAAGATCATAATCATGCCTGGATATTAAAAAATTCTGGATTTTTCTTTGCTAATCCACAAAGCTATGGGTACAGGTTATGAAGGAAAAATACATCTGAGGAACTTCTTTTTCCGCTTATCCCTCTTCACCGGCATGGAGTTTGATTAAGAGGCATGTTTGTGACAAAGTGGTTGTCATAAGGTCATCAACAATGGTGTTGCTACAAATGTATAGAGAGATAAGTGGATTGGATTACAATTAGTTGTTGGTTATACACCCAACTAGTACATACGTGATGATCTCAATGACCTTACAGTCAGTTCCATGGCATGCACAGATGACGAGTGGGACTAGGATTTTATTCATAACTATCTACCTTGATGTAGTTGGACTGACATAGCATCCACTCATGTGCATGTGGCCTCCTTGGGTGTTGTTACCTGGTTGTGGCCTCTAGAACTGATGGGTCAGTTCTCATCTCACTCAGCTTATAGATGGATGCACAAGGATAAAGAAACTCCCATTCTAGGCAATTGGAAATGGATATGGACTAGTAGACTGCCAAAGAGATTGAAGGTGTTTCTCTTGTTGCTCCAACACAAAGCTTTGCTTACAAATGTTGAAAAATGGTGTCGCCACATCAAAGTTACTAAAACATGTAATGAATGCAATAATGAGCGAGATACTCTACTGCATGAACTATGGAATTTCCCCAAATGCCAGGCCATTTGGTTTCTATTTCTGGTCAATAATAACCATTTTCTTCTATATGAAGACAAATGGATATCATATTGTATTGTGGGACATGATGATAGCCCCGCTACATAAAATCATGGCATGTTGCTTGTTGGTATATTTGGCATTGCCTCAATGAATTCATCCATCAATGCAAACTGAGATATGATTCTATTCAAGATAGTTTCATCCAATGTCAAAAGGCCACGATTTTGATCCTACTAGTACAAACTTGTTAGTGTCAACAACATGAAATAGCTCCCACACAATTGGTAGCTCAAAAGGATGTCCATCTATTTGTTGATGCAGCCTATCAACATGAGTTGCCATTAGCCTTCATGTTTTCAATAATGACGGTGCCTCCTTAATGGTAAAGGGTACTCCTATAGAAGACGCATATGCCCTTGAATCTGATATATAGACAATCCTACATGCCTTAGAGGTTTACAAGGAAAATGAATGGTCCTCATTCTATGTACTGACTATTTCTCAATAGGTCGTCATCACCCTCAGAATGCCTATCAAAACACCACCTAAATTCAGACTGTATGGTAGAAGAGCAAGATCTCTCACTGAAGGTGAGGTCATACACAAAGTTTCTTATTATCTTGCAAACTAAATACCTCAATAGATCTAATCTCCAAGCACGCCTTAACTACTAGTCTAATATGTAATTTTTGTTGTGTTCTACCTAGTTGGTTGTTGTGTAGCCCTAGAGTTGATGTAGCCTCAATTTTATCCATAATTGAGAACGGAACAAATAAAATTAATCTATATCTTTTCTCAATAAAATAGAACTAATGAAACATCATGTTGACTTATAGGATAATATCTTATTTAAGCATAAGCATCACACATTCACAACTAAGTTTTACTCTTACATCATAACTAACTGAAGAAAATTAGTTCTTGCTTCAATATATATCCATTATATCTTTTACAAAACTACTCACAATCCTCACTCTCTCATCCCAAGACTGAAGGAAGGATAAGAGACCATTTAAATATGCTAATTATTCCTCTCAGGACCTTAGTTGATCTAATCCTAATAAAAACTAGATTTTGATTCCTCCTATAGAGCAAGATCCTTGCATAAAAAATGTTTCTCTAGATTGTATGAGTTGTCGGCTCAGTGCATAGAAAACCAACATGAAACTATGATAATTCATAATTATATTGTTAATATAATAAATATAGAAGAATACATGCATTCAAGTTAAACATTGTAAACCATATAACATGACATATATTTCTAATAATAACTGTAATAAATAAAACCCTAAATCCATTCATTAACTCTTGACCCACATAAAAGTACACCACATCATGTGTAAATATCGTAGTAAGCTACGATCTCACCATACAAGAGTTAGAGTATAGACCTAAGAATCTAAGCATACTAAAATAGCTCACTAGTCTATAGTTGGGCTCACCACACCTGGCCTCGATGGCTAGATAATTGGATGGATATAGTAGACTCCTCTAAAAATGGGTACTCAGGTGGAGACTCAAAGCACTTGGCTTAACTACCTGTATTAGTGGTTCCACAAGAGTGAGCCTACTGAGCAGTATCTAAACTAATTGAACTTTATTGGGTACCATAAGAATCTTTGGCTATGTTGGGTACCCTGCTAATTTAAGGAAATTGTCCTCTCTAGGCTTAGTTCCATGTACCACTCATGTAAGCTCCGACTACCTCATCTTGGACTCTGTCATTCAGTAGGCACATTTCCTCCTTCATGATGGAGACATGAATGATTGACATTGTATATTTCAATTCATCTAATATCTAGTTAATTATTTACAATCACTAATAGACTTTCTATTGTTTTGTTCTTAGCTGAACTCTATACTTAAGGCTTCAATTTTTGCACGTTGAATGTTGAACTCAAACCTAAATCACCAGAATAAATAAAGTGGTCTTCTACCAATCGACATTGAACTCAAAGAAACGGTGTCATAGAGGAACCAACGGAAGTAAAACTTTGATTGACACATTGTCAGTTGATATTTCTTTGCTAAGAAACTTTGCCAAAAAAACCATTGGCTATCACCTTTGAAATCCAAATCCCCAACTAATGAATTCCAATGAAACCATCATTAGACCAAGTCTTACAAAAACTATCGAAAGGATCTTCCTCTCAAAACCATCAGTAGGTGACTTCCCACTTAAACGTCAACTGATAGTTGGCAGCTAATACCTTCAATTTATCAATCAATGGGTTTTCCCTGGCTGAAACCTACAAAATTGTCAGTGATGGTAGATTTGTTGATTGATCAATTGATGGGTTTTTCTACAAGAAAACTTCAAAACACCATAAGTTATTCATTTTAACTTTGATTTGATTTATTCTTTTTTCATGAAATTAATATTTAATTATTTACATTTTATATATAAAACCTTAAAAAATCTCATAGGCTAAATTTATTTATTAATTATTCTCTTAATTATATTAAACTCTCTTCCCACCTACTTGTATGGGCTATTACTTTCCAATTGAGTTTCAATATTAATAACATACTAACTAATAAAAACCAACTTTATAAAAATATAATTTAATTTGGTTCGTTTCACAAGGTAAAGCATTTAATAAGATGTTTTTAACAACATGATTTTCATAAATCCTATAATTTATATTAATGTAGGGTATGAGTTGTAACATGATAGAGGTGTCCTTAGATGACGATTATACTTATGAGGAAGGACCATTATAGATTACAGACATGGAGCTTCATGGTTAGGGAAAAAGAAATGTATTTATGGTGAAGTATTGTGGAGACACCATCAAGTCTAGGAATCATGTGAGGGCTTGAGGATGAGATGAGGAGGTTGAGTTGTTCTATGTTTTTAGGACAATTTTTTTTAAGGGAGTGATGATTGTAACATCCAGAACCCAACTTAACCCTAAAATCTATTTATTTGTATTTCTTTGTGAATGTTTTTCTTGTCTGAATTAATCCAAAGTCACAGTATGATGATTGAACCAAAGTGACAACACTTAAACCAAAATTGTGTGATCTATAGGAATGAAAATGCACTACATTATTGAAAACCCTAACTTTTGGGAAATAATCAATGCATGTGACACAAATAGTGGACCTAATTTTCTTATTGCAAGACATAGTTAAGTGTATTGATGATTGAATTCAGATACACGTCAACCTAGATATTTCATTGAATAGGTTGAACATATACTTAGCCTAGTATGAGTTTCATGTGTTCCTTAGCCTGAAAAAAGAGATCTAATTGTGTTACATGCATTCCATACCTATTATATTTTTACAACTTAGTTCTCTTGCACATAACATATGTAGTAAGAATCAAATTAATCAATTGAGTGAATGATGTTGTCCATGTGAACTAGGGCCAAGAGGGATGAGCTAGGGTTGATTTGAATGCAATTTTATATTCCTTTTATGAACGATGTGAGTAAATTAGGATATGAATTAGATAGAGTTGGTGTGGAATTGGATGACTTGATGTAATAACCATATGGTTATATATTGATACCTTCTCTCTCTATTTATTCATTTCACATTGTAATAACTTCAGTTTCTCACCATTAGAGGTCTTCTCTGGTGACATTGGGTGACCAAAGATTTCCAAAGTGAATTATTGGGTTTTTATACAATTTGAATAGAAACGTTTGATTCTCTGACTACATCAAGTATCTCAGGCCTCATTTCTTATTTTTTAACGTTTCTATATTTTTTCTCCTCTCCATCTCTCTCCTCATATCATCCTTGATACAAGAACAGAGTTATAAGTGTTCCCAACTCATTTTCCATGTCTTAGAAGGCACATTTGAGGTTATATTGAGGATGATATACTTCAAGATAGGCTTTAGGTTGGGTTTCTCTATTTTTTTGCAAAATTTATGGGTTTCTACCCTTTTCTCATGGTATTGAGGTGAGTATATATGTGTGTTGAGATAATATGGTACTATTTCGTTTCCTAGCTTTTTATTCATGCTTAAAATGATCTATAATGGTTAAAGGGATAATTTTATCCCTGTTTCATGAAAAATTAGGTATGCAACTTGTTTTTCTAACTTGTGATTTCTTTGAAAGTGTATGAAAAGCCTTAGAATCATTCTATTATATATTTCTATTGCATGCATGTAATGGTTTAGCCTTGAATATATGAGAAAAGGCTCAATCTAAAAGATTGGAACAATGGTTTGTGAATGTGGTGCTCGAACTGTATGAGAATATGTTAATATTGTGTTAGTATAGCCTTGAGTGGTAGGTATTAAGCTATAAAGGATGAAATTATGTTGTTATAGCCTTATTATAGAAGGTTGTGATGAAATGTGAAAGTGATAATCTTGTGAAGGCTTTGTGTGGCTTATGTGATCATTATGAAAGCTCAAGTTACTGGTTCAGACTTTGAACTACTCTTTTTGATGTTGATAATATATGAACCGTAGTTCATCTATTATGGTGATTCATGTGATTACATGTGAAATATTACAATTTAATTCTAAGATGAGTAAGATAGGTAATAGTGATAAGAAACCATAATACATCCAGATAGGTTCTATGCACACAATGAGTCAATACTAATGTCTGTGTTGGGGTGGCAAAATGGGTCTATATTGCATTTGATAAAACTCATTTGAAGAAAATATGGAGAAGATTATACATGAGGACTAATGTGTGGAGGGTTAGTATAAGAATTCAAACTTTTCTTAATTGCAATCTATCTCTAGTCACACTTTGTTTGCTTTAGTTAAATAGTTTATTAAATTAATGTCAATTTATTCTAAATTATATAGAAAAAAAATTAAATCATACCTTGTCATATTGTCCACGAATATCTAAAATGATGAGAAAATGTCATACTCAATTTTTGGTTTCATGACACTTTGAAGTTTACATACTTCAAAATGATGATAAAACGAAATCTTGAAATGAGAAAATGGTATACTTTTGTATGTTCTAGTTTGAGACTAGGGAGTGCTATCAGTGTGGTTATTTTGGGCACATGAAGATGTTTTTCGCATAGTTGTACCAATGTATGACACAAATTTAGTAATCCAGATAGTAGTATAGTGGATCTAGAAGAGGGCAAGGCCAGACTTTATAGACAGTGTTGTCATGACAACTGAGAAGAAGTCAAGGTCGTGGTTTCCTATAGGTAACAACTCAAGTCTATGCCATGAGTCAGTATGAATGAGTAGTCAACCCCTGGACCATGATAGATAAGATGTAACTTCTCCATTCCGACTTAACTGCTTCATCTTATGTGTCCATTTTAGTTGATCCTAATGAAACTCAATCATTTATTACTAGATAAGTGATATATATGGTTAACTTGCTTGTTAGTAGTAGACAAAATGGGAGATTTTATTGGAGACTTTGTTGATGGGTGACAAGCAAATAACATGTGTGTGAACACAATTGTATGATTGTCAAGTATTGTAGGATGTGAGTCCTGAGTTTCTAAACTCAAGGAATCATTAAACACCAGAGACTAGTACTAACTAAAACCAATTCACATAGGTCAAAGAAAAGTGTTGGTTTGGTTCAAAATAAACCAAAGATTGAATTGAAAAACTTAGATGAAATAGCAGGATATTAATCGAGATGGATGGAAATCTCTATGTTTGTCAGTTTCACCATAGTGCTATCTATATTGAATTATATTCAATTGTTAAGAAATCACTATTGATTTTCATTAGGGATCTAGAGTTAGTTGTTGCCTCTCTTGAAGAATGATACCATGTTGTGTTTGGTTGAAATTGTACTTTAATTGCATTTCCTATTCTAGATTTGATTGTGATGAATGAGCTCTTAATTGTTCCCTCTCAGTTGTTAGCTTGCTTTTCCATCACATTAGTAACCGAGTTTATGAAAATTTCCCTACAAAAGACCCTATTTTGAAGTAGTAAATCTTCAGAAATTATTGTCTAGCTTGATTGGGAATAGACAACAGATTTTTGCTACAACTTCATAAAAATTATGCTTTGAAAACTAATTTTAATTAAACTTAATCAATCAATATAAAATCACATTGGGACTAATCTAGGTTCCTAGAGAATAAGAAAGTTGACTAGACATGGTAGACATGGTATCATGGTCAAATGTTCTAAGAGAATAAAATATAGAAATAGAGATACTAAGCCCAGAAGACATGATTAATGGATCTTCATGTAGAATATGAGCGTGAATCTCTGCCATTTCCACCATCAAAATACCTCCACCTTTAGTTGGGAAAAATATTTTCTCAAATTTCTCCTTCTTCTTCTCTCCTTTTCACGTGCAAAAGTTATGGTTGGTGAATAACAGATGATCCCTTGATGGATGTGGCTTGGTTTAGGTCATAGTAAACCCAAACAACTAAGTAATAATGTCAATTGTTAGATTTTACTCTTTGATCAAAATTGACAATGTAGTAGAGTTGGTGTCACCTACTAGGAGTTGGTGCTATTAGCTCTTTTCAATCCTTTTTCTAAATGTAACTGAATCGGTACCACTGCGTTGATCAATTTTGAATTTAATAATAGGTTTCTGTGAGCACATATTTGGTGTGATTGAGTTGTATATCGGTGGTACCAACTTCACTATCTCAGTTCCATCAACTGGATCGATCGTATGGACTTTACTACCTCATTAATCTATCATTTTCTAGGCAATTCTTCAATATCCATGTCAGTGGCACCAACTTAAGGTCATTGCCATCGACTCTGCCTTGTAATTATTTAATTTGCAACATTTCAACAAGCAACGCATTAGGAAAATATATTAAATGATAAAATCAAGTTCAATACATGTAAGAAGATAAAGATTGTTGCACAAATGATTATATCCTAATTTGGTGAAATACTAATGAGAACACACAAAATTAGGATCAATCAACACATAAATAACCCAAATTAGCACATGAAAATAATGACAATTATATGTGCATCAAAAACCCCTAAGCTTGAATATTTCTCATTTTTAGGAAACACTAATCCTAATATTATTTAAACAGTTGGTAGGATGACAAATTTAATAATCTCAACTACCCAAATCACCCTCCAATAATTAGACTCAAATTAGACCTGGACAAGCACAAAGCATGTAGCTACTCTACATGGATCAATCGTGCTCATTTTAGAAATGTTCATAATAAGATTAATGACAACAAAAATAGATTAGAGTATAAAAACATCATGGTCAATAGGACACACACTTTATTTATCATGTGATCTCCCAATCTACATTCTAACAAATAATGGATGTCGTCCCCAAATATAAATTAATGAGGGGAAAATTATGGTGGCAACCTACAATATAGATTAAGGGTTTTTGGAAAAAGGTGGCATGAAATAAAATCGCAATATAATCCAAGTCATTATACAACTCAAATAAAATGATGCACCTATATGATGGAATGTTATGAAAAGTCTCCTAATTACTACTAAATTGAGGGTAGAATGATGCATGCATGGATGCCTTGTTCTATTGATGAAATTGGAGGTGGAAGGATCTTCTCATAACTAAATTTCACATTCTTATACTAAATATATATATATATATATATATATATATATATATATATATATATATATATATATGAACATGAAGAAATCCTTTTCCTCCTTCCTCCTTGTTTTCTCTTTTTCACATTTCATTTTTTTATTATCAAGTACCCTATTTTAGGAAAAGGAATTGATAATGTTAGGGCCTTCACAATTTGGGAGGTGGAGTAAGGATATAAATTTATCTCAGTTAAATAGAGATCACATATATGAAAACACCTTATGAATGATATATGCACAAGCAATCTACATAACAATTGTTATGAAATTCAAAATGATTCTTTTCATGCTAGTGTGAAAACAACATGTATGAATCCTATTATGATATCCAATGCAATTAAAATGAAATAACTTGGATTATCATGTTCTTCCTATATATGTGGGGATTGTGATGAGTGTGAATGAGATCATATGACTAGGAGATATTGTATTCTCAACTGTGATATGTCCCTCTCATGTTAACCTGAGAATCAGAGTAAGCTTAAGGTCTCTTTCAAAAAAAATCATTAGATATCACACTACCTTTTATTTGGTTTTGACTCAATCATCATCATACCATAGACAATGGCGTTGTTTTAGGTGTATTGGTCATTAAACATGTCTTCAAGATGATTGATTTGAGTCAATTTTAAATTGTATTCTCTTCAAATTAACAATTATAGCTTACATAGTAGAAATTTAGATCACATGACATACATGAAAATATTGATACTGCATCACCGGAATAAATATCCTAACCAAAAAATTTCAATTTTTTTCTTTGTTCAGGATTATGTCCTGAATTACTCTACATAGAAGCAGACCCTACAAATAGATGCAAAAACTAAAAAGTTGAAACCTAAATATGATATTAAGATAAAGATGAAGAAATAAAGAGAAGAATCTTGTCCAATTCACCAAGATTGAATTTGACATTCAAAAGCAAAGAGAAAGAAATGGAGCTTGGTACTGATGTGGCACTTTCTTGGAGGCAAGAAATTGGGTGGCCATTCCCTATCAAAAAGTACATCCTCCATTAAATTCTTTATCTCAATGAAAAATATGTGTTGCAAACTTGACACACTAAAGCATCTGGTATCATCAATCGGCTTGGGTTTTGAGAAGTATAGATGATAAGATGAAGAAACACCTGCTCAAACTCTTCCTTCAAAATGTATACATTGATTGATCCATTAGGGTCATGTCTCCAATTCAAAGTCAATGGTACTAACTCTAAGGCTTAGTGTTATTGTCGATACCAATAAGACCATCAATGTCACATCTCATTAGTCAGTGTTGGTGACACATATAGAGGGTTGGTGTTCTGATTTGAAATCATATTATTACCATTAGATTTTGTTATTACATTATGTGCCACTAGCACAAGATTTGGGGGTATTAAGTCTACATCAAAGTTCACTGTTGAATTTGCACAGAATATTGGTGTCAAAAACTTTGACTTCAGATTTTATTATTAAATTTCTCCCATTAATTCATTGCTACCAATTAAATGAGTTAGTGGTATCGATTCCATTCATGAGTGTTCTTATAGATTTTTCAAATCAAATCAATGCTACCAAAACCATGTCCATTACCATTTACTGCGCATCAACATTTCTCTATTTCCATCTGCACAATTTTCATGGTATTGACCATCGGGTTGGTTCCATTGAGTCTATTGAATCAATCACCTATAAAAATGCAAAGAGGAGTCAGTGCCACCAACATTGGGGTATGTGGTATCAACTCTATGAAGTTTATACACACTAAACAATCGCATCAAGGTACCTTCTTCACTTACACCAAAACCACTCTATAAGAAAATTACAAATCTTATTGAACTGGTCATAACATAACTATCTAACAACTAAATAAAATTTGAAGAAAATAAAATGAACTAATTGGTGGATTGCCTCCCACAAATCACCCTTGTTTTACATCCTAGACTTGACAAAAATGCATTCCACTAGCCTGGTTATTGTGTGGGTGATGAATTTGGATTTGACAATATGAACTCCACTTGGTCATCTCCTATGCCTAATGTCAAGTATTCTCTATATCATCTATAGTATCTTGGAATGACCTCCTCATTAGAAATTGAGATCCATGGCTATCCTACATATCCATCACTATGATGTCCACCAGAGATATGAATTTGTCTATCTTTACTAGCACGTCCTTGCATATAACAATATTTTTATCCTCCAACGGTGTAGTCTTGTTGGTCTTGGTTGGCTCATTCAACCCCAACCTCTTGAATGTGGTGAGGGACATGATATTGACGTCAATCATGAATCACATGAAGCATATTTCAATGTCTTTATACCAATGGAACATGGGATATTGAAGCATCTTGGGTTTTTCTTCTTAGATGACACCTTCTCCTGATCAACATAGTAACCACTTGATCAACTATCACCACATATGAATCTGAAATTTTTCTCTTCTTGTTGATGATATCCTTCATAAACTTCCCATAGGATGGGCTTTACTTAATGGTTTCTTAATGGCTTCACTAATGGAAGATTAATATGAATATTCCATAAAGTATCCAAAAAAATTTGGATTCTATTGTCACTCTTCCCCAACTTTAGACTATTTGGGGATGGTATAATTTTGAACATGGGTGTGCATCACTAGAGGGATTTATGGCTCTTTTGGGAAAGGGGTATCCTCCCCTAAGCTTTCTTTGGAGCCACTGTCAGCTGGAATATTTGTATTTTTATGAAATGAGAATGATCTTTCTATTAAATACTCATGATACAAGGTACTCTCCAGGAAGAAAGGAAGATTACATGTGAGAAAATACCATTTTCACCATCCTTTCCTCTCTTAGAAACAGTGTGAGTGGTAGAATTACCCTCCCTAAGTGTGTGAGAGAAAATGATCGAGGAAACACAACCAACTATCTTGGTGATGCTTTTGAAAATCAACATAGTAGGACTCAAAGCTAGGAATATGTTAGTAATTCTATTATAGGCTTCATGCATCTGTTTCAAGTTCAAGTAAATGTAGGCCTTTTTCATTGGTAACCTGTAGGGAGTAGAGGCATATGGATGCTTTAGTTGTAAATCACTCCATTTGTAATAGATTGTTTTGGGAACCATTATCGTTGTTGTTCCTTTTTATCACAGAAAATTGCCTCTACACTAATCATATTGTTGGCAAGGAGAGAAACATATACATCTATCTTGGTGTACCTTGTTGTAGGCATGGATCACCTTGTGATTGAATTAAACCATGTAGGTTTTTCTTTGGTCTGCATTAAGGAAAGTATTCTTTGTAGTTTTTCGCCCAGTGACTGATGTTGTGAGCAATGATGCTTGCATAAACTAGTGGCTTTATCATATTTTAAAATGACCCAGCTCAGTAAGGTTGTAAAATCAGGGGCAAGGGCCTCCTCAAGCAGAAAAAGTGTGGGTGAAGCAAACCAAAAATTGTGTTGCATAAGTACACCTGATCAAGGTATGAAAAGTGGTCTCTGCTTGCACATTATAGATCCAATAGATGTCTATAGTATTACTATAGTGGGCCTTAATGTTTTCTTTCATAGATAGATGACTAGAGATGCAATACCAAAGAAAATGTTTAAGCTTCAAGGACATGTCAAGATGTCAGATTTCAAACTAGTATCTAATTGCATTTAATTGTTTTAATCAATCCTTTCAGTGTACTGCCCATCGAGGCCTAACCAATATGAAATCTAGACCAAGAATGTTCCTTCAAGGTAAGGATACCCATACATGGATGATGAATTTTCCAAGCCAGTAGGTATTTTAAGAATAGCATCACTAATACTTGGAGACAACATTTCAAATCCCAAAAAGAAGTGTTGGTTTTGATAATATGATCCAATTATGTAGGGATAAAACTCATGGATCTGTTATAAAAGTGAATGTACCCTATCTTAGAGGTATCCACTAGTCCTTCTAGATATTTGTTTCCGAATTTAAATTTATATTCCAATGTAGACCTTCAATGAGGTGAGACTTAGTGCCCTATATGTTGTGCCAATTCTAGATAGGTTCATAGATCCATTGTTCATTGATGATGAAAGATACATTATAGTACCATTCCTTTAGGACAGATGCTACTATGGAGAGGGGTTGTACAAGCACCAAGCTTGTTGAGATAGAAGGCCAAATTTAACACCTTTAAATCTTTAAACCCAAGACGCCATTTTTTCTTTAGTTCACACAACTTAGACCATGAATCCCAATGCATCTCCTATGTATCCCTCTACTACATGACTAAAAATTAGCCAATTGGTAGTGTCAAGTAGTAAAAAAACTCCCATCATATAGGCAGGTATGGTCTATATGACAGATTTGATAAGAATTTCCTTGCCCACCTGACTGAGCAATTTTTCCTTCCATTCAGTAATATTCCTCCATATCTTCTCTTTGAGATCTTCAGATACCTTTATTTTGAATATGCAAATAATGGTGGGAAAACCCAATTATATCTAGTGTGTACTCACTTGACTGACTTGAAGCGTTGCTTGGATTTTCTCTCTATTCACCTAGGTGACATTTTTGCTGAAGGAATCTCCATCTTATTGTACTTTATCTTTTATTCAGAATCCCACTCTTAATATATCATTAGAGAGATTATTTTCTCATCTACTAGGGATTTTCCTTGATGAATAGGATGATGTTATTAGTAAAGAAGAGGTCAATTATCCTTGGTCCCCTACGACACACGTGTTTCGTTGATGAAGTCCTCTATGGTTGCCTTGTTGAGAAGATTTGAGAAAGTGTATGTGCAAAATAAGAAGAGGTAAGGTGATATGTGTTTGCCTTGGCAGAGCCCTCTTTTGGGTATTATGAGACCCCTTTCATAACCATTGACAATATAAGAAAATAAACACTTCTCAAGCAATTGTCTATTTTCTTACCAAATATTTCCAAATCCAATAGCCTCCAACAATTTGTTGATTATTCCCGCTCGGCACAATCATAAGCTTTTCTCATACACATATTGATAGACATTTGTCCTTTCTTGACTTTGCATTGATGCTTTTAATTTGGTACATAATAATAACCTCAATACTCTTTTGAGAAATAAACATAGCAAGGTTACTAATACTCAAAAACTTGTAAAATATTATTCCTTGTTGTGAGTACAACCCTGGTGATTTATGGTCTTTTTGGGAAAGATGAAGACAAGGAATGGAAAATAGTATAGTCTTGAGCATAGTGAAAATTGAGAATGTGTGTGTGCTTGACTTTTGATAGAGATAGCTAGCTGAATATTCAAATGGATGGTTGTCATTATTTATAAAATGAAAATCTAAAATGATTTCTAACAATATCATGACATATAAGACACTGATATTGAAGTTAAAATAAACTGATGTTAGGGAAACTAGTCTCCTAGTGTGAAACATAGTGATCAATACATACATAAGTTTGTGTGTATAGCATTAGAAGCTAGTAAGTTAAATGTTGAAAGATGGTGTGTTTACAAAAGAAAGTTGTGTGTTATTCACATGTAAGTGGCTAAGTTAAACATTGTATTCTAGTTAGTTGATCCTAAGATATATGGTTAGTGGTCAAAGAAATATAGTTATTTTTTCAAATGAAATGTTGTTTTGATCTAATTGATATTATTGCTAATTTTTTCAAACTAGTACTGGTCATATGTTCAAAGGAGCAATTTTTATTTTGTTAAACAAAATCTAGCGAGTTGACCCAATGAAATCTAGTTGTTTGTGCCAATTAAAGATGCTTATTTCATCTATAAAATTCTAGTGATGTGATTAAATAGAATTTCATTAGTTTATCCAATGCAATCTAGTTAATTATTCAAGCAAGCACTTGTGAGTAGTTTAAATGAAATATTGTGTGTTGATGAAATGCAATTTTGTCTGTTTCATATATTGTAGTTGTTCAATCAAGTTCAATTAGTTTTCCAGACAAAATTAGGTGAGTCTATCCAATGTAGGTTGTTTAGTTCTTTTACTAAAAGCTAGTTCATTGATCCTGAAAACTTGTTAGTTATTCCAACAAAACTTGGTTAATTGTTCAATATAAATCTAGTGAATTGATTCAAAGAAAAAATAGTGTGTGGATACAAAGAAATATTATTTATTGGGTCAAGTAAATCTAGATACTTGTCGATCAAAAGTTGGAGATTTAATCATAAAACAATGGTGTGTTAACTCAACAAATGTTGCTTTGAACATTTACTAAAAGCTGGTTAGTTGTGACAACAAAAGTTGATTAGTGCTTCCAACAAAGACAGTCAGTTGTTTGATCAAAAGTTGGTGAGTTGATCAAATAGAAATGGTGAGTTAAACCAATGAAAGATAGTTAGTTCATCCAATTGGTGAGTTGATCAAATAGAAATGGTGAGTTAAACCAATGAAAGATAGTTAGTTCATCCAAAAAAAGTTGGTAACTTGTTCCAACGAAATCAAGTTAGTTGGTTAACCAATGATGGTGATGTAATCAAATAAAAGTTAATAACTTGTAGACACAAAAGTTGGTCAGCTACAAATAAAATCTACTTCATATTACAAAGTGTTCTAAATTGGAAGGTTTGGATTTTTATTATGTACATAGTTATTTACCAGCAAAAAGTATTCTCAAATCATAATGTTACATAAGGTAAAATTAGTTCAGATATCTAAGGACATGCTCCCTCGGGATATTATGTTTAGCCCTCACAATCTTGTCTACTACCTTCCTCTCAAATGTCCTGATATACATTGTATGGGGCCAGTCATGAATATATTTATTAGAAATCCCTTCATCCTAATGTTCCATTATCAATGGTAGGAATAACCCACATTCGTCAGTATTGGGTTGGACAAGTACCACCATAACTTCCCAATGCCAATCTTCCTAGTAGGCCCTAGGTAGAGGTTCATTGAAAATTTAATGTAATTTTTGAGTTGCTAATGCATTGATTATTATCTGCTTTTCATAGGCTATTTTATTATGTATTTCATGCATATTTTCTCATTTTGATACTACTTATGCATTATTTGTCATCACTAGCCTGTGAGACATGTTTGCATCAAATATTACCTATTTTCACTGTTCTATAGGGATTTATCATATTTAATTGAGCTTCTTTTCTTTAATCTTGAATTTTAGGTTATTTCAGAAGTCATAAGTTAGCTTGGTGCTATCGACAGCTTTGTTGGTAACCAACATTGGGGAAGAAAAAGAACATGAATGAATTGAAGACACCATTGAAGACACTCAGTTGTATCGACCACATGTTTAGTACTACTGACTCTCTAGATAGTAACACACCCAAAGCATCACAGTGCCATCGAATTGTTTTCGGTGGCGGCAAATTTTATATGGAGAAATTGTCAATAAAGACAAAAAAGCAACTTGGTTGTATCGACATTACGTTGGTAATACTGACACTTATGAAGATTCACAAACCATGAATAGGACTCAGTGCCATCGACTTCCTATCGGTGGTACCGACTTGGCACGATCAGACGAGATCAAAGATCTTGATTAATCTTATGGCTGCAACTTAATGACGCCCTAAGTCTCTCCTATGACTAAGAGGGAGTGTAGCCTGACCTAATTATCATGCTCTAGTTCATTGTATGATAGTAAAGAGTTGGGAGAATAGAAAAGAGAGGAGAAAGTCATGTTACAAACTATTTGAGCACCTCCTATGGACATATTTGCATCTTGGGGATGGCAAATCATCACGTTCGTTAGAGGAAGTCTTTTGGACCATCTTCTCTGGGGGTTTTCATTAATTCTTTGATGTTTTCTTCATTTTCTTCTCTTACCTCTATTTGTATGAGAACAGAAATCATGTTGGGCTAATCCCTTGATTCCTTAGGACCCGGGAGTTGCCCGGTTATGCATTGTATTTGACATTATGAGTTGATACGTATGTTTCTTCCTAATTTCTAGACATAATAATATGATTGTATAATGAATTCACTATTCATGATCAGCATAGCTAACTTCTCATATCCTCAATTACTTTGAGAGAGGAATTTAGGATTAGAAAAGTCATAGTATTACACAGTTTATACCTCGCTTCGAGAGAAGGCTTACCATTTGATTCCAGAGGATTCCATAAAGCACATAACTAATAGTTAAATTTCTATGAGTGTGGGTTTTATATTAGATTAGGTAATGCTTTACAATGTGAGAGTGGGTAAGTTTTGCTATAGGTCCCTTAGTCCAGGGTTAAGAGAAATAAATATTAATAAATGATGTTAATTGCACTGTGAACAATGGTAAAAAATGTATTCCTAAGGAATCCATTCCATTTGGGATCACAACCTTATTAATTTAGTTTTAATTCTTACACTTAGTTAATTAATCAATCAATCACCTTTCCACTAGGTCTAGCTAATCAAATCATAGTTAGTAGTAGTTTTTGGATATGTTTCCCTAAGTTCGACACTCGAGCCTCAAAGGCCTATATTACACGATAAGCGCACTTGTGTTATATACATGTAGTAAACACACATCAAGTTGTTGGCATCATTGCTAGGGAAACGGTAATCCAGGATTATGAGTGTATTGACTGGCTACTCTAGGCCACACTTTAATTTTTATTTTCATCATTATTAATTTGGAAATTCAAATTTCCATATAAATCACTAGTATCTAGTTCTCACATTTTTCAGTTATCTTGCAGGTACTAGTGTATGGTTCAGACCATGACCACTGATTACATAGAATCCACTACATAGGGAATAGGTCAAGAAGAACTATTTCACATAGCGAAAGAGAATGGTAGCTCTATGGAAAGACTTTTCCCGACTCCACCACCACACATGACACAACCATAATAGGTAGAAATGGGTGATGGTAACGTGGTAGCTGCGGAGTAAACCATCTGGGAAAAGATCAAGGCTTCATTGGCTACAACACAGTTGGGGCCAATTTTGAAGAAGACAATAAATCTGGGGAGCTATAAAATTGATCTGGGACTGGTGGCACTTATAAATCCACAAGCATTTCATGATCATAGTATGGAGGATTCCATGGCTCACATCAATAATTTCTTAGAGGGTTGTGACATGATAAAAATCGATAGGGTGCCTATGAAAATAATCTATATGAATTTATTTTCATACTCACTTGTAGATAAGGTAAAGGCTTGGTTCTTAAGCCTTCCATAGGAATCCATATCCACCTGGGAGGGAATGATAGATGCCTTATTTGAAAGATATTTTCCTCCACAGAAGACACAGGACCTAGTAGAACAGATCTACAATTTCAAGAAGCATCCGGACGAGTCTTATTCAGAGGAGTGGTAGAGATACCAGAATATGTTAAGTAAGGTACCTCATCATGGGATTGAACTGTACGAGTAAGAAAAGACATTCTACTATGGATTGCATAAAGGGAAAAGAACCACACTTGATAGCACAGGAGCAAGATTTTCCCACAATAATAAGGCATCCAGGTGTCACGAAATCTTAAAGAACATGGCCAAAAATCAGCAACACTCAAAAGTGTTGGAGAGTCCAAAGAGATCACAACATTGAAAGATACGATGGACAACCTTGCCAATAAATTAGATTAGAAATCAGGAAGCTCATGTGGAGGCAAGGAAGAAGAGTGCATATATATACAATAGCAGAACTGCAGGGGTGGAAATGAATATTCATGGAGGAAGGATCCTAAATTCTCATGGAAGGATCTCAATAATTTTCAACGTGACTTGTCTCAAGAACAATAGGCCAAGCCACAACAAGACAGTGCACAATAGTAGTATCAACAAGACAGGGCCCCCAGTAAGATAGATCACATAGAGGACATGCTAGGTTAGTTGATCAGATAGAATGAGACAACATAGGACAAACATAGAGGGACCTACAAAATCAAGGGGCACAGATTTGCATGAAAGAAAACTAGATTTCTCATATAATAACAGAAGTAGCATCTTTGAAGAAGCCAAGACAACATGGATTCCCCATGAATATTGACATTCCATCTACTAACCAGTAGGTGAAGGCAGTGTTACTCCGTAGTGGTAAGAAATTGTTGAATGAAGAAAAGACAATTCCAAACGAAAATGACATGGCAAGTGACAAGGGATTAGTGTTAGCTAGTGATCCCCTTGAACCATACACCACACCACTAGAGAAGGAACAAACTGAGGAAGTTGAAGAACCAAAGGAAGCCAAAAGGGATTCCTATGTTCAACCTCACTAGAGGAACATGGTGTCTCCAATACCATTCCCCAATAGTTTGAAGGGAAAGAAGGTCAGCCAGCAATTTAAGAAGTTTCTAGACACTTTTAGAAAACTTCATGTCAACATACCTATTGTAGATGCAATAGAATAGATCCCATCATATTTCGAAATTTTGAAGGACATTATCAACAAGAAGAGGAGGGTAGCTGATTCATATGTAGTGGTATTGAAGGAGGAAGTTAGTGCAGTTATGTTGAAGAGACTTCCAGAGAAGAGGCAAGATCTAGGCTGCTTTAATATACCATGTTATATCGGCAAGGTTAAGTTCAGTGAATCTCTAAGCGGATCTGGGGAAAGTATAAATCTCATGCCCTTGACAACATTCAAGAAATTGGGGATGAATGAATGTAGGAAGAGAAACATGACCATACCATTGGCTGAGAATTCAATGGTGAGACCAATTGGAATCTATGAGGATGCATTGGTCAAGGTTGACAAATTTGTTTTCCCAACATATTTTTTAGTCATGGAAATGCAGAATGACCATGGTAACGAGCTACTCTTAGGAAGGCCATTCCAAGCTACATCATACATGATCCTACAAATGGGCAGAGGAAGCCTGACGTTGGGCATTTAGGACAATCTCTTTGAAATAAAGATGTCAGATTGTCAACCAAAGGCTGGTGATATGGCACATTGCCACATGTTGCAGAAGTTGAACAGTGAAGTGTCCTTATTTGTAGGGAAGCCATTTCTGGATATGGCTCATGTCATGACAAAAGTGCAAAAGGCACTTTGGAGTGGATATCATGGGTTTCTTTGATAAATGCATTATGGTATCTAGATGATTTAGATGAGGAAGCATGCTCTATGGCAATTGAATAGGAAGCATCTTTCACTCTCACCCAAGAAGATCTACAACTACCATTAGAGGCATGCATCATGAACTTGATGGATTATTACACTCATCGTTGTTTGTTAGAGGAGTGTGTTATTTTTCTAGAGGCATTACCATGCTTATATCTAGGCACTATGAAGATTTGGGGCCACCTCCTCCACCATTGATCCCATCATTGCAATATCCCACAGAGCTTGACCTAAAGTCACTTCCTCTGTATTTGAAGTATATTTTCTTGGCAATAGACAAGAATCTCCCCATAATCATTTCATCATCATTGAGCATGCATGAGGTGGAGCAATTGCCTATTGTTCTAAAGAACCATCAGGCAGCATTTGGGTGGTCCATTGTAGACATCAAAGGAATATCTCCTAGCTTTTGCCGGCACAAGACCAAAATTTAAAAATGAGCCAAAATGATAGTAAAACCTCGGTAGCACCTCAATCCCATCATGACTGAGGTAGTAAAGAAAGAGGTAGTGAATCTTCTATCAGCATACTCTAACCAAGCTATCCCAATCCAAGTTGTTCCTAAGAAAGGAGGGATAATGATCATGACTAGTTCAACAAGTGAGTTAATCTCTAGTAGGTTAGTGATCGGTTGGCGTGTATATTGATTATTGCTGATTTAATGTCACCATGTTGAAAGATCATTTTTCACTTCCTTTTATTGCCCAAATCCTTGAGAGGATCACTGGCCTCTCTCATTTTTGTTTTCTAGATGGGTATTCTAGGTACAATCCAATTTTCATTGAACCACATGATCAAGATAAGTCCACCTTCACTTGCCCCTATGGGACTTCTACTTACCTCCGGATGCCTTTTGAACTTTGTAATGGACCAACTACTTTTGAGAGATGTATGCTCACTATTTTTTAGATATGGTAAAGCATTGTCTTGAGGTTTTTATGGATGATTTTTTGGTGTATGGAGAATCTTTTGATTGTTGTCTTGCTAGTCTAGATAAGGTTTCACAAAGGTGAGAGGACACTCACCTCATTCTGAATTGGGAAAAATGACACATGATGGTGAGTGAAGGGATAGATTTGTGACACAAGGTATCCAATAGAGGAATGGAAGTCAATCTGGTGAAGATTGAAATGATCTCTAAGCTTACTCCACCATCATCGATAAAGGGGGTTAGGACTTTCCTAGGACATGTTGGGTTTTATCGACATTTTATAGAAGACTTTTTGAAGATTGTCAAACCACTTACTGAATTGTTCGAGAAACATGTTGAGTTTAATTTTGACGAGCGGTGTTTAAAGGATTTTGAGGTGCTAAAGGAGAAATCGGTCTCCACACCTAAGGTACAGGCTCTAGATTGGAGCCAACTATTTGAACTAATGTGTGACACATTGGACAATGTGGTAGGGGCTATTTTAGGACAATGCAAGGATAAAACCCTTGTTGATAGTTATTATGTATCAAAAACCCTTAATGATGCCCAACTTAATTATACTACAACTGAAAAAGATCTTTTAGATGTGTTGTTTACTTTTAAAAAAAATTTCAATATTTGATTAGGGGCTAAGGTAATAGATTGGAATGACCACATGGCTATAAAATATCTACTGTAAAAGAAAGATGCCAAACCAAGATTGATAAGGTGGATTTTGTTGATGTAAGAATATGATATTGAAATCAAAGATAAATTTGGGACAAAAATGTGGTAGCCAATCATTTGTCAAGGTTGGAAGGAGTGGATGAGATAGACTTTGAAATACCCATTGTTGATGAGTTCCCTAATGAACAACTGTTCACTTTGCAAAACAAAGAGTTGTGGTTTGAAAACATAGTGAACTACTTGGCATGTGGCAAGGTACCAAAAAATTTGGGGTATCATGACAAGAACAAATTCTTCCACTCCTTGAGATTCTATGTGTGGGATGACCCAATTTTACTCAAACAATGTAGGTATGGCATTCTGAGGAAGTGTGTGCCTAAGTGTGAGTTTGAGATAATATTGGCACATTGCCAGTACCTACCTACTGGGGGACATCATGCTATCTCAAGGAAGGTGTCCAGGGTTTTAGAAAGCATTTTTATTGGTCATCACTACTTAAAGATGCTATTAATTTTTGTGAAATTGTGATGCATGCCAGCAAGTAGAGAATATATCTAGAAGACATGAAAATCCCTTGAACATCTTTCAAGATGTAGAGGTTTTTTATTTATGGGGGACTGATTTTATGGGACACTCTATGTCTTCTAATTCTAACCTTTATATTCTACTTGCAGTGGACTATGTGTCTAAGTGGGTGGGAGCAATTCCAACCCACACTAATGATGCACAAGTGGTTTGTAGGTTTGTGAAAGACTACATTTTCTATAGGTTTGGGGTGTCGAGAGTGATGATAAGTGATGGGGGATCTCACTTCACAAATAAGAATTTTGGAGCTTTGTTGAGTAAGTATGGAATGAGGCTCAACGTAGGAACCCCATACCATCCTCACACCCAAGGTCAAGTTGAGGTGTCTAATAGAGAGATTAAGAAAATCTTAGAAAAGGCAGTCTCAACAAGTAGGACCAATTAGAGCATGCAACTGAATGATTCTCTATGGGCATACTGAATAGCCTATAAAACATCAATAGGAACAACCCCATTTAGGTTGGTTTATGGGAGGTCTTGTCATTTTCATGTGGGCTTTGAGACAGTTGAATTATAATCTTGATAGTGTAGGGAAGAAGTGCATGCTAGAGCTCAATGAATTGGATGAGCTTAGGCTAGATGCCTATGAAAGCTCTAGGATATATAAGGATAGGACCAAGAAAGTGCATGACCACCATATACTTTAGAGTGTTTACTCCAGAATAGAGGGTGCTATTTTTCAATACTAGGATGAAATTGCATCCTAGAAAAGTAAGATCTAGATGGAGTGGCATGTATGTGGTGGTTAAGGCTTTCCCTCATGGAGAAGTGGAAATTGGTGATAGGGTTGAGTCATTTCTTTTAAATGGGCAATGTTTGAAAAAATACTATGGGTAAGATTTAATCCATGAAGAAGAAGAGTTGAAGCTCCTTGAGCTTCATTAAATTTCTACATGATCTTATTGTTGAGCCTATGACATAGAACAAGGGCGCTTGTTGGGAGGCAACCCAACTTTATTTTATCATATCATTTATTTCTGTCTCTTACATTCTTTATAGGATCTTTCATTATTTAAGTTCATTTTCAATTTATTAGAATTTTTTGAATATAAAAATAGGTATCATGATCTTTTACATTTGGTTTTCAAGCAGTAGAAAAGTCAGTGGCACCGAAGGAGTGTTCCATACAATAGTAAAATTTGTGGACATTTTGGTACCACCAATAGCAAAGTTGGGGGCACTAAGTTTGCACCAAAAAATCACAAGGATGAGAGCCAATCGCTCGGCACCACTAACACCCAAGTTAGTGGCACCAGTTCTTTGCATTGCCAGGGGTTGGAAATACTATGTAGGCTCGGTACTACCAATAAATATGTCAGTATCACTGACACCTCAAGAAGCTCCAAATTTGAGATATCGAGGTGTCGCTAGAGAGCATAGAGAAATTGAACAACTCAGTACCACTAACCCAAAAAGTCAGTGGCACTGACACCTTTGACAATAATGACTGGGATACAGCTCAGTACCACCAAGACAATTGTTGTTGGTACCAACATAAGATAAACAGAATATGTTGATATCAAAATTGACGACTCAGATTATGTCTATCCAACGGTCACTGGTACTGATCTGGAAACTCACACCAGATGTTGGTACCACCAACATGGCATCGATACTACCAACATTGAGTTATACGTGCATTGATACATCAAAGGACACAAGTCGTCGATACCAACGTCTGATATTGACTCACAAGGATGGGTGGATGAGTCGGTACCACCGACACGACGCATCAAGCCAATTCATAGGTTATAAAAAGAGAGGTGTGAAGTGATATTCAAACACACCCACACCATCTTCTTTGCATATACTGAAGCACCAAAGATCCAAAATGGATAGAGTCTTCCCCATGCTCTCTTTGTAATCTCATTTCTCTCCTTGGATCAATGGCTACTATGAGATCAGCTTCATCGATGGGAGGATCCAACCAGATGGTGCCCAAGCCGGAACGCATGGCTTATGTCTATGAAGATAAAATGAAGTTGATCTCCATCTTGATGAAGAGAGAAATCATACCCACATGGTATGGTGACTGAGCCTTCCTCAATGATGTGAGCTTCACTAAGAGTCTTCATCAAGTCTATGTTGCCCAAGAGATGGTAGGCGATCACCCCTTCTTTGGTGATTGGCCCACCTACTAGGAGGTTGTTTGTGAGTTCTTGGAATCCTTGGAGTTTTGTTGCATCCCTAAGCATGGGAAGGCTGGGGGGAGGATGGGTGTACTTTCACCTCTACAACACCATCCAACACTTCACACTGGAGTTCAACGCAATCTATAGGTGGTTAGTAGGGGATGTGCGCTTCAAGCCTAGTGACTTTGAATTCACATGGTCATGGAGGCTCATGATGGACTTGCCACAAGGATTCACCATCAAATGGCATCAATCATCCACCATCAATATCGCAGATCTATTTGCCCATATTTTGCATCAGTATCTCACCAACAACATCTTTGCTAGGTTTACACAAGGGCAAGGGAAGGTGTGACAAGTCGATCACTTTGTATTTTGGGCATTCTTCTCTTGAGGGAAAGAGAAGATCGACCTCGGCTACTTCTTCTTGCAACATATGTTGGAAGTAAAGTGTTAGGTGTAGAGTAAATCTCCAATTCATTTTGTTGGGCTCATGATACCAGTGCCACTGCACCTCAACCTCGATCTATCCACCTTTAACTCTTTGAGAACCTCCTCCAAGATGGATTTCAAACACTTCAAGAGGTCTCAGCTTGTCAGAAAGGGTGAGGAAAAGGTATTTTCCTACTGCATGGTAGATGATCATCTATAAGAAAGGGCTCTTCATGACCCCATCTTTTGTCTAAGAGGGGTGTGCTTCTTGAGGTGGCTTGTGAAGGATGCATAAGTAGTGTTGGAGGAGCAAGAAGGCCCTGAGCCAGAATGCTTTGGGGAAACTAAAGAGGAGGAGGAAACCATGCCATTCACTCAACGGAAAGTTATCTACTAGTCTTCATGAAGATATGGAGATCAAGATCTACCGCTCTACCACATTCCAAACAAGATGAATCTTTTTCTATGACATGTATGTATGGGAAGCTGCAAAGAATTCAACAAGGGCAGCAACAGCAATCAACAACCCTAGTAGAGATCCACGACATTCAAGGGTGTATTCTTGAGCAACAGCAGACCATTTATGATCATGAGTGTGTTCTCCTAGCCAACCAAGAGAATATGCACACTCACCTGTAACAGATTGAGCATTACCAGCAACCGCTCTATTATAACTACTGGAGCTAAGGGCAATTTTCCAACTACCCATAGCCACCGGAGATGCCCACTTAGACACCCAAATTCACCGGAACATTCTACTCACCTGATCCACACATGCCTCAACCACCATTCTTATTTGGCACCACTATTCCACTCTTTGATTGGATTTTGACTGTGAGGACAGAGTCAAGTTCAAGCTTAGGGGGGTGCTAGAACAACTCTATCTTTTATGTTTTTCTTTAGTTTTATTTAAATTAGTGTTAGTTTCTATCATTCTAAATTTTTAGGATGCACGTCTATCTAGTGTAATCATGGAGCATAATGATCATGATTTCTACCTTCATCATAGAGTATGTTTTTGCAATGAAATCTGGAAATTTTGAAATAATCTAAAATTGTCATATCTTAGAAAGGTTAGTTGCAAATTCTAAAGGCAACATCTCCTAGAGGAAGTGTATGGGTTAGTCAGCTTGAGGATATTTAACCTGAATGACAAATCTTAATTTATCCATGAATTGAGGATGATGATGGGGTTTGAGCCCAAACTGACCAAACAAGTAACAAGACCTTAAATGAAATTTTTAGAAATAAGCATTAAAGGTTACCCTATACACAAGTTGATAGGAGAGGGACATATCATAGTTTAAGAAAGACATTGTCTCTTAATTATGTGATTCCACTCACTTTCTATTACATTTCATCCACCACCTTAAGATGATCAAGTAAGTTGAATTGTCTTCTCTTGATTGCATTGCATACTTGTTAGGTGACATCATAGCTAGTTTTCTTTTATTGCACTAGTCACAAAATGATAAAAAATGTGTATATCAATTAGTTGCATAAAAAATTTTATGTAGATTGCATATTTTATGCATCATTCTTTCATCATTTATTGGTGTTGTTTTCCTCTAAAAATAAAGTGAAAGGATATGCATCCTTACCCCTCTAAATGAAAAAAAAAAATTTAATGGAGTTGTGTAGTGAAGCCCAAGCATACTTCTCAACCATGCTAAAATATAGGGCAAAGAAGAAGAGAAAAAAAAAAGGAAATGCTGAATAAAGAGGGAGAAAATGATGCCTTAAACTCAATTCTGAATTTTTCTTCAAGAACAAATGAAAATAGCTACATGATATATTCTTTTAATTCATTCTCATCAATCAGAAGAGACTATTAGTGCACACATCATTCCACAAAAAATTGTAGGCATTAGGATTTATGCATTTCCAACTTCCTTCATTTCATAGGTTCATCATGATTTATTTTAGCATAAATGATTCAGAAGTTACTTGTGATTCTTCATAAGCCACCGAATTTATTCCATCCATTTCTCTTTATGGTAGGACACTTATATGATTGATCCATTCATTCATTATAATAAGGGAAATGCTTCCAATTAGTTTGGTAGGTACAAAAGAGCAATGTAGATAGGGAATCACATGATGCACCAAGTGAATTTCCTATTGACTATGATATTAATTTCTCTATTGATAGTGTTTCACTAATATAAAGGTGGAAATCTTTAATGAACATTTTTTGTCACTAGATAATAGTTATTTGTTCAGTGGTCAGTAAGGGCCGGTTTGGGATTGTCAAGTGGGGGTAGTTGAGAAATGAAGTTCATATTAATTGTCCTTTTGATGACTTGTCTCAAATGAAATCTGAGGATAGTGTTTCTCAAGGGCAAGAAACATTTAAACTTAGGGGATTTTTATACAATGATTATTATCTACTTCAATTCTATTGAGCCAAACACTATAAATAGAAGAAGAGGAAGGCCTAAATTAACATGGGATGAGCTTATAAAGAGATATTGTGAATCTCTACATGTCAATCATAATATGGCCCATGATAGAGCTGAATGGAAATGAAGGGTCCATGTAGCCGACCCCAACATAGTTGGAACTGAGGCTTAGATGATGATGATGATGATTATTATTATTATTATTATTATTATTATTATTATTATTATTATTATTATTATTATTATTATTATTATCTACTTCTCATAGGCTATTTTATTATGTATTTCATGCATATTTTCTCATTTTGCTACTAGTTATGCATTGTTTGTCGTCACTGTCCTATGACACATGATTGCATCAAATATTACCTATTTTCACTATTTTATAGGTATTTATCATATTTAATTGAGATTATGTTCTTTAATCTTGAATTTTAGGTAGTTTGAGAAGTCCTAAGTCAGCTCAGTGCTACCAGTAGCTCGCTCTATCGGTGGTACTGACATTGGAAGAAAAAGAATTGGCATGAATCGAAGATGCTTTATGGTACCGATTATAGGTACAGTACTTCCAACTCTCTAGATAGTAATGCACCCAAAGCATCTTGATGCCACCAACCTATTGTTGGTGGTATCGACTTTTATATGGAGAAATTATCAGTAAATACAAAAATAAACTCGGTGCTATCGATGGTATGTTGGTAGTACTAACACCTATGAAGAGTCGTGAACCCAGATAGAACTCAGTGCCATCGACTTCCTGTCAGTGGTACTGATGTGGCGTGGTCAGACGAGATTAAATATTTTGATTAATTTGATGGTCGTGACTTAATGACGCCCTAAGTCTCTCCTATGACTAAGAGGGAGTGTGGCCATACCAAATTATCACACTTCGGTTCATTGCACGACAATGGAGAGCTGGAAGAAGAGAAAGAAGAGGAGAAAGTCACATTCTGGATGATTTGAGCACCTTTGGTGGATAGATTTGTAGCCTGAGGACAACAAAATCATCACATTCGTCAGAGGGAGTCTTTCATATCACCTTCTCCAAAGGTTTCCGTTGATTTTTTGATGTTTTCCTCATATTCTCCTCTTCCCTCTATGTGCATGACAATAGAAATCATGTGGGGCTAATCCCCCAATTCCTTAACCTGGTTATGCAATGTATTTGACATTATGAGTTGATATATATATTTCTTCCTAATTTTTGAATATAATACTTTTATTCCATAATGAATTGACTATGCCTGATCATATCTAATTTCTCAGATTTGTAATTGCTTCAAAAGAGGGATTTAGGACTAGAAAAGTCATAGTATTACACAGTTTATACCGCGCTTCGAGAGAAGGCTTACCATTGTGAAGGGAATAGCTTAGAGTATTCATTAAAGCACCTAACTAATAGTTAAATCACTACTAGAGTGGGGTTTATATTAGATTAGGTAGTAAATTACACTATGAATGGGTAATTTTTACTACAGGTCCCTTGATCAGGGTTAGGAGAAATAAATATTAATAAATGATATTAATTGTAGAGTGAATTGAGGTAAAATCATATTCCTAAGGAATCCATTTCATTTGTGATCACAATCTCATTCATTTATTTTTAATTCTTGAATTAGTTAATTAATCAATCAATCATTTTTTCACTAGGCCTAGTTGATCGAGATGTAGGTAGTAGGTAGTCTCTAGATATGTTTCCCTAAATTCGACACTCGGGCATCGTAGGCCTATATTACGTGATACCTGCACTTGTATTATATATGTGTAGTAAACACACATCAGTTGCATGTAGTCATCCTCAAATGTAAAAAGGAATATTGTTGAGGGAGAGAAACCTCAAATTTGATGAAGTCGGTGCAAAACATAAATGATTCCACATGAGAATCATATATTGTGATAAATATGAGGTTGATTATGATAGATAAAAGGTTTATGAAGTGCAAAGATTTAAAAAAATTATTAGATACTCAAATAATTACATTCATCATGGTCAAATTTTGAGAGAGAAGTCAGATAATCTCTCTCAAAATTAGAACTTATCATGTCGTATTATTGAAAAACATATGAGTTTAGTTTTCCCATAAGGAGTCGGTCATTTGTCTACATACGAATGGGAATCTAGTGTATCAATATGGGCAAGTTAGTGCAACAAATGGGAAATCTAATGCAGGCATATGAAATAACAGCATACTACGTATTAGAAGCTTGAAACGTCTTTTTTTGTCAAGCAATCATGTAAAGAAACCTCATGTAGGCATGTGTGGAGCTTGACACATGCATATGTGAAACCTCATGTAGGCATATATGAATTTGCGTTCATGCATATTGCAAAACATAGCGAGTATAAAATATTATCCTTATAAGGGAAAATGAAAAGCCTCATGCTAGCATATGTGAAACCTCATTTGTATATAAAGGAAACCTAGAAATTATATATCCAAATCCTTGTACAGATATAGGAAAAACCTCATGTATATATATGGGAAATATCATTAATGAACTATGAGAAACCCCATTACTAAATGTTTGAGATCTCGTATAAGAACATTTGAAACCTAGTGCATTCTAATAGAAGGTTGCCTTCTTGCATAAAGGTTACTCATTGAAAAATTCAACAGAAGGAAAAGTCTTTTTCATATACTTTGCCTTCAGTGCAGTGTAGCTCCTATATGTTGATCATGTAGACACATGCATCTTTGATAGTGTCCTCAAAATAATTGTTCCCATCGAGTGATCAGAGTTCATACACCATGCATAGAAGAAGTTTTAATTCCTGCACATATTAATGCATACCAATGATCTTATTAATGGTGGAGCAAATGGGAAGGAACAGTTTAATAACACACATATATCGTCTAAAAGAATGAAGATGTAAAACCCATTCATTCAACTATGTGTTCCATGCCAGACAAAAAATCATATGATCTTTCTAAGGTAGGATTGATCCTTTGCATGGATCTATCTCCACCTAGCATAGTTTCCTCTATTTTTTTGAACATTCATTTTTCTAGCAGATCTATCATCACATATCCCCTTCTTCTTATTTAGTTGTTCTTCAACCATTGTGATAGAGCTTATTCTGAAGCCTATGTGGAGGAGATGATGAGCAACAAATGAGGAGCATGAGGATGAGTAGTGACAGAAAGTAGCAGTAGTGACGACCTTGTTTTCTTTTTTGGTAATGAGTAATAGGAAATTGGTGTATCCGATGTGGCCAAAGTAGTTTTGTACAGTTTCAATAGACTTTTGAGTGAGCATCATGAATACGGGTCTCTCTCCATGCTTATAGTGAATTTCTCTAATGCTTTAAATATGGTAGATCGGTATGTGTTGCTCCCCGAGGTAAGGAGGAGGTATTCATCTATTTCTATATGGGTGGAGTTTCTTTATGCTCAAGCTGCTAGGTTGTACATTGGAGACAAACATATATGGTCAGCTACTAATGTGCAACAAGGTGATCCTCTAGGCCCACTTCTCTTTTCTATTGTACTCAACCCACTTATTCATGAGATCAGATATAATAGTAAAATTCTTCTTCATGCCAAGTATCTTGACAATTGGACCATCATTGGGGACACATTGGAGGTGTCCAAGGTACTTGACATCATACAACGCAGAGGTCTAGAGTTGGGGCTTGTTCTGAATATTTATAAAACTAAGATTTTTTGGCCATCCTATAATGGTTGGAAGATGCATAAAGGTTGTTTCATGTGGACATTGGGAGGCATGTGTTAAGAGTGAAGTTACTTAGAGGAGTTGTTAGTAGGAATAAAGGTTTTATTGAAGATCTAGCTATGAGGAGAGGAAACAAGGTTGTCAACCTGATGCATTTACTCCAATTGCATGACCCACAAAGCGAGATTCTTTTATTACGCTCTTTTATGGGTACAACTAAGCTTATGTTAGGCTTACGGACATGTCAACCCGCATACATGGAGCAGGCAACAACATGGTTTGACAAAAGACTACATGGGTCTATTGAGGATATTGTGATATGTGGAGGCCCTTTCTTTAGTGACCTCCAATGGCAGGTGGCATCCTTTCCATTATACTTGGCGTCTTGAGCCTGTATTCTGCAATGGAGGCTTCTTCATATACTTTTGTGGCCTCTAGAGCCCAATCTTGGATGCTACAAGATCACATTTTACGAGATAATGGGATACTAGTATGGACTCTGATTTTAAGTATGCTTTAGATTGTCTACATGTTACAATTTTGTCTTTCGATCTCACTTGTTTTTCTAATAAGGACATTGTCCCCTCTAAAGCCCAGAACGCTTTGGTGAGTTCCCTTTTTAGCAAAATGGTTAAGGACATGGAGATCGAGTTCAACATGACTGTTAGACAAAAAATAGTTTTTCAGTATTTACAAGCTGAACATGCTCAAGATTTTCTTCTTACTATTCTCATTGATGGCTTTGGACTGCATATGTCACCAGTATAGTATCGTACTATTCTCAAATATCGTCTTATGATTCCTCTATTCCTAATTGATGAGGTGTGTCGTGTTTGTCATAAATCCTGCTTAAACACTTTTAGGGAGCACGTTGTTCATTGTAAAGAACTTACAGGTTTCAAATATAGACATGATCTTGTCATAGATGTTCTTTGTGATGTATTAGACACGTAGGAGTTTCTTTTAAGAAAGAAGTACCTATGAATTTTTTGAAAGATCCACAGGAGGGGAGATCGAAACTTAGACTAGCAAATGTTTTATTTTTTGACTAGACTGGAGGGGAACATTGATAACATCTCATTTTATGTACTTTTTGCATATGTTTTATACTTCTCCTATCATACCTTTTATAGACTTTTTCTACTTATTTTAGTACTTTATGCCAACAATCTCAATTGTACATATCTTTCACCTTTGCAGGGTCATGCCAAGATATGGTCGCGGTTAACACCTCGACCGCGGCTACATCATCCACTAAGGGCCCTACCGCAGTCGAAGCCCCTTATCACCATCTCTACGCCCCGTGACCGAGGTCTTGCCGTGATCAGGACTTCCCCTTGTCCACGGCCTACATCCCGCACACCACAATCACGGTGGGAGTCTTGACCGAGATCAATCCATGACTGAGGTCATGCCTCGATCGTGGCTTACACCCAAGCCTCTACCGTGGCTTACATCCAAGTCGTAACTGAGGCTCTACCGCGACCGCAGCCCAGATGGTTAAGTCGATGGGAAGCACCTATAAATAGGCCACCCACCTCGACTTGTCACATCATCAGATCATCAAAGACCACGAAGTGCTGCCAAATTATAATAGTCACTCATATCCATACTATCAGTATGGGATCTCTAAAGGCAAAAGTTGGAGGAGAGAGAAGATTGACCACCCACTTCTTTGAAGGAAGGAGAAGCCTCTGCATCGCCCATTCTAGATCTAGATTTAAAGGATTATATTGGTGTATCGCCATCTTATCTATCTATCTAGATCTATCGTCTTCATCATGTTGTACTCCCCCCTTTTTGTGGTAGTTGATGTATCTATCATTTTGTAACGTCGTTATGCTACCTGTTAACATGTGTGGCTAAACACCTAACTTGGGTTGGGAGTAACCACTAAGGCTCTCCCAACATGTATATTTTTTCTCCGGTCCCTTTGAATATATATATATATATATATATATATATATATATATATATATATATATATATATATATATATATATATATATATATTCTTATCAAGATTGTCTCCATACGCTTGTTCTTAATGTTTCACTTGTATGCTTAGCTACCATCTTGTGATGTTTGATTGGTGGTACCTCGAAAAAATAGTACCTTCCTTATCTAGTGTTATGTAGTAGTATGAATGCATGAAAGTGTTAGAATGCTAAGGCTAACGGTCATATGGTTTGTTTTGTGGTTGTAGGGTGGTTATATCGAGAGAGAGACTACTTTAGATCATAGATCTATCCTTATCTCAAGAGAGGATGGAATAAACATTTTTATGACTGCTTGTAATATTGATTGGAGTATACGAAGGGGTGTGAATTTTGCATGTTTGTGAGAGATCTTAGTAGGTGAAACTCGATCTAAGTTTTCTCCCATATCTTTTCATCTTAATCTTATTATTGTTTTCTTTCTTTTAACTTTCTTGTTTTAGTTGTGGCACCTTCGTTCCTTAAGGAACACCCTTTTTATCCTATTGTTCGTTCGGAGTGTGAGTGTGTGAGACTCTACGTACTTAACACTTGTCGACCTTGTCTGTGTGGTCTGACCCCGAATACTACATTGGACAATGTATAATAGTTGCGGGGGCTTGAGTGTCGGGTTATAATCTTAAAAGTCCGACTACTCTGGATCTGCTTCATTTTGGACGCACAATTTAGGCCAGTCAAACATGCATGTGTTGATTTAACTGGAGTTCCTTCCACTAGTGGGTTTGGAATGGGGCAATTTTACTAGCGCGACATAGTGCCCAGAAAGCTGTCTCATCTAAAGTGGTCAAGCATGAGAAAGTATGTATTGACAATCAACACATTTTTTCCCTTTCGGATTTGATTTTTTGGATTCTTAGCACCTGAGACGGTGGAGCTTCTCAAGAGAGTCCAAAAGATTATGCACACTAATGTTATGACTCTCAGGTCTATGGATGTGATTTTTCATAGGATTGTATTTATCATCTAAAAGGGACTGGCATTGCAACTTGTTACCCGTCTCCCTTCTATTTTTTTATAATTTGTTCTTTAGATAGTTACTCAAAAAGGAAATAGCCCTAAACTTTGTTTGAAGTACGAAAATGATCAATATTACAATGAAGAATATCCAAGTAGAGTTTAAATACCTATGAGGCGTTAATATCATAGAAGGTACTAGAGTAGCGCAGGTTACAAGGAACGCAAGGAATGAAAACGCTAGATTCATTATACATGTGGTCGACAGGTTGACAGGTGGTAGGTATTATACTATCGAAAATATGCATACGCCTATCCAACCGTCCAATAACTAACTGGTTTACTAGTCCAAACCTAGACGGTCATAATTTTGTTCTGGACGTCCTCACGGAATTGGAATTGTGGTAACCCAAGAGGAAGGATTCCGCCATCCACATTATTTGAGCAATGCTGCCAATACGTGCTTTTTCTACCATCCTCTAGAAAAAGGATCTCTGTTATGTGTTTGTCTTTTTCCAGCAGCCTGATCAGACAGCTGCCTATTTTTTCTTGCTCCATGGTGTACCATTTCTATATTGTTTTTCATCTTTATCTGTTTGCTCTTCTATCACCAACTTGCCGTTCGAGTTGTTTTATGTGGTCCCTTTTTATTTTGGGTTAAATTTTGGGCACGCTCACGCATTGTGACACGCGTCTAAAATCAGCCTCCAAAACCGCCTCCACATGGTAGATGTTGATTGGGTGTTTTTTTATTATTATGCAATAGGCAAATAAATTTGTTTTGCTTATAACTTTTGAATCATAATGAATTTTTTGATGAAACAAAAATTATTGGATTCGTTACGAAAAATATAATCCAACAAGACTAATGTTGTCATTATTTTGAGAAAAAATACTAAAATAATATATAGAGGTGATGTGATGAAAGAAAATTTTGTTTTATTTATAATTTTTAAACCTTGATTAATTTTTGAATGAAATAAAATATGATTGTTTGACGCCCAAATAGTTAACAAATCCACAGATGAAATGGCATTCAATGGTTAATTGACACCCAAAGATGGTTAATTGACACCCAAAGTATAAAAATGATGCACAAGTAAATATTGTACGAGCCAAATGACATCTAAAGTAATTGACAACCAAAGACAACTTAACGACGCCTAAATAGATTTGTTTGACACCCAAGAACAACTGCATGGCGCTCAAATATGGTTGTACATATTAAATAGGGTGTAAGGGTACTTCACACTCGACAACAACTTGATGGCACCCAAAAATGGCTAATTGACACCTAAATATGGTTAATTGACGTTAAAAAATGATTCATTGATGCCCAGCGGTATAAAAATGGTGCCCACGTAAATATTGTATGTGCTAAATAACACTTAAGGTAATTCACAATAAAAAAATAACGTAACTGTACCCAAATAGGTATGTTTGACACTCAAGAACAACTTCATGATGCCCAAATATGGTTGTACGTATTAAATAGGGTGTAAGGGTACTTCACACTCAATAACAACTTAATGGCTCCCATAAATGGCTAATTGACACCCAAAGATGGTTAATTGACGCCCAAAAATGGTTCATTGCACCCAGAAGTATAAAAATGGTGTCAAAATAAGGTATTGACAACTAAAAATAACGTAAGGGCATCCAAATAGGTTTGTTTGACACCCAAGAATAATTTATTGGCACCCAAATATGGTTGTATGTATTAAATAGGATATAAGGGTATTTCACACCCAATAACAACTTAATGGCGCCCAAAAATGGCTAATTGACACCCAAAGATGGTTAGTTGACGCTCAAAATGATTGGTTGACACCCAGAAGTATAAAGATCGTGCCCAAATAAGGTATTGACAACCAAAAATAATGTAACGACACCCAAATAGGATTGTTTAACACCCAAGAGTTTTATCAGTTTTAGGTGCTATTTAGCTATTTTTGGGCGTTATTTAGCCATTTTTGGACGCTATTTAGTCATTTTTAGGCATTTTCAGCCATTTGTGGGCATTTGACCATTTTTGGTACTTCTATCTTTTTAGGTGTTATATAGTCATCTTTAGGTGCATTTAGCTATTTTTAGGCACATACTCACTAATTTCAAGCACTTAACTTTTGGACTCCTCACTTCTCTAATTTTATATCATCACTTCCCTCCTCTTTTTTTACCTCTTTCCTCAAAAGTATATCAACATTACTCTTATTTGAATGTATTTTTTATCATAAATTAAATGGTTTTTATTTCGTTCAAAAATGCATCAGGGTTTAAAAGTTATAAACAAAACAATTTTCTCTCTCATCACATCATCTATTCAAATTATTTTTTATTTTTTTGTTAAAAATATATCAACATTAGTCTTGTTGAGATGTATTTTTCATAACAAGTCAATAATTTTTATTTTGTCAAAAAAAAGCAGCACGGTTCAAAAGTTTTAAGCAAAACAAATTTATTTATCTATTACACAACCTCCACCAACCCATCTAATTAAAGTCTGCCACGTCATATACCTCAAATCAGCCTCTCCCCTAGCAGAACCACCCACCCGGCTACGCGTGAGGTGCACTTGACGCACCCTACGCATGACCAACGTATTTCTGTTTTGTTTTTGACATCTGTGTCTTGAGTTTTTAATTGCAATAAACATTACTAGTGTTACAACCCCAATTTTTAGGTTTATATGGTTTGAGATACAATTTATCTAACATAATTTATGCTTATGTAAATTGTATGATTTATGTGTAATAAGTGGATTTATTTGATAATATTTCCTTTAAATGTATAATTTTATGGACCCTATTAAGTTAGTAAGTCCAAGATGATAAAAAGAGAAAGAAAATTGAAATAAATCAAATAATGCATAAATAGGAAAAGAAATTGAGATAATAATGAAAATATGAGAAATATGTGGAAAGATGTATGGTTTACTCATCATGGATGAAATTTCAAATCTATAAGGTTTCTAACGGTAAAAGGAATCCAAATTAAGAATATAAAAGAATAGGAGTGAGAAAATATGCATAAAATATGCCAAATAAGTGATAACTTACTTATTAAGAAAAGTCTCCCATACTTTCAAGTTTGAGTCACAAACTTTGCACTCATGGATTTCAAGTCATTATGGACTTTCCTATAAAATTTGGGATTAAAAAGATAAACGGATTGGGAGATATGAATTTTTCAAGTTTTTCTAAAGTGAAGAGGATAATATTATATGTCATGATTGGAAACAAAGGCTTGGCTCCCTATTTATTTTCACGCATCTTGAGGGCCATTTGATTAGAAATCGACGGCTCCTATCTCATATTCTTCTTCCGATCAAAAGAGGAAACCAGGAGAACAGTAACTTGAATCTCAACCAACCTTTCTCTCTCTCATCAAATTACAGCTTCTCGTGGGACCTACCCCGTTGTTTTTGGGAGCCAAAGACGCACCGAAACATACCATGTTGTCTGCTTTTCTGGTGAGGAAGGGGGTCTTCCCCTTCTTGCTCTGGCTTTGATTCACAATGAACCTCATTATATATACATACTCGAGCCTACGATTTTGAGGCCAGAAACCCTCTCGTGATGCCGTAAGGAGTCCCCACAACTCTAGTCTAGCTAATTCCTCCATCTAGTTAGGTTTATGACTGTCGGGGTTGCTGGTTCGGTGCCGATGAGCCTGACTCCTCTCTCTTCCTCCCAGCTCTCTCTGGAGAAGGAAATTCTACCTCCAAGTTCGGGGAGACACGACGGAGAGGATCCTGCCGCTGCCCCGCTCCCAAGAGCCCTAAAGCCGGGGGTCAACGGAAGAGTTGACCCACCCATGGCTTGACTGCGAACAAGGAGGAGCCGAGGGTTGAAGAAGAGAATGGGCAAAATTATGCCCATGTCCTCAGTTGCGAAATAGAAAAGAAGGGGTAAAGTGGTCCTTTAACCCCAATTTCTGACTCTTTCTCGTTGGGACAGATTGCTAAAGTGGAAGAACACGATTGGCTAGTCCCCATCCACATGGCAGTTAAGGTAAAAACCCTATTTTTCTGACATGGCGTTCTCTAATTGGCCAAATAAGGTTAATCTTGAAATAATCATAGAAATTGATTGGTAACTCATATTAAGACAAACTACATATGAAAAATCATTAGAAAAATGCAAGGAATGCACTAAAATTATAATTGAATCCTAATTTCGCCTGCAATTCCAAAAACGTATAAATTTATCATCTTTAATGGTTTAATTAATGAAAAACCCTTAGATTTGATGATAGTTAGATCTAATGATGTTCTTTGAATGTTTTTATCAAATATTAACATGTTGTTAATAAAAGGAAGAATTAGATCTAAAAATATGATCTTTATGCATAATGGCTTGAATTAGGGTTTTGATATGGTAATATGCATTAATGGGCTTAGAAACCCTAATCTAATTGTTAATGGTTTCTAATGTGGTATATTTCAAAATTTATTATAGGGAAGTGATACTAAGTGGATCCTAAGCCTATTAGGAAGATGTTAATGAAATAATTAGGGTCTGCACCTAGTTTTTCTATTTTAGGGTTTTAGTAGTTTAATGGTGAAAAGTTGTAGATAAATCCTAATGAACCCTAATCTGGATTAGAAACCCTTAGAAGAAATTTAAAGTCAATTAGATAGATTCTTGATAAGTATGTAATAAATAGGTTACATATGCTTTTTAGGATTCTGTGAAAGTGTGGTTGAATTGCTTGCTTGGATTGGATTGCTTGATTGAAACTGCTTATTGCTTGTGAAATCTACTGATCAGGTATGTGGTTAATTATGAGTACACACATTATGTTTCCCGAAATTTCTTGATGATTTATCAATTGCAATGAAATCAAACTGCTTGGATGTTTCATTACTTCAATCTTTAAAGTGACTATGTGTATAACAATTTAAGTATAAGTATGACTGTATCAAACCTACATACCATCTCTGGATGTATGATGCAAGACCAAGCCTTGGAGGGAAGACCTAAAGTGGTCAATCCCCAGAGGGAAGACCATTGGGCACCCAGAGAGGTGACCCCAATCACCAAGATCAGGATGGAGAAGGTGGCCTTAAGTCCCTTGCAAGGACTAAACTAGAAGAGAGGGTATCCCAGAGTATGTGTAAAAGTAGTTGAGAAGTTACATTGAAAACGTAAATTTGGCATTGTTAACAACTACTTGATATGTATAGGTTTTTAGAGCCTAATTGCAATGTTTTGTTTGTCACCACATACCAGTATATTCATTTATACTGACTGATATTTTTTTTGTTGGCGTTTTTGGAATTATCTAAAATTGGACAAATAGTAAAGTGGAATCTACAAAGATTAAAGTTAAACATACCAAGGAGGATTAGCTAGATAGATTTCTACTGTGGGTAGAAGTCATAGTTACCTATTTTTGGAAGGTATGTAAAAGTAAATTTTTATTCCAGCTTTCAGTTTAGTTTTTCGTAGAATTTGATAATTATTTCTGATTATTTGTTAAACCATTGATCCTATTTTTTGGGATAACGCCTCTGACTTCTTGGTCTTCCTTAATTGGGGGTTATCGGGAAGTGGGGTCATTACAATTGGTATCAAAGTGATGGTTTTCCATTTAATCTCTAATAACTATTAAATTTTACAAACTCTTTAGAACCCAAGGGAGTTATTAGGGGATTTTCCAATTATGGAGGTGTCTAGAAAAGGATCACGATTTGGGGGCTGGCAAGATGTTCCTCTGCCCCACTAGTAGGTCTATGAGGACTCCCAGATTCTGTGTGACTGTTTGGCCAAAATCATAGGATTTGACTTGAAATAAGATACCTCTAGGTCTTCTCTCATCTGTATTCGTCCCTTCTCTACCCCGTTCATAGGATAACTTTAAGAGATCAGGGTTTCTCTCTCTCTACCACCCTCCTGAGTTTTGGGTTTAAGAATGATAAGGATTAAGGAATCCTCCACCAAATAATAAAAAACATGTAAGAAAGATGCCATGGACATAAGTTTTGATAATTAGAAACTCAGACTGAGTTTAGTTATATGCTTAGGTTGCATGGCCTATGTTGTTGTTCCTATGATGACCTCTTAGGAGAACGCTGAGGTTAGACCATCCTGTAGGATGAGGAGGAGATTGATAGTCTTGGAGGAAGAAGCCTCCAAGAAGAGGAAGAGACCTGACGCATCCTCTGAGGACAAAGCTCAACCGAATATCATAAGCAGTGGATAGAGAAAGAGAAGACACGATGAGTTGGATATCATAGTTGACCATGCATATATGTATGTGGGTTCGGCATGCATGCTTTACGTAGAGGTTTCGAGTACACGTGAGAACCCTAGACTATGAGTGGTTGTTTGGCCCTAGTGCCTTTTGGTGACCTGACCTTGTGTGGGTCATACATGTTAGGGTGAGGGATAGTTCCCTCATTGAGAGGGTTGATGGTGACTGTATAGGAACCCTAACAGGCATATATGAATAGAGAGAGTTGCGTACCTACATATGAGAGAGTGGCAACATATTTTAAACCTAAGACAAATAGGTTATGCCTGAGGCTTTATGAGATGAGCATGCAAAGCTTTGGATAATCTTGGTCGAACATAGGTATTGATAGTATGTTTCACCCAGGTAGGGATAAACATGTATCCTTAAGAGATTGACCCATCGTTTGAGAGAGAACCTCCTGTGGTAGGACCAGTTGTAGGGTTAGTTCTAGAGAGAGGGAAAGACCCGATGAATAAGGTTGGAGACCTTGACTCTGAGACATGAAGAATCGTGAGAAGTTGGGTATGATATGGCCTAGAATGGACAACCTAAGTGGATGTATGTGGTTGCCTCATACACGGTCCTTAGAGGCTTGTTGTATTTTGGTTACTTTTAGAGGAACCAAACCCTAGAAAGGAGATAGAAGGAACGTACAGACTATATGAGTACCTACATTTTAGTAGCATGAAGAAGAGTTCCTTAGACCCTAAAAAGGTATGGTAACAAGTTGTGAGGCCTCGTACCCAGTTGGTTGTCCTAGAGTAGGACTCTAAAGGTTGTTCATGTGGAAGATCATTATGATGTGTATGCCCTATCTGGTATAGGTTCAGTTCATGGTGGAACTGCCGAGAATGTTGTTAGATAGTTGATACATATGGAGTGAACCTGAGGTTCCTAGACCAAAGAGGGGAAGTAGTACCTGGTGCACCTGATGCCCACAAAGATGTTTGAGTTCCTAAGTATTTGAGTATGGCACCCCCTCATGTTTAGAGGAAAAGGAAACCCCCTTGGACTAAGGTATATGTTTGATGAACCCCTTACACATGTTGATGACATATGTATGATATTGGTCCAACTTCGAGAAATAAGGATCAAGTATGGCATCCCAAGGAATTTAGCATGGCTTAGTAGGTTGTCTTCTTGCTAGCTACATGAATAAGTAGCATGATAGGGCTAAGCTTATACATGATGATGTAAACCTTGGAGCTAAGAACGTTTAGTGACCTTTGTTACTATCAAGTGATAGTTTTCTCCCATTCTAGGAAGGGACCCTTCTATTGAAGTGAGCACCAACTCTTCTTTAGGTTTGAGGTAACTTGAAGAGGTCACTTATAAGAGCTTGATGAGATAAGTGTAAGAGAACATAGTGTGAGCATGAATCTATAGACCCATGTGTGACCATCTCTAAGGGGCATGAGGATATGTTGCCATGGAGGTAACCTGTATGGGGCCAGACCGAGATAGGTAGGTCGCCCTAATTCCCATGAAGGAATATACATTTTACAATGAGTGCCTAGAGAGATGATGAAGATCTGGGTGAGGATTCATGTTTGAGATGTGATATGATGAAATCCTAAGTCAATACTAAGGCCGGGAAGGCACAAGACCATAGGGTCAGGAGGTAAAAGCTACCTTTTCCCGAGGACCATGGGTTATGAGGTTGGCCACCTTCATGAGTTCTTGGGGCCTAAGGGGTAAATGTGAGAGACACTCCCTAGATGCATCAGGGTCATATTACCCCAAAAGTGTTGGCACCCTAGAGACCTTGAGGTAAAGACTAAGGATTGTACATAAAAGAGATATGTTAAGATCTAGAGGTGATGGAAAAAGTCTTCCCATGGGTGTAGACCCGTAATGGAGGTGTGCATGATGAGGAGTCATGTGAAGTACATTTCAACTTAGACTGAAAGTGTAATGGCGATGTGTGGTGCACCATCTCTACTCTTGGAATGGAATGAACTCTATATTTGGACTGCAACCAAATGCTTATTTCATCTTGTTATGGGTGTGAGAGACAGGACACAACTCATGCCAGGTACTAAAGATAGAGGTAATATGAGTTGAAACCCTTCTACGATGTTTGAGGATGGAAGAAGTACTACACCTTTTGAGTGTATGTTGGATAGATTGTTTGAAAAGACAAAGAGAACAAAGGTAATATGAGGATGTACCTCTCTAGAAGTAGCTATAAGCTTGGGTTTGGTAACTGAGATGATGAATGCGAGAGCTCGAAGTTTTATTGAGTCAGTTGACTTAACCCAAGATGAGGATGTTGAGTGGAGTATATAGAGGTTTATGTCTTCACTGATAAGGAAGCCTATGTGGCAACGAGATGTTCTCGGCTGAATACATCTCAGGTGTACAGATGTCTTGTTTAGCCGATAGAGAGGCTGGAAGAGGTTGTTAGGTGAATCCTAAGTTTGTTCGAAGATGAGACTTGTATGGCTAACACCCAAATACAACCAGACATGTTGGTCGAGTTGGCGGTTGCTTAGTTAGCTAGCCCATAGCTTGATGACATAAAAGGATAGTTGTGAGAACCTCATATACACTTCTCAGGCAAAGAAGGTGGTGAAACCCCCTCTACTAGAGTGTTTTGGGGTTTTTGAGGAGTCAACCTTGAGGAAACTTGTCATGCAAGAGGCTCATGATTTTGAGTACACTATACACCGTGTTACTAATAAGATTGTTGAATTTTGCAGTAGTACTTTGAAGACCTGAGATGAAGGAGTATATAGAGTTGCATGTGGCCAGTTTCCATACATGTCAAAGGGTGAAGGCTGAACACTAGTAACCTAGTAAGTTGCTATGGATAAAGAAGAGTCTCTGAGAGGGAATGGGAGTAGATCACCATATATGTTGTGGTGGTTCTCCCCTAAACCAAGAGAGGTCATGATGCAATATGGGTTATGGTAGATCGCCTTACCAAGTTGCCCTAATCCCTTGCCTAAGAGAGAGTGTTGTCAGTGGGACAGATCTAGTTGAACTATATATGAGGGAGAGATAGTTCAACTACACCATGATCTGAGTTCAATATCTTGAGCATGACCTCAAGTTCACCTCCATGTGGTGGAAGTAGGTACATGAAGGACTCGATGCTAGATTGAAGTTTAGTACAGTATATCACCCCTGACTGATAGACAGTCAAGAGAGTATGATCCAGACTTTAGAGGGTCTAATGAGAGCATGTGTGCTTGTTCAGGGTGATTCATGGGAGCAGTTACTGCACCTAGTAGAGTTTGCTTTTTATGATAGTCACCATAGCCAGTATCGGGATGTGTGGAGCTCTGTAAGGGAGGTCATTTTAGTCACTGCTTCACTTGGATGATGTCGGTGAGAGGACCTGGTGAGGGTCAGAGAAACCACAGTGTATGTAGATGACGATAGGAGTCGTGTGTTGATACGAAGTAGACTGACATGCAATTCACTATGAGTGGATATGTGTTATGAAACCCGACCCCTCTGAGCTATAGCTAAGGAAGCTGAGTCCCCGATACATGGGTCCATTTGAGATGGATTGGTGGAGTTGTTTGTGTTTAGCCTTACCCCTCAGGATAATATGATGTATGATGTGTTCCAAGTATCCAATCTAGAGCACTATGTGATGCACCTGAGCCATGTTTCAGCATTGAACATATTGAGCTTCAAGGGAGGTTGACATATCTTGAGTCACCTACAAGGGTACGAGATACCAAGGTGAGAGAGAACTCAGATGTAAGAATATAAGATGATAAAGGTTCTTTGGAAGCACCATGGAGAGGATGAAGCGACATGGGAGCCAATGATGGACATGGGAAAGTCTTATCTTGAATTGTTTGTATGTTTGGTGGAATTTTGAGGGCAAAATTTCTATAAGAGGGGAAGGATGTTACAACACCAATTTTTGGGTTTACATGGTTTGAGATGCAATTTATCTAACATAATGTATGCTTATGGAAATTGTATGATTTATGTGTAATAAGTGGATTTCTTTGATAATATTTCCTTTAAATTCATAATTTCATGGACCCTATTAAGTTAGTAAGTCCAAGATGACAAAAAGAGAGAAAATTGAAAGAAATCAAATAATGCATAAATAGGAAAAGAAATTGAGATAATAATGAAAATATGAGAAATATGTGGAAAGATGTGTGGTTGACTCATCATGGATGAGATTTTAAATCACAAGGTTTCTAATGGTAAAAGGAATCCAAATTAAGAATATAAAAGAATAGGAGTGAGAAAATATACATAAAATATGCCTCATAAGTGATAACTTTCTTATTATAAAAAGTCCCCCATACTTTTGAGTTTGAGTCCCAAACTTTGCACAAATGGATTTTAAGTCATTATGCACTTTCCTATAAAATTTAGGAGTGAAAAGATAAACGGATTGGGAGATATGAATTTTGCAAGCTTTCCTAAAGTGAAGAGGATAATATTATATGTCATGATTAGAAACAAAGGCTTGGCTCCCTATTTATTTTCACACAGCCTGAGGGTCATTTGATTAGGAATCGACGACTCCTATCTCATTTTTTTCCTCTTATCAAAAGAAGAAACTAGGAGAACAGTAACTTGAATCTCAACCGACCTTTCTCTCTCTCATCAAATCACAGCTACTCATGGGACCTACCCCATTGTTTTTGGGAGCCAAAGAAAAACCGAAACACACCCTGTTGTCCACTTTTCTGGTGAGGAAGGGGGTTTTCCCCTTCTTGTTGTTGACTTTGATTCACAATGAACGTCCCTATATATACAGACTCGGGCCTGCAGTTTTGAGGCCAGAAACCCTCTCGTGATACTGTAAGGAGTCCCCACAACTCTAGTCTAGGTGATTCCTCCATCTAGTCAGGTCTATGGCCGCCAAGGTTGCTGGTTCGGTGTCGATGAGACTGACTCCTCTCTCTGCCTCCCAGCTCTCTCTAGTGAAGGCAATGCTACCTTTGAGTTCGGGGAGACATGACAGAGAGGATCATGTCGTTGCCCTGCTCCCAAGAGCCCTAAAGTCGGGGGTCAACAGAGGAGTTGACCCACCCATGGCCTGATCGCAAACAGGGAGGATCTGAGGGTTGAATAAGAGAATGGGTGAAATTACACCCATGTCCTCAGTTGCGAAATAGAAAAGAAGGGGGTAAAGTGGTCCTTTAACCCCAATTTTTACTCTTTCTCATTGGGACGGATTACTGAAGTGGAGGAACATGATTGTTTAGTCTCCATCCACATGGCAGTTAAGGTAAAAACCTATTTTTTGACATGGTGTGCTCTAATTGGCCAAATAATTAAAATTATCATAGAAATTGATTGGTAACTCGGACTAAGACAAACTATATATAAAAATTCATTAAAAAAATGCAAGGAATGCACTAAAAATATAATTGAATCCTAATTTCACCTGCAATTCCAAAAGTGTATAAAGTTATCATCTTTAATGGTTTAATTAATGAAAAACCCTTGGATTTGATGATAGTTGGATCTAATGATGTTCTTTGAATGTTTTGAGCAAATATTAACCTGTTGTTAATAAAAGGAAGAATTAGATCTAAAAAGATGATCTTTATGCATAATGGCTTGATTTAGGGTTTTGATATGGTAATATGCATTAATGGGCTTAGAAACCCTAATATAAGTGTTAATGGTTTCTAATGAGGTATATTTCGAAATTCATTATAGGGAAGTGATACTAAGTGGATCCTAAGCTTATTAGGAAGATGTTAGTGAAATAGTTAGGGTTTGCACCTAGTTTTGCTGGTTTAGGGTTTTAGTAGTTTAATGGTGAAAAGTTGTAGATAAACCCTAATGAAACCCTGATTTGGATTAGAAACCCTAAGAAGCAATTTCAAGTCAATTAGATAGATTCTTGACAAGTATGTAGTAAATAGGTTACATATGCTTTTCAGGATTCTGTGAAAGTGTGGTTGAATTGCTTGCTTGGATTGGATTGCTTGATTGGAACTGCTTATTTCTTGTGAAATCTACTAATCATGTATGTGGCTAATTATGAGTACACACATTATGTTTCTCGGCATTTCTTGAGGATTTATCGATTGCAATGAAATTAGACTGCTTGGATGTTTCATTACAGCAATTTTTAAAGTGACTATGTGTATAAAAATTTAAGTATAAGTGTGAATGTCTCAAACCTACATACCATCTTTGGATGTATGATGCAAGACCAAGCCCTGGAGGGAAGGTCTAAAGTGGTCAAGCCCCAGAGGGAATACCATTGGGCACCTAGAGAGGTGACCCCAAGAACCAAGCTCAGGATGGAGAAGGTGGCCTTAAGTCCCTTGCAAGGACTAAACCAGAAGAGAGGGTACCCTAGAGTATGTGTAAAAGCAGTTGAGAAGTTACATTGAAAACATAAATTTGGCATTGTTAACAACTACTTGATATGTATAGGTTGTTAGAGCCTAATTGCAATGTTTTGTTTGTCACCACATACCAGTATATTCATTTATACTGACCGATATTTTATTTGTCAATGTTTTAGGAATTATCTAAAATTGGAAAAATAGTAAAGTGGAATCTACAATGATTAATGTAACGCCCTCCCTAAGTACACACATGCACATAGAGGAAGCAACATCAAGTTATCCATAACTTGTGCACTCAAGGGGGCATTACATAATATTGGCACTCATAACAACAATATAATCAATCACACAAACTAAAAATATTAAAACATTCTCATAATTGTTCTTACAAAAGGAACATAATGGCTATCACATGGAAAAACTAACTTAACATCTTTAGACATAGCATCTACCTTAAAGTTCTAAACATTAAAATATATAACTAAGTCTATAAACCTGAGGATCATCTTATAGTTGGTACCCCACCAGCTCTTATCATGCTCTATCCTTGTTCTCTGAGTCTTTGGGATCTACTTTGCCCCTGCTCATCACCTACAGACATCTCATCCCCAACCATGCATTTGAAAAATGGTTATTAGTGTAAGTGGCATGAGCATTCTAACATATACATTACTTGATGAATTAGATACTGGAAAATATTCTTACACATTGTATACTGAGAACTAACATTAAAAACATTACAAAATCTAAAACATAAATATGTCTTCTTACTTTAACTTAGTTCTTATCTTTTTACTTTATCTTGTCTTTCTATAGAGACATGTACTCTGGTACCTTGGTCTCATGACCTGCACTAAGGTGTCTGGGTCACTTAACCTGCACTCTGGGCCTGGGTTATGTCTCTGAATTGGCTTGCACTCTGGTTCATAGGCCACATGACTTGCACAAAGGGCATGAGTCATGTCTCTCTTATCTGAATCTCTTTCATTATACTTGTAAATGAAATTATGTACATTCTCTGAACTAAGGCATCTTTCATTTATGACTTTTATCTGATTGTGGCCACCATTATACAATAAGTCCTCCTCTGTTGACACCAAAGTGTCCTCTATGGTGCAATTCACCCTTTTTTGGCACTACGTGCCCTATGTGACACCCCGCCATCACACAGACAATGAGATGACACGCGAAAACGTGTGGAACCATAAACGACTGAAAACATGGGTTAATTAAAACTGATTGTGGAAATCATACATGAGAGAACTTTTGCATCCAGATCCTGCAGAAAGACATGTTATACAAACATTCAAAAGCTTGTTATAGGTCCACAGCTTATCAGAACCAGTTGTACTATTAGCACCAGAGTTCAACACCTATTTATACATACATAACAGGCCACGTACGGCCAGCAGTAGGATATACAAAAATTACAACATCTAGCATCGTGCAATGTCGTCAAACACCTCCAAGGACCTGAGTGTATAGGGATGACTCTAAGACTCTACTACAAAACCACCAAAATAGCAGCATTTCCATCTCTTGCCTTCTACTATTCTCCTTGTTGCTCGGCCGCAACCTCGCAACCACCACCATGTCTAGAGCGATCACCTAAAAAGGGTGTAAACCAGCAGGGTGAGACACACAATCCCAGCAAGAAACATAACTCCCCGCCAAAACTATAAAACCTTAGAAGGTTAAGGCAAATAACAATAGATAACTAGTAAAGCGTATAACAAGAGCAGCATACTGAGCAAGGCTATTATTACCATCAAGCTTACTAAGATATCCAGGAGGTATAGAACCAAGTATTTCTTTATGGAACATGATTGACAAGATAAACTTTATAAGAACTTATCACAAATTATAAGGATCGTACAAATAATTGCATAGTATAACTAGATCAACTATATAAGCAAGGCCTCAATCAATGTTCTGTATTTTGCTCTAAGCAAGATATACTTATTCAGATGGATTACGTTTTATTATGCCCTGAGGAAGTGAGCCTTCCCTGCTCAAATCCAACCATTAGCTGTGAAACCCAATCCAGTGCCATACAAGGTCTAAGGAGATCCGGACTCCATGACCTCACCTTCCTGTGGTCAGTAAACAAATCATCAAGCAAGATCGTAGTCTTATGCTTATAGGCCTCAGCCTCTGGGTTAACTCCGCAAGCTACCTTTATCTCTAGCTCACCTCATCATAGGTGCTAGTACATACATTCGAGCCATGAACGCATCATGATCATCATCACATATCTTGAGCCATGGGCTTGTTCACCATGCTCCATATATCCTGAGTCTGCAACCACAGTTGCACTCAACCCTCCTATTTTAGGCTAGGGGAAACCTCACATATTCAACAATATGCACTCCAGGTAATCCCGCAGGATAAACCTGTTTCACCATCACCAAGTACTGACGATGATGGATCTATGGCCAGGGCAAACTACATGATATGTTTATCTATAATTAATTAGTATATTTTAAGCCAATTGTTGAGGCAACCAAAGTATAAACATAGTCTTATAGGATTACATCATAATTTCCATCATCATACTGCCCTAGGACCTCAATCCCTCATTATCTCAACCACTGCCTCTCAAGGCATCATAATCATGTATCAGCTTTCTGGGAACGCATCCCTTATCTCATCATCAGAGGATAACACCTCAACTAGGCGCTCAGCCTTATATCAGGTCCTCAGACCTATCAACCCTCTTATCTCATTAGCAAGGATTATCATCTCATTGTGCTAATCAAAGCACATATTTCTCATAGCTCTCACCAGACTATGAATCCACATAGTATACCTGCATGGTTAGTATACACATTTATATAGATAACTGAAGCCATCATGGATTAATAGAATGATCATGCTATCAAGTATAGAGCAACATCAATGATTATAAGCTTTATCATTCATGGTATTATTATCAATCCTGATCATATATCATACCCCATACTTGTGATCATAGGCATGTGTCACACCATCATGTGAAGCAACATCATATGCTTCCAAGCTTCCTGGCTCACAACTTATCATTTTAACTCATCATCATATATACAGGATTCAAGGTGATTACACCATATCACTTGTTTTGTCATTGTAAGCCATATACATTCTGAGTTATCAAAACCCTCACCAAAACTCCTGTAACCCTCACTAAAAGGGGTGGCGGGTAGCGTGTCCCTCACTACAGCTTATATCAAGTAGGGTAGCACCTCATACCGGCCTAACTGTTTATATAACCACATATCGGCCAACTCTATAAGGTATCGACCACCACCCAAGGGTGTCGTGCAACTAGAGATCAAGGCATTATCGTGCAACCCTGACGTACATACCAGATGCATAAGGCACTATCATGCAACTAGGTTAAGAGAGTGTATCGCACATTCAAGGCCAAGCATGTATCGGCTATCTATCTGCATCGACTAAGCCCTATCGCCCATCTAGGGTTTCTATATGCCACCATAACAGGCATCACCACAACCAAACCATGTCGCCCAACACAAGGATAGCCCAGTGAGCTTTATAACATCCAAGGCACATCGGGCACCAAGCCAACTACCTTAACTAGGTGTATCGTGCAGGGCACTCAACAAAGCATATCACCTAAGCACACATGAGTATCGGCCACTAACCAAACTCCAGCTAGGCGCATCGGCCAAGGGCACATCTCAAGACTTAACTATCGGGAAGAACTACTCCAAGGTCATATAGTGCAAGGCACAACCCCACAAGGTCATCTTCAACCTCAACAACAAGGGCACCAAACCCTAATTGATCAAGAAGATCGGCTCACCTCTCAACAACCAAGAGAGAGGGGTTTTGCACAACCTCTATCACAAATAGGGCAACCACAAGGACCCACCTCAACATAGGTCATCATCTATTCAAAATCTCACCTCTTAAATCCATGGTGAGAGGAGGGTGTTGCCCAAGCAACTAGAATATAAGCTCACCTCTCAACTTAAATGAGAGAGGGGTATTGCCTACATCACTAGAGCTCAAACTCACTTCTCTAGACCAAGGAGAGAAAAGGGGTATTGCTCAACAAGGAAACCCTAAACCATGGTTCGGCCAACTAGGTGTAAAGGCATATAAATCATCAACAACATCATCAACATCATGCTCGTTATGTTCATAAGATCAACAACATGTACTAGAGCAAGAAACATAACATACAATGGCCGATCAATCCACATATATGAAACATGCGACATATAGAGAAGGTAGTATAGCTAGGGTTAGAAGTTATGTAACCCGCCTTAAGCAAATGCCTTAAGCTCCAAAGCTCCAAGATTCAAGCTCCTAGCTCCAAGCTCACCACTTTCGGCCACCAAGGAACAAGACCCTCCTAGGTTTCGGCCACCAAGCTAGAGGAAGAAGAAGAAGACTTCAAGAAGGGGATCAGTCACCAACTTGCTCCACCAAGCTGTATCGGCCACCAAACACACCAAAGGGAAGATGTATCGTGCACCAAGGAAGAGAGGATCATCAAAGAGCTAAAAGGGATCCTAAGGAAGAGAAAGGCAAGGCAGATATAGATGAGGGTCAAGGTTAAACCAAGGCAAGGTGTCACCTCACTAAGGGACACCTGTCCACACGTTTCACCACCTTGAAAAACTCATGCACATGTCATGCCACCACTCAACCAAGGTTCAGCCACATGTCCAAGCTAGGGTGACACAACCAAAGTAAGGAGGTCAAACAAGGTCAAAGGCCGACACACCACCTCCCATGGCCGACACACCACCATGGGTGACACAAACAAGGCCGACACAAACATCCTTGCCCGATACATGGTTCACCCAAGCAAGGCAAGGCCCAAACAAGGGAAAATAAGGCCCAAAAGAGCTCAACCAAGCCCAAGACGACCCAAGGCACGAGCCCAAACCTTCCTCTCAACCCTAGAGGAAGTAAAGAGAGAGAAAGACATCTCTCAAGGTGACAAACTTGCTCTCCAACCCTAACTTAGGTAATTTTGCAAGTAGCACCTCCAGCTCTCAACTAAGCACAAACAAACCCTAATCATCACTAAAGATGATTATCAAGCAACCAAGCATAAGGTTTAGGCAAAACAAACAGGGTAAGCCCAAAACGAAGGTCAGGGTCCTTACACAAAAACTCTACTCTTAAATTCTGAACTGAATCTATATCTGAATGTGAATATGTGTCTCAATTACTACATAATTGAGACTAGGTCTATAACCCTTATCATGTATCTTCATTCAAAATCTGGCTATTCACTCAATGAGTAGTCTAAGTCTTAATCTAAATCTAATATCTTTATTATCTGGATAAACTTTAATCTGAAACTTTGGTTTGATAGAATGACTTAATTAAATCTTGATTTTTGGCATATGACCACTGAGTCTAAAGGCATAGGGGAAAAGGATTTGATCTTAATATCTAAACTCTAAGTATGCAAAATTAACTTTCATAAAGTATATGAGAGTAAATTAAGTATAAAATATCTAAAATTGTTCTTTCTAACAAGATGATTCAATCTCTATCAATTCTCATTAAATCTAATCTTACCTCGAGTCTTAATGTTTTTCATATGAACTCACATATTAAACTTTAATTCTTAAAAAGGAATCTTGTAAATTAATCATAGCTTAATGCATCCTCAACTTATCATAAACTCATTTTACAATGCATTTTGATCCCCAATAGAACTATTATTTTGAAAACAAGATTATGTCTTAATATGTTCAAAACTTACATCCTCACATTAAACATTCTAAGAATTCTAATTAACTTCTTAGTTCTTATATGTCTACTTGTATAAGAAATCTTGGTAGCACATTTTTACTTGCAACCTCAATACATGGTTATATCCTTAAACATGATGAATCCTAATAGCATACCTATACTTAAAATCTCAATACAAAGTTATCCCAAATCACTAGCTAGGTATGCCTATACTATTTGCATATCTTTATCTTATAATCTTATTCATTAATTTAAATCATTGCGAAGAAATCTTATAGGAACATGATTCTCAAATTTTCTCATGGACCTAGTCCATGAATCCCAACCATTTGAGCAATATATCTCTAATTGAGATTTTGGGCATATGAACTTATAAACGCATATAAGTACGGTGGAAAACTTACTCTCATATCTTAACATTAAAATCTTAGAACATTGAACCACATAAATCATGAAAGTCTTATAAAGATGCATGTAAACATACTGACTTCAAATACGAGTACTCACGGGCATGGACCACTTACCTTTGTTAGAGAGTATAAAATCTCCACCTTAGATTCCTCTATTTGGGTCTAAATCCTTTAAATTTGTAGTGTAACACCTCCTTGATGTTCAATGATGAGGTTCACACCTTATCTATATCATTTGATAATCTGGAAACTCCTTCAAAATGTTCTTCATATCTCGACCTTTCCATCGAGCCCCTATATGTATTATTCTGACAATCAGATTAATCTGTATGAATTCCTAAAGGTTCAACAAAATCAAATCTGATTATTTTCATTTCCTGTACCTTTTAGTCTGATTAGGCCTCATGACCTGCAAGCCCAGCAAGGAGCAGCGCGAACACTACCCCCTCCTTCTCACAGGGGCACGACTCCTGATGCCCCTATTCTTCCATGGAAACAGAGCATCACCGGTTGGCCTCCTCTCCAATGATTCAGATCGTCTGGGACTGAACCAGCCCACCACGCCTGCTCATCCTTTCCTTAAGGATGGGGCACGCACTACCATGGAACCTAGGCATGACCCAAATAGGATCCTCACATGTACGACTAGTTGGGAGCGTCGTCGTCGTCGCCTCCCCTATTTCTACGGCAAGAACAGGTCAGACTACCCAACCAGTCTTCGGCGACTACCCTTGTGACCTAGACGCCACAGCTTGCTTGGAGGGTGACTGTGGGCGTAATCACAACCTCTCTCCCCTCTTCTCTAGCTTATGGATTGGCGCCAAGAGCTTCCCTTGGTGATCTCGTCCGCTTGAAGCTACCACAGCAATTCTAAGAGCCACCACCTAATGCCTCCTCTCTCCCTCAATTTCATGAGAAACCCTAAAGCTAGGTCTGTCCAACCCTATCTTAGATCCTATGAGGCTTTATAGACTCCCTTTCATAGCTAGCCATCGCAAATCCTCCATCTAACAAGGCTCTATTCGGGTCCTGTTCGGGGCACAGAGAATGTGAACCCGACGCCCCCTTTTTATTTTTATTTTGTTTTCTTCTTTTGGATAAAAGTCCACTTCTTATAAATATTTATGTAGTCTATATATAGACCCTTTTTAATACCAAAATTTGGAGTTAGTATTATTTTGTATTTTCTTTCATTGAGCAAGATATATGTTTAAAAATTAGTCATATAATGACCTTCAACTTGCTTTTGAAGTAAATGTTGGATAATTATATATTTAATTACCTAGACCACTAGATAATCCAAAATTATCTGAAATTTCATCTAAAATTTATATTTTAGTTCTCCGTCTATTAAAAAAATTGCAAGTATCACCATGAGTAAGAAATACACAAATCCCAAATTTTAACTCCAAGGACCCATTTATGAATCTTAATTGGCCTAATTAGGCTTGAGTTGTTCTTTGGGGCACATGGCCCATTTCATAGCCTATAAAAGGATATGTAGGCTTCATCCTATCCTCGATTGATAAAATCCCAAAATTGAAGCTCCAACATGATATATTTGATCAACATTACCCTTCTTTCTAATTATTAAGATCATAACTAGGCCTAGGGCTCAAACCAACAACTCTAGTTGTCATATTTCCTTCTTAATTCAACCCTGATTTGCATCTCATATAACTATCTTCTTCTTGTACAAAAATTGCAATGACCTAATCCACTAGCTAGACTATACCAATATAGTGTGTCTGATTCCACTTGTCCCATGACCTAGATCAACAAATTGAATCACCAAAACAACCCTAAACTTCACCAAATTGTACCACCTTTTAATATTGGTCCTAAAGTTCATCTCTACAAGCATCTGAGAGCCTAATGAAACAAGTACCCAAAATACTCCTCAATATGGTATCTAATCCTCTTATCATTCGATCGTTATTGAATTCTATCAGAGCCCTAGTCTCGCCATAAAAATCAACCTAGGTTTATTTGTGCCTAATATAGCTTCACATGGTGGTAAAATTATTAAAGAGCCCTCAAGCTTTATATATGCCTAACCAGACTCCAGTATGGTTTGAAACATGTAAAACTTGACTCATATGTCTTGATATCACTTAACTCATATTTTTCTTAATATTATGTACATTCACATGGATACTTAACAAAACTTGGGGTGTGGCAAATAAAGTTAAACATACCAAGGAGGATTAGCTAGATAGATTTCTACTGTGGGTAGAAGTCATAGTTACCTACTTTTGGGAGGTATGTAAAAGTAAATTTTTATTCCAGCTTTCAGTTTAGCTTTTCATAGAATTTGATAATTATTTGTGATTAATTGTTAAACCATTGATCCTATTTTTGGGATAACGCCTCTGACTTCTTGGTCTTCCTTAATTGGCATTTATTGGGAAGTGGGGTCATTATAACTGGACTTCCTGCTATCGAGTTGGTTGGGGTTTATAATATATTTTTCTTCAATTTGTTTGATTTCATATTCTTACTTTTCTTTTTGTACAATTTGCTTTTCTTTTAATATTTCATGACCCCCCCCCACATAAGGGGGTGCAGCTATTACAGAAGCGTCATTTTGAGTTTCCGTATGGATTGATCAACTTTATGTACAAATTAATCAATCAAGTTATCTGTCAAAGAGGGTTCCAATAGTTCTAATAAACTATTTATGTTCTCACTAGTCCAACATGTTTGTGTTCATCCAACATGTTTGTGTTCATACAACATGTGTTGAGAGTTAATTGGCCCAATATGTCTATGTGCTAAAATATTGGAGGGAGTTAGATGGCTTTAAATAAAGATGTTCTTTGTTATAGAGTTGTTTATATATTATTACATGACAATGTAGTACTAATCATGGCTCGACGTAAAAAATAATTTTGGTGTTTAAATTTGGCAAAGAGACAACATGTCAGAGGAGTCAGCTAGCTATTAATAGACAACATGTGCATGTGGTCTAGCAACTCGGTTGTGTACTTATATGTTCATTTATTTTTTGTATTCCAGTAACATGTTTGTGTGCTAATTAGTCCAATTTGTAACATGCATACATGTTGAAAGGAGTCAGCTCATAGTTAATCGAGACCAATCATAACTCGGCTATGTACTCATATGTCCATTCATTTTTTTGTGGTCAAGTAACATGTGTGTGTGCTAATCAGTCCAATTTGTCGATGTGCATACAGGTCTAGAAGGAGTCAACTAACTGATAATTGAGCCCAATCATGAACCTAACAAAAAAAATAATTTTAAAAGATGTTTAGTTGTTTTTCAACCTACATGTATATGTGTTACTTCTCATTCAAGTTGTCTTTTTACATCATTCTACTAGTCTACCTATTACTCCAACTAGATGTGTGTATACATTTTTTCTTGAATGAATTTTCTTACATGAAGCAGTGATAGTTATTATTCATACACTTTACTTGAAATGATTGATTATTAATTTTAATTAAAGCAGATTCAAGGATTGTTGTGGATGTCATTTGGTATGTATTTTTTCAATAAAATGGTTTCAAACTTAGATATAGTTACATAAAAATGCCAACTGTCAACATAAGTTGTCATTTTTTAATTCAGAAGATCTACACTAGATAATATTATATCAGAGCAACCTTGAATAAGTAATTTTGTGATCAAGTACATCTGATGGAAAATCATTAAATGTGAGAGATTATAACTACTAATCAAATAACTTGCTTTCTATTTTTTAAATTAAATTAGTGGTGACTGATATCTAAGTAGCTAATTTTTAAAATACTTTATTTCATAAAACTAATGATAAAGACAGATGTCTACACTAAATTATAGATCAACTGGTATGCAACAACTTTCATTTCATGTCTAATTATAAAAATAATGTATTCTCAATTTTGATGTCAATTCATAATATTTCTTGTGCTTAGCATGTGTTTCCTGCTAGTATATCTTAAAAGAGATACATTATTAGCAATCATGTCATCCCACAGTTGTAAATAATTCTTACATTCCCATGAGTGGCATCCAGCAGCCAAGGAACGTGTATGAGAATGGTGTGACGGGCATAATCTAACCATTGCTTTTGGGAACTCCATGGAGAAATGTGACGACCCCACTTCCTACGTACTTTGTATGATGAGATTCTCTTGATATGCATGCACTCATATTAATAAGATGTCAATAAGGAAAATATAAGGAATTTTGGTTATCATTTATGATACACATAAGCCAAATCATGTTCACAACATCATATTATTGCCACACAAAAACCAACATTCATAAATGAGAAATATAGTAGTGTTTACATTTATTACATGGAAGAAAGACTAACTATAAGAAAATGGTAAGTACATTGGACATATTGCATCCTATACATCAACTAGGGAATGAAAAAGTAACTAGCTAAGAGAAATAGAGATAAACATAAACTACTCTAGATCCTCCAATGAGACTCATTATTGCTTTAGGGTATCTTATTCCATTCATGGGTTCTTTGCACCTAGAAAATATTTGAAACAGTGAATCAACATAATATATTGTGTATGTGGGTGAAAGATACATACATATTAACTTGCATACTTGAAAGATTTGAGAAAGAAGAAAATAATAGGAAAACATTATTTAGAGCCATAATCAGGAAAACTACTTCTTTTAAATGTGTCTTTGATGTGATTGTACTATTAAGTGTGTCAGCACCTATTATACTTTTATGTTGGGACATTCCCACCCCTTGGGATATGGGGATGTGTTGAAGTTAGTTTTAGAAGATAGAGAAAGAATATATCTCACTTATTACCTACAATCCATCTTTTATTTATGTTCTTGATGTTATGGCGAAGAGCATAGTACAAATAATATACATCCAAGAACCATAAACAAATAAGGCATCCAATATTTCAAACTTAATACACACAGGAAAACTAGTCATATACTTATAATCCCACATACTTGTTGTGTCAGATCTTGATTCTAAAATATTTTAGAGATAAAGTGAATGGATCACCCTCAAAGGCATTAACGGTCTAATGTCATTATTTGCCCATAAGATTTCAACTTTAGGGTTTTGTATTATTCAAGTTTGTTATTATCTTCTTGCAATTAAATCATATATTATTTGTTAAGGTCATCCCATTTTAAGGTTCAAGAGGTCAGATCTAGGGTTAGGGTTAAGCATGGCACATGACTTATGATCTAGAGGAAACATTGAAATTAGGGTTTCTAAGAAGTTTAGGCCATCATTGATTACCTCTTTAGATTTCCTATGATCTAATAGTATGAAAGATGGATCCTGGGTTTTTGAATTGAAATTAACTAAAATCATGTCAAAAATATCATTTTTATCATTCCTAGATAAAGAAATATATTTAGGTAATCAAGTAGGTTTATGCTATCGTTTTTGAAATAGGGCTCAGATACAGGTCAGGATAGTATTTTATTCGTATTCCTCATATTTTTTGATAAATTTGATATATTATTTTTGGTTCCATACAATATTCCTATCAATTATTATGGTTTTCCTATGTTAAATGGATTTCTTATATTAACTAAATAAAAACTCAAAATAGGGATACATTGATCAATGGCTTGATCTGACTAGATCGATAGACTAGATTGATCCCAGAAACTGGGTCGTGCCTACTACAAGACTGACATGGTCAATCACAATTGGTCCAACATAGTTCCACGTGGCCACCTTTCTCCTTGTTCTATCCTTTGTTGACTTGTGATCCCTGGTGAGGTGGCACGTTGTGAGTGGCCTAACTAGTTCCACTTCAGATCCCTAGGGGGGGCTCTCCTCCTTGCCTCCGTGTGGTCGGTCTCACACACACAACTCCCTACCTCGACTCTAGAGAGGGTGTAGGGGAGCAGTAGTCCTGTTCGAGGCCAGGTGGGCCCTAGTTGAGTTCACATGGGCCTCCTGGGCGCAGGTGGTGTGTTGGAATGAGGAAGCTCCCCCTAAAGCTTGTTTCTACTATAGGATGAGGTGAGGTCACTGGAGGAGAGGAGGTATGAGAAGATGGAGGAGGTTGTGGGGTGGTCAAGATGCGGTGAAGGTGCTCTGGAGTTTGGTGGAGATGATGGAGGTGGTAATTGTAGTGGGTTGAGCTTCTGCTCTGGGCGGTCAAATCAGCAGGAGGTTGAAGATTACGGTGTAGAGTGGGTGTGTTCAGGGTGTCTCACAAGGAGTTGTAGGTAGTAAACAAGTAAAGGAAATATGGTGAAGGTGATGAGAGTGTTAAATAGAGGCGAGAGGACTAGGGTTGGAGATACCCAATATGGTGTGCACCGTCAATGAGAATAGCGAGAAGGAGGAGGATGTTTCTCCCAAATTCAGGGGTCAAGTAAGTCATGGAGGAGGTTACTGGGTTTGGTTTTGCGAGAGGGGAAGGGTTATCCCAGGGAAAATGTGAGAAACGGGGTGGATTGGTTGTGGTAGATTGGGGGTTGGTGGCTTGGATTGTTGGAGCGGGGACCACTTCTTGTGGGAGTTTGAAGACGGTTTCCACACTGTCAGATCTTCCCTGGATGGCCTAGATTTAAAGATTGATCAAAGGTCTGCACCCCCTTTATTTCCTGGAAAATCTTTGTGATATGAAACACCTTGTCATCTAAAGAAATAACTTAGGTCTAGGTTAATAATCGAATGTATTATTAATTAAAAAATCAATTATTCATATCTCTCAAATGGTAGATCGGATTTTTACCAAATTTTAGGTGGAGTTCTATGATTGATCCATCCTATTATGGTAAAATTATGGGATTTAAATTCAAGTATTTTCCCATCATAGTTTTACTAGGTCCTTTATCTATATAAATCACCCTAATGTACATTTAGGGCTTGTATTAATTCAAAATTTGTGTATTCACAATGTCAAAATAGTACAAAGGGCGATTGAGGGTATTTTAGGCAATAAATTAAGAACTTGTTTATTTCATTAAATTTTTAAGAGAGGGGGGATAATGTAAAAAACTCACTTTATCACATTCTCCCCTCCTTTTAATAATTTTCTCCTCAAAATTAAGCATCTTGAAAGAAATGTGGATATTTCTGCTCGATCTTGAACTTGAACTTTGAGTAACATCAGTCTGACTAGTGTGGCTCCAAATAACTTTTATCATATCAATGTGTCAATTGTTGTGAAGCTCCTTTGTCTTAGAATCAAGGATTTTAACTGGGATTCTACATAAGATAGATAGTCTTTCATGTCTAGAGGCTCATGATTTAGAATGTGACTAGGATCTTTGACATAAGGGTTCAGATTATATACATGAAATGCATCGTGCATTGCACTATATTGAGGAAGAAGAGAGAGACAATATGCACATTCACCAACCCTTTCCAAGATCTCAAAGGGTCCCATAAAGCAATTATTGAGCTTTCCTTTGTTCTTGGCCAAGGCTTGGATAGGCTTGATCTTCATAAAAACATGATCACCTTCTTTAAACTGATGTTCCTGTCGATGAGCATATGCATAATACCTATGCATGTCATATTCCCACTTTATTCTCTGCCTTATTAGTGCAACCTTGTATATGTACAGTTGGATCTCCTCATATTTCATCAAGGCATGCTCCCTGACATCATCCCAATATAGCGGCGATCTACATAGTTTTCCATAGAGAGCTTCATATGGAGGTATACTAATACTCGCATCATAGCTATTATTATATGCAAACTTAGCAAAAGGCAACTAATTGTTCCATGAACCTTCCTAATCGACAACACAAGCTCACAGAAGATCTTCCAGAACCTACATTGTATGTTCAGACTGGCCATTAGTCTGTGGATGATACGTTGTGTTGAAGTTCAATTTTGTACCCAAATCCTCTTGAACATATTTTTATAGTTTAGATGTGAACTTTGGATCCCTGTCTAAAACTATGGACTCTAGAGCTCTATGGAGACGTACTATCTCCTATATAGAGAGGTTGGCAAGCTCAGAAACTTTTGATGTTGTCTTCACAAGTAGGAAGTGAGTTGATTTTGTGAGACAATCCACTATAACCCAGGCAGGATCATATCCCTTTCTGATCCTAGGTAGACCCAACAAAAAATCCATAGTGATGTGTTCCCATTTCCATTCTGGCATTTCAAAGGGTTGTACTAGTCCACCTGGTCTTTGGGGCTCTGCTTTGATTCTGTATCTTGTCATACATCTGGATACAAATTCTATGATATCACACATCATACTTCTCCACCATAAAAGTTGTTGCAGGTCTCTGTACATTTTGGTTATGTCGGGATGAATTGTGTACTTTGACCCATGTGCCTCACAGAGAATCTTTATTTTCACAACTGATTTCTCAAGAACCCACATACGATTCTTATATCGAAGACCACTATCAAGACCCACAGACAAGTGTGTTTGAGGTTTAGATAAGAGAGAGGAGAGTTATCTGATATCAGGATCAGCCTTTTGTGTCTCAAGAAGTTCAGACTGTAGCCCATGAATGATAGAAATATTCTTGAAATGAACATGATCATGTATGAACTGTGTCTTCCAATCCACCAGATTGTCCATGTTCTTCCACTCAGGAATAGACAAAGATGCACATACTATCCTTTTTCTATCGAGGGCATCAGTGACTACATTTGCCTTACCGGGGTGGTAGGAAATGGTGAAATCATAGTCCTTTGGATACTCAATACATCACCGTTGACAAAGGTTTAGGTCTTTCTGGTTCATTATATACTTCAAGCTTTTGTGGTCAGTGAAGATATCAAATGTTTCCCCATATAGGTAGTGCCTCCAGATTTTGAAAGTGTGTATTATTGCAGCCAATTCTAAATCATGGGTGGGATAATTGGGTTCATTGGGTTTTAGTTGCCTAGATACAAAAGCCACTACCTTCTTATCCTACTCCAGAACACATCCCAATTTATTCCTTGAAGTGTCAGTGAAGATAAAAAAATCCTTCATTTCTAGAGGATATGGTCAGATTATGTGTTGATATCAATTTTTGCTTTAGCTCCTAAAAACGGACTCACAAGCAACTGACCATATGAAATGTTTATCCTTCCACGTAAACTTAGTAAGAGAAAGTGTAACTTTGGAGAAATTATTAATCAAGCAACAATAATATTCTGCTAGGACTAAGAAACTCCATATTATAGAAGGATTCCAAGGAGTTTCCAGTTGAGAACAACTGACACTTTTACAGGATCAACAGATATACTACCCCTAGAAATGACATGGCCAAGGAACATGACTTTATCAATCCCGAATTCACATTTAGAAAGTTTCCCATAGTGTTGACTCAAGGTCAATTAGGTCAATGTTGACTCATGTCTAAATTGACTAAACTCGTATTTTGATGATGACTAACCATTCCACATATTGGTGCCTAATGTCTCTACTTGAGTGATTTCAGATTAGGTATAGACACATTCCAAATGCCCAAACTTGTGCATATCAAATTGGAGAAAAGACAAGTCAAAGTCAATACAAGTGCATGTTTTTGTAATATGATGTAAATCCATTAGAATCATGTTGTAAATCACTTGTAATGATTGTATGACTTGTAATTAAGCTTAGAAAAAATCAGGAGCACTTAGATCGAATGTTTAAGCACTCAAAAGCCATTTTCCAAAATTCACACCAGGTTGTTCATCGATCGAGTTCTGTGAGTTGCAAACACACTTGTCTTGAAAATGACTTTTGATCAGTCGAGTTTACACTACACAGAACTCGACCAATGGAGTAACTAACCAACTCAATTTTCATTGGTCGGTCAAGTTTCCCCAGGACAAACTCGATCGATGGTCTAAATATCAGCTTTGTCTTTTACTCTATTGGTCGAGTTACCCTTATCGAAAATCGACTGATTGCACTGTACGGAAAAGTGAAAAAAAGTGCTTCTAGCCATTGTGGAGTTGTAACAAGTGAAAATATATCTCTTGCAAGCCAAAAAATAGCTAGTTTTCATTCTCAAGTGTTCCCAAAGGCTAAGAGGCATCCCCAGCTATAAATATGACCCCTTGGGCTTCATTCTAAGGTTGAGAATTCATTGTAAAACTCTATGTGAGGTTCCTATTCTATAGTTGAGTGCTTCCTATAGTCTCCTCTCTCTCCCTAAGCTTAATCACTTGCTACATCCATTAGAGTGAGTAGGAGATTTGTAAGAGAGCTAGGCCTACATGTATATCTTGTAAGGCTCTCACTTCCACCACCTCCCTATCTCTCATTTCAACCATGAAGATGAAGGTTCTCTCTCTTGGCTAAGAGAGGTGAAGAAGAACAAGGGAAGGCGTCCCTTGGTGAAGATCAAGGCTGAAGACTTGGAGCTAGAGTGGGTAAGCCCTTGGTGAAGGCAGAAGACTCCTTGCTCAAGTGGGTAAGTCCTTGGTGGAAGTTTCTCTGAGTGAAGGTGAAGTCAAAGGCGGAAGATCCAAGAAGAGTGGGTAATCCCTACAAGGCTAAAGACTTGTGCAAGAGTAAGTAAGTCATTGGAAGAAGGCAGAAGACTTCTTGCATGAAGACTCTTTGTATTGGATAGGTAAGTCCTTTGGTTGGTCATGTATTGTAAGTCTTATGAATGAATATAAGAATGCAATGGTTAGAAAATCCTAGATGCTGACCTCTCTAGGTAAGTGGACTGACATACTTCTAGTTTGAAGTGTGGAACCACTCTAAATAGCTTGTCTACTTGTGTTTGCTCAATCTCTCTCATCCTTGCTATGCATGTTTTAGTTGCACACAAATTTCCTATTTAGCAACCTTATCTTGTGATATATCTTAAAGGTTTAATGAATTTTGTTTAAGTGTATTCAGCTCTATTCACCCCCCTTCTAGAGCATCTAATCACTCATCTAGGATCCAACAATTGGTATCAGAGTGGGCTTCTCCAAACATACTTCAACAAGTAGGAGAAGATGGGTGACTACCAAGGAGGGAGATACTTGATCAGCCTACCAATCTTTGATGGGAGAAATTTCCTCTATTGGAGAAGAAGGCTTCAATTCTACATCCAAAGATCAAGTATTGAGATGTGGCAAATGGTGAACAGCTCATACATGCTACCAAAGACAAAGATTGAAGAATGGGATGAAGCTACCTTGAAGAAAGCAACCTTAAATGCTAGAGCCATGCACATCCTCTATGCCTCCATGACCCCCACTGAGTTCAACTAGATTTCTTCATGTGAAACAGCCTATGAGGTATGGAGAAAGCTATGCATCACCTATGAAGGGAAAGATCAAGTGAAGGAAAGCAAAGTCTACATGCTCAAAGGGTTGCTTGAGAACTTCAAGATGGGAATGGAGGAGAGGATAGACAACATGTACTCAAGGCTCAACACCATTGTGAATGGTCTTGCGGTTCTAGGTCATCCTATGTCTAGTGGAGAGATCAACTCAATGATCCTTAGAACTCTTCCCAAGAGGTGGGAACCCAAGGTGACTTCCATTGAAGAAGTAAGGTCTCTTAAGGATGTTCCTATTGAAGAGTTCATTGGAAATCTACAAGCACATGAAGCCACACTTGACAAGAGGGAGGAAGTAGACGGATAAGAGAAGAAAGAGCTAAAGAGAATGAAGAAGGCTGAAATGAAGGCTCAAATTGAAGCTATCATGGAACAAGTCTCTCCATCCTCTCAAGCTAAAGAAGATGCCATGTACTCCAAGGGTAAACTCTACAAAGTCAAGTCCTCCTCCATCCAGTGCCTCAAGTGTGAAAAGAAGGGTCACTTTAAGATAGATTGCCCACAAGTTATGAAGACCCATGATCACAAGAAAAGAGAAGATAAGTGACACTCAAGCTCAAGTGGCTCCTCCGACTCAAGCTCAAGTGAAGATTCAAGTGAAGGATCAAGCTCAAGCTCTAGTGATGAAGGAGAATGCCATTTTGCTCTTATGGCATAAACAAATAAGGACTCAAGTGAGGTAAATCTAAACTCTTTAGATAAAGAATCTTTGATTGCTATTATTCATGATATTTATACCTATCTTAAGTCTTCTAAAAGGAAAAGGAAAAAGCTTGATAGAATTGTTGATAATTTGCATGTAGAATTAAATGATCTTGAACATGCTAATTCTTACTTTCTTGATGACAAAAATGCTTGTCTGAGCCAAGTAGACTCTCTTAAACTTGAAAATGTTGGTTTTCTTGATAAGATAAGATTTCTAGAAGCTCAATCTCTTATTCTTAGTTCTAATGAAGAGCATAATCTAATTGTTGATTCTCTCATGCATGATATTGATGTTCTTAAATCTGAAAACAAGGACAAAGATTTTACTTTGCAAGGATTAGAATCTGAAAATGGTGTTTATCTTTCTAAGATTTCTTTGCTTGAAACAGAAAATGCCTCCTTGCTTGCTAAAATCAATGTGCATGAATCTTGTTCTAGTTCTACTGGTAGATAGAATGATGTTGATGCTCTTCATATTGATAAAGAGTCCTTCATGAAAAAAGCTATTTGCTTAGAAAATGATCTTTTGCATGCTAGAGATAATATTAATCAATTGTCTTCTACTATTACCTCTCTTATACATGATAATGATAGTTTGAGATCTTCTTTGCAAAGATTCATAGTTGGTAAGAAGAGCCTTAATGATATCCTACACCATACTACTAAACAAATTGGTAGACATGGTCTAGGGTATGATGGTAGTCAAAGGAACAACAAAGGTAAAGGACCTCCAAAATTCCATGGAGAATCCTCTAGCTCCAAGACTATGGGCACATGCAACTATTGCAATGAAATTGGTCATTATTCTACTTGTTGTCTTTTTAGGAAAGCACCCAAGAGCAATAGGACTTGGGTTGCTAAACTAACCCCTCCGGGCCTAAAAACATGATTGGGGATCATTTCATCTTTCTTCTTGTAGGTACTTGCAAATGGATTGACTTGATCCATTGAATTGTAAATTGACTTCCCAATCCACATGAAAGAAGAAAGGTGAGATGTGTAGAGGGTGACAACAAGTGGAAAAAAGAATGGTAAGAACAAAGGTAATGTTTTCTTGCTTATAACCATTTCTAACTTGTTTTTGTCAAGTTAGTGTGCATTATGCATGTAGTTTTTGAGTCAAAAGTGGTATTTTGTGTTTCTCTTCACACTCTTGCTCAAAAACTATTTCTAATGCTTCTATAGTGCATTACTAACTTGCTTAGACATGTTTGGACATAGTTTGTATTTTTAGCATACCTTTAAATATGTTTTTATGAAATATAAGTGCCTTTTGACAGCAGCTCTGTCGGTCGAGTATGCCTTGTTTGAAACTCGACTGATAGGCAACAATGGGTGTTGCCAGCAGGTGTCATCGGTCGAGTTGTCAATACACAAAACTCGACTAATAACATTGTGCACAGAATACACAGTTGGCTTATTGAATGAGAATTTCCCTCTCAACTAGATTTTCTCAACCAATGGCCTTATTCTTTTGCACTCTCATTTGGTACCTTTATATATGCATATTGCCATGTTCTAAATTTCCTATCTTGCTTACAATTCTATCTTTCAAATTGCTCTATATTGGCATATCTATATCTTGCAATTACTTGCTTTGAGTTGTTTTGCAGGTTTTGATGATGATCTCTTTGGATCTCTTGGTTATGTCTAAAATTGCTTCCGTTATACTCTAACTTGCTACATCTATCTAGGTGTATATCTTGTTTTGATACAACCTTGAGGTTCTTAGGGGTAATCATCTTATGGTAAGGATGCATATCTAGTGAGTTATATCCTTTCATGCTTCTAAAATTGCTTATCTCTTTGTTTGGATATATCTCTACATCTACTCATAGATTGCTCTTTAACTTGTGCATCTTTCACTATGATCTAGATCCTACTAGTAGTCCTAATTTGTGATAACATCTACTAGTAGTTCATATACATGTAGTTTTATCCTTGTTTATAATTGGCATCTTTGCTCATCTATATGCTATGCTTGTATCTTGTCTCATACATGCTCAAACTTGTTCCTTGAATTGTGTATCTACTATCTTGAGTTTCTTGCATAACTTTGTGATGCAGGGTACATAGATCTACATTATATGTAGAAATTGGAGTATTTTTTGTTTTTATGCAAACTTTGCTCCAATTTCATTTTTTGGTGCAAGACTAGTGTTTTTCATGCAGAAATGACCTTCTGAGCAAGGCTCATTGCTATGCCATGATCCCTGTCACTTTTTGGACAAATTATGTCATCTTGAGTGTTAAAATTGCAATTTATTGTTTTTCTACAACACTTTATCTTGCATTTTGGGTTGTTCAAATATTTGCTTTTCTTTCTATGCTTGGACAAGACCCTATCTGTTCTCTTCAACTATCCTTATATAACTTTTTGCTATCTCCTTTCCTTTAACAAGTGATGTTTCTTATTTCTTCATACCCCCACTTTTTGAAATGACAAAGGGGGAGAAAGGTATGTCTTCTTTTGACAAAATAGGGAGTAGGCATGTCTTACATGAAGAAGAGATGTATGTTCATGTAAAGGGAGTAGGTAAAGGGGAGAAGACATATATGTGTAGAACGTATATGAATAGAAGACATAGTTTCTATAAATGTTGTGAAAGCTAACCATGCAGGAGAAATAGCATCAATTGAGGGGGAGTATGAGAACTCCATGCGCATCAATTGAGGGGGAGCATATGAGCTCAATCCTATTGAAACCCTTAGGTTTCTCCAAAGGTATGCATTTACTTAAAAGCCTTCAATACATTTATGGAATGGTTTGTCATCTTCAAAAAGGGGGAGAATGTTGACTCAAGGTCAATTAGGTCAATGTTGACTCACGTCTAAATTGACTAAACCTGTGTTTTGATGATGACTAACCATTCCACATATTGGTGTCTAATGTCTCTACTTGAGTGATTTCAGATTAGGTATAGACACACTCTAAATGCCCTAACTTGCGCATATCAAATTGGAGAAAAGACAAGTCAAAGTCAATACAAGTGCACATTTTTGTAATATGATGTAAATCCATTAGAATCATGTTGTAAATCACTTGTAATGATTGTACGAATTGTAATTAAGCTTATAAAAAATCAAGAGCACTTAGATCGAATGTTTAAGCACTCAAAAGCCATTTTCCAAAATTCACATCAGGCTATTCATCGATCGAGTTCTGTGAGTTGCAAACTCGACCAATCATGATTGGATCTTGAAAATGACTTTTGATCGGTCGAGTTTACACTACACAGAACTCAACCGATGGAGTAACTGACCAACTTGATTTTTATTGGTCGGTCGAGTTTCCCCAGGACAAACTCGAATGATGGTATGAATATCGGATTTGTATTTTACTCTATTGGTTGAGTTACCCTTTTTGAAACTCGACCGATTGCATTGTACGAAAAAGTGCAGAAAAATGCTTCTAGTCATTGTGGAGTTGCAACAAGTGAAAATATATCTGTTGCAAGCCACAAAATGGCTAGTTTTCATTCTCAAGTGTTCCCAAAGGCTAAGAGGCATCCCCAGCTATAAATAGGACCCCTTGGGCTTCATTCCAAGGTTGAGCATTCATTTCAAAACTCAATGTGAGGTTCTTATTCTATAGTTGAGTGATTCCTACAGCCTCCTCTCTCTCTCTAAGCTTAATCACTTGGTACATCCATTAGAGTGAGTAGGAGATTTGTAAGAGAGCTAGGCCTACATGTATATCTTGTGAGGTTATCACTTCCACCACCTCCCTATCTCTCATTTCAACCATGAAGATGAAAGTTTTCTCTCTTGGCTAAGAGAGGTGAAGAAGAACAAGGGAAGGCGTCCCTTGGTGAAGATTAAGGCTGAAGACTTGGAGCTAGAGTGGGTAAGCCCTTGGTGAAGTCAGAAGACTCCTTGCTCAAGTGGGTAAGTCCTTGGTGGAAGCTTCTCCGAGTGAAGGTGAAGTCAAAGGCAGAAGATACAAGAAGAGTGGGTAATCCCTGCAAGGCTGAAGACTTGTGCAAGAGTAGATAAGTCCTTGGAAGAAGGCGGAAGACTTCTTGCAAAGTGGGTAGGTCCTTGGTAAGGTTGAAGACTCTTTGTATTGGATAGGTAAGTCCTTTGGTTGGTCATGTATTATAAGTCTTATGAATGAATATAAGAATGCAATGGTTAGGAAATCCTAGAGGCTGACCTCTCTAGGTAAGTGGACTGACATACTTCTAGTTTGAAGTGTGGAACCACTCTAAATAGCTTGTCTACTTGTGTTTTCTCAATCTCTCTCATCCTTTCTATGCATGTTTTAGTTGCATACAAATTTCTTATTTAGCAACCTTCTCTTGTGATATATCTTAAAGTTTTAATGAATTTTGTTTAAGTGCATTCAGCTCTATTCACCCCCCCTTCTAGAGAATCTAATCACCCATCTAGGATCCAACACATAGAACCTATGAGCTCGGAGGACTTCAATAACTTCCTTCAACTGCTCATGATGTTTTTCAATAGAATCAAAATAGATCAAAATATTGTCAACAAAAATGACTACAAACTCATCAAGATAGGGTTGGAAGACCTTGTTCATAATGTTCATGAATTACACTAAGTGTGTTGGTTAACCTAAATGGCATCACTAGAAATTTGTAATGCCCATAACGAGTTTGGAAAGTAGTTTAGAAATATCACTGTCTTTGATTTTGAGTTGATGATAGACAAAACAAAGGTCAATTTTGGAGAAAACTTTAGCAATGCGAAGTTGATCAAAGAGGTCATCAATGTGGGGAAGAGGGTAATTATTTTTAATAGTGGATTGGTTCAACATGTAGTAGCAATACATATGTGCATAGAATTGTGTTTCTTCTTTACGAAGAGAATAGGTGCACCCCAAGGGGAAACACTAGGATGGATGAAACATTTATCAATAAGTTCTTGTAATTGTTTCTTCATCTCCAAAAGCTTAGTAGGAGTCATCCTATATAGAGCTCTAGAAATTAGAGTGGGTCTAGGAAGAAGATCTATAGATAACGCAATATCTCTATTTGGAGGAAGCCCAGGAAGCTCCTTCGGGTATATGTCAAGGAAATCAAATACCACCTCTATTCTTTCTACGGGTCTGGTACTAGGATTGGTCTCTAAGATAAATGTGAGGAAGACTTTACAACATTTAGAAATAAGCTTTTTATTTTTAATAGGGGAGATTTAACATTATTACATAATTTGCTTCCCCAAGGGATCACCACAGGACTAGAATTAGGTGGAGAGATGACTACCCTCTTCTCCCTACAGTCAATATGTGCATAATACTTGTACAACCAATCCACACCAAGTATAATATCGAAGTCGAGTGAAGTTGGAATATACTCGAGTGTACTAGAGACGCTATACACCTCAGTCGTTTTCCATGATGAAGTAATTAATTTGAAAATCTAAACTATTGATCTTCTTAAACATCTTAAGAACATTCTATATAATAAATTTGGGCTCATTTTGACACTTATTGGTCATGCATCTAAAGGAGGCAAAAATCATGCATTTCAAATTAGTCATGTGCATCAATTTTGGTGTCCTTGGATGAGTGACCTACACTCATCCAAATGGGCTCAAATTTTGTATGGTGCCTATTATTATTGCCACAATGAAGATTGATGGATTATATTTTGCAAAAATATGGTCTACATAGGAAAACATCATTGGGTTTTACGGTGTGATCTGTACACTTGAGTGTATTGTAGCATGCCTCTATCAAAGTCTTCCATAGATAAGAGGATGAATTCAAATGGCATGTCATAATTTTCAAATTTTATAGACAGGATATCAGTTTTCTGTAATGTAGTGCATATTTTTCCACTAGGAGTTGACAAATCAAGAATATATCCCAGATCTTTTATATGTAGATTTAACATAGATGCCAGATTTCATGATATGAAGTTATTTGTAGATCCAGTATCAAACAAGGCTTTAATAGGATGATCATTATGAAATACAATGCCTACATAGAATAATTTGTCATGAATATTTGAAGGCACTGGACATGATATTTAGATAAATGAAAAGAAATTTATGTTACCTTCAATCAGTTGGTTTGGGTTTGCCTTAGCCTCTTTTACAGTCACTACAAACACTCTGGCATTGAGGTTCCCTGAGGAGGTGGAGCACCCGCTGGAGGATTTCTAAAGATAGACAAAGTAGGGCACTTGGTAATGAAATGGCCTTCCTTCTTGCAGTTGAAGCAAACTAGCTTGGCATAGCGATAGGGTCCATCATGTCCTCATCTACAAGTCTTACATTTGCTTCGGTAAGTCTATAGCCGATTCTGGTTATTTCTTTGACCTCCTTTACATGAACTTCCTTTTCATGATCCCTTGATATGGCTATGGTGAAACTTTGTAGACTTATCTTTATTGATGGTGGTCAACCCTAGGTATTCCATGCCCAAAGGTTTCTACAACCTTGATCCCTTTCTAGCTTCAAGGCCATATCTAGGGCTTCATCAAAGTTTTTGGGACAAAAAGTGATGTGTAACATCCCAGGATTTGAGGCCTCGGATAACATGATCTTAAAAGGAATGATTGGACTACCCATATCACCAAGGTGCACCTCCTTTTCCGGGAGCCCATCTCTAAAGAACTCCATAGTTAAGCGTGCTCAGCTTGGAGTAGTATTGGGATGGGTGACCTGTCGGGAAGTTGATCCTGACATGCACGTGAGTGAGGACAAAGCGTGCAGTTAAGGCTAGTGGTGGTCTGTGGGGACAGTCGTCTTTCCTAAAACTCTACTAGAGCCTTGGGCAGTGGGCCCGGGCGTTACAAATGGTATCAGAGCCATAACCCCTCTAGTAGGTGGGGCCCACATGGGCATGTGGCATGCCAGTCTTGAGCCGTGCGGTCCAGGCAAGTTGGAAAGGGCTATCCGTAGAGACGAGATGGAGCCGCCCTTGCGCTGGTAGCCGTGGACGGGAGCTGGGTGTCCATGGGCCATTGTGGGTCTGCACTGAAATGGGGTCAGATTATGAGGCCATATAGTTGAGCCTTGACGAGGACGTCAAGAGTCTAAGTGGGGGAGATTGTAACATCCCAGGATTTGAGGCCTCGGATAACATGATCTTAAAAGGAATGATTGGACTACCCATATCACCAAGGTGCACCTCCTTTTTCGGGAGCCCATCTCTAAAGAACTCCATAGTTAAGCGTGCTCAGCTTGGAGTAGTACTGGGATGGGTGACCTGTCGGGAAGTTGATCCTGACATGCACGTGAGTGAGGACAAAGCGTGCAGTTAAGGCTAGTGGTGGTCTGTGGGGACAGTCGTCTTTCCTAAAACTCTACTAGAGCCTTGGGCAGTGGGCCCGGGCGTTACATGATGACTAGCATTTTCAAGTTGGTAGCTAGGAAGTCAATATAGTGCTCCATAAGGTGTTCCAGATTTTTTCTCCTCCCTTGAGTAGGTATGTGGTGAACTTAACTTTCTTCTCTGAGGGTACTTCTAGGATATTTTCCACTGATAGGATCCATGCATCAGCTTTGTCCATAACTTTAAGTTGGTATCCCCCCCCCAAAAGGTATCAGGGTTCAGTTTGACTTTAAGTACGGTTACCTCCTTTTAAGAAGAACTAGGTTCAGTGGTTCCTTTTAGGGAAACCATCTCATGAAGTCTAAAAGGATTTTCTTCTATTCTTCCCACCTACCCTTAGCCATTTTCTCATAATCGGATTCAGAAGTTTTAGGTTCTTTTCTCTTATGAGAGGATGATTCTTATAAGGTCTTAGAGCCACGTGTTTTTGGAGGCATCTTGAAAATTAGGTGAAGTGGATTAGATATTTTTGTTCTCTTTTTTTAATATATTTCATAATAATTTTTTCTTTATTGATTATTCATGATCTTAGTGTTATGATTTGTGGAGGGTACCCTAATATTCCTTAGTAAAGAATCATTCATCCTTAGGACTCTAAATAGGGTGACACATTCCTAACCTATATAGAAGAGAGAGATGAGAGGGAATATATATATATATATGAGAAGGATCCTTAATTAAGGTATGCCTAAAAGTAGGGGACACTTAGGGCTTTGGCCAGGTTGACTTATACTTCCATAAGGTAGCCTCGTATTCTATGTGAAAGTCATTGTTTGTTTCAATCACTTCTTCTCCTAAGTTTATTGATTCAATAGCATCCGTCGCTGGTGAAATGTGACCACTATTGCGTCAGCTGATTCTTAGGGCAAAGTAGCTAGAAGACTTTCACCAGACTCTTGGCAGATGCTATCCTAGAAACCCCACCCTTTATATCCCTAACTCAAGGACTACCACAAACTCATAATATGGTGAGTGATATTTCATGCCCTGATACCAACTGTGATGACCACAATTATTGCATACTTTCCATGATAACATTCTTTTGATATGCATGCACTTGTATCAATAAGATGCCAAGAAGGAAAATACAAGGAATTGTGGTTATCATTTATGATACACGGAAGCCAGATCATGTTCACAAAATCATATTATTGCAACACAAAAACCATCATTCATAAATGAGAAATATAACAGTGTTTACATTTATTCGCATGGAAGAAAGACTAACTATAAGAAGAAGGTAAGTACATAGGACATAATGCATCCTATACATCAACTAGGGAATGGAAAAGTAACTAGCTAAGACAAATAGAGATGAACATCAACTACTATAGATCCTCCAATGATTTGGATACCTTGATCAAATGTATATAGGCAAGATCACCTCCTTACTAAAATTTAAAGGAAATACAAAACATCCATCTTTTCACAAAGATAATAGATATTGAGGGATGCATCTATAATATTCCAAGTAAATAAGCATGCATCGATACATATAAAATGTCAAGCAGTGGAAAGGAAAAGAAACTAAAGCTATTAAATGGCTTTCATCATTTTTCACTACATAAGTTTTTCAGAAGAAAAAGATGAGAAAAAATAAAGGATCTAGCTTTAGCAACCTAGACATCCTTCAAGCAAGTCTTGAATCTACTCCTGGTCTTGTTTTCCTTGATCTTGTTCAGCACCTTATCTAACATCTGGGTGGTTGGGAAATCACCAGTAAGAGGGAAAGAAAACAAGGTATGTATCAACAATATGAACAAGAACAAAAGAAAGAAAATAACACAGAAGTAAAGGCTATAAGTCCATCAATAGATGAAGAGATCAAGAGTATGAGGCATAATCAAAAGAGATGCTTGCCATAACATTAAAATAGTAAAGGAATTGTATGCATGATAAATATTAACTACATTAACTAAGTAGGATTGAGGCAACTACCGGACCCCAACCTATAGGTCAGGAGAGAAATAACCCATTCCCAGTCACCTACACAAATTTTATATGGGGGAGAATAACACATTCCTGAGGGAAAAATAACACATGCCCTATCTATGGGTGGTTGTACATAAGTACCACTACATTAGCTAAATAGTCTAATAAAATCAACATGCTAAGAGAAACTATGGTAAGTAGAAGCATCATATATTTGAAACATGGAAGTGGGGTACAAGACACAAGAAATATAATATCAATACTAATTTTTGAGGTAGTTTAGCAAAAAAAGTCATGAATATGGAAAATAGGGTTCATATGTCTCTTTAGGGAATATAGGGTTTTGTTTGCAAATATCCCAACTTAGGGTGTAAGAATGCACATACCTCTTTACTATGTTCAAATACCAAGTTCCACCACATCTAGATGTTCCAAGTTCAACTTTGGCCTATTTCAATTTATTAACATTATTTTCACCAAAAAAAACCCTAAGATTGGACCTTTTTCACAAAACTCAGATTTAGACTCTAAAGTCTCACCATTGTACTAATTAGGTTATCTTGATCAATAAAACATATCTTTATGTCAATTTTGGAGTTATGGTGATTAAATTGTAATTTTATGGATTTTATGTATTAAAATCATATTCCAAAAATCACCTTTTCAAAAAACCTTGAAATAAAAACTCAAAGCATTTTTATTATATAGATCTTAATTTTATAATTCCAAAACATATTTTTTTATTAATTTTAGATAAGCAATTTAAAAGATATGAATTTTCCAATTCTTACCAACTAGAAAATGACATATCAGCAATTTAGTTGCAAGCAAGGGAGAGAGGGGTCGGCCCATGACTTGGCCCCCCACAACCTGTACTAGGTCATCCTTTACCCTAGGAGAGATGTACCGATCATTTCAGGTTCATCTAGAGCTAGTAACAGATAGAACAACAAAGAAACGAAACCCTAAACAAGAACATCATCTATAGGTGGAGATCATCATTTAAGTATAAGAATATGAATTAACAAGCTTATAATAAGATATAAACATGTACAAATTATATAACTTGCCTCTAGGTAGAATATCAGATCCCATCAAGCAAGATGGGTTGGTATCTCTAAGCACAAGCTCCAAACTCAAGCAAGAATCACCTTCTTCTCCAAGGATACAAATCCTAAGCAAGAGGAGCATGGAAAGAAGAGTTTTTGAGATACAGTTGGAGTTCCGCCATGGAAGACCAGGGTTACAACCTCGAGGAAGGTGGAAGGAAGAAGAATAACATGGAAAATAGAGGAGAAGGGGGAGAAACCTACTTACCTTGGTTGGAAACGCCAAAAGGTGACTTTAGAAACCCTAGATGAGATTAGATGAAATCCTAAAAGACCTTCTTCACCAAGATGGTGTCTTGTTCTACCTTGAGACAGCTCCTCTATGGTCAAAAAGAGAGAGGACAAAGTTCTAAGTAGGATGGAGGTTATATAGATCAAATATTTTGGTTGGGAGGTAAGGAAGGAGTATATAAAGCTTTATGGTTAAGATAGAAGCAAGGCATGAGGTGTCCAAGCTACTTTCCATGTGTCCATGTGTAAGGGTGCCCATGGTCATTCAAGCCATTATGGATAAGAAATAATCAAAGCATGATGTGTTAATTTACTTTCCATGTGTCCATGGCTAAGGGTGCCCATGGACATGCAAGCCTTTATGGATAAGGAAGGAGTCAAGCATGAGGTGTCCATGGAGTTTTCCATGTGTCCATAGCCTAGAGCTTCTATGGCCATGCAAACAATTGTTCCACATCTCTTAGAGACTTCTTAGCCATCAATTGTCAGTTCTCCAGACCCACCACCGACCTCCAAACAAAGAAACCACCCCATCGGTTGATAATTCAAGGATAAGCTCATCCATAAAGGGGGAAATCCCTAAAATGCCCTTGAAGAGAAACATCTCCAAACCAAGGTACAACTAGGTGCCCCCATGACCCCAACAAGCTCTAGAATCATAAGGAAACATGTAAGGATCATAAGTCATGTGACAATTTGCAAATAAAACCTCCCAACTCGGTAATTGCAAAAAAGTCCAAAATGTGCAAAAAAATGCATAACTTGCACAAACAGCATCCAAGTTGGATCAAACTTGAAACTTAAGGTTATCTAATGATTTCAAAACACCTATCAAGGTTATATTAAGGTTTATATCACTTAATTATTGTAATTAATCTTGTTCAACACTTTAAGTAAGGTTTGGGGCCTTACACTTCTAGCATGAATTTATTTACCATTGTTCCACTTGAGTGGTGATTTTGCATTTTAGATCCTTAAATAAGATTTCACTAGGTTGTGCATAAAACCTTCCATTAGTATAATTCTTGAACAAATGTTTACCAAACCATTATCAATTCCACTAATTCATCAACAATGACATAAAGGACAGAAAAGAGAAGAAAACTTAGGGAAAAGGGTTACATGGAGATTACATTCAGAATTTTGTATGTTATAACACTCCATCCCTTAAAAAGGATTTCATCCCAGAAATCTCAAACAAAAAGAGAAGGGTGAGTACGTAACATCTCATTTCTCAACTCCCAAAAGCTTTCTTCCAAACCATGATATTTCCACAAAACTTTCACCAACTCAATCTCCTTTCTCTTCAGCTGCTTTACTTGGGAGTCGAGGATCTTCACAAGTATCTCCTCATATGTCAAATTCTCATGAATCTCCAAAGTCTCAGTAGTAATCACATGAGAATGCTCCTTCATATACTTCTTCAACATAAAGACATGTAACACATTATGAATCTTATCATAGGTAGGAGGAAGAGCTAAGTGATATGCACAATCTCCAACCTTATCCAAGATCTCGAATGGTCCAACATAGTGGGGACTCAGTTTTTATTTGACTTTAGATCAAGCAATAGAGCATATAGGCTTGATCTTCAAGAATGCATAGTCACCCATTAAGAAGCTAACATCTGATCTCTTCTTTTCCACATACATCTTCTGTCGATCTTGAGTAGCTTTCATATGCTTCTTAACCAGCTGAACTTTATCTATCATCATCTTCATAGCATCTATCTTCACCAAAGAATGTCCACCAACATCGTCCCAATACAAAGGTGAATGACAAGGTCTACCATAGAGAGCTTCAAAAGCTGACATAGCAATACTAGCTTGGTAGTTGTTGTTGTAAGCAAACTCAGCTAATGGTAGATAGCTATCCCAAGCACCTCCCAAATCCATCACACAAGAACGAAGAAAATCCTCTATATCTACACTATCCTTTCTGACTGACCATCAGTTTGTAGATGATATGTTGTAACTTAATCGTAGGTCATTCCCCATCATTTCTGGGAGGTAAACTTCGGGTCATGGTCAGAAACTATCACTTAAGGTACTCCATGCAGACAAACTATCCACTCAACATACAACTGAGCCTTATCAACAACTTTGTAAGTGGATTTGAAAGCAAGAAGTGGGCAGACTTTTTGAGTCGATCAATCACCACCCAAACAGCATCATAACCTTTGTTGGACTTAGGGAAGCCACTAACAAAGTCCATGGTAATCTTCTCCCATTTCCATTTTGAAATCTCAAGAAGATGAAGAAAACCACCAGGTCATTAATGCTCTATATTTACTTGTTGACAAGTCAAAAATTTCGCAACAAATGAGGCTATGTCATTCTTCATATTCTTCCACTAGAAGCTTTGTCGTAGGTCCTTGTACATTTTAGTTGTTCCACGATGAATTGTGTACTTAGAGTCATGAGATTCACTCAAAATCTTCTATCTTAGATTACCAACATTAGGAGTCCACAACCTATGTCGGAAGCAGACAGCACCATCTACTCCAACTGAGAAGTTAGATTGTAGTTTCTATGCTAAGGCCTTCATCTCCTCAAGCTCATAACTCTCCAACTGTGCAGCTACAACCTCTGAGGTCCAGGTCAGTGTAATGGACAAACTAGCCAAGCGCACACACAACTTATCTTCATCCATTGAATCAACAGGATGAGGTTTCCAACTAGAAACATGTTCCAGATTCTTCCACATAGAACAGCTCATAGCAGCACATACAAGACCCTTCTTCCAACTCAGAGCATCAGCAACTACATTTTCTTTACCTAAATGATAGGTGATGGTAAATTCGTAGTCCTTAAGGTACTCCATCCACCTTTGTTGTCATAGATTTAGATCTTTCTATGTCAATAAGTACCACAAGCTTTGATGGTCGGAGAAGACTTCAAATTTCACTCCATAGAGATAGAGTCACCATATTTTTAGAGCATAAACAATGGCATCTAGCTCTAAATCATGTGTATACCAATTTGCTTCATTTGGTTTCAATTAGTGGGAAGCATAGGGAATCACTCTACCTTCTTGCATCAAGACACACCCTAAGCCTTGTTTGGAAGCATCAGTGTAAATGACATAGGGTATGCCTTCAACATGAAAGGCAAGAACGGGTACAAATGTCAAACACTCCTTCAGCTTTGGGAAACTGCCCTCACATTTAGGTGTCCATGAGAATTTGACCTCCTTCTGTACCAACTTAGTCAAAGGTAAGGACAACTCTGAGAAGCTCTTGATGAATCTCTAATAGTAACCTATTAACCCAAGGAAACTATGAATTTATGAGGGATTCTTTAGAGATTTCCACTTGGTCACAGCTTCTGCGAAGATGAGGTTGCCAACTAGAAACATGTTCCAGATTCTTCCACACATAACAGCTCATAGCAGCACATACAAGATCTTTCTTCCAGCTCAAAGCATCAGCAACTACATTTGCTTTACTGGTATGATAGGTGATGGTAAAATCATAGTCCTTAAGGTACTCCTTCCACCTTCATTGTCATAGGTTCAGATCTTTCTATGTCAACAAGTACCTCAAGCTTTGATGGTCAGAGAAGACTTCAAACTTCACTACATAGAGATAGTGTCGCTAGATTTTTAGAGCATAAACAATGACAGCTAGCTCTAAATCATGTGTATACCAATTTGCTTCATTTGGTTACAATTGGCAGGAAGCATAGGCAATCACTCTACCTTATTGCATCAAGACACACCCTAAGCCTTATTTGGAAGCATCATTGTAAATGACATAGGGTATGCCTTCAACATGCAAGGCAAGAACGGGTACAGATGTCAAGCACTCCTTCAGCTTCTGGAAACTGCCCTCACATTCAGGTGTCCATGAGAACTTGACCTCCTTCTGTGCCAACTTAGTTAAAGGCAAGGCCAACTCTGAGAAGCTCTTGATGAATCTCCGATTGTAACCTACTAACCCGAGTAAACTATGAATCTTTGAGGGATTATTCAGAGATTTCCACTTGGTCACAGCTTCTACCTTTGCAGGATCAATAGTTATATGTCTAGAAGAAATCACATGACCCAGAATCATCACTTCCTTTATCCAGAACTCACATTTTGAGAATTTAGCATAAAGTTGGTTTTCTCTAAGTGTGTTGAGAACAATTCACAAGTGTTCACAATGTTGTTATTCCATTTCAAAGTAAACCGAAACATCATCAATGAACACCACCACAAACTGATCGAGGTAAGGGCAAAATACTTGATTCATCGGGTCCATGAAAGCAGCAGGGGGATTAGTCAAACCAAAAGGCATGATCAAGAACTCATAATGCCCATAGCGAGTTCTGAACGCTGTCTTTAGCACATCCTCATACTTCACACACATCTGGTAGTAGCCACTTTGTAGGTCCATCTTCAAAAACATGGTGGCTGACTTCAGTTGATCGAATAGGTCATCGATGTGAGGCAAGGGATAACGATTCCTCATTGTCACTTGGTTGAGCATGTGGTAGTCCATTAACATACGCAACAATCTGTCCTTCTTCTTTACAAACAAGACAGGGGCTCCCTAAGGAGAGATGCTGGGGTGGATAAAACCTATGTTAAGAAGCTCCTGAAGCTACTTCTTAAGCTCAATAAGTTTAGCAGGGGCCAAGTGGTAAGGTGGCTTCAAGATCAGCGAAGTTATGGGCATAAGCTCGATGGAAAATTCCACCTCATGATTTGGTGGAAGTTTGGGCAACTCCTTAGGAAACACATCAGGAAATTCCTTTACCACAACTATATGATCTAGAGTGGGAGGTTTGATATCAAGAATGATAGATGTTAAATATGCTCTACACCCTTGTGAGACAAGTTTTTCAGCTTTGATGGTAGATACGATCAATTATCAATCATCTCGCTTCCTACTTTTGATACATATCCTCTCTCCATCAAGATGCAACAAGCTAACTTTCTTTTCTTGATAGAATAAGGCTACATCATGCTTCTTCATTCAATCCATGCCCAAGATAACATCAAAGGCATACATGCCGAGTAGGATAAAGTATGAAGGAAACATCTTTCCCAATATATAGAGGTCCAAGGTAGGGAGTTTAAGATAAGAAGAGAAGATCCTACCACTAGGTGTTTTTACATCTAACACATAGTCCATGTATTCAGATTCTAACTCTAATATGGAAGCAAGCTGAAAAGATATGAAGGTGTTCGAAGAGCCAAGATCGAAAAGTGCCCTGATAGGATGCATATTGATATGTAAGGTACCTTCAATGACTTCATTGTCCTCTCTAGCTTCTTTAGTATTTAGATAAAACACCCTTCCATTCTGCCTCTCCACATACGTTCATTGCTGGTTCTAATTATTATTCTATAGAGGTAGATTTTGTCATGGTTGTTGCAATTGTTGTTCCAGTTGTTGGGTTGGAGCATGTCCTTGCTGAAACCAAGGATAGAAAGGTTGAATATGTCCAACCTGGCCACACTCATGGAAGGTAGGTGTGGGTCGATCACCTCTTTGAGCAGGGTCATTATTGTCAGGGCACCTCCCAAGAGGATGGTAGTGGGAGCACCAGTTGCACCTCTCATGACCATGATTATCGCCATGATTCTTCCTCTTGTTGTTGTTGTTTTGCCCCAAAGGTTGGAATCCAGGGTAAGATTCAATCGCCAAGGCCTTGGCCACCATTTTTTGGAAGGTGAGTGGAAGTTGAGGAATAAGGTTTTGGCCAACCTGATAGCTCAGACCCTCCAGGAATAGGGTCGATCTTCTCTCGGCATAAGGTTTGTGGCATAGTGTTCCAAAAGTAGGAATCGTTGAACATAGTCAACAACGCTCATGCCCCCTTCTTAAGTCTATAGAACTCAATCTCCTCCTTCCTTAAGAAAATTGAGTATATGTACTCCCCCCTGAAGAGCTTGAGAAACTGGTCCCAAGTCATGGAGGTTGTGTCTCTGGTGCAGGCTATGTCATTCCACCACACTCGGGTTGATCCATCCAGCACGTAGATTGCAAAGTAGACTTTCTGGTGAGGAGCACATGTCATGCCCTCAAAAATTCAGTACATGGCCAAAACCCAATCATCAGACTTATCAACCATGTTTGGTTCACTCTCTCCTTTAAAGTAAGGCATCTACATCTTGTGAAGTTCGTCGGGTTGAACTCCTTTGGCTTATTAGCATTGTCAGCAATAGAGGTGAGTTACCCCCACCCAAGGTAGAAGAGAGTAGCTGGAGCAACATGGCCAACTCCTGTTCTGGGGTAAGGCCCAGGGGTGTTAGGGTTCACCATACTATGTCCTTGTATTATCACTAGGGTGTCCAAACTGCTGGAGTCATTCTAGGTAGAACCCTTGGAGTTGTTCTTATTGTTCATGTTGTCAAACAAGTCAACTCTCCTGAAAGGCAAGCTTATTATATTAGGTTTCCAGGAGTATAGCAACATAGATGAGAAAAGAATGTCTAAGGCTACTATTGCCTAAAAGAATGTTGTTTTGGACAATCTGTATAAACTCAGGCTAGGAAAGTATCATATGGACCCGGGAGTCCTCATAAACCAAGCTAGTGGTGTGAAGGAAAATCTTGCCAGCCCCCCAACCCCGATCCTTTCTAGACACCCTTGCTTTCAACTTCATGCCCTAGTAACTACTCAAAGGCTCTAATACCATGATGTAAAGAGGCAAGATCACCTCCTTCCTAAAATTTGAAGGAAATACAAAACATCCATATTTTCACAAATATAATAAATATTGAGGGATGCATGTATAATATTCCAAGTAAATAAGCATGTGCTAGATTCACATAAAATGTCAATAGCAACAGAAAGGAAAAGAAACTAAAGCTATTACATGGCTTTCATCATTGTTCACTACATAAGTTTTTCTTGAAGAAAAAGATGAGAAAACAAAGGATCTAGATTTAGCAACCTAGACATCCTTCAAGAAAGTCTTGAATCTACTCATGGTCTTATTTTCATTGATCTTGTTCATGACCTTGTCCAACATCTGGGTAGTTGGGAAATCACCCAGCAAGAGGGAAAGAAAACAAGGTATGTGTCAACAATATATGAATAAGAACAAAAGAAAGAAAATAACATGGAATTAAAGGCTATAAGTTCATCAATAGATGAAGAGATCAGGAGTATGAGGCATAATCAAAATAGATGCTTGCCATAACATTAAAATAGTAAAGGAATTGCATGCATGATTAATATTGACTACATTAACTAAGTAGGGTTGAGGAACTATCGAATTCCAACCTATAGGTGAGGGGAGAAATAACACATTCCCATTCACCTTCACAAATTTTATATGAGGGAGAATAACACATTCCCCAGAATGAAATAACACATGCCCTGTCTATGGGTGGTTGTACATAAGTACCACTACATTAGCTAAATAGTCTAATAACATCAACATGCTAAGAGAAACTATGGAAAGTAGAATCATCTATGTTTGAAACATGAAAGTGGGGTACAAGACCCAAGAAATAGAATATCAATACTAATTTTTTAGGCAATTTAGAAAAAGAGTCATGAATAGAGAAAATAGGTTTCATATAGTGCCTCAGTAGGGAATATAGGGTTTGGTTTGCAAATATCCCAACTTAGGGTGTAAGAATGCACATACCTCTTTACTGTGTTCAAATACCAAGTTCTACCACGTCTAGATGTTCTAAATTCAACTTTGGCCTATTTCAATTTATTAACATTCATTGGTGTACATATTGCACATTATTGCATTAGAAAACCTAAGAATGGACCTTTTTCACAAAACTTGGATTGAGACTCTAAAATATCACCATTGGACTAACTAGGTTCTCCTGATCAAGAAAATGTATCTTTATTTCAATTTTGGAGTTATGGTAATTAAGTTGCAATTTTTATGGATTTTATGTATTAAAATCATATTCTAAAAATCACCTTTCAAAAACCTTGAAATTAGATGCGGAAGAATTTTTATTAGACATAGATTAATTTTCTAATTCCAAAACATATTTTTTTATTAATTTTGGACAGGCGGTTCAAAAGATGTGAATTTTCTAATTCTGACCAACCAAAAAATGACATGTCAGCAATTTAGTTGCAAGTAAGGAAGAGAGAGGGAGAGGGGCCAGCCCGTGACTTGGCCCCCTACAATCTATCCTAGGTCATCCTTTACCCTAGGAGGAATGTACCAATCATTTTAGGTTCATCTAGAGATGGTAACAAAGTATAGAACAGCAAAGAAACGAAACCCTAAATAAGAACATCATCTAAAGGTGGAGATCATCATTTAAGCATAAGAATATGAACTAACAAGCTTATAATAAGCAATAAATGTGGAGAAAGTTATATAACTTGCCTCTAGAAAGAAGATCATATCTCAATCAGTAGGAAACTCGAGCAAGATAGGTTGGTAGCTCCAAACTCGAGCAAGAATCACCTTCTTCTCCAAGGATACAACCCTAAGCAAGAGGAGCATGAAAAGAAGAGTTTTTGAGCTTTAGATGGAGTTCTGTCATGGAAGACCAGGTGTAACATCCCTGACATGGGTTATGTTTAACCCAAGATGTTTTACTTAATGAAGTTGATTATATGCTCTCTCTTATCTCTCTATAAGTAATTAAGGCTCAAGAGGAATTTATAATTCAATTTTAGTCATTTTTTAATAATGTTGAAACAATGTTTTGTTAGTTTTGGACTAAAGTGCAAATTACCCAAGATGAGGGGTTAGCTTGAAAATTGTACATTATAAAATGTTCCTCATGTGTTGAATCATCATGGGAATGAGTATGATGCAGTAGTATGGCTTCTACAGGCCTGAATAACAAGAAAGAGCTTGTTGAGCAATGTTTGTGCATTAAAACCTGGTTTTGGTGCAATGTGCAAATTACCCAAAATCTAGGGTTCAATATACAAAATACCACTTCAAGAGGGTCCCTCATGATTCTTGTCATCAGGTAGAGAACAAATTTGATAGGGGCGCCTCATTTGAATCATTTTGAAGGAGAGAGAATCTTGATATTAAAATAATCAAGATTTAAGTATAATTGAAACCCTAATTCAATTTAATGCAAAAATAATTACATTAATTGGATTGCCCTTTAACCAAAACTATAATGGTTGAGTTTGGTTATGTGTGGACATCCTTGTGCCTTGCAAAGGCAAAGGAAATATCTACGTGAGTGGAGAACCCACTCACATTAAGAAAACAAAAAGAAATATCCACTCACTTATGGATATTATTATAATATGATTTAAGGTGCTTAGTTTGTTTTCCTTAAAATCGTGGATAATTGAGAGGAATAAGAGCCAAAAAGGATATCCTCGTCCCTAAGGAATAGAAGGGGTAATATGGCAAGAAAGTTGAGGAGATAATTCCTACTTTCCCTCTCTTAAATGAATTTTCGATAAAATTCATATATAAGCTCCTTTATCTATGAGGTGAAGGGATAATTTCGAATCCACTTTCACTTATTGCTTGAAAAAACGACCAAGGGAGCTTGTAGCAATAGGAGGACGACCCCCAACCTGTTGGTAAGCTTCTTGACCCTCTTTCACCTTGAATTCATGGTGGAAATCACAAAACAATGCATGATTTCTTCTCTATTTTACTCCATCTTCAATCCTAGCCAATCTTTTCACTCCAAAGCTTGAGGACGAGCCTTGGGAGGGTTGCAAAAGCTTCTTCCATAATTTTTGACGTGAATCTCCAAGCTTTGAAGCTCAATTGAAGGTGGGTTATATAACTTGAACCCTTGAACTTTGTTATTGATTCCATATCTTCATCAATTGTTGATTCTTTCTTTGTTTCCAAAATTTTATTTGGTTGATTGATGCAATCACCATGAAAATCACAACAAGCTTCGTGGGTTTATATCTTGATGATGATGACATCATCATAAGCACACACCTCCACAACTATCTATTGCAAACGGTTTCAACATTTGGTCCAAATGGTTTCACCAAACCGTTTGGTGACCAAGCGGTTTACAAACCATTTGGAGGTTTGGGTTCCAAACCGTTTGGAGTGGTTGACCATTTGAAATGGTTGACCATTTGAGTAAATATGTTGTTTTACTTGGATAATGATCGAATGGTTTCAATTGTTTTGATCTTGAAGATTTCAATTGTGAATGATTCCTTAAATGCAAACCCTAATCGGGTTGAGTGTGGAACCATAAGTAATTGAATCAATTTTTTTTTCGGTTGACTAATCCCAAACGGTCTCAAGACCATTTGGAGGTCACCCAAATGGTCTCAAGACCGTTTGGAGGTCAACCAAGACCGTTTAGAGGTATATGGTGGTGTATGATTGGATGGTTGAAGATCCAGTGATATCAAATTGAAGTATAATCACTAGCTCAATTGATGATCAATTCAATGATGCAAACTCTAAGTGAATTTTATAAATTTCAATGATGGGATGAGTCAAACGGTCTCAAGACCGTTTGGAGGTCATCCAAACGACCTCAAGACCGTTTGAGGTCAGGTCATGTCATAGTTTGATGATGATCCAATGATTTCAATTGAATTAGTTCCACAATGTCAATCATTGATGGTTCTTTGATTTCAATACCCTAATTGATGGTTCCTTGATTATAAACCCAAGTTCAATTGGGTTCAAAACCCTAATTGAAGGTCCAATTGAAGGGCGATTCAATTGTTCAATTGATGAACAAATCAGTAGCTCAATTGATAGATAGTTTGATGATTGAAACCTGAATTGTTTAAGTGTTGAAAGAACTTTTTGGTCCATTCGGTTTTGAGAAGGTTTGGACCAAACGGTCTTAAGACCGTTTGAGTCCAAACGGTCTCAAGACCGTTTGGAGACCCAAGTGGTTTCAAGTAAGAAATGTCCATATGGTTTCATTATGGTTTTTCTTAAACGATTTCAAACCATTCAATGTCTGAGTGACTAAGACCGTTTGGGGTCTAAGTGACCAAGAATTCTTGAGGTTCAATTGGTCAAACCATTTGAACACCTAAGGTGACTAAAGATCAATTAATTAATTGATTATTAATAATGTAAATCAAAGGTGATTACAATGGTTGTACCTTTGAGGTACTAGGGTAATTAGTACCTTGTTGAGTGGTTAACTCTTGATGCTTATGAAAGCAATGATTTGATATGTTGTGACAACCCTTCATTCAAGTGGATTGGACCGAATTTAATTAAGATTGAAGTAATTGACATCCTAGAAAGGATGAGAGAAAGAGGAATCCCTACATGAAGAACAATCATGTAATGGTTAAACCTCAAATACTTTAAACATATACATAATAAGTAATCAGGGTATGATCCTTTGTAAAGAGATCATGAAACCGTAATTGAGAAGTTGATGAAACCCTAATCAAGGGTGTGACATGTGAAACCCTAATTAAGGGTGATGTCAAGTGAAAACCTAATTTTAGGTAATGCTATGTGAAGCCCTGATATATGAGAATGATATGTGAAACTCTAAAGTAGAGGAATGTTATGTGAAACCCATATTTATTGGAGATGCTATGTGAACCTTAATTTATAAACATGGAAAATCCTATTCCTAATAATGGAATAGTGATTAATATATTGACAAGTGTAACATCTAAAGAAGTTGATAGTGGATATCCTTATATCAATAGTTCCTAACTCAAAGATGAGTCCATATCATTAGCAATGGTTGTATTTTCTAAATACAGTGACTTGTGACCAACACATTACATGATAAATGTGATGAACTGGTGTATAAGGTATTAGGATGGGAAATACCCTAATACAAGTTAAGTGGATGAATTCAAGTAAGATAAAGGTGATGAGGGAAGTGATACATCAAAGTATGATAGATATCACATCCAGCGCCTTAATATTGATATACCTTGATGTGTTTTAAATCCAATATATTTGGATGAGTGACACATGAAGTGTGTCATGATAGTTGTTTCATTGAGATGCAATGCACCTTGATAAGTGTAGGCTATCATGCCCTATGAAAAGGTTAATCCAAACTAATAGACTATGATGCAATAATATTCTAGTAATGATGAGAGAGAAACTCATACTTTGTGTGATAATTCATTTAATGATGAATGATGAGAATAAATAAGTATGATTGAATACTTATGTTATCAATGTTGGCTCCTAGCTGTGTGAAGCAATGAGTTAAGGCTTGATCATTAATAACATGATCTTAAGAACCTAAATGGTTATTTGTGGAAAACCCTAATGGAGGGTGATAATATGTAAGGGGAATCCTAACCCTAAAATGGGAATAGAGGTATTACTTTGTGTTGTATGGTGCTGATATGAAAGTATTATAACTGTTATCATGAGAACTAATCATGCAGGTATGTTGAGACGATAAGCATAGCCAGGAATGAGCTATGATGCTCTTATATTGAAAATGTTTTATAGGCCTTATAAGCCTTTACATGTTTGGTTGCTTAGTGAGAGGAAATTAATGAGCCATGTGTGCCATATGATGTTTTAATTATTGAAATTGTTTATGGGCTTCATAAGCCATAATATGCCTTGTTGTCTACTAAGAGGTAACAAGATATGAATTAAGCTTCGTGTGTTATGTGGAATGCTTGTGTAGTAAGAATCATGATTACCTTGGTCAAATGACCTGAAGGTATTAAGTTACCTGTTATGTGGTAACGTGTATTCTATGATGAATTAAGGGTTTGAATACCCATATTCTATAATCATGATGATAAACTTGTTAAGAGATGGAAATGTACTTGATGAGATGAGGGATTAAAATCCCAATACCTTGTTAGAAGAGTATGGCTATAGGCCATGACTCCACAAAACAATGCCAGGCATTAGATGTGTGTTCTAAGCCTGAAGAGAGTATATGTTGCGGCTATAACTCTATAATTAAGATGTCAATATACTCTGGCAAGTTAATCGTAGTCTGACACATGATGTGTAAAATATAATCAGCTGTGTAGTATATTTGCATAAAGTTGAAATATGAGAAATATTAGTTGATATTATCCTACTTAGTGTAGCGGATAAATATTATACATGTTCTACATATTCCTTATTGGATAAGTGATATGCTGCTCTATCAGGTTATAGCTGGAAGGCTTCAAACCAGATTAATGTTCTAATATGTTAAACAATGAATTAATTGTTATTAAGCAATTATGATTCCTCTGTTCAGTTTTATCTTAATAAACTGCAATAACAATATTTTTGGCGGAGAGTTATATCTCTCGCTGGGGTAATTTTACAATTGTCTCACCCCTGTGGGAACCACATTTTTAGGTGAATGCGGACGAAGAGACAGGAATCCTTCAGTAGGAGGAGGACAATAACAACAACAACAGGGACAACAGTGAATTCTCAGGTGGAGACACTGGCTGATATGTCTTGTATAGATGTACATAGAGTCCTATGTGTCGTCTCTATACTCTCAGGTCCTCGGAGTAGTAGTAAGTGCTTTCAAGATTTTGGCTCAGTGCCTTGAGATTTTATATTGCATGTGTTTAGTTTAATAGGACAGTTGATGCTTGTAATTCTCAGAAAAAGATGATACATGGCATGTACTTGTCAACTAGTGTGTAATTAAATTACTTCAGTTCTTTGTGAAAGAATTTTCCTGTGTGTGGACTACTTTGTAATATGGTTTTAATTTTTAATGATTTTCGGTAATCCGCTGTTTAGTGATCACTTCTGCTGAGTTAATGATGTTTTATTCGAACGATGTGTAACACCAGGGTTCCAACCTGGAGGAAGGTAGAAGGAAGAAGAAAGGTAGGAAAAATAGAGTCGAAGGGGAAGAAACCTACTTGCCTTGGTCGAAAACATCAAAAGGTGACTTTAGAAACCCAAGATGAGCTTAGATGAAACCCTAGAAGACCTTCTTCACTAAGATGGCATCTTCTTCTACCTTGGTACATATCCTCCGTGTCCAAATAGATAGAGGACGAAGTTCTAAGTAGGAGGAAGGTGATATGGATCAAATATTTCGGTTGGGAGATAAGGAAGGAGTATACAAAGTTTTATGGTGAAGGAAGAAGCAAGGAATGAGGTGTCCAAGCTACTTTCCATGTGTCCATGTCTAAGGATTCCCATGGTCATGCAAGCCTTTATATATAAGGAAGAAGTAAATAATGATGTGTCAAGTTACTTCCATGTGCCCATGGCTAAGGGTTCCCATGGACATGTAAGCCTTTATGGATAAGGAAGGAGTCAAGCATGAGGTGTCCATGGAGCTTTCCATGTGCCCATAGCCTAGAGATTCTATGACCATGCAAATAGTTGTTCCACATCTCCTAGAAACTTCTTAACTAGACCTGTCAAACTGGGTCAAAATCTGCGGGCACCCATGGGTTGACCCGTTTAAGTTGGGTTTGGGTCACAAAATTTGCCACCCGCCGGAAAAAACCCAAACCTGTACCCACCCATTTACTTAGCGGGTTTCATGGGCAATCTGTGGGCACCCGCGGGTGACCCACTTAATTACATTGATTTTATTAATAGATAGAATATTTAGCTACATGCAAAAGATTTACAAACACAGCGGTGGGATTACATCCATGCAGCTTAGTAGTAATGGGAAAATATTAAATCAGTCATATACTCATATCACAATTGCATATTATAATTCAAGTTAACAAAGAATAGTAACGGAGACTCCAAAATCAAATTGTGAGACAAAGCAAATCAAGTGGGAACCTAAGTCTAGCAACGATTGCTAAACTTAAATTTCAGTCTAACTAGAACTTACTTAAATTTTAGTCTTTGTTTTAGTTACCCAGATCTATCCTTCGTCTCATTTAGATGCCACAATTCATAGTGGATATTGTTGTATTCTTTTTTTGTTGTTTGATGTAGGTGGTCATTATTTAAGACTAATGTATGAACGTCTAAAGTCTATATAGTACATTGTTGTTCTAGTATTTATGTGATTCAAAAACTTAATTCAGCTAGTCGGGCTCTTCCTTAATAGACGTGTTGCAGCCATGTTCATGGGGTGCATTGCATTTTGAGACTCTTCTTGTAACATTTTTTGGGTATATAAATAAATCTTACGTGACAATGTATGCAAAGTGATTGTTTTGTGCCATATCTTATATAAACAAACACTAGAAATATATATTTTAAAAAATTTAAGTGGGAACCAGTGGGCAACCCGCAACCCGCTGGGTTGGGTTTGCCTTTGTCTTTGTTCCACCCGTTTAGAACTACATCTTTTGACCCGCACCCGCGAGACCCAAACCCGCAACGACCCAACCCACCGACATGTTTGACAGGTCTATTCTTAACCATCAATTGTCAGTTCTCCAGACCCATCTCCAAACAAAGAAACCACCCCTTTGTTTGATAACTCCTAGAGATAAGCTCATCCATAAAGGGGGGAATCCCTAAAGCGCACACCATTTTATTGTGATAACACTATCATCACCTTCACCATCCTTCCTTTACTCATTTCCTACCTACAATTCCTCGCGAGACACCCTGAACACCCCCTCTACATCGAAATCTTCAACCTCCCACTGATTCGACCGCCCAGAGCAGGAGCTCAACCCACAAAAATTACCACCTCCATCACATCCACCAAACTCCATAGCATCTCTGTGACATCTCCACCACAACACAACCTTCCCCATCTTCTCTGGCCCTCTTGCCAGGGTTGGAGATGCCCAATATGGTGTGCGCTGCCAGTGAGAATAGCGAGAAGGCAGAGGGTGTTCCTCCCAAATCTAGGGGTGTAGGAAGTCGTGGAGGGGGTTGTTGGGTTCAATTTTGCGAGAGGGAAGGGTTATCCCAGGGTAAATGCGAGAAAGTGGGTGGATTGGTTGCGGGAGATCGGAGGCTGGTGGCTTGGACTGTTAGAGCGGAGGCCGCTTTTTGCAAGAGGTTGAAAACGATTTCCACACCATCAAATCTTCCCTGGAGAGTCTAGATTTAAAGCTTGATCAAAGGTATGTGTCCCCTTTATTTCCTAGCAAGTTCGTGTGACATATAAATGTTACACCTTGCCTTCTAAATAAACAACTTAGGTCTAGGTTAACAATCGAATGTATTATCAATTAAAACTTTGATTATTCATATCTCTCAATAAAAAGTCGGACTGTTACCAAATTTTCGGTGGAGTTCTATGATTGACCCATCCTGCTATGGTAAAATTTTGGAATTTAAATTCAGCTATTTGCCCAAGAAAGTTCGCGGAGCTGAACAGAACACGGGCTTTTGTGGGTGGACCAAAAAGAGACGTATATGTAATCTATATTAAGTGATTTGTCCTAATCAGCGTGGACCAGGTAATTAACCTTACCTATGGGGGCACTGGATGAGTCCTAATATACATACGTACACCCATGTGCGTGGATAAAACGTATAGAAAGGGAGCCATCTTAGAATACACTCCGGTGCATAGATCACTTGGCCATGACTAGATTCTCAAAAAATCTGAGTCTATAACCCTTCATTCAAATATATTCTACATAATAAATCTTCAGCTCATCTCCATGCTCATCACACAACCAAAGACGACAAAACAACCTACAGATACATTTTCAGGCGGGTCGTTTTGTAACCTTTACGTCAAATATGGATTTAATAATTTAGATTTTCAAAGAACTAGTTGTATTATGCCAATCGATTTGTTTATATATAAGCACAGTAATATATAAGCACCATACATGCGCTGGTTACTTATGTTAGACAGGTCATACGGGGTCTGCTCGCCGGTTGGTTTGGCACACCCGCTCGGTCCAAATTCTCTTCTTTTAGTGTTTCCCTGCACTTGCCTCTCTCTCTCGTCCTGTTTACATTGACTGAGGGTATAGATACAATTTACCTGAAACCGTTGTGATACAAATGCTTAGGCCCAGTTTGGGCGGCTACTTCAGAAATCCCAAAAAATTAAACAGTAAATGGTAATTGTAATCACCACTTTCGAACAGAGAGAAACTGCAGCGCGTGCTACGGGAGATAAAATGGGAATCTTTTGTGGGAGTGTTCTGTGCGGCCAAAATCGGGTGGATTAACGATTACAAGCAATAGGAGATATCCCCTGCTTCCAGCAATGTAATTTCTGCACCACAGTTTCCGCTGCGTCACAAAAAGGTAGTCGTAACTGTCACGTACAGTATATAAATTTTTGGTATTTCAGGAGTAGCCGGCCAAACTAAGCCTTATAGCTTTTAGTTAGCGTGTAAATTGCAATACCGTTGTTATAATGCTGAAAGTTCCTAACCCAACCAGTCAGGACAGTTCCACAGATTTGAAAAGGCTATAAACCTGGCCAAATAAGGGAATAACCTGTAGGCTCCTTCCTATGTTTCAGATTCACCGTTTTCCTTTGCTCCACGTAGCATCAAATCTGGGTAATAAAATGCTCTCACGTCCAGCACCCCAGTTGACAAGTAATCTCTAGCTGGCTTCTGCTGCAGCAAAACTAGATGTTCACACTTGCCTCATTTGACACAAACATGGAAATTTAGCATTAACTACATTTATCACTATATCAGACATTGACATTTAAAGTTAGACACTATTCTCCTAATCACAGACGACATAGGTGAACCATCTATCAAAACAGCTGATGAGATTTTAAAATAAAACAGCTGATGACAGTTTAATACAAAAGGTACAGGCAAAATGACTGTCGAAGTACGAAGTACGAAGCTCGCTGCATATCTCTGCCTCGTTCATTCGCCGTGAACCCAAAGAGCATATTAAAAGACAAACCCATGCTATTTTGTCCGTGTGGATGCACGGGTTTCCCAAAAGCTGCAATGCAAAATGACCATGATAGATTTCACTTCTGCACAATGAATACACTTCAGTCGGCCATTAATGGGGCATCAGCAATTGCTTCAATGTCTTGCTTCTTACTCTTAATCACACATCTCTTCTTTGTCTCTGGATCAAGCACATCAAGATCTTCTGCAGTGGCCATATAGCCAAACAAAAGCTCCTTGGCTTCCAATCCGGACACATCCTTTGCCTCGTTGCTACTTTTTCTAACACGTACGTCCTCCAGTTCCTCTCTGCCACGCTTCTGCATTGCGTAATAGTTGTGAAGCCTTTCTGCTTCTCGAAGCCCAGAAAATGTGGGCGAAAACTTCACTAGCAAAACGCTGTTATTTGCCGGGTTCCCTAAGCAAACGCTGAGGAACTTTCCTTTCTCAAACCCTATGTCTGCATCACAACAAAAGAACATCATACAATCCACAATATCAAGTCCGAATTCATGAGCAATAGAGAATATAGGCTCGACTTCCATGAATCTGATATACAATCAACACTCGACACTATGGAATGCCGTTCGTCTAGGTATAAATGAACGATGAGGTTTGATATAGCAAGCTATTTACCTTTCAGTGCGTCTTCCATGCCTTCTTTAGAGACGACCTTGGGTCCACCTTTGATGCTCTTATTCGCAATAGAACTATTATGGATAACAACAAGCGGAGGCCAGACAATAAGATCATACTTCAAACTTAAAGCTTCGGAAAGTGATGCAGACTGGTATTTCTTTGAGGTTTCTGGAGGGACATCACAGTTCCAGCCCAGAAGGACGCATAAAGCTTTGTGAAGACCCAAGTGATCTGTTCTTAAGCCAACCTTCAGTGAGTTGAATGAGTGCATGACTAAACTGTGGGTATCCACAAACTCTTTGGAGAGGCTGTGAAAATCATGAATATTTCAGTATATTTATAACTGCTTGTGTAATTCACTAAAAATGAAAAGCAGATATATTAGTTGTACAAAAATAAAATATTGTAGCCACTGACGGTCTGTAATAATGTCAAAAACCAGCAGCAAATTTAATGAAATAAGCAAACAATTACATGGGCACAACATCAACAGGAATATCCACTCGAGATTTCAACTAAAAGGCTTTCTTTCCCTTTTTTATCATTCGTTGATAGCTAGGTGAAAAACAACAAGCATAAATATATAGCCATAGGTCCGGCACTACACTCTAATAAACAAAGCAATTTCACATATTTTCTTACATATTCATTTTTCCAGCATATTATGCAGCTTTTCTTCTCCAAACATATAGAATGGGATACTAGCACATAATAACAGCAGATATTTAAATTTCACAGGTCATTGTTAGCAATCTTAGCCTGGTTCCAAACATACGAAAATTCAAAATAATACAAAATTTTCAGTTTTGGTGATCAAAATTTAAAGTATTACAGCCTCCAGCAGAAGTGGTAGACTGGTTGTGAACTGTTACAACCACAAAAATTATGCCAAAGACAAAATTTACAACTGCAATAAACCAAAAGACAAATTTTAGACATGTTAAACAATCTTAAAGATGATCTGTAGGCCTTCCAAGGCAAATATTGTAGTATGGTAAGAGATAATACAGCATCTAATTGTTATATTCCTTCCAGACTATTCAAGGTGAATGGATGAAAACGAGCTAACAGATAACGTTATAGCTCCACACTGAACAGAATATACGAAATCACAAAATGAAAGTTCCAGCAATGTTATACCAAACATGGCGGAAAGTTCAAGCACCATCACCTGAATAAAATAAATACATTGAAAATGATACACAAGCTTGTTTTAGGATAATATACAAAATCACAAAATGACAGTTCAAGCAATGTATACCAAACATGGCAGAAAGTTCAAGCACCATCACCTGAATAAATTAAATACATTGAAAATGATACACAAGCTTGTTTTAGGATAATAGTATAACATTAAAGTTTAACTAAATCCTAGACAGTATTTAGTTATTTACCATAAGATAGTATTCAAGGGGAAACAGATCAACACACAACCATGCTGCAAGTATAACTGCACAATGTAATTTACAATTGAACCACGAGTAAGGAAACACATTATCTCAAGAAAAAGAGATCGGCACAAGTCTACTAAAGTAACACATTGATGTCTTGAAAGCTAAACTGAACATATCTTATGTGTTAAAGGTTGTAAGCTATACTACAAACCATGTTGCAGGACGAAGCCTGTAGTCAACTTTCTTATGCGGGTAGGTGAGAATTTAGAGAAATCTTTAAGAAAGTTTCAAGGAATTACTGAAGAGAGCTTCAAAAAAAAAGATCCAACATTCACCGTAAAATGGTCAAATTATGAATTTCGCTATACAAATGAAATGATTAACAATGAATATTATATATAAGATAACCATCTAATGATAATGTATAATTGCATATTCTTCCATATGACTTTCTGACACACCTTTACCACGGCATATTGGTGTGTTCATCTATCCATCATTACAAACTTTCTAATACTTAGATGGTGCTTGAAACTATTAAAAAAAATCAGCATTGTTATTAATGCATTATTTTTTTTATCAAATACAATTAATTATATGTAACAATAAGATCTACGTTCATCTTAAGAACTTACTGCTTTCACGTATGTTTATGATCAACATAGGAATACAAGTTCTACTAAATAAAAATTCCAAAATGCAAGAAAAAACGCACATATGTTTGAAATTTAGGCCTTTCATGAATCTCTATTGATAATTAACAGGTTCACCTTATTTGTGACAAAGTTTCAGCAACTTTTTCATTAAATTTTTTAATGAATAACTGGTAATAACCTACTACTTTTATGTAATATGCATAAATGATCTGCCACACAAATTGAGAATGTGAAAGACTTAGGAGGGTTTAGATCTACTTATTAGCTAAAAAATGAATACTGAATCAACGAAATTCAGAACTAGAATGCCTAGATCCAAGACCTCACCCTTCAACTTGTTGCTCCAGTACAAACCAATCATAAAACATATCCTAACAACTTTTATGTAATATGTATAAATGATCTGCCACACAAATTGAGAATGTGAAAGACTTAGGAGGGCTTAGATCTACTTATTAGCTAAAATAAAATACTAAATCAACGAAATTGAGAACTAGAATGCCTAGATCCAAAACCTCACTCCTCAACTTGTTGCTCCTGTACAAACAAATCATAAAACATATCCCAACAACTCGTTTATCTGTCAACTTATCCAAAATCTTCACTGGAGGTTGTTTCCCCTTGTTCTTGATCCAGTGGATTGGAGCTCAAGCCCCACACAAGCACTTCTTACAACCCTTCTCTTGGTGAGCCTCCAGCAGCAGCAGTGGACAGTTGGTGATGCCTTACTGATGTTAAGTGGGGCAGATGTGTTGCCTGTGTCCTTGGGTGTCAACTTCCGGAATCCTCTGATCCAAGAGGCTTGATGGTCAAGGAGCACAAAACCTGTCCCAGGGATTCCTCCTTTTTTTTTTCCTTCTCTTCTTCTCTTGGTATGTCTCCGACCTGCCTGCCCCACTTTGGAGTTGGTTTGGGCCTATATGCCTTCTCCCTTTTCGAACCTTCTTTGTGTTTCCTTGATGTAAGGCTCATTCTTATAGTTTGTTTTTTACATAACAAAGTATCACATGAAAAAGGGTAATGTAATTTATCTTAAGCTGATGAACAGTTAAGACGACTACTACATTGATGAGTTTTTGTCATATGTTAAAATGGTGATCATATGGGACCCCAAAGAGATGCTTTCAAGGAATGGTATGCACACTAGCGTTAGAAGCAAATGGCTAGAACACATAACTACCAACTCCACAGAGAACCATTATCCCATTAGATTCGCAAGCCAGTTTTGAGTGCAAACTAAGGCACATTAACAACAATCCTAAGGGAAGAACTAGGCCCACTCATATTCCAACAGAATTCACTGCTAAAGCTGACCTGTCGTGTGACACTTATTCAATCTGACCACCTGAATCAGACAGAAACAAACAGCCTACTATAGATTCACCTCACTAACCACAACAATAACTGTTCTCAATTTTGCAATAAGTACAACAGCTCTATCATCATTCTCCCTTTACTGAAAACACAATGCAAATTCATACCTACATACTGTTGAAGCACATCAATTGTGCCCTCAGAATGTAATCCATAAACTCTTTGTAAAAGAGGCTCTACCATGAGATTAGAATATGCATATGCTCCTTCCCTTCTGGATAAACCCTCCCATAACTTTTAGGATAATATAGACGCATATCTAGAGGCTTTTAAAAGCTATGTCCAAAGACACCCAAGTTTCACATGGTGAAGTATCACGAATCTCACCGTTTTCATAATTTGAGAGTCGTATAATTAAACCTGTATAAATTAGTTAATGGTATATAAAAGATTCGAATGAGTTTATAATCCATGTCTTTTCGAGGCAGTTTCCTATTGTTAAAGACTGGTTCTTTCTTATCTATTGTCGCATCAACTTATAAATCAAATTGTCCTTGTTGACATGGAAGGAATGCAACAAAGTGCACCAAAGAAAAGGCATACCCCATGAGGTTCTGATCAGGTCCCCATCAGTGAGAAACGACTAAGACGGTAATGGTATTTCTGTGATAGCAAGAGAATGATTACTTTATCACACCACGAACACTCCATTTTCAGCTTTCATTTTTCAAATAGTGCATCAGTGCTTCAGCAACAAAGTGCTTATCAGTCTCATTGAATTTTGATGTATCAACTTCAAGAGATTTCATGTGATACTTTTATAATAGGGCTCAAAAGAACGCTCCTACACTTAGGGCCTGTGCAATATCTTTGCGGCATATAATAGGTGCTCCTGGTAAGACGACATCACTCTATTTATACTTACCTGGCTGGCAACTCTGCCAAAAAAAATACCACAAAGGGTGTTCACCGTGATTTTTTTCTTCAATAATTATTGGAAAATTCAACACACTGCAGAATAAGATGTTGTATTATCTCTAGATCCAACCATCTAGGTGAGTTGCATTTCCTCATATCCTGTCAGGGAGCTAGAGTGTGATTTAGCATATATGGAAGAGAAGTATTGTCCATCAAGAAATATCATTGATAGATGACAGTCCATGAGCTTTAAAACTAAAAGACTATAAGACCATTATTTGGGCACAGGTATAAGAAGGGAAACCTAATATATGCAATTGAAGTATAAGCAACCAAAACAGGACAGACCTTCCACATGCGATACAAACTAAGCTTCCTGCTTTACCCTGCTCTTTGTATTTTTCTCTCTGGTGACAATTCTCATTCAACATTTTACTAAACTTAAGGAAGGCCTTATGTGTCAGGTGCTTAAATTCCTCCGAACCTTCTGGCGGGTCACTCTTCACATGGTTACTACTTTCCGCCAAGTCTCTTTCACCTGTTGCCTTTAATTCATTGGTAACATGTTGACCATTTTTCTGAAGTTTGTATGGGTTAGACATGTATTGCTTCCTGCTGGGTGGAAAGGAATCCTCAAAATCTGAGGGCTCCATTTTTAACCGTCTTTTTAAACTGGGGTGTAGTCCATCTTTATATACACCTGAGGGCCCTCTATGAGAAAGTTTGGCATCAGATCCTGAAGACTTACGGGAGGATGGGAATTGAGAATGCCCAGTGCCATATCTTTTCATAAAAGCCACATTTGCTCTATTCTTGCCTCTCCATGGTTCACTAAGACCATTTGGCTTCCCAATTCGTCTCATAACATTCCTAGACATTCTAGTTAGGCTCTTTAGATCCTCTTCGTCAATCTCATCATCTATTACATACTGGCTCCTCGATAATCTGCCACTTGGGGGGTCATATAAATCTATCTCCTCAATGTTATTCCTTCTTCTTGGATTGTGGCGACTCTCATATAGCACTTTTCCAGATTGATCATGTACGATAGGGCTCCTGGACCTTTTCCTATAGGCCTCCCTCTCATCAACTATATCATAACCATATTCATCCCTGACATGTGAAACTTCATAGCGGTCATGCATTCTTGATCCAAAACTTGAAGGCTCGTGTTCATACATGGATTCCTCTAGTGCCCTTTCTTTCTCATATAAACCAAATTCAGGATCCTCTTGGAATGAGGGGTGCTGATCCCGATAGTTCATCTTCCTTGTTGCATATTCAGGATCATCTTGGAATAAGGCATGGCGATCCCGATACTCAATTTTCCTTGTTGCATATTCAGGATCCTCTTGGAGTGAGACCCGCTGATCACGATAGTCCATCTTCCTTGTTGCATATTCAGGATCCTCTTGGAATGAGGCACGGTGATCCCGGTAGTCCATCTTCCTTATTGCTTCCGGTGATGCCTCAGCTAGAGAATCTCTGTAACTTGTATGAAATACCTCTTTGTAACTGTAATCTTCTTGAGGGTGCCTAGAAATCTGATTATGGACGTTAAGAATCCTGTCTCCCCTGACGACATCAGAGTAAATCCGATCTTCAGTATCTTTTCTAACCATTTGACTGAGCATTTGTGTATGAACGGGATTGGACTGCTGACTTTGACTGTACTCGTCATACGGAACGGCTTCATCCCTGTAACTCGTGATATTTCTGGTCACATTACGTTCAAACTGAGGGGCTTCCTGGTATGTAGGCGGTATGTTATCCTCGGGTAAGCCAACATAGGAAGCACCGCTAAGTTGTCGGGGTTGAGCTGGAGGCACCTCAGCCAAGTACGGCGCATCTCTATAACGAATTTGCTCGTTGTCTACACCCCTGTACATATCCCTAGTGCGATTTTGATGGAGAAGATCTTCATCCGTGTAGACCCCATATCTTGAAGTACTTCCAACTGCAGTGCCACCAGTGTTGCTAGGGATGAAACCATTAGGACCTGTGTGCTGGATGCTCCCAGGCTCTGGTCGTAATGACGAGAAGGTGCGGGCAGAGATATCAACCTCATCCGTGTAACCTGAGCCCCTAACAAACATCCTTTTTCCACCTACCTCCATACCAGAAGACACCAGGACATGGCCCTCATCAACTGGATGCGTGTCTCTGATCCTAAGAGGACGTGCTAAACCAGAGTGCTCATCAGCAGGAAGCTTCCAGATGAGACGCTTCTCCTGAAAATCGTGTTGCCCAACATGGATTGCATCCTCATCAGTGTATCTAAGGGCGGGTTGATGGATGATGTCATGTCCAGGTGCAGGATGATGGAGACTGCCACGAGATAGGCTTTGATAGGAAACGGTCTGCACTTGTGCCTGAATCTGCTGCTTCCTGTTATCCAGTTCCCTGGAGGAAGTATACACATAGCTTTCCCCTCTATCAGATGTGGGAGGGGTGGCCCTCATTCGGCGTTCTTGCACTAAGGGACTTGGGCTGCGACGTCTATGATACGAAGGCTCGTGCCGCCATTCATCCCTTAGGTAGTCCTGCGCATCCCTGCCCTTTCCACCGCGCAGAGGAGAGAGATCTCCCCGTCCTCCAGCCCTTGCAGTTACCCTGCTGCCGTCATATCTCCGGTGTTGCGGAGAATGCATTCTTCTTAAGTTAATGAGAAGTCGATCACTCCAAAGAGAATTCCAAAAGAAGAGGTGAACTTGTGGTCCAAAATTTGGAAAAGGTTTCAGCTGTTTGATGGGTACTGATCCAATCACTGCCCTGCTTCTTACTCACTGGTTCCAATCACTAGAGAGAAGTAGAGGAGATAGGAACTGACTCCGATCACTGCCCTGCTTCTTATGCACTGATTCCGATAGCTACCCTGAATTAGAAGAGTCCTCCGGCTCATGACCCAAAACCCTTAACGAGCTAGGGTTGAATGGGTCCGATGAAATGTGCGTTCAGATAGAACGCGAGGACGAGTGGGGGAATTAGGGAATTGCAAAGTAGGTATCCCTTGATGGTGGCGAATACAGATGGAATAGCCTACCAAAGTCCGCACATAAAATCTCGCGGGCACTCGGATAGATGGAGTAGAATCGACTACAGACGACTGGAACAGATCGAGCAAAGTACAATAGCGACAGGAATCGGAAATCTGTTGTGCGGGAAGTCTTCAGACCTTCATCAGCGCAGAAACGGAAGACGCGTCAGTGGCGCGGCAAGTGACGATGACGATGCCGGCGGCGGTGAATGTGGAAAGCACGACGCGGCAGAGGGAGTGGGATCGTGCCACAACCGCCTGGTATTGCCGCTTCCCTCACGCTCTCTAGTAACCGCAACGTGAACCCTAGGCTGCTTAGCGAACTGTATCACTGCTTCACATATAATCCATCGCCGCTTGCCTTTCCACCTTAGGTTTGAGGGGGTGAACGAAGCGGTACGCTGCTCCTAACACCACACAGAAAGGCGTTGATTTGTGATCGAACGGCTGATGGCGGGCAATGATTTAACCTGTATGATGTTGGTAGGCTTTTTTCGGTGCCGTAACCCTGGGTTTAACCCTACGTGGCACCGGCTAGGTCACAATCCGACGGCCGATGCAGTATTGCCGTGTGAGGAACGCATACCACATTCATGAATATAAGTTTCACACCAACACTTTTTTTCACAAACATTAGTTTCACTTATTGACACAAAAATGTATCATATAACATCCATAATGCTAGCAAGAAAATGGTTAATATCAAGATTTGTATCAATTTACATCAAAAAGATATCAATAAATTGAGATTGAGTTTTTGATATGTCATTTACTTTAATGCTTGTGGTTTAGGTTTTTTTTTTAAATTAAGAGGGGTCATTCATATTCATCATGCACCCTCATGGAGGCACAACAAAAAAGACCATCACAGACACCATTCCATCACCAAGTAAAATGTCCACACATGTTAGATGTCACCAGGTAGCACCCAAAGATAGTCTTGAAAGACTATTCTAAGAAAAGAGAAAAGGGCCTATGTCGAGAATCAAATAATGAAAAGAAAGTTAAAGAAAAGAAAAAAATGTAGGAAAATACGGCATCATATAGGTAGTGGAAACAAAAAATTTATGGATCTATTTTCCATTAACCAGCAGATCGTGTCAATAACTATGCAATGGGAAGGATGGTTTCACGAAGATATACTTGGTCCTAAAGCAAGTCCAGCGACAATCCTCGTCGATGTAGTCGATGTAGATGTACACTCTGTCTTGGATAGTACTTGTGCAGCTCCTGGTTGTAGTGGGATTGGTCTGACTGCTTCTCCATGGACAGCAGAATCAGACAACTACTGCAACAACTCCTCTTATCTTGCCACAGACTGCGAGTTGATGTTGCCCTCGTAGTAGCAGCCAAAGGACTCTTGCCTCTAGAGTAGTCCACACAGATCAACTAGAACTCATGTTGTCCTGTAGGAACGGACAGGAAGGTGTTGTCCCTCCCGTTGGTGTACTAGTCACCAAGCTGCTCTCCCACAACAATGATCCTCAGTTGTTTCTCTCCATTGGTTATTCCTCCCTAGTCGTGTAGGACTTGCCTGGGCTTTCGTGGTTACCACAATCAGAGAGAGGACAACAATTGTCAGAGCAACTGATTCTCAATTTTCTTTGTTGTGCTCTAGGAAGTCCCCAGTACCCCTCTATTTATAGTAGAGGTCAGGGTCAGGGTTCCCAGTGTGTGCAGGAGTGGAAGAGATTGAAAGATCTCAAATTTTTTGCAACAATTCCAGATATTTCGCAACCTGCAACAGTAGAGATGGTCGTTTGACACACCTAGACGGTCGTCTGGCACACCCAGACAGTCGTATGTTGCGCGAGACGCTCGTCTCGCACTATGAGATGATCGTCTCGTAGTTTCCCAGTTGTACACAAAATTGGCAATTCATTTCTCATCAATGTTGGACATTGATTTCCTTACACAACAAGTAATGTATAAGCAAAACAAATAGGGAAATGTCTAGAACCTTCCCTCGACCAAACTGGACCATCTCGCCCATGCGAGATGACTGTCTCGGTCACTCAGACGGTCGTCCGGTAACTCAGGTCGAGCCAGTCAGTTGGGTCGGTTTGCTTCTTAGCTAATTTCAACTCAAATTAACTCTGACTCTCCATACGCCCATCTCAACACTTGAGACGGTCGTTTGGCACACTCAAGACACATGTCTCAACTCTTAAGACAGTCGTTAGGTAGTGTTGTCAGGTTGTTTATTGCGTGAATCAAATACCTAAACATTTTAATACTTAATTCAATTTTCATTCAAGATCTGCACTCCCTTCTAGGTGAGTTCCTATGTGTGTGACCTTATAGGTCCCATATCACGTTGGCAGTGAATGTCCATAACAACTTATGACATCACAAGCAAAGAGTGGTGCCTAGTCACACATTAGTGCTACCCAAGTGAATGGAAAGTTGGGGAGAAACTTCGACCTACAATTTGTGTATGGTGTTATAGCATTTGTATAGTTCCTTTGTCATTGATATCGAGATTGAACTAGAGGCATGGAGCAGTCATCCTCATTATTATTCAATCTTATTTCTTGAACCATAGCAGACTACATGAGATATATGTAAGCTCAATATCACATATTGACTCACACGCGTATAGCCATACTTTTCTCAGTCTCGCTAATCAAGAGGCCTTGGATATCATACTCCTGTAGGAGGGACAAATCTCATATATATCACTCACAGTCAATCCCCATGTGTCAAAGTCACCCAATCATCACATTTATAACAACCCATGTTTCAAGACTATGTTTGATGATGTCAAACTGTACCCAATGACATGTGATGAGTGTAGTGATTTTAGGTCTAAGAACCACAACCACCACCATCACCGTACGAGATGACTATGACTTCCATGATGATGGCTTCCATGTGTCAGTCTCACGGTGGGTCTGTCTGATACACTATTCTCTAACATGTATCTGTATGCTTGGTTTGATATTGCCATATCATGACTAATGATATTTAGTCATCAACCAACTCACTCTCTGATCTTATGTGTTATTATTTTCATCAACCTTTCACAATAACAACCAATCTGGGACATAATGAGAATATGTATATGTACTCTTAACATCCGTATGATCTCATCCACAAGGGTAGTAACTTGAATACATACGTCATTGAGTAATATAATTCTGTAGGCATTTATAATGTTACATTATTATCTCATAACTGAACGAAACATAATAAATTGGAAGCTTGCCTTTACTATTAATCAAATTGTTTACATGTTATGCCATTACAATCATCATATGATTTTCTCTCTATGCATACATAGCAACAGACTCCCACTTTTACTTAGAGCCAATCACCCATGGATCTCATCCCGAGTGACCTAACGTGACCATCATGCTTCTACTGCACAAGTGCTTTTATAGCGGGTTTAGCAATGTTTGCTTCAAGTCGGTGTTTAAAAAAAATCATCTCTTCGTTGTACAACTACTCATATGAGATGGAAGTTTTGTAGTATGATATCTGAGATTCCCAGCCTAACTAGTAGCTCCATTGTTGTCATCAATATTTCTATTGTGTCATTAATGGTTTGGAACCTAACATAAGTTCATCCATATAAACTTCTTGATCCATACAATATCCTTTATTGTTCTTATAGAACATAGATACTCGACTTCTTTTGTAGATTTGAACAAATGTCATTAGCCCAGAACCCTTTCTACCTTACAGTTCTCATTTAACGTCAAACACTAATTTAGATTGTGATTGTTTTGTCAGTTTGGAAGTTTGCATGGGTGTAACCCTTTAAAACCAACTCTTCCTTATTACCATAACCAAGTAACCAATCCTTCAAGCGCTTCACAAGCATCTAAGGATGTTCTTTATGGTAGTTCAGTGACTCTCACTGCATCTGACATAACCTTCTTGTCATGTCCAATACATACAAGATTGCTAGGTAGGTATATATACATCTTCCCATCATGTCAAATACATATGAGATGACTGGATATCCTCTCATCATGTCCAATACATATGAGATTACTGGATGTCTTCTCATCATGTCCAATACATATGAGATAACGGGAGAAGTACATACATTTTATTCAAGATAGATCTAATTGTGAATGCATATGACATCTATCCATGTGTTCCTATTCTTCACAAGAATTGGGACACTAGGCTCCTAAGTTAGGTCTTGCATGCTAAACCCTTCAGCATCTTACCAATGTATGTACTCTTATTTAGGTCAAGAATCTTTTCAAATATATCTCTATAGACCTCGATCCCTGTGACAAACTGACACCAAATCAGACCGTCACAGCGTAATTAATTGCGGAATCAAACATAAGCAACGGATTACTGAAAATCACTAAAAATTAAAACCATTTACAAAGAGATCCATTTCCAGGAAACTCTTATAACAAGAACCAAAATATTATATACGATCTGGTCCACAAAGTACATACCATGTACCTTCTCTTCTCGAGGATTACATACAACAGTTGCCTTGTTAAATCTACACATAAGCAACATAAAACCTCGAGGCATTCATTGCTAAAATCTCAGATCGATCATTAAATCACTAACTACTAACTCCTAGGACCTGAGAGTAGAGAGATGACTCATAGGACTCATATTTACAAGACACAACAATCAGTATCTCCACCTGTGATGTTACTGTTGTCCCTGATGTTGTTGTCCTTCCCCTGTTGTAGGGTTTCTACCTCCTCATCCTCGTCCACCTAAAAAGGTCAGATCTCATGGGGGTGAGACAATTGAAAATTGTCCCAGCGAGAGATATAACTCTCCACCAGAAACATTATTATTGCAAGTAACAGTAATAAACTGAGCAGAGTAATCTCTATTGAACAACATGATTAAATTATTATTAAGCATAATAGAGCAATATCATCTATTCATTTTAATAAGGAATATGAAGAACATGTATAATTTCTATCTAATTTAGGATACAATAAGCAATGTGACATCAACTGATAGTTTTCATAAATCATCCTTAAGCAAATATGCTACACGGCTGAATTACATTTTACAATCATTCTTATGCACTGAGGAAGTGAACTGTACCGCTCAAATCCAACCTTCGGTTGCGAAACCCAAAGCCGATGTCATACAAGATCAAAGGAAGAGCTGGACTCCTCGATCTCGTCTGTCTCGGTCAGTGCGAGACCACAAGCAGGACTGCAATCTCTTGCTTAAGTGACGTTAGTCATAGGGTTAGCTCTCATAGGCTACCTATCCTCTAGCCTACCTTGGTACAAGTCCCAACGCTAGTAAATCTGAGACACGGGCCAGTTCACCGTGCTCACTGAGCCATGAACGCATTCATACTCCATCACACTGAGCCATGGGCCTGTTCACCATGCTCTTATATATATATATATATATATATATATATATATATATATATATATATATATATATATATATATATATATATATCTTGAGTCTACAACCGAAGTTGCACTCTAATCCTCCTATTTTCGGCTAGGAGCACCCCGCATATTCAACAATATACGCTCCGGATTAACCAGCAGAAAACCCGTTTCACCATCACCAACTAGTGACGATGATGGATTTATGGCCAGGGCTCTACATGATAATATTCCACTTGATTATTTAAGTATTTTACCATATTCTTTTAGCATCAGTCAAGTTTTCAAACAAGAATTATTATGACAAATGCTACAAATAAATAATACTCTTTTCAAGTGCTTTTCAAAACTTTATAAAGCATTGGGATCTCAATCCCTTGTCTCATTGCTGGGAATTCACATCCCTCAACATCACCATCATCATATTTGCTGGATCTGGGTATTCAAACCCTTAGTTCATCATTGAACATGGTTACCACTATCAGGTAACTATTACCTCCAGGTCATCTAACCAAGGTATTCATGATACTTGTTGCACAAGCATCTCACATAGTTCACCAGGCATATTCAACTTCTTATCACCTCTTACTAGGCAACAAATAAAATAATGGCTCACAAGGCCTATTAACATCATGACTCATACCTGGTTATGCTCATCATCTCATGAAACCTGCATGGTAGTATATTTAATAACAACCATATCAATTACATATCAGCATTATGAAATACAAAGATAACATCACTATTCCCTCATTAAAGTTATGGTTTCTCATCTTTATCAATTAGGGTTTCACATAACATCACCCTGTATTAGGGTTTCACATAGCATCACCCTATATTAGGGTTTCACATAACATCACCATGTATTAGGGTTTCACATAACATCACCCTGTATTAGGGTTTCACATAACATCATCATGTATTAGGGTTTCACATAACATCACCCTATATTAGGGTTTCACATAACATCACGTTGTATTAGGGTTTCACATAACATCACCCTATATTAGGGTTTCACATAACATCACCATGTATTAGGGTTAGGTTTCCCCATTCCATTTCAATTAGGATTTCTCAACCCATTACCCAAAATTAGGGTTAGGGTTTCTCATCCTTCTCAATTAGGGTTTTATGATTACCTCTTTAATCCAAACCCTAAGTCAGTGCTTCCACATATCTTGGAGAACATAGCATTATTTAAGTATTAAATCATACTTATCATTGTTCCATATACTAGGAACACACATCATCATCATACCTTAATCAATTGAATTAACCTTTCACTAAGTACATGCACCTACACTTATCATAGTGTATTGGATTTATTAGTTTCATATGCATTGAATAATAATCATTCTAATTATACCAATCATCTAAGTGCTTTAGAGGTACATCCATTGAAATCAACCTTGACATACTCTTCAACCACTTATGGGGTTATTAATACTTACATGATTAGAATCAATTGGACCTTCAAATAGTTTAGACTAATTGAACCCTCAAACGGTCTTGAGGTTACTTGACCTTCAAACGGTCTTGAAGTTATTTGAACTTCAAACGGTCTTAAAGTCATTGACCTTCAAACGGTCTTGACCTCAACATCCTTAAACGGTCTGAAGACCATTAGACCTTAAATGGTCTTGGTTCAATAGAATCTCCAAACGGTATTGAACCTTTTGTACCTATAAACGGTCTTGAGATGTTTGACCTCCAAACGGTCTTGAAGTGCTTGACCTCCAAATGGTCTTGAGGTGCTTGATCTCCAAACGGTTTTGAAACCGTTTGATTTTTAATTGATTTGAATATTGATTAACCCTAAACGGTTTGAGACCGTTTGATTTGAATATTATTTAACCCCAAACGGTTTGAGGCCATTTAGTCCTCAACCGGTCTAAGACTGTTTGGTCATTTCAGCTTGAAATCCTTTACCCCTAAATTAGGGTTATGATCTCAATTGATTTAGGGCTTTGAACCCAATTGTGCTAGGGTTCTGAAATCAATTGAATTTGATTTGTTTGAAGTTATTAGATCATGAAATCAATCAATCCTTGAACCTATTGAAACCATTTAGTCTTCTAATAGTTTGAAACCATTTGCCCTCCGATCAGTTTTGAAAATATTTGGTCACCAAATGGTTTGAAACTGTTTGGTCTAAAACGGTTTGAAACAGTTTAACCAACACAATAAAACAGTTTGCTTCTAATATTTCTTGAGGTGTATGCTAAGATGATGTCATCATCATCAAGCTTCAGAACTCTGATTTCTATTTCCATATATATGAAAAATTAAGCAATTATTCAAGAATAAATAAAGGATCAACATATGATGAGAAATTAAAATCAATAACAACATCATCATAAAAAAAAATTAATAACAACATCAATGGGTTCAAGTTATATAACCCGCCTTCAAAGTAGGTTCAAAGGTTCAAGATTCACGTCCTTAATGGTGAATGAAGCTCCTTCAACTAGTCAAGGCTCGTTTCCAACTCTTTAGATGTAAAGGAATGGCCAAGGTTGAGCATTGGTTGGAGAAAAGAAGAAAATCAATGTTGAAATCTGATTTCAACCATCAATTCAAGGTTGAAGATGATTACGGAGCTTACCTTCAGCTTGGGGAACGTTCTCCTCCTGCTCCTAAGCTCCTTGGTCATCGGCCAAAGCAAATAAAGAAAGTGGTTTGCAAAATTGCCTTTCAAGTAAGGAGAAAATTGAATATATGTGATTGATTTTCTAGGAGAGAGAAAGTAGAAGGAATTTCATCCATTTTCTTGCCACATGCCCCCTTCCACTTCCTTGCCTTCGAAGACATCTCCCTTGCTCTCAAAATCCTTTCATTTATCCTTGAATTAAAAGCAATCCACTTAAGCACCTTAATTAATATAATATTATTATCCATTTTTAGTGGACATTACTTTTTAATTAACAAATGTGAGTGGGTTTCTTCACCTACTTAGGATATTTCGGTGCAACTCAAGGCATTTGGACGTCCTTGCATTATAGGATTTCAACCAACGCCTTTTTATTTGATGGGCACTTCAATTAATATATTTATTTTTGCTACAAATTAAATTAGGGTTTCAATTATGCTTAAATCTTGATTAATTTATTATCAAGATTATCTCTCCTCAAAAGTAGTTCAAACATTACACCCTTTTCTTTTTATTTTCTCTAAATGATTCCAAGAAACAGCAGGGACATGATAGAAGTGGTATTTTACATATCCAAGCTTAGATTTTGGGTAAATTGCAAATTACACCAAAACTAGCATTTAATACACAAGCATTACTCAAACAAGCTCTTTCTTATAACTTAGGCTTGTGGAAGTCATACCTCAGCACCATTCTCATTCTTATGATGATATAACACTTGAGGAACATTTATCATGTAACATTTGCAAGATAACCCCTTAATTTGGGTAAATTGCACTTTAGTCCAAAACATGTAAAACATTGTTTCAACATTATTCTAATAGGACCAAAATTGAAACATAAGTTCTCCTTTAGTCTTAATTACTTTTCAAAAGATAAAGACAAGAATATAAATGACTTACTTAAGAAAAACTTCTAGAGTTAGGCCTTAACCCAGGCCAGGGATGTTACAATTATCCACCCCTAACAGGGATTTCGTCCCTGAAATCATCAAGAGAAAAGAGAAGGGTACTTCCTCCTCATATCTTACTCCAGCTCCCACGTAGCTTCTTTAACGCCACGATGATTCCAAAGAATTTTCACAAGAACTATGTCTTTCTTTTTCAAGTTTTTGATTCTCCTGTCAAGAATCAACACTGGTCCCTCTATATAGGATATATCTTCATTTAATTCTACCTTTTTAGGATCAACACGAATACCTGAGGCAGATATTACGTGTCCAAGAAAAGACACTTCTGATAACCAGAATTCACACTTACTGAATTTGGCATATAGCTTGTGCTCTCTTAGTAAAGTCAGAGCCTGACGAAGGTGTTGCTCATGCTGTCGAGCATCTTTACTGTAAACTAGGATGTCATCTATAAAAACTACTATGAATTGATCAAGGAATGGTCGGAAAATTCTGTTCATGAGTTCCATGAATGCAGTTGGTGCATAAGTTAGTCCAAATGACATAACTATGAACTCATAGTGACCATACCTTTTTCTAAAAGCTGACTTAGGTATGTCACTCTCCTTGATACGTAACTGATGGTATCCTGACCTCAGATCTATTTTAGAAAAGACAGTTGCACCACGCAACTGATCAAACAAGTCATCTATCCTTGGCAGAGGATATTTGTTCTTTATGGTTACTTTGTTTAGCTGTCTATAGTCGATGCATAATCGCATAGACCCATCTTTATTTTTAACGAAAAGAACCGGAGCACCCCATGGTGAAGTACTTGGTCGAATAAAACCCTTTTCAAGCAACTCCTGTAACTGTTTCTTAAGTTCTGCCATTTCAGCAGGTGCCATTCTATAAGGTGTTTGAGCTATTGGTTGTGTATCTGGGATTAAATTAATCTCGAAATCAATCTCTCGGGGTGGAGGAACACCTGGAAGTTCCTCAGGAAACACATCCTCAAACTCCCTAACAATCGGAACTTCAGAAAGACTAGAACTCTCTACTCTAGTATCTACCACATGTGCCAAGAATGCAAAGCATCCTTGTCTCATCAACTTCTCAACTACCATAGCTGACACTAGGCAGGTTGGAAGAATCTTTCTGTCCCCCTAAAAGATCCATGTAACACCATTATCTATGAACATAGCCTGCTTGGAACCACAATCCAAGACAACCTTATACTTTTCTAGGGTGTCCATTCCAAGGATTATGTCAAACCCATGCATCTCAAGTGGTATAAGATCCACCTGAATGCTATGTTCTGAAAAAGAAAGAACACAAGGAGAACATACCTCCCGCAACACTATAGATCCAATTAATGGAGTTTCTAGTAATAGATTATTTGCTCTATGATTGACAATCATATTGCAGTTATGAATCACTTCTCAAGTGATAAAGGAATGTGTAGCACTCGGATCAATCAAAATAGATACAAAGCAGGATGAAGACATATCAGAATGAAATAATTCCATCTAACATGTCACGACTCGTGGGTTGACCACTGCTTCTGGCTGATTCATATCATAGAATCTTGTCATTGCCGGTTGTCGACCACTCACCCTGTTATTGGATGTAGATGAGCCAGTTTGGGATGCTTGTCCACGTACTCGAGTGCCACTGCTAAAATGTCATTTCTGAGAGCCTTGTTGAGTCTGCCTCAGTGGCTGGGTTACACTCATATCTCTAACTAGACAATCTTTCATCAGATGTCCCATCTTCCCACATTTATAACAAAATTTGTTCTCCCGCTGTGGTCTAGACGGTCCTGTTACTAACATTGATGTTGAGCTGTGGGCTCCCTCTTGTGGTAAAATATGACCTCTACCCTTGCTGGATGTCCAATGTATCCGAGGATTAAACCTTGGTGGTGTTGTTGGTGCAGAAAATCTTGGTTTCTTAAAACTTTCAGACCTCTGTCCTTGGAACTGTGCATACATCTTCTTACTGCTGGCTTGATGCTTCTCAGTCATGGACCTTTCTATCTGCCTGACTGACTCAACGAAAGTGGAAAACCTCTCCCTATTCTCTAGAGTAGATACTAGTGTGGTTAAATCAGCGTTCAAACCCTTCTCAAAACATTGAATCCTTTCCTTATCCGTAGCGGCCATGTGCGGACAGAACTGTAGAAGCTCCATGAACTTAGCTTCATACTCACTAATGTTCATTGGTCCTTGCCTTATCTGCTCAAACTGGGAAATCTTCTCATCCAGGTAAGTCTTGGGAAAATATCTACTGACGTATTCACATAGGAATTCTTCCCACCTGACTTCAACACCTGGCCTCTTACCTTCTTCTATGGCCCACCAATGGTCAGCACTTTCTTTCAACAAGTACACCGCATGTCTAACCTTCTCAACTTCAGGGATATTAAGAATTATGAAGGCCTTTTCCAATTCAGTCAGCCACAAGTCTGCATCTGTTGGGTCAGCTGTATTAGCATACTCAGTGGCTCAGACCCAGTGAAGCTGTTCAAAAGTCTTGCCAGCCCTGTGTCCCTCATTGTGAGATGGTGCCCTAGGTGCAAGTGGTGGCATCCTATCAGCCATGTGTCATAGTCGCCATGAACTGCCCAAATAGAGCATGGAAAGTTGGGTTTTCTAGTGTAGCTTGGTCAAATTGGGGATGTTCAGGTATTGGTTCTTCCCTATCCTGATCTCTTGCACCTCCTCCTGGTGCAGCAACACTGCTTTCAGCAGCATGTTCTTCGTGTGATCCAGCCCATCTTCAAGCTTTACTTCTTCTCCTGAGAGCAGAAGTCACTATCAGATAAGCTGAAATATACTAGAACTGACTCAACAACCTTAATCCTATGTCTCTATAGACTCAGTGAACCTAGAGTTCTGCTACCACTTAAATTGTGACGATCCAACACCAAATCAGACAATCACAACATAATTAATTGCGGAATCAAACATAAGCAGCGGATTACTAAAAATCACTAAAAATTAAAACCATTTACAAAGAGATCCATTTCCAGAAGACTCTTATAATAAGAACCAAAATATTATATACAATCTGGTCCACAAAGTACATACCATGTACCTTCTCTTCTCGAGGATTACATACAATAGTTACCTTGTTAAATCTACACATAAGAAACATAAAACCTCGAGGCATTCAATGCCAAAATCTCAGATCGATCATTAAAGCACTAACTACTGACTCCTAGGACCTGAGAGTACAGAGATGACTCATAGGACTCATATTTACAAGACACAACAGTCAGTATCTCCACCTGAGATGTTACTGCTGTCCCTGATGTTGTTGTCCTTCCCCTACTGTAGGGTTTCTACCTCCTCATCCTCATCCACCTAAAAAGGTTGGATCCCACGGGGGTGAGACAATTGAAAATTGTCCCAGTGAGAGATATAACTCTCCGCCAAAAACATTATTATTGCAAGTAACAGTAATAAACTAAGCAGAGTAATCTCTATTGAACAACAATATTAAATTATTATTAAGCAGAATAGAGCAATATCATCTATTCATTTTAATAAGGAATATGAAGAACATGTATAATTTCTATCTACTTTAGGATACAATAAGAAATGTGACATCAACCGATAGTTTCCATAAATCATCCTTAAGCAAATATGCTACACAGTTGAATTACATTTTACAATCATTCTTATGCCCTGAGGAAGTGAGCCGTACCGCTCAAATCCAACCTTCAGTTGTGAAACCCAAAGTCGGTGCCATACAAGATCAAAGGAAGAGCCAGACTCCTCGATCTCATCTGTCTCGATCAGTGTGAGACCACAAGAAGGACCACCGTCTCTTGCTTAAGTGATGCCAGTCACAGGGTTAGCTCTCATAGGCTACCCATCCTGTAGCCTGCATTAGTACAGGTCCCAGCGCTAGTAAATCTGATACTCGGGCCAGTTCACCGTGCTCACTGAGCCATGAACACATTCATGCTCCATCACACTGAGCCATGGGCCTGTTCACCATGCTCTTATATATATATCTTGAGTCTACAACCGAAGTTGCACTCTAATCCTCCTATTTTTGGCTAGGAGCACCCCACATATTCAACAATATACACTCCAGAATAACCAGCAGGAAAACCCATTTCACCATCACCAGCTACTGACGATGATGGATCTATGGCCAGGGCTCTACATGATAATATTCCACTTGATTATTTAAGTATTTTACCATATTCTTTTAGCATCAGTCAAGTTTTCAAACAAGAATTATTATGACAAATGCTACAAAGAAATAATACTCTTTTCAAGTGTTTTTCAAAACTTTATAAATCATTGGGATCTCAATCCCTTATCTCATTGATGGGAATTCACATCCCTCAACATCACCATCATCATGTTTGCTGGATCTGGGTATTCAAATCCTTAGTTCATCATTGAACATGGTTACCACTATCAGGTAACTATTACCTCCAGGTCATCTGACCAAGGTATTCATGATACTTGTTGCACAAGAATCTCACATAGTTCACTAGACATATTCAACTTCTTATCATCTCTTACTAGGCAACAAATAAAATAATGGCTCATAAGGCCTATTAACATCATGACTCATACCTGGTTATGCTCATCATCTCATGATACCTGCATGGTTAGTATATTTAATAACAGCCATATCAATTACATATCAACATTATGAAATACAAAGATAACATCACTATTCCCTCATTAAAGTTAGGGTTTCTCATCTTTATCAATTAGGGTTTCACATAACATCACCCTATATTATGGTTTCACATAGCATCACCCTATATTAGGGTTTCACATAACATCACCCTGTATTAGGGTTTCACATAACATCACCATGTATTAGGGTTTCACATAACATCACCCTGTATTAGGGTTTCACATAACATCACCATATATTAGGGTTTCACATAACATCACCTTGTATTAGGGTTTCACGTAACATCACCCTGTATTAGGGTTAGGTTTCCCCATTCCATTTCAATTAGGATTTCTCAACCCATTATCCAAAATTAGGGTTAGGGTTTCTCATCCTTCTCAATTAGGGTTTTATGATTACCTCTTTTATCCAAACCCTAAGTCAGTGCTTCCACATATCTTGGAGACATAGCATTATTTAAGTATTAAATCATACTTATCATTGTTCCATATACTAGGAACACACATCATCATCATACCTTAATCAATTGACTTAACCTTTCACTAAGTACATGCACCTACACTTATCATAGTGTATTGGATTTATTAGTTTCATAGGCATTGAATAATAATCATTCTAATTATACCAATCACCTAAGTGCTTTAGAGGTACATCCATTGAAATCAACCTTGAGATACTCTTCAACCACTTATGGGGTTATTAATACTTACATGATTAGAATTAATTGGACCTTCAAATAGTTTAGACTAATTGAACCCTCAAACGATCTTGAGGTTACTTGACCTTCAAACAATCTTGAAGTTATTTGACCTTCAAACGGTCTTGAAGTCATTGACCTTCAAACGGTCTTGGCCTCAACATCCTTAAACAGTCTGAAGACCATTAGACCTTAAACGGTCTTGGTTCAATTGAATCTCCAAATGGTCTTGAACCTTTTGTACCTCTAAACGGTCTTGAGATGCTTGACCTCCAAACGGCCTTGAGGTGCTTGACCTCCAAACGGTCTTGAGGTGCTTGACCTCCAAATGGTCTTGAGGTGCTTGACCTCCAAACAGTCTTGAGGTTCTTGACCTCCAAACGATCTTCAGGTGCTTGACCTCCAAACGGTCTTGAGGTGCTTGACCTCCAAACAGTTTTGAAACCGTTTGATCTTTAATTGATTTGAATATTGATTAACCCTAAACGGTTTGAGACCATTTGATTTGAATATTATTTAATCCCAAACGATTTGAGACCATTTAGTCCTCAAACGGTCTAAGACCGTTTGGTCATTTCAGCTTGAAACCATTTAACCCTAAATTAGGGTTATGATCTCAATTGATTTAGGGCTTTGAACCCAATTGTGCTAGGGTTCTGAAATCAATTGAATTTGATTTGTTTGAAGTTATTAGATCATGAAATCAATCAATCCTTGAAACTATTGAAACCATTTAGTCTTCTAACAGTTTGAAACTATTTGCCCTCCAATCGGTTTTGAAACCGTTTGGTCACCAAACGGTTTGAAACCGTTGGTCTAAAACGGTTTGAAACTGTTTGATCAACACAATAAAACCGCTTGCTTATAATATTTCTTGAGGTGTGTGCTAAGATGATTTCATCATCATCAAGCTTCAGACCTTCGATTTCTATTGCCATATATATGAAAAATTCAGCAATTATTCAAGAAGAAATAAAGGATCAACATATGATGAGAAATTAAAATCAATAACAACATAAATGGGTTCAAGTTATATAACCCACCTTCAAAGTAGCTTCAACGCTTCAAGATTCACGTCCTTAATGGTGAATGAAGCTCCTTCAACTAGTCAAGACTCGTTTCCAACTCTTTAGATGCAATGGAATGGCCAAGGTTGATCATTGGTTGGAGAAAAGAAGAAAATCAATGTTGAAATCCGATTTCAACCATCAATTCAAGGTTGAAGATGATTATGGAGCTTACCTTCAGCTTGGGGAACGTTCTCCTCCTTATCCTAAGCTCCTTGGTCATTGGAAAAAGCAAATAAAGAAAGTGGTTTGCAAAATGGTCTTTCAAGTAAGGAGAAAATTGAATATATGTGATTGATTTTCTAGGAGAGAGAAAGTAGAAGGAATTTCATCCATTTTCTTGCCACATGCCCCCTTCCACTTCCTTTACTTCGAAGCCATCTACCTTGCTCTCAAAATCCTTTCGTTTATCCTTGAATTAAAAGCAATCCGCTTAAGCACCTTAATTAATATAATACTATTCTCCATTTTTAGTAGACATTACTTTTTAATTAACAAATGTGAGTGGGTTTCTTCACCTACTTGGGATATTTCGGTGCAAATCAAGGCATTTGGACGTCCTTATATTATATGATTTCAACCAAAGCCTTTTTCGTTGATGGGCACTTCAATTAATATATTTATTTTTGCTACAAATTAAATTAGGGTTTCAATTATGCTTAAATCTTGATTATTTTATTATCAAGATTATCTCTCCTCAAAAGTAGTTCAAACAAGACACCCCATTCTTTTTACTTTCTCTAAATGATTCCAAAAAACAGTAGGGACATGATAGAAGTGGTATTTTACATATCCAACCTTAGATTTTGGGTAAATTGCAAATTACACCAAAACTAGCATTTAATACACAAGCATTACTCAAACAAGCTCTTTCTTGGAACTTAGGCTTGTGGAAGCCATACCTCAGAACCATTCTGATTATTATTATTCTATAACACTTGAGGAACATTTATCATGTAACATTTGCAAGATAACCCCTGAAATTGGGTAAATTGCACTTTAGTCCAAAATAGGTAAAACATTGTTTCAACATTATTCAAATAAGACCAAAATTGAAACATAAGTTATCCTTTAGTCTTAATTACTTTTCAAAATATAAAGACAAGAATCTAAATGACTTACTTAAGAAAAACTTCTAGAGTTAGGCCTTAACCCAGGTCAGGGATGTTACAATCCCTATCTCATAGGATGCTTTGCCTAAACCCTTCATATCGAAGGTGCTTTCCTTTCCAAGTTTTAACATTTGCAGGATAAGGACGTCATTCCGCATCATTATGTGGAATATTAATATGCTCTAACTAAATCTGTTGTAATCACAGATTCCATCTTCATTCTGACTCAAGTCATACCCATTGACTGTCTTGTCAAATAGAAGATTCCAGCTCTGAGATGCTTGCTTCAATCCACAGATTGACTTTTATAGCTTACAAAGTTTATTTGCATTAATGGATTTATAAAACCATTAGACACTGTCATGTACACATCCTATTAATTATTCCAATTAAGGAATGCATTTTTAACATCCATATGCCAAATCTCACAATCATACTAAGCTGCAACAACAATCATGATCCAGATAGATTTAACCATGGTAACTGGTGAAAAGACTTCATCATGTTCAACACTTTAAACTAGTTTGAAATTCTTTGCAACCAATCTATCCTTCCATGTTGGTCTTCTTAGGGAGACCCAAATGCACCCAATGGGTTTTACCCCTTCAGGTGGATCCGTCAAAGTCATACTTTGTTGGTTTCGATGGAGTCCATCTTTGATCCCATGACCTGAAGCCATTTCTCAAATTTTGGTCCCTCAATAGTTTCTAGGTAGGTTGTTGACTCATCTCTATGATCAACTTGTCGTCTTCTTGAATTATAAGATATCACAACCTTTCAAACTCAATGTGTGTTCTACTAGATTTATGAGTTTTGTGTTTACATAAGGAACTTGAGATTCCATAACAACATGTGATTCTCTTTGTTCCTATTGTACCTGTTTAGGTTCAATGTTTTCTTGTTTGTCTCGAACATTTCGATTTCTACTTTTAATCCCATTGATTCCCTTGGAACTAAGTTCCCCTTTTAGGAATACAAAAACACTTTGTTGTCAGATTGGGATAAAAGTAGTATTTAACAAGATAACATTTATGAGATTTTATGGACAAAGCTTTTAAGAAACAATTTTCTTATATAAGCCTTCAATCCTAACCACTATGAAAGACACATTGGGACTCCTCCCATGCCATATATCATATGGTGTCTTTTGAACCATTTTAGACTGTACATTGTTTTAGTGTAAAGCATGTGCCCATAAGAAATTGTAAGATCATCTAGATTTTATTGATAATCTCACCATGACTTAACAGGGTGTGATACCTTCTTTCTGACACATCAATATGTTTCAGGTGGAGTTCATTATGATACACTATCATGATCTCCCAAAAGGTCCTCAAACTTTTGGCTTACGTATTTCAACATCGATCATATCGAGGTATCTTAATATTTTTACCAAGTTAGTTACATACTTCATTTATAATCTCCTTGAACACTTCAAGAGATTCATGTTCAAATTTTATCAAATACAAACTTTCACTATCTACTGATCGTATCAATAAATATAATGAGGTACTTGTAACTACCTTTAGCATTCATTCTAAAAGGTCTATGTACATCAGTATGTACTAGTCCCAATGGAATAGTCGATCTCCCACTACATCTAGTGAAGATGCTTTTGTCATATTGCACAACAAATACGACATGCATGTCTCTATCGATTCAATAACCAAAAGAGTATAGACAACCATCACATGGATTCTAGAAATGCATTTCTAGTTTATGCGCTCTAGATGATAGTGGTATAGATATTCAGTTTGTTTGAATTATCAATTCATTCAATATGTGTGCCATACACATTTGTCTCTACAACTATCAAGTATAGTTTGTGAGACATAGGGAATTACCATAAAAGATCATATCTTTTAAAATGAAACATAATGTTCTTGTCATACAAAACATATAATGTTTTCATCAATGGTGAGTACATAATAGCGATTCACTAATTATATCATGTGCCCATGAATGACATCTCCCAACTATAAAGGCATCAACCCTTGCTTCACACAGTTCTAGCTTACTTCTTCTCAGGTCCTGAAGCAGCGATCTCTATCTCCATCTTCTTCCTGAGATCCTCTATGAGGAGGATAGTTCTTTTCAATGTCCAGACAAGTGACAATGGTGGCACTTTCTTTTCTTTATCCTTTGAGTGAAAAGGACAGATTCCCTTTACACTTACCCTTCTCCTTAACTTGAGTATAGAAAACTTGGAGTTAAGTTTAGCCTCAGAGCACTTCTTAGCCTTGCCTTTTCCCTAGGACTCACTTCCTCTTATCATCATCACGAATTTGTCCTTCTTCCTTGCTTTGGCATCAACATGCCAAGCTTTTGATAATCTGACTATGAGATTCATGCAACGCTTGCATAATCATATTCATGGTCAACTCTTGACCAAAGAGAAATCCCAATTATTCCACATGTCCAATCATATTGAGCACATGGGGTTCTACTGGAGCTCCCTTTGTCAATTTGCACTCAACTAGCGCTTTAGAGACAGTATACCTTCTTTGCTTTATATGATTCTTAATATGTGTTACCATCTCGAGAATGTCCATGTTTTCATGTTTTTCATGCAACTCATAGTTCATACAACATAGCATTAGGTATTCAAATGTCTATGGCATCATTAGCATGCTTCCAATAAGCATCCATTTAGCCTTAGGCGCATTTGGAGCGGGTTCCTCTAGCATTGGTTTATCAAGGACATAGAGCTTTCACTCATTGATGAGAACATTTCTTAAAATCCTTAATCAATTGTGGAACTTTATCTTGTTTTGGCCTTCTTGAGGACTAATCACAATTTGAATGTGTTTGTGTTTGACATTTGATTCTACAAAGAAATATTTCAACTTTTTTAAAACATTTTGATTTGGTTTGATTTGATAAATTTGACAATATTAATTGGGTCTTTAATTAACTATCATTCCCACTATTTTATTCGAATTGAAAGCCCTTAATATCAATATGGAATATTGCAACGTACAAAATTCTAGTGGGAAAGATCTAAGATAATTCAATTGTGGCCTGATCAACACCGCAAACACATTCAACCATCAAGGTAGGCAACTATTGCCAATTGTATCATATGCAATTATGGATAGATGATATGTGCAACCCCTTGCCATAATCATCGGCATGCTTCTGGGCCCAGACACTCTAAGAACACCAGTCAAGCCTGACCTAAAAGCCAACATGATAATAATGCACCCCGCGGAGGCAGAACCTACATTACTACCATCACACTTCTACATGATAGATTACGCACCCCGCAGAGGCAGAACCTACGCTTGGTCAATCAAACTTTTCATGTGTGCTTCTTTTAGAAAGCATCTAAGACTTGCTATTTTATTTGAGGAAGTTTGTATGTATAAATACATATACTTTATCCAATCACCACATATATAATATGTATCATATACATGCTATATCCCACAGTGAAAACATGCAATACATAAAACACACAAGCGATGCTTATGGCCATGCTAATGTAATTCCTTGGAGCCACAAGGAATTACTACCACCTATGCTCCACATCATATGCAACCTGTTGTTGGTGAAAACCTGTGCTTGAACCAATCTGGGTTGATCAGTTGAACTCTTGAACCAGTCGGCTCACATCCTGGTTGCTTGCTTGGGCTCTTTTGAAGTGGCCATCTAGTTCTCAAGTCCAAGCAACATCTAGACACCTCCAGTCGATCGGTTCATCCTCTTGTCATCTGGCCTCGTCGGTCCTCCATTCGATCATATCGTCTCACGAGTCGATCATTTTGTCTTTGTGCAGATCGTCATCTCATGTGGAAACATAAATTAAAACTATCATATTTTTTATTACATTGTATATGGGAAAACCTCGAGTTACATTCAAGGGGAAATAGGAAGAAGAGTATTAATTTACATTTGGAAAGGAGAGGGAGGCTCGGCACAAAAACCTATTACAATAAGAATAGATAACCACAACCATGCACACACAGTTCTAGAGTTTTGGCCATAACCATGCTTCACATCCACTGTCAAAACTGATTTTATGGCGACACGTGTAAATTATATATATATATATATATATATATATATATATTCCTTTGAGTTCTTTATGTGGTGACAAGACAGATGTGCACAAAAACCAATTTAAATATTCATATCGCATGCAATAAATAAACTTGATAAAACCAAAAATCTGATCATATTGATTATCTTAAAACATAACTAATTGATGTGGCTCTAGTACAACTGTTGGGAAATACGACATCAGATAAATTTTACTGACATATTTCCCATTAACTAACATATCGCACCAATAAATATGCAATGGGAAGGATGGCAAGTCTAGTGACAATCCTCATTGATGTAGATGCTCACTATCTTGGACGGTATCTATGCAACTCCTAGTTGCACTTGGGCTAGTCTGACTGCTCCTCCATAGACAATAGATTCGAACAACTACTTTAGCAACTCCTCTGATCTCGCCACAGACTGCGAGTTGATGTTGCCCTCCAAGCAGTAGCCAAAGGAATCTTGCCTCTAGATTAGTCCACACAGACCAACTAGAACTCTTTTCGTCATGCAAGAACGAACACGAAGGAGTTGTCCCTCTCATTGGTGTACTAGTCACCAACCTACTCTCCTACAAAAATGATCTTCAATTGTTTCTCTCCCTTGGCTATCCCTCCCTAGTTGGGTAGGACTTGCCTGGGATCTCTTGGTTACCACAACCAGAGATGACAATAATTGTCAGAGCAAATGATTCTCAATTATCTGTGTTGTGCTCTGGGAAGCCCCCAGTACCCCTCTATTTATAGTAGAGGTCAGGGCCAGGGTTCCCGGTCTATGCAGAAGTGGAAGGGACTAGAAGATCTCAAAATTTTCACAACAATTCTAGAAGTTCACAACCTGTGGCAACCAATATGGTCGTTTGGCACACCCAGACGATCGTCTGGTGCGCATGACAATCATTTCGCACTACGAGACGATCATCTAACAACTTTTTTGTTGTACACGAAATTGGCAATTCAATTCACATCAATGTTAGACACTGATTTCCTTGCACAACAAGTAATATATAAGAGAAACAAACAGGGAAATGTCTAGAACCTTCACTCGACCGAACTGGACCATCTTGGTCACCCATACGGTTGTCTCGTGACCCAAATCAAGTCAATCGATTGGGTCGGTTTGCTTCTTAGCCAATTTCAATTCAAATCAACCCTGACTCTCCATACACCCATCTCAACACTTGAGATGGCCATTTGACATTCTTCGGACGCCCGTCTCAACCCTTGAGATGATCGTTTGGCAGTGTTGTTAGGCTGTTTGCTACGTGAATCAATTACCTAAACACTTTAGTACTTAATTCAATTGTCATTCAAGATCCGAACTCCTCTTCTAGGTGTGTTCCTATGTGTGTGACCCTATAGGTCCCATATCACGCTGCCAGTGAATGTCCATAACAACTTATGACATCACAAGCAAAGTGTGGTGCCTAGGCATGCAAAAGTGTTACCCAAATGAATGGAAAGTTGGGGAGCAACTTCAACCTACAACATGTGTATGGTGTTACAGTGTTTTTATAGCCCCTTTGTCACTGATATCAAGATTGAACTAGAGGCATGGAGCAGTCATCATCATTATTATTCAATATTGTTTCTTGAACTAGAGTAGACTACATGAGATATATGTAAGCCCAATATCACATATTGACTCACATGTGTATGGCCATACTTTTCTTAATCTCGCTAATCAAGAGGCCTTGGATATCATACTCCTATAGGAAGGACAAATCCCATATCTATAACTCACAGTCAATCCCCGTGTGTCAAAGTCACCCAATCATCACCTTTATAACAACCTATGTTTCAGGATTGCGTTTGATGATGTTAAAGTATACCCAATGACATTTGATGAGTGTAATGATTTTAGGTCTATGAACCACAACTACCATCATCAATGCGAGAGTTGACTATGACTTCTATGATGATGGCTTCCATGTGTCAGTGTCATGGTGGGTCTTTCTGATACAATGTTCTCTAACATGTATTTGTGTGCTTGTTTTGATGTTGCCATATCATAACTAATGAGATTTAGTCATCAACCAACTTACACTTTAATCTTATTTGTTATTGTTGTCTATCAACCTTCCACAATAACAACCGACAAGGGACATAATGAGAATATGTATATGTACTCTTAACATTTGTATGATCTCATCCACAAGGGTAGTAACTTGAATGCATACGTCATTGAGTAATATAACATTTATAATGTTACATCATTATCTGATAACTGAATTAAACAAAATAAATTGGAAGTTTGCCTTTATTATTAATCAAATAATTTATATGTTATCCCATTATAATCATTATATGATTGGCTCTCTAGGAGTACATACCAAAAAAAACAAGAGCCCTAACAACCAAAGCAAAGGAACCACCCAAAAGAGCGATCCACGTGCTATCATGAGCTATCAACTCTTTCCAACTTGCCCAACCACCAAACTTCTCAACACAAGCCCTCAACCGCAAGCAAAATCTCCACCACCAGTCCTCCAAGGAACAAACGTAGGTTCTACCACCTCAAGAAATATAAAGGAAAGGCCCCACAAAAACCATGCGATAAGAAAGCCAAACTCTTTAAAGAGCAAACAACTTATCATCAACAACAGATGGCAAAATCAAAGGATGTTTCTCTTCTTGTTATAGCATGTACATCCCTACGATACACTACCCTAATGATAATCATACTCATAATCACTACCATGGTACCTGCTCAGCCTATCATCATCTGAATACCTCCCATCATCCTCAAAAAAAGATTTACCACTAAGGCAATGTCGTTCCCACACCTTAGACCTAGGCCTCTGTGAGCTCCTGTGGTGTGGGATTCATCTTCTATAGGGAGTTAGGGAGTCATCAAAAGTGCAAATGAAGTCCTCAAGTCTGTTGGTATCTATTCCCAGAGATCCAGTCATATGATGATTGTAGTGGCATATCTCATAAATGATTAGATTAATAATAAAGTTAATATTCATCTATATGTTCGTTCAATTATGAGATAATAATATAACAAGATAGATGTCTAAAGAATGGTGTTGCTCAATGTCGTATGTCTTCAGGTTGAGGACTTGAATAGTGAGATCATATTAATTATAAGAGTACATACATTCTTGCTATGTCCCTAGTCGGATGTTATTGTGGAAGCAAATAGACAACAATAACACATAAGACTAGAGTGTGTGTTGGATGATGACATAATCTCATAAGTAATGATATGTGATATAAAACCAAGCACATAGGTACTTGTTAGAGAATAATGTATCAGATAGACCCAACTTGAGAGTGTGGTGAATCCAAATTCATCATGATTTTCAGTAGCCATTCTGGGCCCAATTTGACTATATACATTTGATTTCATCTCCTTAAATCTTACAATGTGCAATTCTGCTTGGTTGATCAGATTATCAAGTTATTAACTAGTTTTATATGTATTTCATGCATATTATGCTGGTCACGATGAGGGTGAACCTTTAGCTGGGGCCCACTTTCACTCAACCCTAGATTTACCTCTACTCAAGATCCTCTCAGCCTTGGTCTTGATCAATCAATCTCAATCCAAATGGTTTCATTCACTCGGTTTTGATCTCTCAGTCTTAGCCATTCATCCACACGATCTTGATCCAGCGATCCACCATCCTTGTGGTTTGCCTCCAACTGGTTTTGCCCTTCCACACGGTCTCAAGACCATGTGAGGCCATATGGTCTCAAGACCGTGTGAGGCCATACGGACCATGTGAAGCCTCACAGTCTCAAGACTGCATGGGCAACCATCTACTCGAGACCGCAAGGAGATTTGGCGACTGTATCCCTACCACCGCCAATGCCTCCTGCCCCCTAGAGACGCCGTCCTCTTCCTTCCTCTCCATCGACTTGCAACCCACAACATCCCGCCGACCTGCTTCCCGACGCACCTACTTCTTTCTTCCTCCCCTTCTTCATTCCCGCCACAGACCACCACTTGCAAAACATAACCCTCAACGCCCTGCACCACCCCCACCTCTCTCATGGTCTTGGTCTCTGCCCACCACATGGTTTCAAGACCGTGTGGCGGCAGACAATCTTTGAGACCATATAGCCTTTATTCACCTGCAAGACCATGTGGCGGCACTCGGTCCTCAAGACCGTTAGGCCAGCAGATCGTTTGGAAGTGAAGACCGATTGGAATAGAGACCGTTCGGAAGATAAAACTAATAAGAGGCTGAAGACCATTTGGACGATCGTCGCTATCCAACAAGACTGATCAAAAGCCAGCAACCGAGATCGTTTGGAGGTATGAGACAGTTTGAAACCCATTGGTCTTTAAGACCGTTTGGAGGCCATCGGTCTTCAAGACCATTTGGAGTCATAACCATTTGACAGCGCACGACCGCGAGACCATTTGGAGGAGAAGAAAGCCAGAGACCCAAACCATTTGGGGCGCAAAACCGATCAGTATACAAGACTGTTAGAGCAAAGAATCCAAGACTGTTTGATCAGTCCAATCGGTCTCCAGGACCATTTGGATGAAGACCAGTTGAAGGCACTTTACTCCAAACTATTTGGACCCAAAACTGTGTGAAGTATCCTCACGTCAAAAATGTGAAGAGGCCATCCAAGCCTATAAATAGTACCAACATGGTCCTCATTTGGGCTTCAGATCTGGGACGCCGCCAAGCCACCCAAACGCAAGGTTCGATCCAGATACATCCACATCCATGCCATTGCTAATCCACTTGCTGCTCCTTTTGCTGCAAGCAAGAAGATCAAGACGAGGAAAGAAGGAGGAGAAGAAGGGATGCCCGGTCTGCCTTGGTGGTTTGTCCTTCTCATCCAAAGTAGCTCCGACACGACGTAGAAGACCGCATCATCTTCACTGAGCTACGACTACCTTCTGCATCATGCTCATGGTGGAATCTTCCCTCTCTCTTATTTTTCTTGTTTCTCACATCATGAGCGAGTACTTCCTTTTCACTGGGGTGTGGGGACTAGCCCCGCTACCCATGCAAGCATGTTCACTTGTTAAACATTCCATGGCAATGTATATAACTTTTCATTTCATTGTTAATCATTAATGTTTGTAGGTTGATTATTTGTTTGCTTCTATCTTGTTCTTCCCTATGTTGCGAGAACTTCTATATGTAGGGTAGGATGTCGATTAATGAGGTTGACTCCCTGACTAGAAATAGAATGGGATTCCTTGAGGTAGTAAGTGCATGATCCATGAGGAGACGAGCCATCTAGCACACGGTGATGCTTTTGTGGCCTAAACATCCCTCAGGGAGGGCCACAACTTCAGTTGGATATTTGTATCATCGTCGTTAATTGTCGATGTTTGCTTGTAGATTAATCACCTACTTGCTTGTCAATTAGAACGGTTGACTCTCTGACTAGACATAAAAAGGGATTCCTTGAGGTCGTAAGTGTATTATCCATGAGGGGATGAGCCATCTAGCCCACGGTGACACTTCTGTGTGCCTAAACATCGCTCAGGGAGGGCCACAACTTCAGTTGGATTTCTGTATCTTCAGAGCCGTAAGCGAGTGATCTGAATGGTGACAAGACATCTGATACCTAAGGTGATGCTTACACAAGACTAACGCCCATATGGGGGGTTTTGCAGTAGGTCCATTTGGATGGTTATATCTTGCCTGGATGTTTGAGGTTTGAGTGTGTTTGCATGAGTAGTGGTGGTGAAACTCGGGACCATCCCAACGATTCCATATCATTAATCTAGATCAACTTTAATCCTGCTCTTTACTTTTCTGCATTTAGTTTAATTAACCTCAAATCAACCTATCGTTTTAAATATTAGCCTTACTTGAACTAGACTAGACTAGCAATGATTCTTAAAAACGTTGTCCCTTGGGATTCGATCCTTAACTATACTATGATAAGACCCGTCCGCTTGCAGGTGGTATTATTGCACAAGGTTTGGGTAAAAACTCTGGGATTTCAACCCTGAGTGAATTTGTTAGTGTGATAATAAACCACGTCAAATTCTTGCGTCGTTGTCAGGGACAACGGATTCAGTTAGTCAAATCTAGTTCTTTTGAGGCTAATCTAGGATTTTGCTTTTTCCCTTGAAACAATTGATCATCTACTTGAATTAGGTTCTACTCCATCAATCTCACTTCTAAAAAAATCTTTCCATACCAGGTACAACAAAGACTGTTGCATGCACCGCTCAAACAGTCCCAGTCTCACTGCTAGCTTTGATCCTGAGATAGATAGAACTTTTCATCGTCAGAACAGAAAGAACCAAGCAAGGATGGCTCAAGAGGAGGAAATAGCCTGAAGGGTATCTCAAGCCCTTGTTGCACAAAGAGATAGGCTTATGCAAGAAGCCAGAGCTACAATTAAACTGAAATTCAAGCAGCTCAAGCAGCAACACAAGCAGTAGAACTGCAAAAGGACCTTAGAGAATTCTCCATTCCTAAAGCTGCTGATGTTCATCACCCAGTACAACCTCCTCCTATCAACGCGCCCAATTTTGAGATTAGGGCACACTGGATCACCTTGTTTCAAAATAGCCCATTCTATGGTAAACAAGGAGAAGATAGTCAGGAACATGTTCTGAGGTTTATCAATCTATGTACAATGACAAAGCAAAATGGAGTCTCAGACGATGCCATTCGACTCCATCTCTTTAAGTATTTTCTAGCTGATATAGCCATAAGTTGGTACAACTCTTTGCAATGCGAACCCATCACTACTTGGGAACAACTCCAAAATGTTTTCCTGGAAAAAATTTACCCTGCTTCTCTCACCTACAAAATTAGGGGTCAAATAATAATGTTCACTCAGGTCCCTCGAGAATCCCTTGTTGAAGCATGGGAAAGATATAAAGATCTTCTATGCAAGTGTCCACATCATGGCATTCCTAAGAATCAACTCATCGAGATCTTCTATAGGGGTGTGGATGACGATATAAAGAGGTTTTTAGACTCCTTATCTAGAGGAAACTTCATGCGTCAAAGTTATGACAACACATGGAAGGTTGTCACCCTTAGAGATGAAAATCAAGATAATTGGGGTAGATCTGTAGGTAAAAGAGTGTTGAATGTAGCTATGGGTGAAGCTATTCTAGAATACAACTATATCGCTGAAACCCTAAAACTCCTAGTTGCCAAGAAGGACCATATTGAATCATCCCTTGCTGCATTTGGAAGAGGACGTCCACCCCCTCAACAACAAGAACAGATCAAGTCAGCCTCACTATTTTGTGAAGCATGTAAAGGTCACGATCATTCCACTTTAGCATGCAATGTTCTCTATGATGTTGTTCTAAGCAACATTTATGGCCAAGGAGATAATGGTCAAATGGAAAATCTTAATGCTGTCAACACCATCCCTGGTCAAGGATATTACAATCCAAATCAGAATAGGAACCATCCTGGTTTTCAATATGGAAACCCTTCATGAGAAGAAAACTTGTGACAACTTGGTTCAAATAATTAGCAATGAGGACCACCAAGATCCCAGTATAACCAACAACAAAATTCCAAGAATCAAGGGAACTTTAGGGGTAACTTTCTGAATAGGAATTTCAACAATTATCAGAACAATTCTCAGTTCCAGAATCCCAACCAAGTCCCTTACTAGAACCAACAACAAGGGCAACAAGCCAGCCCCACCTCATCTTATGACAAGCTAACAACCATTAAAAAGATGCTACAACCATAACAGACTATGATAGCTAACCAGCAAGCCCATCAGAAGGCTATTGAATCTCAACTAGCTGAACTTGCAGCTAGCATGAAGCCACCTACTGGAGCCTTTGCTGGCCAACCGGAAAACAACCCTAAGCACCCTGAGCAACTGAAGGTTGTCACCACCAAGTCTAGAAAATATTATTCTGATCCTCCTATTGAGACACCTGTGGTTATTACAGACGGGGATGAACATGTGATTGTCTAAGACTCGACAACACATGAGTCTCAACCAGAAGAACTAGTGACTCTTAATAAGACAATCGAGCCAAGATCTGAAAAACCTATTAATGAAGAAGCTGAAACACCAGAGCTAGATGTGTAAGTATACAAGCCTCATCCACCTTTCCCAGCTCGTTTGAAGCAAACCAAGCTTGACACTCATTTTAATAAATTCAAGGAAGCTATGAAAAAACTTCATGTTGATATACCCTTCCTAGATGCGCTAGCTGAGATACCAACCTAGAAAAAGTATTTGAAGTCACTTCTCACAAGGAAATATATAATTGAAGAGTACAAGACAGTCAAGTTGACAACAACTACTTTAGATATCATCCAGAGTAAGATGCCCAAGAAGTAGAAAGATCCATGATCTTTTGGGATTTCTCATCATATCGATGATTCTTCATGTAAGAAAGGATTGGACGATCTTGGTGCTAGCATTTCCATCATGCCACTTAGCCTTTGCAAAAGGCTAGGGTTTGTTGAACTTCTCCCAACTGGCATGACCATACAACTCGCAGATAACATTGTAACCCTTCCTTTGGGTATCATTGAAGATGTCCCTATCAAAGTAGGCAAAGATTCCTATGTTCCATGTGATTTCGTCATCATGGACATAAAGGAAGACACTAGATACCCTCTCAAATTTGGACGTCCATTCCTCGCCACGGCAAGAGCTCTGATTGATGTTGAAGTAGGAACCTTGCTTCTCAAACTAGGTAAAGAAACCCTCGAGTTCAAAGTTTTTGAAAGTATGCGAAGACCAAGTATGTAAGAAGAAGTATACTTGATTGAGTGTATAGAGTAGATGACACTACTTATGCAAGAGGATTATGAACAAGACGATCCATTAGAAGTGTCTCTAACAAACTCATATGCTGATAACTCCATTGGTGAATAAATAAAGGATTGTGTTCTCCACCTCAATACTACTGAAGAAGATCCTGAAGCCAAAATTGAGGAACTCAAAACTGTGGATGTCACTGAAGAACCATGTGAAAAACCAAAAGCTCCTGAAATGAAGCCCTTACCCAAAGGATTGAAGTATATGTTTCTAGATGACCTCAAAGTCTGCCCAGTCATCATAAATTCTAATCTAACGACAGAACAAGAAGATAAACTCTTAACAAAATTAAAAGAAAGAAGAAAAGCCATAGGCTACAAGATGAGTGATCTCACTGGGGTCAGTCAAGCACTGTGTATGCACAAAATCCCCATGATAGAGGATCATAAGACAATTGTTGAACACCAAAGGAAGCTTAATACGAATATGAAGGAAGTTGTCCGCCTTGAAGTTATAAAGTTGCTCAAGATAGGAATTATCTATCCGATCTCCGATTCACCATGGGTAAGTCACGTGCATGTTGTCCCAAAGAAGGGTGGAACTATTGTGATACAAAATGAAGACAACGAACTCATCCCCACTCGAACAGTCACCGGATGGAGGATGTGTCTTGATTACAGGAAGTTGAATAAGGCAACACGAAAAGATCATTTCCCAATGCCTTTTCTTGACCAAGTCTTAGAATGGCCGGCTCACTAATATTATTTTTGCTATATCGATGGTTACTCTGGATTCAATCAAATCCCTATACATCCAGATGACCAAGAGAAAAATACTTTTACTTTCCAGTTTGGAACATATGCCTTTAGAAGGATGTCGTTCGGTCTCTACAACATGCCTGCAACTTTCCAACGTTGCATGGCGGCCATATTCATCGGTCTCACTGAAACTATCATGGAAGTCTTTATGGATGATTTTTCCATATACATATATTCTTTCGACTCATGCCTAAAGAACCTCTCCCTTGTCCTCAAATGGTGTGAAGAAGCACATCTTGTGTTGAATTGCAAGAAGTGTCACTTTATGGTAAAAGAAGGCATTGTTCTTGGTCATAGAGTCAGCAGTCGGGGTATCGAAGTAGACAGAGCAAAAATCAAAGTGATTTCCAAACTCGCCATCCCAACAAAAGTATAAAAGAGGTTCATGCATTCCTAGGTCATGCAGGATTTTACAGACGGTTCATAAAAGATTTCTCAAAGATAACCAAGCCGATGATGATTTTTTTACTAAAGGATGCTGAGTTCAATTTTGACGAAGAATGTGTTAAAAGTTTCAACAATTTAAAGCATGCTCTTACAACAACACCCATCATCAGAGCTCCCAATTGGGATCACCCATTTGAAATTATGTGTGATGCCAGTGATTATGTTGTGGGTGTTGTTTTAGGACAATGTATAGAAAAGAAACATTATGTGATCTACTATGCATTGAAGACCCTCAATGAAGCTCAGAGGAACTATGCAACTACTGAGAAAGAACTTCTTGCAGTAGTGTATGCCTTCGACAAGTTTAGATCTTAGCTCATTGGTTCTAAAGTCATTGTCTACACAGATCATCTGTTACCTCCTAACGACGAAAGATGCTAAACCTAGGTTAATAAGATGGATCTCCTCTTGCAAGAATTTGATCTGGAAATAAGAGATAAGAAAGGTACAAAGAATGTTGTGGCAGACCATCTTAGTCATATTCACACTATGGAAACTGAGAAGATCCCAATTAATGATTCCCTTTGGGATGACCAACTTATGAAAGTCTCAGAAGTTTCCCCATGCTACTCATACTATGTGAACTACCTTACCACTGGTATCATCCACCCAGATTACACCAGAAATACACTAAAGAAATTCATGCATGATGTGAAGCAGTATCACTGGGATGAGCCATACCTATTCAAGCTTTGTGCTAAGGTCTCTACAGACATTGTATCGCTGAGGAAGAAGCCAAGCTTATTTTAGAGCAATGTCACTCAAGCCCAGTTGGAGGCCATATGAGTTCTAAGAAAACTTCCTTGAAAGTTTTACAATGTGGATTCTTTTGGCCAACCATATCCAAAGATTCCTACAACTTTGTTTTATCATGTGACAAGTGCCAAAGAACGGGTAACATAGCAAAGAGAGGTGAGATGTCGTTGGAATTGTGGCAAGAAGTTGAGATATTTGATGTTTGGGGGGTACACTACATGGGTCCATTCCCATCTTTGAATGTATTTTCCTACATCCTAGTGGCGGTGGATTATGTCTCAAAATGAGTTGAAGCCATACCAACCATCACTAGCGATTCCAAACCCATCATCAAGATGTTCAAAGATATTATTTTCCCCCATTTTGGAGTCCCACACACTGTGATATCCGATGGAGGTTCTTATTTTCTGGAAAGAAGCTTTGAAGCATTGTTGAGGAAATATGGTGTAACACACAAGATACCCAGACAAGTGGGAAGGTAGAGGTTTCCAACCGTCAACTCAAGGCTATCTTGGAAAAAGCAGTTAGCCACAACTGTAAGGATTGGTCAGTGAAAATCAATGACGCCTTGTGGGCCTACCGAACTACTTTTAAAACTCCCCTTGGAACTACACCTTTTCAATTAATATATGGAAAGTATTGCCACCTACCGATTGAACTCGAACACAAAGCATGGTGGGCAATAAAACAACTTAATTTTGATATGAAGAAATCTGGCCAAGCCAGGATTCTGCAACTCCAGGAGCTGGAAGAACTCCGGATGACAGCTTATGAGAATGCACAAATCTATAAAGAACACATGAAACTTTAGCACGATGGCCATATGAAAAGAAAGGATATACAAGTAGGAGACCAAGTTCTTCTGTTCAACTCAAGACTGAGGTTATTCCTAGGGAAGCTCTGTTCTTGCTGGACTGGACCTTACATTGTCAAGAGTATTTACCCACATGGTGCTTTCTCCTTATGGAGTGAAAAGTCAGGCTATTTTGTGGCAAATGGACAACGCATGAAGAGATACTTCATCTCAGCAGATACTAGCACTGAAAAATCGATAAATATTTCCAAACCAACATATCCACCATAAAATTGAAGGATTCAGTCGAGCCATCGACGTAAAACAAAGGCGCTTTTCGGGAGGCAACCCGATCAATAAATTTGTTTTACTTTTAATTTTTGAATTAGAAATTTTCTTAATTTTGTTTTACTTTTTTAGATAATTTCACACTAAATAAAAAATGCATCACGAGATGCTATCTTGAAATCTGATTAATCTTCATTTTTGAGATTTTCAGATGGAGGATGCACGCTGATTGGAACGCAACAACATCTTGTGGTCCAACCAGCATGAATTTTCCCCTCCATCTTAGATTTAGAGTTTTCTCGGGACGAGAAAATTTCTAAGTTTGGGGTGGAGGGTGGGTGGTATGTACTTTACTTCCCACCTTCACCCATCTATTTCAGACTTAAGATTTCATCATTGCATTTTTAACTAACATTTTCAAAATTTTCAAAATTTTTAAAAGTTTTTCAAAGAAATGGAATATATACTTGATAAAGTTTTGACGTAATCTGTTTCATTAAAAAACCATTACCGAGCCATTTATGCACTTTGAATCATTATACCCTCCTTATTCGAAGCAGATCCTCAAAAGGACCACCTTTTGAAACTAGCCTATTGATTGAAATCATCTTGTGAAGCTTATGAATCTTAACATCATGATTTTTACACAAAAATGGCAAGTGTCTGTCGAACTGATAGGGATCAAACACTTCATGCTTCCTAACTGACTAGTGGAACAATAACATGGAATCCCCACCGAATCCTCATCAAGTCATTATTTAAGCAGAGTACGATAAAGAGAACGACCCGGTGCACATAAATGTAAATCAAGTTGCAGTCTGATCTGAACTCTCTTCTACACTTCTTCTATCATCTTCGTACCCCTCCGTCCATCAAAAAGAAACCAAAATATCCAAAATAGTGCTAAACCCTAAGTTTGGGGTGGCACGTCACTTCCCTCTATATCTGCTTCTTCCATACCCCTCATAAATTAATTGGGGTGTACCACCAAGAAAAGATGCCAATGTGTACACAAAAAGAAAATGCAATCTCGAGTCGAATAGAGGAGAGATTCGCACACAAAAAATGCAATCAATGAAATTGCAATTGTAAAATAAAAATCTCGAGTCGAATAGAGGAGATATTTATTTCTTCCTTCCATACCATCATTCACTCCTTTTTCCACCTAAAGGCACAATGAATGCCTCCACCATCCTGAAATACACCATTGTCAGATCAGATGCACACTTGTTGTTCTGTGGGTATCTCTGGACTCTTACAAAACTCTTAGAAGTGCTTGTTGTTGGAAAAAGTGAGGAGGAAGTGATGTTGAAAAACAAACTTAGGAATGAAGATATTGTAAGATGTGTTCAGTGGTCTCAGGAAGTTGAGATGCTTAGTCATACTATGCAGAAAGGAAACAAATCGTGATGTGAAGATGAGGCAGTCACATGAATTGAATTCATTAATATAATGATTGTTTCAAATTTTGTGTTACTCGAGGACGGGCAATGTTTAAGTTCGGGGTATTATGATGAATCCAAATTCATCATGATTTTTAGTCGCCATTCTGGGCCCAATTCGAGAAAATACATTCGATTTCATCTCCTTAAATCATACAATATGCAATTCTGCTTGGTTGATCAGATTATCAAGTTATTAACTAGTTTTATATGTATTTCATGCAGATTATGCTGGTCATGATGAGGGTGAACCTTCAGCTGGGCCCCACTTTCACTCAACCCTAGATTTACCTCTACTCAAATCCTCTCAGCCTTGGTCTTAATCAATTGGTCTCAATCCAAATGGTTTCATTCATTTGGTTTTGACCTCTCGGTCTTAGCCATTCATCCACATGATCTTGATCCATCGATCCACCCTCCTTGCGATTTGCCTCCAACTGGTTTCGCCCTTCCACACGGTCTCAAGACCGTGTGAGGCCATACAGTCTCAAGATCGTGTGAAGCCTCACGGTCTCAAGACTATATGGGCAACCATATACTCGAGATTGCAAGGAGCTTCAACGACTGTATCCCTACCACTGCCAACACCTCCTGCCCTAGCGACGTCATCCTCTTCCTTCCTCTCCATCAACTTGCAACCCTCAACATCCCGTCGACCTGCTTCCCGACGCACCTGCTTCTTTCTTCCTCCCCTTCTTCATTCCCACCACAGACCACCACCTACAAAACCTAACCCTCGACGCCTTGCACCGCCCCACCTCTTTCATGGTCCTGGTCTCTTCCCTCCACACGGTTTCGAGACCGTGTGGTGGCAGATGATCTTCGAGACCGTATAGCCTTTATTCACATGCAAGACCGTGTGGCGGCACTCGGTCCTCAAGACTGTTAGGCTAGCAGACTATTTGGAAGTGAAGACCGGTTGGAATAGAGACCGTTCAAAAGCTAAAATTGATCAGAGGCTAAAGACCGTTTGGACGATCGTCGCTCTCCAGCAAGACCGATTGGAAGCCAGCAATCGAGATCGTTTGGAGGTACGAGACCGTTTGAAACCCATAAGTCTTCAAGACCATTTGGAGGCCATCAGTTTTCAAGACCATTTGGAGTCAAGACTGTTTGGCAATGCACGACTGCGAGACCGTTTGGAGGAGAAGAACGCCAGAGACCCAAACCATTTGGGGCGTAAAACCGATTAGTATACAAGACCATTAGAGCAAAGTAGCCAAGACCGTTTGGTCAGTCCAATCGGTCTCCAAGACCATTTGGTCACTCCAATTGGTCTCCAAGACCATTTGGTCAGTCCAATCGGTCTCCAAGACTATTTGGTCAGTCCAATCGGTCTCCAAGACCATTTGGATGAAGACCGATTGAAGGCACTTTCCTCCAAACCATTTGGACCCAAAACTGTGTGAAGTATCCTCACATCAAAAACATGAAGAGGCCATCCAAGCCTATAAATAGGACTAGCAGGGTCCTCATTTGGGTGTCGGATCTGGGACGCCGCCAGGCCGCCCAAACGCAAGGTTCGATCCATATACATCCACGTCCACACCATTGCTAATCCACCTGCTTCTCCTTTTGCTGCAAGAAAGAAGGTCAAGACGTGGAAAGAAGGAGGAGAAATAGGGCTGCCCGATCTGCCTTGGTGGTTCATCCTTCTCGTCTAAAGCTGCTCTGATACGACGTAGAAGACTGCATCATCTTCACTGAGCTACGACTACCTTCTGCATCATGCTCATGGTGGAATCTTCCCTCTCTCTTGTTTTTCTTGTTTCTCGCATCATGAACGAGTAGTTCCTTTTCATTGGGGTGCGGGGACTAGCCCCGCTGCCCATGCAAGCATGTTCTTTTATTAAACATTCCATGGCAATGTATATAACTTTTCATTTTGTTGTTAATCGTTAATGTTTGTAGGTTGATTATCTCCTTGCTTCTATCTTGTTCTTCCCTATGTTGCGAGAACTTCTATATGTAGGGTAGGATGTCAATTAACGAGGTTGACTCCCTGACTAGAAATAGAATGGGATTCCTTGAGGTAGTAAGTGTATGATTCGTAAGGGGACGAGCCATCTAGCCCACGGTAATGCTTCTATGGCCTAAACATCCCTCAGGGAGGGCCACAACTTTAGTTGGATATCTGTATCATCGTCATTAATCATCGATGTTTGCTTGTAGATTAATCACTTCATTGCTTGTTAATTAGCACGGTTGACTCCCTGACTAGAAATATAAAGGGATTCCTTGAGGTTGTAAGTGTATGATCCATGAGGGGACGAGCCATCTAGCCCACGGTGATGCTTCTGTGTGCCTAAACATCCCCCAGGGAGGGCCACAACTTCAGTTGGATTTCTGTATCTGCAGAGCCGTAAGCGAGTGATCCAGATGGTGATGAGATATTTGATACCTAAGGTGATGTTTACGCAAGCCTAATGCCCGTATGGGGGATTTTACAGCAGCTCCATTTGGATGGTTATATCTTGCCTGGATGTTTGAGGTTTGGGTGTGTTTGCATGAGTAGTGGTGGTGAAACCAGGGACCATCCCAGCGATTCCATATCATTAATCTAGATCAACTTTAATCTTGTTCTTTACTTTCCTGCATTTAGTTTAATTAACCTCAAATCAACCTATCGTTTTAAATATTAGCCTTACTTGAACTAGACTAGACTAGACTAGCAACGATTCTCAAAAATGTTGTCCCTTGGGATTCTATCCTTAACTATACTGTGATAAGACCCGTCCACTTGCGGGTGGTATTATTGCACAAGGTTTGGGTAAAAACTCTGGGATTTCAACCCTGAGTGAATTTGTTAGTGCGATAATAAACCACGTCAGAGTGATGCATGGAAACCATTGAATGGTATTCAGAGTCAACTCTCATAATTATAGGTGGTGATTGTGGTTCTTAAACCTGAAATCACTACATTCATCACATGTTATTCGATGTACTTTGACATCATCCAACATGACCTTGAATAAGGGTTACCATAAAGGTGATGCTCGAATACATTGTGACACATGGGGAATGACTGTGAGTGATGTAGATGGGATTTGTCCCTCTTATAGGAGTTTGATATCCTGGCCACTTGATAAACAAGATTGAGAAATGTATGGACATAATCATGTGAATCAATATGTATGATATTTGAGCTCAATTGTATCTTAGATAGACTACTCTAGTTCAAGGAATATGGATTGATTAAGAGGATTATGATTCCATGCCTCAAGTTCAATTTGGATATCAAAGACAAAGGAACTATGCGATCACTGTAACACTAACCACATATTGTAAGTTGTAGTTGTTCTCCAACTTTCCAATTACTTGGATAGCAATTATGTGTTGCTAAATACCACTCATTGCTTGTGATGCCATAAATTAGTTATGGACATTCATTGCAAATGTAACTTGGGACCTATAGGGCCACATGCATAGCATACACCTAGAAAAGGAGTTAACACATGAATATGGTTTGAATGTGATTATTGAAATGTTAGGTATTCAATTTAAATAAGATTCACAATTCAAAATCTAAAACAACTGACTCAGTAAGTGAATTGACAGATGTGCGAATTGATAGGTTCATGTTGCGACTTGATCAATTGGTTGATCAGTAAGACTGGATCAAGGAATGATGGTGACGTCATGTTATGCATTATCGAATATTGAAAGCCAATATGATTGTGAATATGAAACATGGTGAACTGATTGATTCAAGAGTTGAACCAATCGACTCATGTGTGAACCAATAGATTCAATAATGAATTGACCAGTTCATGGTTCATTGGTTCTAAAAATTTCATAAATTTCATCTCTTCGACTCCCAACTAATTTTAAGATCATGACCCTTACCCTCTTATAAATAGAGGTATAGCTCTACCAATTGTTTTCTTCTCATAATTGTGGTAATGTGAGAACCCAAGCAAGTCTTACCCATAAAAGGGAGAGACAGTGAGGGAGAAACAACAAGGGAGAGCAGTCAACACGAATACGTTGACATCGAAGGGACAACTCCTTCTTGTTTGTTCTAAAAGAATGACAAGAGTTCCTAGTGGTCTGCGTGGACTATGTAGAGGCGAGGAGGCCTTTTCCATTCTCTAAGAGGATGTAGTCAACCTCTGTCCATGGTGATAGACCAAGAGGCCACCTCTGATAGCCATCCATGTGCAACTTGCAAAAGAAGCACGCTACAACAAGGATAGTCACTGGACTTTCTTGAGGACCAGGTATATGCCTTGAAACTTCCTTCCCAATCTATAGTTGTTGACATGATCTGCTATTAAAGGAGAACATGGCAATAATTTTTTTGTTTCTGCTGCCATATCTATCGCCATATTTCCCTAGAATGGTATCAGAGCCACATAAATTTACTATAATTTGAGATTTAATTGATATGATTGGATTTTTGTTTTCATCATTTATATATTACATGCAAAGTGAATGTTTAACTGATTAATGTGCATATCCAATTAAACACCACATACAATCCCTATATACATATATGCATGATATGATATATATGCAATTTATATGCATCACCCTAAAATTTGTTTTGAAGGTGGATGTAAGCATGATTATGACCAATAACCACCTGAACTTTGTGCATGGTTGAATGATTTTATTCTTATTTATATGTTGATTTGCATATTGAGCCTCTCTCTCCTTTTTCATATGTAAAAGTATTAATACTTTACTTCCTATGATCCCCTTGAATGTAACTTGAGGTTTTCCTATTACCATGTAATAAGTTAAATATGAATAGGGTTTTTTTTTCTATTATGGCAAAAGAAGGCATGCTACACTACACAAACTGACTCACTCAGAAGATGAATCAGTCGACTAGAGGATCAAAGAGGCCAAAGGATAGGTGGAGTCAATCAATTGGGTGGCGGTCCAACCGATCGACTAGAGGAGCCCAGACATTGCTTGAACTGGAGACCTGTCAATCGATCCAAGAGACCAACTGACCAACCAGGAGGCTAACCGATCAGCTTAAGAGTTGATTCAACCGACCAAGACTGGTTCCAATAGACTTCTTCAACAACATGTTTCTACATATGATGTGGACCTAAGGTGGTAGAAATTCCTTGTGGCTCCAAGGAATTGTATTAGTGTGGACATAACTAAGAGACCCCTAACCTTGCTTAGAATGGTGAACAAGCTTAATTATCATAATATAATGCTTATAACCCAATCTAACCTTTTGATATGATTTTTAATCATAAGCCAAGCTTAAGTTTCAAATTTAGTCCAATTTGGACACTGTTTGGGCAAGTTATCCAATTTTACGCACATTTTGGACTTTTATGCAATTTACCCAAATATGAGGTTTTACTTGCAATTTGTCACATGCATTATGTTTTTTATACGCTATCTTATCATTCTTGAGCTTTTTGAGCATGAGGCACCTAGTTGAACCTTGGTTTGGAGCTATTTTCTTTAAGGGTATTTTCGGGTTTACCCCTTTATGGATGAGCTACCTTTAGGAGCTATCAACCAAAGGTTTATTTGATTGGATTAGAAATTCAAAAAATGTTTTCTAAGCAGGTCTCCATGAATGGTGGGACAACTTCTTGTGTGTTTTCTTGTTACAACCTTGATTTTTGCTTGTATGGTTGTAATTACAATAATGTCAAAGAAGTGTACTTGTTTGCAAATTATATGGCTTATGATAAACATATGGGTTTCTTTTACTACTTTTCCCTTGTGCATGGTTTTCGTGGACCCTTTGGTAATAGTAGGTCCAAGATATTAAAAGAGGAAGAAAAGCTAAAAGAGAACAAGTAATGCATAAATAATAATGGAAATTGAAATAAAGGTGAAAATATAAGAAATGAGTGGAGAGATGTGGGTTTGATCATAATAGATGATATTTCAAACCCCACATGGATTCTTGAGATATAAGGAATCTAAATAAAGGAAAATAAGAAAGTAAGAGAGAGGAAATATGAATGAAATATATATTATTAAGCAATAACTTGCACATAAAGAAAAGGCTCTTTTGCTTTTAAATTATGACCCAAACTTGGCACGCCAATAGATTAAGCCATTAATAAGTTTCTTTAAAATTTGGGATTAAAAGGAGCCATGGTTTGAGAGTTATGAATTTTACAAAATTCCCTAAAGTGAGAGGAATGCAAATAAATATCACGATATTTCGAAATATTAATCAAGTTATTTAATTGGGCACGTGCAATGTGGTATGTTGGATCTTTGATCCAACAGTAGTCGTGCATTGTCCAGTTCTAGCCAAGCTGGGAAACATGCTGATGGGAGGTGAGCTTTCGGTCCTAATTTCCTTGTAATCTATTCCATGTGCGGATGAGAAGATTGCTTAGTTGGGTTCGGGAGAAGATTCCAAACACCCTAGACCCTACTTTCTCGGGCTTTGGAGGCTTCTCAAAGAAACGCCCAATCTTGCCCAAACTGGAGGGCAACGATGGGGGTTGGAAACCCTAAAAACCCCACACAAGCCCTATATATGGCCACCCTCAACTTCGATCGACCCTCACGAATGCAACCGACCACTCCTCATGCTTTCTTATGCCCCTGGTTCGTGTATTGAGATTGCTCTGGTGAGCTCGAGGCCGCGCTGCCGCTGCGAGATCTATTGTAGAAATAAGAGGGAAAGAGGAGCAGGCACCGTCCGATCCCAGTCAACGCTTGACTTACGGAGAAGATCGATGACCCTGGTTGCTCTGCACCACAGACAGATGTGAGTGGGTGCAAGTGACAAGAACTGTGTGATCCCTGCTCGATCAATGAATATCCAAGATCCAACGACCACTGTTTTTCCAAAAAACAAAGGTAAGTCGCCTCTCTAGTCAGAAAATCAGTAAGCCTTGGTTAATTCATTAAAAACAGATCCTTTGGCCGAAAAATAAAAGTAGATAGTGCTTTTTGATTAGAAAAATATGTAGAATCTAATAAAAATGGAATTAGAGCCTGATATTTCTTGTAATTCAAAAAGTATATGAAGTTACCATTCTTAATGCATTATATTACGATAAAAGCCTAAGTTGATGAGAAAATTGGATGTAATGATTCTTTTAGGTTATTTTGAGTAATATTAACCTATTGAGAATAAACGAGAAGTTGAATCTGAAAAAGATGATATTATGCTTGTTTTAGGGTTTTATACACATGTTTATGTCTTAATGGATTAGAAACCCTAATTTAGGAAAATATGGGTTTTAATGGTTGTAATCCGAAATTATAAATATACCACAGAGATATACTGATTTTAAACCTGATTGGAGATTAAAGAACCCTTAATGAGGATAATTGGAATAATTAGGGTTTTGTGAATAAGGAATCTGTTTTAGGGTTTTTAGTCTAAAAAGGGAGAATTGGATAATGTAACCTAAGAAACCCTAATGAACCCTTAAGTCTTTGAAAGCATCCTCATGTAATTAGGAAATAGTTTAGATGATGATAGTGACATTAGGTAATCTACATGTTTCAGGGATTAAGGGTTTCTTGCATTAAATGCTTGCTTGGATATTTTGTTGATTTTGGATTCTCTACTCAAGAACATGTATGTGGTTACGTCTATGGTTAAATTGCTTTAGTTTCATGATGATCCCTAAGGTTTTATTGGTTGCTTGGAAATAATCACTTGATTGTCTTTTATTTCATGCAACTATAAAGTGACTATGACTATCGCCATAATTATATGCGCATGTCTAGCTCAGATCCTGGTCCTCCTCTGTAGCTCTGATGATGATGAGATAGATGACCTAGTACATGGTCTACTCGTGAGGTAGGATCATCAGGTTATCATGATTTGATGTGTTGGTCTACCCTTGGGTAGGACCATATGAGTCCATGACCCTATGTATTGATCTACCTATAAGGTAGGGTCATGGGGGTTAGTTGAGATCTACCATATGAGAGGTAGTATCCACGTCCACTACAGGGATAGCATAGAGGCTAGGGTATGTAAGGATTGTGTAATCATGTTTAAAACATAATGTTTGTTTTGTTAAATCATAATTGCTTGCAATATATTGTTACAATTAAATACAAGATTATTGGTTCCCCCACATACCGGTATAATTCGTTATACTAACCACCATTTTGTTTGCCGGCGATTTAGGTAATATCTAAAATTGGGCAAATAGTAAAGTGGCACCTGTAAAGATTAAAGTTAAATTAATGAAGGAGGATTTAGGTAGATAGATTTCTACTTTGGGTAAAAGTCCCAGTTACCTAATTTTGAAGGTATGATAAAAGAAAAAAATTATTCTAGTTTTTAGTTTAGTCTTTATTAGAATTTATTGATTATTTTTTATTATTTGCAAAACTACTGATCCTATTTTGGGATAACGCTTTTGACTTCTTGGTCTCCCTTAATTGGGGGTTACCGAGGAGCGAGGTCGTTACATTTGGTACCAGAGCGTGGTTTTCCATTTAATCTCTAATAATTATTAAATTTTACAAACTCTTTACAGCCCATGGGAGTTATTAGAGGATTTTTTGAGGATGGAGGTGTCTATAAAAGGATCACGGTCTGAGGGCTGGAAATATTTTTCTCTGCCCCACTAGTCAGTCTACGAGGACTCCCAGATTATGTGTGACTGCCTGGCCAAAATCTGAGGAATTGAATCGAAATAAGATACATGTAGGTCTTCTCATCTATTTTCATCCCTTCTTTACCTCTTATTTATGGAGAAACATTAAGTACTTAGGATTTCCTCTCTCTCCACCACCTCCTATGTTTGGGAATACAAAGTGTTAAGGATTAAGGTATCCTCCACCAAAAAATTAAATGCATGTAAATAAGAGGACATGGACGTAAGTTTAAGCTTATATATCTTCCAAGTTATTAATATATGTTTAAAGAACTTTTAACTTGTGTGAAGTAGCATGGCTCGTGTGAAGACTGTATCTATCCCCGAGGCCACTGAGAACCCTACTAGGGCTTGGCCTCCCTGCAAGAGGAAGGGATTTTCTGAGAAGAGGAAGAGGGATCACGGTGATGAGTCCTCAAAGAAGAGAAAGAGACCCGATGGAGCCTCAAAAGAAGGCTCAGACCCTAAGAAGGTTCCCTTCGACAACCTAGAGATGGACCAGGTGGAGGAACACATGTCCGGAGATGAGGTCAAGTTTGAGGAGGACCCGACTGGTGGTCCAGGACCTGCAATGGTAGTTCACACCCTTGATGCCCTATAGATGGAATAGCAGAAGAAGCTAACCAAGGCCATTAGTGCCTTGGCCCTCAGGGATATAGCCAGAGATGAAAATGGTGAACCACTTTCTATCCGTCCCCGACTTGGAGTCACCATTCTGGACTTCGTCAAGCTGAACATCGAGAAATTCTGGGGAGAGGATAAGACTAAAGTGGTCGACAAAGAAGATGCTTGGCTATTAGCGATCGTGAATAGTTTCCGCATGTTGGAGGTGCAGCCGAACAAGAAGGTCCCTTTTGCTGCTCACCTCTTGGAAGGAGCAGCCAAGATCTGGTGGGATAACCATATCATGGGTTGAGATCTGAGTGTGGACCCAATGGCATGGACCGACTTCAGAACTATCTTCACAGCCAGATTCATTCCCGCCTCAGCTAAGAAGGAGAAGGAAAGAGAGTTCACCAATATGATCAAAGGTAGCTTATCATTTGTAGAGTTTGGCTACAAGTTTTGCATCTTGGAGCATTTTGGGCACATGATGACTGAGGAGAGGTGAGTGAACTATTTTGTAGAGCTTCTTCACCCTGCCATCAAGCCTCATGTGATGGAGAGTAAACCAAAAACTTTCACCAAAGCCTACAACACCGCCCTGGATATGGAGAGGACGGTGATACCTGCTCAGAACCCACCCAAAGGATATTTGGGTTTCACTAAAGGCACCCATGGTCAGAAGAATGATCACAAGAAAGGACAAGGGTGCAATCATACCAAAGGAAAGCATGGAGGTAAAGGAAAGCCCTGCTATAAGAACAACCGGCCTAGGTGTCGCACCTGTGGAAAATGGCATTAAGGTGAGTGCCGCTACATGGAGAGGACATGATATCATTTCCAGCAAGAGGGACATCTTCAAGCCAACTGCCCTCTTCCAGACCCAAAGGGGCCATGCCTAGTAGTAGCCCAGCCTGTAGCAGCCCAACCTGTAGCTGTAGCCCCACCTACTGGAGAAAGAAGACAAGCTCAAGTTTTTGCTATTGACAATGAGGAGGCTCAAGCTAATGCTAATCGGTTGATAGAGGGTAATAACCATTAGAGTTTTCTTTGATGTTTTAAGATAAGCATATAATGATCTAATGTATGGTGAAAAACAATGTAGGCATGCTTGAAGTCATAGGACACAATGTAAGAGCTTTATTTGACTCTAGATCTACTAATACTTTTATTTCGAGGAATCTCACAACTATACTCTGTTTGGATATCAAGGATTTAGGGTATACCTTGTATGTCACAACCCCAAGTGGTCGGATCTTTACATCCCTTTGAAAACTCCTGTGATACCTGTTAAGTATCGAGATCATGAGTTTGCTACAGATTTTATCCTCCTTGACATGAATGACTTTGATGTGATCATTGGTATAGATTGGCTTTATACATATAGGGAAAATATCGATTGTAGGGAGAAGAAGGTAATCATAAAGAGACCAAGTCACCCACCATTCACTATTAGGGGTAGGAAGGATGCTACCACCAACCTGTATGTGTCATCCTTGAAGGCAGAACATATGATAACCAAAGGGTGTCAAGCTTTCCTAGCAGTCGTTACAGAGCCGGAGCCCAAGGTGCAGCCCTTAGAGGAAATAGAGGTAGTCAGGACTATGTAGATGTATTCCCAGATGATTTACTTGGGATCCCTCCTAAGAGAGAGGTAGACTTTTCGATAGAGATAGCTCCCGAGACAAACCCTATTTCAAGAGCACCTTATAGGATGGCCTCTGCTGAGTTGCTTGAGTTGAAAAAACAACTATAGGAACTCCTAGACAAGGGTTTTATCTGACCTAGCACATCACCATGGGGAGCACTAGTCCTCTTTGTGAAGAAGAGGGATGGGTCGCTCAGAATGTGTATAGATGATTAGATGATCAACTAGACTACCATTAAGAACAAATACCCTTTACCCCAGATAGATGACATGTTTGACCAGTTGAAGTCAGCTTGAGTCTTTTCAAAGATTGACTTGAGATCAGGGTACCACCAGTTGCGAGTCAAGAGTGAGGACATCTCGAAAACCACTTTTAGAACTCGTTATGGCCACTATGAGTTTTTGGTTATGCCTTTTGGGTTGTCCAATGCCCCGAGTGTGTTTATGAACCTCATGAACAGTGTGTTTCAACCCTTCCTTGACTCATTCATCATAGTGTTCATAGATGACATCTTAGTCTATTATGATAACTTAGAGCAACACCAAGACCACTTGGGTAGAGTCCTTGATATCTTGAGAAAGCAGAAGTTCTATGGGAAATTCTCGAAGTGCGAGTTTTGGATAGACCGTGTCATGTTCCTTAGACACATCATATCTGGAGGAACCATCTCAATAGATTCAACCAAAGTGTCACCTGTTCGAGATTGGCTATCACCAAAGAATCCCTCTGAGATCCGCAACTTTCTGGGATTGGCTGGATATTATCGACCTTCATAAAGGATTTCTCAAAGACTATGTTGTCTCTTACCAAGCTCACCCAGAAAGATGAGAAGTTTGTGTGGTCGGACCTATGTGAAGCATGATTCTAAGAGCTGAAGGAGAAGTTGACTACAACTCCCATGTTGACTCTACTATCCAATAATGAGGGTTTTATGATCTTCACCGATACATCGAAGATGGGAATTGGATGTGTGCTAGAGAAAAACAAGCCTGTTGTTGCTTATGCCTCCAGACAACTAAAACCCAATGAGGTGAATTATCCGACACCTGATTTAGAGTTGGCTGCAATTATACATGCCCTGAATATTTGGCGAAACTATCTATATGGATCCACCTTCGAGATCTTCACTGACCATAAGAGTCTGAAGTATCTCTTAACTTAGAAGGACCTAAATCTACGACATAGATGATGGATGGAATACATGAAGGACTATGACTTTGTCATTGCCTATCACCCTAGGAGGACAAATGTCATGGTTGATGCTCTTAGCCGAAAACAACTCAGGTTTTTTTTTGGGTTAAGTCAGGAGGTCGTCTATTCATCTCACCCTCCTCGTGTGAGCATTTAAAAGAAACAAATACAACTCCTGCTTATAGAATGCAGGTCAGACCCCCACTTGGACCTCAACAACAAAACACCACATCACAAAGAACCACAGCAAAGACCCCGACCACACAGAAAGATCAAACAAGACATACTCCAGACATCACCCCAACCAAATCATTAAGGATGCTTAATCTTCAAAACCACGTAAGGAGTGTGGTTCCTCTCAAGCAAAGCCATACCGCGAACTCTAACCGGCAATCTGCTAGGATCGGAAATCACGATCAGATCCTGACTGAGAGCACCCCATCTACCAATCTCTCTGGGAATGGAATTGATGGCTCTGTGTACAAGCGATCCTACAATGCCTTTTTCCTCCATGTAGCTCTTCAACTCCCTGACGATACGAGATATCCTCCAAGGAATACAAGTAGTGCCCCATAACATGTGATATGTGTAGTCATCGTCTAACTCCACCAATGCGATCCGCAAGGATTGATTCTCCGCCAACTTCAACCCTACAACACAAGCTTGAAGGGACGCAGAAATATGATCAGTCGCAGTTAACCATGCTCTAGCAATCTGACAGATTGCAGCCCGGTGATTCCTGATGATACTAGCCATCCACCACCTGTTATGACCAGAAGAGTCTTTGCTTCTACCTATCGTGATGTTCATCTTCAAAGAATTGATGTCAGGGGTCATCCATCTCATAAGGTTAACTTCTCTAAGAGCATAATTTGGGTCATCAATGCCGTAATGATTAAGACGTCTGTGATCCTCCGGCTGAGCAAGGACATGGAACCACCTCTTTTTCAACATAAAGTTGAGCTGTGCGATCATGCTGTTCATATCTCGGGCGATAGGGGCCTTACAGCCGTCATATCTGGCGCGACATCTCCATCTCCAGATATAGAAAGGGGTAAGCGTAGCAAGGCAAGATGCAATCCAATCCATAACAATGGACGATCTCCCCCGCGAACAGAAGGACAACAGCTCGGTAGTGTTATATGGTCGGGCTCTAGCAGTAAGAAGAGAGAACTTGTTCCAGTAAGTAACAGCAAGGTCACCATGAAAGAAAAGGTGATCCATATCTTCAGTATTGGGTTCATCGCAGCATTCACATCTAGAAGGCATAGCAATATGGCACCTTATAATGTTGTCATCGGTCGGAAGGGCTCTATGGAAGAGCTTCCAAATGATCGTGCAGGCTTTGGGCGCGTCAAGGTACCAAACCTTCTGAGCAGCGGAAGGAGCATCACTGTGGTCCATAGTCAAAATCTTCTTCACCGATTTTATAGTAAACTGACCCGTCACCTCCGGACACCAAACAAGCATATCATCATCTTCATTTATCTGCTGGTCTGCCTTCTTGATCAGATTAATACCTTCCTCATCAAGGAGCTACCTCAATGACAACCAGTCCCATCCTACGTTATGGATCCAGAAGTCACAAACGAGGAAATGATGATTACGATCACTGGTATGCAAGGCATGATCAAAGAGCCTCTCATCACACCATAAGGAATCCCAGAAAAGGATATGCCCCTTCCCAACTCGCCATCTGCAGTAAGGAAGAATCAGAGGGAACAGATTCCAAATATGTTTCCAGTATGGAGAAGCCGAATCTCTGTATCTAACATTGTGCGGATACAACACAGATCTACTATGCGCCCTGCTCGAATATTTCTCTCTACAGAATCTAGCCCAAATCGTGTCCTTTGCTAAAATTTCCCAACAGGCTTTAGCCATGAAAGCTTTATCAACTATTCTCGTATTGTGAAGGCCCAAACCACCATACTCCACAGGCTTAGCAACCTTGTTCCAGCCGATCCACGCCTTACGATGGTGATTTTCTCTATCTGCCCAGAGAAACCGAGCAAGGATAGCGTCAATACGATCAGAAACACCACATGGGATACCAATGGCAGCAGCAGTATGGACTGTCGTCGACGAGAGAACATGTGCTATAAGCAGCCTCTGACCAGCAAAGGAAAGGAGCCTAGATTTCCAGGATGCCATCTTCTGTTTGATCTTCTGAAACAGGCCCTCAAAGTCATTAAGAGCATATCTACCCATTCTGATGTTAACTCCCAGATAAAGAAATGAATCCGCGGTAGTGTCAATCTCAAGAGTGTGCGCAATGTTGGAGATGATTACGTCACTCTTGCTGCCCACCGTGCATATGGACTTTGCACGATTGATCTTCTGTGCTGATGCTGCTTCATAAGCCTTCATAATCTGCTGTACACGTTGCAAAGTGTCTGGGTGGGCATTTAGGAACATCACAACATCATCCGCATAAAGAAGGAAGAGAGGGGCAGAGCCATTGCCGCGAGTGTGGAATCTGTCCAACTTGTGAACATGGTCAATGTGATGGATGTATCTACTAAGAAGCTCTTCATAGATGATAAACAGAAAAGGGGAAATCGCATTCCCTTGTTTGAGGCCCCTGAGCATGGGAAAGAAACCGTCATACTCACCCCCGATGGAGACCGTAGCCCACGCATTCGAGAAGAAGCTAAGGCACAACATGCAGAAATCATCCGAGAACCCAAATTGCATCATGATCTTCTTGAGAATAGGCCATTCAACCCTGTCAAAAGCCTTCGAAATATCTAACTTGATCATCACGTTTGGCTACTCTCCGCCCTGATGAATATCGTGCATTAACTCTTTGGTCATCCTGATGTGGTGAGTGATCTCTCTGCCATGAATGAAAGCCGCCTGCTCCTCAGAAATAATGGAAGGCATCAACTGCGCCATTCTGTTACTAACAACTCTAGCAAGAATTCTCAAGGAAACATTTTAAATGGATATAGGACGGAAGTCTTTCTCAATCTTTTTAGGATTCTCGACCTTCGGAACGAGAAGGATTCTGCAGCTAAAGAGGCTCCGGTGACAAACAAGGCCTTTAAAGAACATCTCAGTCATCTTCATGAAGTCCTTCTTAATGGTATCCCACATAGCAATGTAGAAGGGGACAGTGAAGCCGTCTGGTCCTGGGGCGGTGTGCGTATCCATCTGCAACAGAGCAACACGGACCTCATCCTCCATAGGTATAGCGGTGAGGGAGCTGTTATCATCCATAGAAATCATCTCAGGAATAGTCTGCAACATCTCATCAAGGGCATCTTCATCGTATGTGGAACAGTCTTTATAGAAACCACTGTAGTGCTCAGCTGCGAGCTTTGCGATCTCACAAGGGTCATCCAAAATAGAACCATCATCCAGCAGCAAACTACGGACACTATTGTGCTTCCTCTTGGCCTTGACGATAGCATGATAGAATCTAGTGTTCCTTTCACCTTCATTTAGCCAGCTTATACGAGATTTTTCTCTCCATATGCATTCTTCTGTATCTAGGACCTCCTGAAGCTCATACTCCACTTTTCTGAGATTTGTTTCGTTTTCAATCGAAGGATTATCATCAAAAGCTATCTGGGTAGTGTAAACAATATCTTCCAGATCTTTTTTCCTCTGATCAATGTCACCAAAAGTCTGCTTATTCCAAGTCTTAAGGGCTTCTCTGACCATCTTAAGCTTGAAGTAGAAAGACTCGGACGGGTTCCTCCACGAAACCAAATCCCAAGTATCATTGATAAGGTTACGACAACTCTCATGGCTTAACCACATCTGCATAAAAGAAAAGGTTCTTCTGCCCCTGAAGTTCCTCATGGTCCCAGGCTGGTAAAGAATAGGGCAATGGTCAGAAACCCTGTACCGGGTAAGATGAGAAGACATCGCATTAGGAAACTTTGTACACCATGCATCGTTAAGAAAAGTTCTGTCCAGTCTTTCCCAGATGGTAGGGGTACCGTACTGCTTGTTAACCCAGGTGAACTTGCTACCTTCAAAAGGGACCTCTCTCATATTCACATCATGAATGAAAGAGTTGAACTCCATAATCTCTTAGAAACTTCTGTCAAGTCCCCCTCTCTTTTCCACGTTGTCTCTAATGATATTAAAATCTCCCGTAATCTGCCAGCCTGCATCCCCAATCATTGTAGATAGATCAATGATATCCTCCCAGAGATTTCTTCTATTCACTTGATTGCAACTTGCGTAAATCATAGTAACAAAGAACTCAGAATTAGGCTCCACATTAAGCTTTAATGTTAAATGTTGTCTATGCATTCGGACCACAGTAGGGTTTAGCTCCTTGTCTACGTAAAGCCATAGCTTTCCTCCTTCCACCTCATTGCTGGCCGTCCAGTCTAGTCTAACAATATCAAGCAACTCCTCCGCAACTAGTGCGTGGAGGAAAGGTTCAGCAATACAAACAATCTTCGGGGAGTGTCTTCTACAAAGCCTGCCCAGGACTTTTCTAGTTTTGTTATTCGCCGCTCCTCTGATATTCCAGAATAGGATTTTAGACTCCATATATTTGGATCTAATATCAAACAACTGCTAGCAATCTTCCCTTTCTCTATCGACCCAATCATCATCCGAGAAAGGAGCCTCACCTTCAGATAAACGTCTTCTGTGACCATGCGAACGCTGTCCATGTAACCGGCTATCAAACTGAGAGGAAGATCCCTCTTCACAAGGAGGTCTTGGTCGACGCCTGCTGCCACTATAACTTGTTCTAGAACTCCCATCACCTACGTGAATGAAGTCTTTCACGCTGTTCAGCTGTAGACGGACCCTATTGCCTTCACCATCAAACACGATTCTGCTGTGTAGTGTCGCACGCTGCGGCTGGCTATCTTCTTCCCTTACTGGTTCATCCTTAACAGCAAGCAAAGGCTACTCATCCTTCTTCTCAAGCTCTGTAATCACTGCTGCTTCCACAGGAACCTCCGGCTGTATTGCTGCATTGACATAAGCAGTTCTATGGATAGAAAGCACTTCCATTGGGATGCCTAGCTCCTCCCCAATCTCAGTTCGCGAGAAAAGGGATGATCTAGGACTCCCTCTTGCCACCATCTGCAACATCACGTCCGATCTTCGATCCCCATAAGTAAGGGCCACATATTGAGGCACGTCCTCGCTAAAAGCTTCAACGAGGACCAAGATACCGGATATGTCATCATGGTTTCTCATCCAGTCCGATACAAGGACCAATCTGCCAAAGCTGTTAAAATACTGTCAATGGCATCGTCATCTCGACATACAATAGGAAGATTTGCAATCCAGAACCATAGGGCTTCCTTCTTGGAACAAAGCTCTCCGTCCTCCAAGGATTTGAGGGTAACTCTGTTGTTACGAAACTGAAACCATCCGTCCTTGCAAGCATCCATCGCTACCTCCTTAGATTCAAAAAAGGCCACTGCTTTACTACGAGCATGATGATAGATGTCCGTCGCATGCGGCCACATCTTCTGCAACACAAGACCTAGGTCCTCCCAAGAAGTATGGGTCTGCCAAGCTATCTCCACTGCACGATCAAGAGCCATGGCTCTATTCTTTCTCTCTTCTCTATCGGGTCCTAGATTTACCGCGACCCTCTTAGGAACATGTTGAGGACCGCCGCGAGCCGGTATACCTGATCTCATCGCCGGGAATTCTTCCATGGAAAAGCTGTTGGGAGGTTGGGGACGAGGAAGGATCCTTAATTAAGGTATGCCTAAAAGTAGGGGACACTTAGGGCGATCATCTGTTACCTCCTAACGACAGATCATCTGTTACCTCCTAACGACGAAAGATGCTAAACCTAGGTTAATAAGATGGATCTCCTCTTGCAAGAATTTGATCTGGAAATAAGAGATAAGAAAGGTACAAAGAATGTTGTGGCAGACCATCTTAGTCATATTCACACTATGGAAACTGAGAAGATCCCAATTAATGATTCCCTTTGGGATGACCAACTTATGAAAGTCTCAGAAGTTTCCCCATGCTACTCATACTATGTGAACTACCTTACCACTGGTATCATCCACCCAGATTACACCAGAAATACACTAAAGAAATTCATGCATGATGTGAAGCAGTATCACTGGGATGAGCCATACCTATTCAAGCTTTGTGCTAATGGTCTCTACAGACATTGTATCGCTGAGGAAGAAGCCAAGCTTATTTTAGAGCAATGTCACTCAAGCCCAGTTGGAGGCCATATGAGTTCTAAGAAAACTTCCTTGAAAGTTTTACAATGTGGATTCTTTTGGCCAACCATATCCAAAGATTCCTACAACTTTGTTTTATCATGTGACAAGTGCCAAAGAACGGGTAACATAGCAAAGAGAGGTGAGATGTCGTTGGAATTGTGGCAAGAAGTTGAGATATTTGATGTTTGGGGGGTACACTACATGGGTCCATTCCCATCTTTGAATGTATTTTCCTACATCCTAGTGGCGGTGGATTATGTCTCAAAATGAGTTGAAGCCATACCAACCATCACTAGCGATTCCAAACCCATCATCAAGATGTTCAAAGATATTATTTTCCCCCATTTTGGAGTCCCACACACTGTGATATCCGATGGAGGTTCTTATTTTCTGGAAAGAAGCTTTGAAGCATTGTTGAGGAAATATGGTGTAACACACAATATATCCTCACCCTACCATACCCAGACAAGTGGGAAGGTAGAGGTTTCCAACCGTCAACTCAAGGCTATCTTGGAAAAAGCAGTTAGCCACAAATGTAAGGATTGGTCAGTGAAAATCAATGACGCCTTGTGGGCCTACCGAACTACTTTTAAAACTCCCCTTGGAACTACACCTTTTCAATTAATATATGGAAAGTATTTCCACCTACCGATTGAACTCGAACACAAAGCATGGTGGGCAATAAAACAACTTAATTTTGATATGAAGAAATCTGGCCAAGCCAGGATTCTGCAACTCCAGGAGCTGGAAGAACTCCGGATGACAGCTTATGAGAATGCACAAATCTATAAAGAACACATGAAACTTTAGCACGATGGCCATATGAAAAGAAAGGATATACAAGTAGGAGACCAAGTTCTTCTGTTCAACTCAAGACTGAGGTTATTCCTAGGGAAGCTCTGTTCTTGCTGGACTGGACCTTACATTGTCAAGAGTATTTACCCACATGGTGCTTTCTCCTTATGGAGTGAAAAGTCAGGCTATTTTGTGGCAAATGGACAACGCATGAAGAGATACTTCATCTCAGCAGACACTAGCACTGAAAAATCGATAAATCTTTCCAAACCAACATATCCACCATAAAATTGAAGGATTCAGTCGAGCCATCGACGTAAAACAAAGGCGCTTTTCGGGAGGCAACCCGATCAATAAATTTGTTTTACTTTTAATTTTTGAATTAGAATTTTTCTTAATTTTGTTTTACTTTTTTAGATAATTTCACACTAAATAAAAAATGCATCACGAGATGCTATCTTGAAATCTGATTAATCTTCATTTTTGAGATTTTCAGATGGAGGATGCACGCTGATTGGAACGCAACAACATCTTGTGGTCCAACCAGCATGAATTTTCCCCTCCATCTTAGATTTAGAGTTTTCTCGGGACGAGAAAATTTCTAAGTTTGGGGTGTAGGGTGGGTGGTACGTACTTTACTTCCCACCTTCACCCATCTATTTCAGACTTAAGATTTCATCATTGCATTTTTAACTAACATTTTCAAAATTTTCAAAATTTTTAAAAGTTTTTCAAAGAAATGGAATATATACTTGATAAAGTTTTGACGTAATCTGTTTCATTAAAAAACCATTACCGAGCCATTTATGCACTTTGAATCATTATACCCTCCTTATTCGAAGCAGATCCTCAAAAGGACCACCTTTTGAAACTAGCATATTGATTGAAATCATCTTGTGAAGCTTATGAATCTTAACATCATGATTTTTACACAAAAATGGCAAGTGTCTGTCGAACTGATAGGGATCAAACACTTCGTGCTTCCTAACTGACTAGTGGAACAATAACATGGAATCCCCACCGAATCCTCATCAAGTCATTATTTAAGCAGAGTACGATAAAGAGAACGACCCGGTGCACATAAATGTAAATCAAGTTGCAGTCTGATCTGAACTCTCTTCTACACTTCTTCTATCATCTTTGTACCCCTCCGTCCATCAAAAAGAAACCAAAATATCCAAAATAGTGCTAAACCCTAAGTTTGGGGTGGCACGCCACTTCCCTCTATATCTGCTTCTTCCATACCCCTCATAAATTAATTGGGGTGTACCACCAAGAAAAGATGCCAATGTGTACACAAAAAGAAAATGCAATCTCGAGTCGAATAGAGGAGAGATTCGCACACAAAAAATGCAATCAATGAAATTGCAATTGTAAAATAAAAATCTCGAGTCGAATAGAGGAGATATTTATTTCTTCCTTCCATACCATCATTCACTCCTTTTTCCACCTAAAGGCACAATGAATGCCTCCACCATCCTGAAATACACCATTGTCAGATCAGATGCACACTTGTTGTTCTGTGGGTATCTCTGGACTCTTACAAAACTCTTAGAAGTGCTTGTTGTTGGAAAAAGTGAGGAGGAAGTGATGTTGAAAAACAAACTTAGGAATGAAGATATTGTAAGATGTGTTCAGTGGTCTCAGGAAGTTGAGATGCTTAGTCATACTATGCAGAAAGGAAACAAATCGTGATGTGAAGATGAGGCAGTCACATGAATTGAATTCATTAATATAATGACTGTTTCAAATTTTGTGTTACTCGAGGACGGGCAATGTTTAAGTTCGGGGTATTATGATGAATCCAAATTCATCATGATTTTTAGTCACCATTCTGGGCCCAATTCGAGAAAATACATTCGATTTCATCTCCTTAAATCATACAATATGCAATTCTGCTTGGTTGATCAGATTATCAAGTTATTAACTAGTTTTATATGTATTTCATGCAGATTATGCTGGTCATGATGAGGGTGAACCTTCAGCTGGGCCCCACTTTCACTCAACCCTAGATTTACCTCTACTCAAATCCTCTCAGCCTTGGTCTTAATCAATTGGTCTCAATCCAAATGGTTTCATTCATTTGGTTTTGACCTCTCGGTCTTAGCCATTCATCCACATGATCTTGATCCATCGATCCACCCTCCTTGCGATTTGCCTCCAACTGGTTTTGCCCTTCCACACGGTCTCAAGACCGTGTGAGGCCATACGGTCTCAAGATCGTGTGAAGCCTCACGGTCTCAAGACTATATGGGCAACCATATACTCGAGATTGCAAGGAGCTTCAACGACTGTATCCCTGCCACTGCCAACACCTCCTGCCCTAGCGACGTCGTCCTCTTCCTTCCTCTCCATCAACTTGCAACCCTCAACATCCCGTCGACCTGCTTCCCGACGCACCTGCTTCTTTCTTCCTCCCCTTCTTCATTCCCGCCACAGACCACCACCTACAAAACCTAACCCTCGACGCCTTGCACCGCCCCACCTCTTTCATGGTCCTGGTCTCTTCCCTCCACACGGTTTCGAGACCGTGTGGTGGCAGATGATCTTCGAGACCGTATAGCCTTTATTCACATGCAAGACCGTGTGGCGGCACTCGGTCCTCAAGACTGTTAGGCTAGCAGACTATTTGGAAGTGAAGACCGGTTGGAATAGAGACCGTTCGAAAGCTAAAATTGATCAGAGGCTAAAGACCGTTTGGACGATCGTCGCTCTCCAGCAAGACCGATTGGAAGCCAGCAATCGAGATCGTTTGGAGGTACGAGACCGTTTGAAACCCATAAGTCTTCAAGACCATTTGGAGGCCATCAGTTTTCAAGACCATTTGGAGTCAAGACTGTTTGGCGATGCACGACTGCGAGACCGTTTGGAGGAGAAGAACGCCAGAGACCCAAACCATTTGGGGCGTAAAACCGATTAGTATACAAGACCATTAGAGCAAAGTAGCCAAGACCGTTTGGTCAGTCCAATCGGTCTCCAAGACCGTTTGGTCACTCCAATTGGTCTCCAAGACCATTTGGTCAGTCCAATCGGTCTCCAAGACTATTTGGTCAGTCCAATCGGTCTCCAAGACCATTTGGATGAAGACCGATTGAAGGCACTTTCCTCCAAACCATTTGGACCCAAAACTGTGTGAAGTATCCTCACATCAAAAACATGAAGAGGCCATCCAAGCCTATAAATAGGACTAGCAGGGTCCTCATTTGGGTGTCGGATCTGGGACGCCGCCAGGCCACCCAAACGCAAGGTTCGATCCATATACATCCACGTCCACACCATTGCTAATCCACCTGCTTCTCCTTTTGCTGCAAGAAAGAAGGTCAAGACGTGGAAAGAAGGAGGAGAAATAGGGCTGCCCGATCTGCCTTGGTGGTTCATCCTTCTCGTCTAAAGCTGCTCTGATACGACGTAGAAGACTGCATCATCTTCACTGAGCTACGACTACCTTCTGCATCATGCTCATGGTGGAATCTTCCCTCTCTCTTGTTTTTCTTGTTTCTCGCATCATGAACGAGTAGTTCCTTTTCATTGGGGTGCGGGGACTAGCCACGCTGCCCATGCAAGCATGTTCTCTTATTAAACATTCCATGGCAATGTATATAACTTTTCATTTTGTTGTTAATCGTTAATGTTTGTAGGTTGATTATCTCCTTGCTTCTATCTTGTTCTTCCCTATGTTGCGAGAACTTCTATATGTAGGGTAGGATGTCAATTAACGAGGTTGACTCCCTGACTAGAAATAGAATGGGATTCCTTGATGTAGTAAGTGTATGATTCGTAAGGGGACGAGCCATCTAGCCCACGGTAATGCTTCTATGGCCTAAACATCCCTCAGGGAGGGCCACAACTTTAGTTGGATATCTGTATCATCGTCATTAATCATCGATGTTTGCTTGTAGATTAATCACTTCATTGCTTGTTAATTAGCACGGTTGACTCCCTGACTAGAAATATAAAGGGATTCCTTGAGGTTGTAAGTGTATGATCCATGAGGGGACGAGCCATCTAGCCCACGGTGATGCTTCTGTGTGCCTAAACATCCCCCAGGGAGGGCCACAACTTCAGTTGGATTTCTGTATCTACAGAGCCGTAAGCGAGTGATCCAGATGGTGATGAGATATTTGATACCTAAGGTGATGTTTATGCAAGCCTAACGCCTGTATGGGGGATTTTACAGCAGCTCCATTTGGATGGTTATATCTTGCCTGGATGTTTGAGGTTTGGGTGTGTTTGCATGAGTAGTGGTGGTGAAACCAGGGACCATCCCAGCGATTCCATATCATTAATCTAGATCAACTTTAATCTTGTTCTTTACTTTCCTGCATTTAGTTTAATTAACCTCAAATCAACCTATCGTTTTAAATATTAGCCTTACTTGAACTAGACTAGACTAGACTAGCAACGATTCTCAAAAATGTTGTCCCTTGCGATTCTATCCTTAACTATACTGTGATAAGATCCGTCCACTTGCGGGTGGTATTATTGCACAAGGTTTGGGTAAAAAATCTGGGATTTCAACCCTGAGTGAATTTTTTAGTGCGATAATAAACCACGTCAGAGTGATGCATGGAAACCATTGAATGGTATTCAGAGTCAACTCTCATAATTATAGGTGGTGATTGTGGTTCTTAAACCTGAAATCACTACATTCATCACATGTTATTCGATGTACTTTGACATCATCCAACATGACCTTGAATAAGGGTTACCATAAAGGTGATGCTCGAATACATTGTGACACATGGGGAATGACTGTGAGTGATGTAGATGGGATTTGTCCCTCTTATAGGAGTTTGATATCCTGGCCACTTGATAAACAAGATTGAGAAATGTATGGACATAATCATGTGAATCAATATGTATGATATTTGAGCTCAATTGTATCTTAGATAGACTACTCTATTTCAAGGAATATGGATTGATTAAGAGGATTATGATTCCATGCCTCAAGTTCAATTTGGATATCAAAGACAAAGGAACTATGCGATCACTGTAACACTAACCACATATTGTAAGTTGTAGTTGTTCTCCAACTTTCCAATTACTTGGATAGCAATTATGTGTTGCTAAATACCACTCATTGCTTGTGATGCCATAAATTAGTTATGGACATTCATTACAAATGTAACTTGGGACCTATAGGGCCACATGCATAGGATACACCTAGAAAAGGAGTTAACACATGAATATGGTTTGAATGTGATTATTGAAATGTTAGGTATTCAATTTAAATAAGATTCACAATTCAAAATCTAAAACAACTGACTCAGTAAGTGAATTGACAGATGTGTGAATTGATAGGTTCATGTTGCGACTTGATCAATTGGTTGATCAGTAAGACTGGATCAAGGAATGATGTTGACGTCATGTTATGCATTATCGAATATTGAAAGCCAATATGATTGTGAATATGAAACATGGTGAACTGATTGATTCAAGAGTTGAACCAATCGACTCATGTGTGAACCAATAGATTCAATAATGAATTGACCAGTTCATGGTTCATTGGTTCTAAAAATTTCATAAATTTCATCTCTTCGATTCCCAACTAATTTTAAGATCATGACCCTTACCCTCTTATAAATAGAGGTATAGCTCTACCAATTGTTTTCTTCTCATAATTGTGGTAATGTGAGAACCCAAGCAAGTCTTACCCATAAAAGGGAGAGACAGTGAGGGAGAAACAACAAGGGAGAGCAGTCAACACGAATACGTTGACATCGAAGGGACAACTCCTTCTTGTTTGTTCTAAAAGAATGACAAGAGTTCCTAGTGGTCTGCGTGGACTATGTAGAGGCGAGGAGGCCTTTTCCATTCTCTAAGAGGATGTAGTCAACCTCCGTCCATGGTGATAGACCAAGATGCCACCTCTGATAGCCATCCATGTGCAACTTGCAAAAGAAGCACGCTACAACAAGGATAGTCACTGGACTTTCTCGAGGACCAGGTATATGCCTTGAAACTTCCTTCCCAATCTATAGTTGTTGACATGATCTGCTATTAAAGGAGAACATGGCAATAATTTTTTTGTTTCTGCTGCCATATCTATCACCATATTTCCCTAGAATGGTATCAGAGCCACATAAATTTACTATAATTTGAGATTTAATTGATATGATTGGATTTTTGTTTTCATCATTTATATATTACATGCAAAGTGAATGTTTAACTGATTAATGTGCATATCCAATTAAACACCACATACAATCCCTATATACATATATGCATGATATGATATATATGCAATTTATATGCATCACCCTAAAATTTGTTTTGAAGGTGGATGTAAGCATGATTATGACCAATAACCACCTGAACTTTGTGCATGGTTGAATGATTTTATTCTTATTTATATGTTGATTTGCATATTGAGCCTCTCCCTCCTTTTTCATATGTAAAAGTATTAATACTTTACTTCCTATGATCCCCTTGAATGTAACTTGAGGTTTTCCTATTACCATGTAATAAGTTAAATATGAATAGGGTTTTTTTTCTATTATGGCAAAAGAAGGCATGCTACACTACACAAACTGACTCACTCAGAAGATGAATCAGTCAAATAGAGGATCAAGGAGGCCAAAGGATAGGTGGAGTCAATCAATTGGGTGGCGGTCCAACCGATCGACTAGAGGAGCCCAGACATTGCTTGAACTGGAGACCTGTCAATCGATCCAAGAGACCAACTGACCAACCAGGAGGCTAACCGATCAGCTTAAGAGTTGATTCAACCGACCAAGACTGGTTCCAACAGACTTCTTCAACAACATGTTGCTACATATGATGTGGACCTAAGGTGGTAGAAATTCCTTGTGGCTCCAAGGAATTGTATTAGTGTGGACATAACTAAGAGACCCCTAACCTTGCTTAGAATGGTGAACAAGCTTAATTATCATAATATAATGCTTATAACCCAATCTAACCTTTTGATATGATTTTTAATCATAAGCCAAGCTTAAGTTTCAAATTTAGTCCAATTTGGACACTGTTTGTGCAAGTTATCCAATTTTACGCACATTTTGGACTTTTATGCAATTTACCCAAATATGAGGTTTTACTTGCAATTTGTCACATGCATTATGTTTTTTATACGCTATCTTATCATTCTTGAGCTTTTTGAGCATGAGGCACCTAGTTGAACCTTGGTTTGGAGCTATTTTCTTTAAGGGTATTTTCGGGTTTACCCCTTTATGGATGAGCTACCTTTAGGAGCTATCAACCAAAGGTTTATTTGATTGGATTAGAAATTCAAAAAATGTTGTCTAAGCAGGTCTCCATGAATGGTGGGACAACTTCTTGCGTGTTTTCTTGTTACAACCTTGATTTTTGCTTGTATGGTTGTAATTACAATTATTTCAAAGAAGTGTACTTGTTTGCAAATTATATGGCTTATGATAAACATATGGGTTTCTTTTACTACTTTTCCCTTGTGCATGGTTTTCGTGGACCCTTTGGTAATAGTAGGTCCAAGATATTAAAAGAGGAAGAAAAGCTAAAAGAGAACAAGTAATGCATAAATAATAATGGAAATTGAAATAAAGGTGAAAATATAAGAAATGAGTGGAGAGATGTGGGTTTGATCATAATAGATGATATTTCAAACCCCACATGGATTCTTGAGATATAAGGAATCTAAATAAAGGAAAATAAGAAAGTAAGAGAGAGGAAATATGAATGAAATATATATTATTAAGCAATAACTTGCACATAAAGAAAAGGCTCTTTTGCTTTTAAATTATGACCCAAACTTGGCACGCCAATAGATTAAGCCATTAATAAGTTTCTTTAAAATTTGGGATTAAAAGGAGCCATGGTTTGAGAGTTATGAATTTTACAAAATTCCCTAAAGTGAGAGGAATGCTAATAAATATCACGATATTTCTAAATATTAATCAAGTTATTTAATTGGGCACGTGCAATGTGGTATGTTGGATCTTTGATCCAACAGTAGTCGTGCATTGTCCAGTTCTAGCCAAGCTGGGAAACATGCTGATGGGAGGTGAGCTTTCGGTCCTAATTTCCTTGTAATCTATTCCATGTGCGGATGAGAAGATTGCTTAGTTGGGTTCGGGAGAAGATTCCAAACACCCTAGACCCTACTTTCTCGGGCTTTGGAGGCTTCTCAAAGAAACGCCCAATCTTGCCCAAACTGGAGGGCGACGATGGGGGTTGGAAACCCTAAAAACCCCACACAAGCCCTATATATGGCCACCCTCAACTTCGATCGACCCTCACGAATGCAACCGACCACTCCTCATGCTTTCTTATGCCCCTGGTTCGTGTATTGAGATTGCTCTGGTGAGCTCGAGGCCGCGCTGCCGCTGCGAGATCTATTGTAGAAATAAGAGGGAAAGAGGAGCAGGCACCGTCTGATCCCAGTCAACGCTTGACTTACGGAGAAGATCGATGACCCTGGTTGCTCTGCACCACAGACAGATGTGAGTGGGTGCAAGTGACAAGAACTGTGTGATCCCTGCTCGATCAATGAATATCCAAGATCCAACGACCATTGTTTTTCCAAAAAACAAAGCTAAGTCGCCTCTCTAGTCAGAAAATCAGTAAGCCTTGGTTAATTCATTAAAAACGGATCCTTTGGCCGAAAAATAAAAGTAGATAGTGCTTTTTGATTAGAAAAATATGTAGAATCTAATAAAAATGGAATTAGAGCCTGATATTTCTTGTAATTCAAAAAGTATATGAAGTTACCATTCTTAATGCATTATATTACGATAAAAGCCTAAGTTGATGAGAAAATTGGATGTAATGATTCTTTTAGGTTATTTTGAGTAATATTAACCTATTGAGAATAAACGAGAAGTTGAATATGAAAAAGATGATATTATGCTTGTTTTAGGGTTTTATACACATGTTTATGTCTTAATGGATTAGAAACCCTAATTTAGGAAAATATGGGTTTTAATGGTTGTAATCCGAAATTATAAATATACCACAGAGATATACTGATTTTGAACCTGATTGGAGATTAAAGAACCCTTAATGAGGATAATTGGAATAATTAGGGTTTTGTGAATAAGGAATCTGTTTTAGGGTTTTTAGTCTAAAAAGGGAGAATTGGATAATGTAACCTAAGAAACCCTAATGAACCCTTAAGTCTTTGAAAGCATCCTCATGTAATTAGGAAATAGTTTAGAAGATGATAGTGACATTAGGTAATCTACATGTTTCAGGGATTAAGGGTTTCTTGCATTAAATGCTTGCTTGGATATTTTGTTGATTTTGGATTCTCTACTCAAGAACATGTATGTGGTTACGTCTATGGTTAAATTGCTTTAGTTTCATGATGATCCCTAAGGTTTTATCGGTTGCTTGGAAATAATCGCTTGATTGTCTTTTATTTCATGCAACTATAAAGTGACTATGACTATCGCCATAATTATATGCGCATGTCTAGCTCAGATCCTGGTCCTCCTCTGTAGCTCTGATGATGATGAGATAGATGACCTAGTACACGGTCTACTCGTGAGGTAGGATCATCAGGTTATCATGATTTGATGTGTTGGTCTACCCTTGGGTAGGACCATATGAGTCCATGACCCTATGTATTGATCTACCTATAAGGTAGGGTCATGGGGGTTAGTTGAGATCTACCATATGAGAGGTAGTATCCACGTCCACTACAGGGATAGCATAGAGGCTAGGGTATGTAAGGATTGTGTAATCATGTTTAAAACATAATGTTTGTTTTGTTAAATCATAATTGCTTGCAATATATTGTTACAATTAAATACAAGATTATTGGTTCCCCCACATACCGGTATAATTCGTTATACTAACCACCATTTTGTTTGCCGGCGATTTAGGTAATATCTAAAATTGGGCAAATAGTAAAGTGGCACCTGTAAAGATTAAAGTTAAATTAATGAAGGAGGATTTAGGTAGATAGATTTCTACTTTGGGTAAAAGTCCCAGTTACCTAATTTTGAAGGTATGATAAAAGAAAAAAATTATTCTAGTTTTTAGTTTAGTCTTTATTAGAATTTATTGATTATTTTTTATTATTTGCAAAACTACTGATCCTATTTTGGGATAACGCTTTTGACTTCTTGGTCTCCCTTAATTGGGGGTTACCGAGGAGCGAGGTCGTTACATTTGGTACCAGAGCGTGGTTTTCCATTTAATCTCTAACAATTATTAAATTTTACAAACTCTTTACAGCCCATGGGAGTTATTAGAGGATTTTTTGAGGATGGAGGTGTCTATAAAAGGATCACGGTCTGAGGGCTGGAAATATTTTTCTCTACCCCACTAGTCAGTCTACGAGGACTCCCAGATTATGTGTGACTGCCTGGCCAAAATCTGAGGAATTGAATCAAAATAAGATACATGTAGGTCTTCTCATCTATTTTCATCCCTTCTTTACCTCTTATTTATGGAGAAACATTAAGTATTTAGGATTTCCTCTCTCTCCACCACCTCCTATGTTTGGGAATACAAAGTGTTAAGGATTAAGGTATCCTCCACCAAAAAATTAAATGCATGTAAATAAGAGGACATGGACGTAAGTTTAAGCTTATATATCTTCCAAGTTATTAATATATGTTTAAAGAACTTTTAACTTGTGTGAAGTAGCATGGCTCGTGTGAAGACTGTATCTATCCCCGAGGCCACTGAGAACCCTACTAGGGCTTGGCCTCCCTGCAAGAGGAAGGGATTTTCTGAGAAGAGGAAGAGGGATCATGGTGATGAGTCCTCAAAGAAGAGAAAGAGACCCGATGGAGCCTCAAAAGAAGGCTCAGACCCTAAGAAGGTTCCCTTCGACAACCTAGAGATGGACCAGGTGGAGGAACACATGTCCGGAGATGAGGTCAAGTTTGAGGAGGACCCGACTGGTGGTCCAGGACCTGCAATGGTAGTTCACACCCTTGATGCCCTATTGATGGAATAGCAGAAGAAGCTAACCAAGGCCATTAGTGCCTTGGCCCTCAGGGATATAGCCAGAGATGAAAATGGTGAACCACTTTCTATCCGTCCCCGACTTGGAGTCACCATTCTGGACTTCGTCAAGCTGAACATCGAGAAATTCTGGGGAGAGGATAAGACTAAAGTGGTCGACAAAGAAGATGCTTGGCTATTAGCGATCGTGAATAGTTTCCGCATGTTGGAGGTGCAGCCGAACAAGAAGGTCCCTTTTGCTGCTCACCTCTTGGAAGGAGCAGCCAAGATCTGGTGGGATAACCATATCATGGGTTGAGATCTGAGTGTGGACCCAATGGCATGGACCGACTTCAGAACTATCTTCACAGCCAGATTCATTCCCGCCTCAGCTAAGAAGGAGAAGGAAAGAGAGTTCACCAATATGATCAAAGGTAGCTTATCATTTGTAGAGTTTGGCTACAAGTTTTGCATCTTGGAGCATTTTGGGCACATGATGACTGAGGAGAGGTGAGTGAACTATTTTGTAGAGCTTCTTCACCCTGCCATCAAGCCTCATGTGATGGAGAGTAAACCAAAAACTCTCACCAAAGCCTACAACACCGCCCTGGATATGGAGAGGACGGTGATACCTGCTCAGAACCCACCCAAAGGATATTTGGGTTTCACTAAAGGCACCCATGGTCAGAAGAATGATCACAAGAAAGGACAAGGGTGCAATCATACCAAAGGAAAGCATGGAGGTAAAGGAAAGCCCTGCTATAAGAACAACCGGCCTAGGTGTCGCACCTGTGGAAAATGGCATTAAGGTGAGTGCCGCTACATGGAGAGGACATGATATCATTTCCAGCAAGAGGGACATCTTCAAGCCAACTGCCCTCTTCCAGACCCGAAGGGGCCATGCCTAGTAGTAGCCCATCCTGTAGCAGCCCAACCTGTAGCTGTAGCCCCACCTACTGGAGAAAGAAGACAAGCTCAAGTTTTTGCTATTGACAATGAGGAGGCTCAAGCTAATGCTAATCGATTGATAGAGGGTAATAACCATTAGAGTTTTCTTTGATGTTTTAAGATAAGCATATAATGATCTAATGTATGGTGAAAAACAATGTAGGCATGCTTGAAGTCATAGGACACAATGTAAGAGCTTTATTTGACTCTAGATCTACTAATACTTTTATTTCGAGGAATCTCACAACTATACTCTGTTTGGATATCAAGGATTTAGGGTATACCTTGTATGTCACAACCCCAAGTGGTCGGATCTTTACATCCCTTTGAAAACTCCTGTGATACCTGTTAAGTATCGAGATCATGAGTTTGCTACAGATTTTATCCTCCTTGACATGAATGACTTTGATGTGATCATTGGTATAGATTGGCTTTATACATATAGGGAAAATATCGATTGTAGGGAGAAGAAGGTAATCATAAAGAGACCAAGTCACCCACCATTCACTATTAGGGGTAGGAAGGATGCTACCACCAACCTGTATGTGTCATCCTTGAAGGCAGAACATATGATAACCAAAGGGTGTCAAGCTTTCCTAGCAGTCGTTACAGAGCTGGAGCCCAAGGTGCAGCCCTTAGAGGAAATAGAGGTAGTCAGGACTATGTAGATGTATTCCCAGATGATTTACTTGGGATCCCTCCTAAGAGAGAGGTAGACTTTTCGATAGAGATAGCTCCCGAGACAAACCCTATTTCAAGAGCACCTTATAGGATGGCCTCTGCTGAGTTGCTTGAGTTGAAAAAACAACTATAGGAACTCCTAGACAAGGGTTTTATCTGACCTAGCACTTCACCATGGGGAGCACTAGTCCTCTTTGTGAAGAAGAGGGATGGGTCGCTCAGAATGTGTATAGATTATTAGATGATCAACTAGACTACCATTAAGAACAAATACCCTTTACCCCAGATAGATGACATGTTTGACCAGTTGAAGTCAGCTTGAGTCTTTTCAAAGATTGACCTGAGATCAGGGTACCACCAGTTGCGAGTCAAGAGTGAGGACATCTCGAAAACCACTTTTAGAACTCGTTATGGCCACTATGAGTTTTTGGTTATGCCTTTTGGGTTGTCCAATGCCCCGAGTGTGTTTATGAACCTCATGAACAGTGTGTTTCAACCCTTCCTTGACTCATTCGTCATAGTGTTCATAGATGACATCTTAGTCTATTATGATAACTTAGAGCAACACCAAGACCACTTGGGTAGAGTCCTTGATATCTTGAGAAAGCAGAAGTTCTATGGGAAATTCTCGAAGTGCGAGTTTTGGATAGACCGTGTCATGTTCCTTAGACACATCATATCTAGAGGAACCATCTCAATAGATTCAGCCAAAGTGTCACCTGTTCGAGATTGGCTATCACCAAAGAATCCCTCTGAGATCCGCAACTTTCTGGGATTGGCTGGATATTATCGACCTTCATAAATGATTTCTCAAAGACTATGTTGTCTCTTACCAAGCTCACCCAGAAAGATGAGAAGTTTGTGTGGTCGGACCTATGTGAAGCATGATTCTAAGAGCTGAAGGAGAAGTTGACTACAACTCCCATGTTGACTCTACTATCCAATAATGAGGGTTTTATGATCTTCACCGATACATCGAAGATGGGAATTGGATGTGTGCTAGAGAAAAACAAGCCTGTTGTTGCTTATGCCTCCAGACAACTAAAACCCAATGAGGTGAATTATCCGACACCTGATTTAGAGTTGGCTGCAATTATACATGCCCTGAATATTTGGCAAAACTATCTATATGGATCCACCTTTGAGATCTTCACTGACCATAAGAGTCTGAAGTATCTCTTAACTCAGAAGGACCTAAATCTACGACATAGATGATGGATGGAATACATGAAGGACTATGACTTTGTCATTGCCTATCACCCTAGGAGGACAAATGTTGTGGTTGATGCTCTTAGCCGAAAACAACTCAAGTTTTTTTTTTTGGGTTAAGTCAGGAGGTCGTCTATTCATCTCACCCTCCTTGTGTGAGCATTTAAAAGAAACAAATACAGCTCCTGCTTATAGAATGCAGGTCAGACCCCCACTTGGACCTCAACAACAAAACACCACATCACAAAGAACCACAGCAAAGACCCCGACCACACAGAAAGATCAAACAAGACAGACTCCAGACATCACCCCAACCAAAGCATTAAGGATGCTTAATCTTCAAAACCACGTAAGGAGTGTGGTTCCTCTCAAGCAAAGCCATACCGCGAACTCTAACCGGCAATCTGCTAGGATCGGAAATCACGATCAGATCCTGACTGAGAGCACCCCATCTACCAATCTCTCTGGGAATGGAATTGATGGCTCTGTGTACAAGCGATCCTACAATGCCTTTTTCCTCCATGTAGCTCTTCAACTCCCTGACGATACGAGATATCCTCCAAGGAATACAAGCAGTGCCCCATAACATGTGATATGTGTAGTCATCGTCTAACTCCACCAATGCGATCCGCAAGGATTGATTCTCCGCCAACTTCAACCCTATAACACAAGCTTGAAGGGACGCAGAAATATGATCAGTCGCAGTTAACCATGCTCTAGCAATCTGACAGATTGCAGCCCGGTGATTCCTGATGATACTAGCCATCCACCACCTGTTATGACCAGAAGAGTCTTTGCTTCTACCTATCGTGACGTTCATCTTCAAAGAATTGATGTCAGGGGTCATCCATCTCATAAGGTTAACTTCTCTAAGAGCATAATTTGGGTCATCAATGCCGTAATGATTAAGACGTCTGTGATCCTCCGGCTGAGCAAGGACATGGAACCACCTCTTTTTCAACATAAAGTTGAGCTGTGCGATCATGCTGTTCATATCTCGGGCGATAGGGGCCTTACAGCCGTCATATCTGGCGCGACATCTCCATCTCCAGATATAGAAAGGGGTAAGCGTAGCAAGGCAAGCTGCAATCCAATCCATAACAATGGACGATCTCCCCCGCGAACAGAAGGACAACAGCTCGGTAGTGTTATATGGTCGGGCTCTAGCAGTAAGAAGAGAGAACTTGTTCTAGTAAGTAACAGCAAGGTCACCATGAAAGAAAAGGTGATCCATATCTTCAGTATTGGGTTCATCGCAGCATTCACATCTAGAAGGCATAGCAATATGGCACCTTATAATGTTGTCATCGGTCGGAAGGGCTCTATGGAAGAGCTTCCAAATGATCGTGCAGGCTTTGGGTGCGTCAAGGTACCAAACCTTCTGAGCAGCGGAAGGAGCATCACTGTGGTCCATAGTCAAAATCTTCTTCACTGATTTTATAGTAAACTGACCCGTCACCTCCGGACACCAAACAAGCATATCATCATCTTCATTTATCTGCTGGTCTGCCTTCTTGATCAGATTAATACCTTCCTCATCAAGGAGCTACCTCAATGACAACCAGTCCCATCCTACGTTATGGATCCAGAAGTCAAAAATGAGGAAATGATGATTACGATCACTGGTATGCAAGGCATGATCAAAGAGCCTCTCATCACACCATAAGGAATCCCAGAAAAGGATATGCCCCTTCCCAACTCGCCATCTGCAGTAAGGAAGAATCAGAGGGAACAGATTCCAAATATGTTTCCAGTATGGAGAAGCCGAATCTCTGTATCTAACATTGTGCAGATACAACACAGATCTACTATGCGCCCTGCTCGAATATTTCTCTCTACAGAATCTAGCCCAAATCGTGTCCTTTGCTAAAATTTCCCAACAGGCTTTAGCCATGAAAGCTTTATCAACTATTCTCGTATTGTGAAGGCCCAAACCACCATACTCCACAGGCTTAGCAACCTTGTTCCAGCCGATCCACGCCTTACGATGGTGATTTTCTCTATCTGCCCAGAGAAACCGAGCAAGGATAGCGTCAATACGATCAGAAACACCACATGGGATACCAATGGCAGCAGCAGTATGGACTGTCGTCGACGAGAGAACATGTGCTATAAGCAGCCTCTGACCAGCAAAGGAAAGGAGCCTAGATTTCCAGGATGCCATCTTCTGTTTGATCTTCTGAAACAGGCCCTCAAAGTCATTAAGAGCATATCTACCCATTCTGATGTTAACTCCCAGATAAAGAAATGAATCCGCGGTAGTGTCAATCTCAAGAGTGTGCGCAATGTTGGAGATGATTACGTCACTCTTGCTTCCCACCGTGCATATGGACTTTGCACGATTGATCTTCTGTGCTGATGCTGCTTCATAAGCCTTCATAATCTGCTGTACACGTTGCAAAGTGTCTGGGTGGGCATTTAGGAACATCACAACATCATCCGCATAAAGAAGGAAGAGAGGGGCAGAGCCATTGCCGCGAGTGCGGAATCTGTCCAACTTGTGAACATGGTCAATGTGATGGATGTATCTACTAAGAAGCTCTTCATAGATGATAAACAGAAAAGGGGAAATCGCATTCCCTTGTTTGAGGCCCCTGAGCATGGGAAAGAAACCGTCATACTCACCCCCGATGGAGACCGTAGCCCACGCATTCGAGAAGAAGCTAAGGCACAACATGCAGAAATCATCCGAGAACCCAAATTGCATCATGATCTTCTTGAGAATAGGCCATTCAACCCTGTCAAAAGCCTTCGAAATATCTAACTTGATCATCACGTTTGGCTACTCTCCGCCCTGATGAATATCGTGCATTAACTCTTTGGTCATCCTGATGTGGTGAGTGATCTCCCTGCCATGAATGAAAGCCGCCTGCTCCTCAGAAATAATGGAAGGCATCAACTGCGCCATTCTGTTACTAACAACTCTAGCAAGAATTCTCAAGGAAACGTTTTCAATGGATATAGGACGGAAGTCTTTCTCAATCTTTTTAGGATTCTCGACCTTCGGAACAAGAAGGATTCTGCAGCTAAAGAGGCTCCGGTGACAAACAAGGCCTTTAAAGAACATCTCAGTCATCTTCATGAAGTCCTTCTTAATGGTATCCCACATAGCAATGTAGAAGGGGACAGTGAAGCCGTCTGGTCCTGGGGCGGTGTGCGTATCCATCTGCAACAGAGCAACACGGACCTCATCCTCCATAGGTATAGCGGTGAGGGAGCTGTTATCATCCATAGAAATCATCTCAGGAATAGTCTGCAACATCTCATCAAGGGCATCTTCATCGTATGTGGAACAGTCTTTATAGAAACCACTGTAGTGCTCAGCTGCGAGCTTTGCGATCTCACAAGGGTCATCCAAAATAGAACCATCATCCAGCAGCAAACTACAGACACTATTGTGCTTCCTCTTGGCCTTGACGATAGCATGATAGAATCTAGTGTTCCTTTCACCTTCATTTAGCCAGCTTATACGAGATTTTTCTCTCAAGATGCATTCTTCTGTATCTAGGACCTCCTGAAGCTCATACTCCGCTTTTCTGAGATTTGTTTCGTTTTCAATCGAAGGATTATCATCAAAAGCTATCTGGGTAGTGTAAACAATATCTTCCAGATCTTTTTTCCTCTGATCAATGTCACCAAAAGTCTGCTTATTCCAAGTCTTAAGGGCTTCTCTGACCATCTTAAGCTTGAAGTAGAAAGACTCGGACGGGTTCCCCCACGAAACCAAATCCCAAGTATCATTGATAAGGTTACGACAACTCTCATGGCTTAACCACATCTGCATAAAAGAAAAGGTTTTTCTGCCCCTGAAGTTCCTCATGGTCCCAGGCTGGTAAAGAATAGGGCAATGGTCAGAAACCCTGTACCGGGTAAGATGAGAAGACATCGCATTAGGAAACTTTGTACACCATGCATCGTTAAGAAAAGTTCTGTCCAGTCTTTCCCAGATGGTAGGGGTACCGTACTGCTTGTTAACCCAGGTGAACTTGCTACCTTCAAAAGGGACCTCTCTCATATTCACATCATGAATGAAAGAGTTGAACTCCATAATCTCTTGGAAACTTCTGTCAAGTCCCCCTCTCTTTTTCACGTTGTCTCTAATGATATTAAAATCTTCCGTAATCTGCCAGCCTGCATCCCCAATCATTGTAGATAGATCAATGATATCCTCCCAGAGATTTCTTCTATTCACTTGATTGCAACTTGCGTAAATCATAGTAACAAAGAACTCAGAATTAGGCTCCACATTAAGCTTTAACGTTAAATGCTGTCTATGCATTCAGACCACAGTAGGGTTTAGCTCCTTGTCTACGTAAAGCCATAGCTTTCCTCCTTCCACCTCATTGCTGGCCGTCCAGTCTAGTCTAACAATATCAAGCAACTCCTCCGCAACTAGTGCGTGGAGGAAAGGTTCAGCAATACAAACAATCTTCGGGGAGTGTCTTCTACAAAGCATGCCCAGGACTTTTCTAGTTTTGTTATTCGCCGCTCCTCTGATATTCCAGAATAGGATTTTAGACTCCATATATTTGGATCTAAGATTAAACAACTGCTAGCAATCTTCCCTTTCTCTATCGACCCAATCATCATCCGAGAAAGGAGCCTCACCTTCAGATAAACGTCTTCTGTGACCATGCGAACGCTGTCCATGTAACCGGCTATCAAACTGAGAGGAAGATCCCTCTTCACAAGGAGGTCTTGGTCGACGCCTGCTGCCACTATAACTTGTTCTAGAACTCCCATCGCCTACGTGAATGAGGTCTTTCACGCTGTTCAGCTGTAGACGGACCCTATTGCCTTCACCATCAAACACGATTCTGCTGTGTAGTGTCGCACGCTGCGGATGGCTATCTTCTTCCCTTACTGGTTCATCCTTAACAGCAAGCAAAGGCTACTCATCCTTCTTCTCAAGCTCTGTAATCACTGCTGCTTCCACAGGAACCTCCGGCTGTATTGCTGCATTGACATAAGCAGTTCTATGGATAGAAAGCGCTTCCATTGGGATGCCTAGCTCCTCCCCAATCTCAGTTCGCGAGAAAAGGGATGATCTAGGACTCCCTCTTGCCACCATCTGCAACATCACGTCCGATCTTCGATCCCCATAAGTAAGGGCCACATATTGAGGCACGTCCTCGCTAAAAGCTTCAACGAGGACCAAGATACTGGATATGTCATCATGGTTTCTCATCCAGTCCGATACAAGGACCAATCTGCCAAAGCTGTTAAAATACTGTCAATGGCATCGTCATCTCGACATACAATAGGAAGATTTGCAATCCAGAACCATAGGGCTTCCTTCTTGGAACAAAGCTCTCCGTCCTCCAAGGATTTGAGGGTAACTCTGTTGTTACGAAACTGAAACCATCCGTCCTTGCAAGCATCCATCGCTACCTCCTTAGATTCAAAAAAGGCCACTGCTTTACTACGAGCATGACGATAGATGTCCGTCGCATGCGGCCACATCTTCTGCAACACAAGACCTAGGTCCTCCCAAGAAGTATGGGTCTGCCAAGCTATCTCCACTGCACGATCAAGAGCCATGGCTCTATTCTTTCTCTCTTCTGTATCGGGTCCTAGATTTACCGCGACCCTCTTAGGAACATGTTGAGGACCGCCGCGAGCCGGTATACCTGATCTCATCACCGGGAATTCTTCCATGGAAAAGATGTTGGGAGGTTGGGGACGAGGAACGAAGGAGCATCGCCTAGCAACATGGCCCGGTCTTCTGCATTTGTAGCAAACAATGGCGTTATGACATTGGGACTGCCAATGTCCTTTTCCCAAACATCTGTAACACGTGTCCTTTGGCACCGCAATCTCCCCTTGGACTCGATATGATCTTCTAGGATCACGTTCCGTAGCAGCCGGCCTAGGGTTCAGGCTCTGCACATCTTCTCTGCTTTGGGTATTCTTTGGATCTGCCCGTGGTCGTTGTCTGCCTTCATGTTCCAGTCGAAAACTTTGAACTTGCAGCTGGTTAGGGTTTCCCGCTGGCGGGACCATCTTCTCTCCTGTCCTTGCAGAGGACTCAACACCAATCAAAACACTCCCTGACTCAACGTGGAAATGCGAGTCCATCTGCACGGTTGATGCTGCCCTCGTCGCAACTCCATCCACGAGAGGATTAACAGTAGCAACCGATCTTTCTTCCCCCTGGACCTCCACAACAGCCCCGACATCACGGCTATCCTCGGGCTCCTGCTGGCCGATCACCGGACTGGGCGATCGAAGGACATTCCTAATGTCCTGGATAATAGTATCCGAAGGTATGGCAAGCGCAGCGAATCCTTCTCTCCTTTCGTGTACAGCCTGCCGCGCCTTCATGGCCTGTACGCTCTGCCGAGTGACTCTTCTAAAAAATGGGGAGGGCAACATTCTCCGCATGCTGCTCTAATCTATCGTAGAACAGATCTTCTAACGTACCGGCCACCTATCTTTGCCGGCCTCCAGCCAGCCCGATATGAGACCCCCCACGATACGAAAGCTCCCCAAACGATATGAGTGCTCCACTCCCAACGTCGAGCAGCACCTTCAACAAGACTTTTTAATATAAAAACTCTTATCGGCCGATACACCCAAAAAAAACTCAGGTGTGCCGCTATCTTGTCTACCCAGTGAAGGAAGATAAAGGATCTGGTGAAGTGGACTCCGCAACCGTTAGAAGACCGAGTCTGTTTGGCTAATATACAGATTAAACCAGACCTATTGACCGAGTTGTTAGCTTCCCAGTTAGCAAGTTCAGAGCTTGATAAGATGAAAGGTTTGCTGGAGAAACCTTAGACCCATCTCTCTGTAGGAGTGGATGGCAAGATACGTTACAAGAATCATATTTGGGTTCCTGAAAGTTTGCCATTGAAGGATTATATCTTGCAAGAAGCTCATGGTTTGAAGTACACAATACACCCTAGAACTACCAAAATGTTTAAGGATCTGTAGTGGTACTTTTGGTGGCCCAAAATGAAAAGAGATATAGCAGCATATGTGGCCAGTTGTCTCACTTGCCAGATGGTGAATGCTGAACACCAATGACCCAGTGGATTGCTACAGTCGATTGAAATTCCTGAGTAGAAATGGGAACAGATCACCATGGACTTTGTGGTGGGTCTCCCCAAGACCAAGAGAGGTCATGACACAATATGGGTTGTGGTAGATCGCCTTACCAAGTCAGCACATTTCCATGCCCTAAAGACCACTGCCAAAGTGACAGACTTAGCAGAGCTCTACATATGAGAGATTATATGACTACATGGTGTTCTGAGTTCGATCATTTCTTATCGCGATTCGAAGTTCACTTCTAAGCTGTGGAAGCAGGTATAAGAGGAACCTGGCACTAGACTAAAGTTCAATATAGTGTATTACCCCTAGATTGATGGACAGTCAGAGAGGACAATCCATACTTTATAGGATTGTTGAGAGCTTGTGTTCTCGATTGGGATGGATTGTGGGAGCAATACATGCCCCTCGCGGAGTTTGTTTACAATAACAACTACTAGGCCAATATCGAGATGCCACCGTATGAAGCTCTCAATGGGAGGCCATGTCAGTCGCCACTTCACTGGGATGATGTTGGTGAGAGGACCTTGTTGAGGTCAGATGAGCTCCAGGTGTATGCAGATAAAGTCGCTTTGATCAAGCAGAGGCTGAAGAGATCCCAGGATCTATAGAAGTCGTATGTAGATGCAAAGCAGACTAACTTGAAATTCACCATAGGGGAGCATGTGTTTCTAAAAATCCAACCCCTATGAGCTATAGCAAAGAATAGAGGAAAGATGAGTCCCTGATACGTAGGTCCGTTTGAGATTTTGGAACAGATTGGTGAAGCTACTTATTGTTTGGCCTTACCCCCTCAGTATAGTATGATGCATGATGTTTTCCATGTATCTAATCTGAAGTTCTATGTGAAGGACTCGAGCCATGTGCTGAGCATTGAACCTATTGAGCTCCAAGGGAGACTAACATATCCTGAGTCACCTATGAGAGTATTGGATACCAAGGTGAAAGAACTCAGGAATAAAGAAATACAGATGGTAACAGTTATTTGGAAGCACCATGAAGAGGATGAAGCCACATGGGAGCTGAAGATAGACATGGAAAAGGCATACCCTGAATTGTTTGTTCGATTGGCTGAATTTTGGGGACAAAATTGCTATAAGGAGGGGAGGATGTTACAACCTCGATTTTTGCTTGTATGGTTGTAATTACAATTGTTTCAAAGAAGTGTACTTGTTTGCAAATTGTATGGCTTATGATAAACATATGGGTTTCTTTTACTACTTTCCCCTTGTGCATGGTTTTCGTGGACCCTTTGGTAATAGTGGGTCCAAGATATTAAAAGAGGAAGAAAATCTAAAAGAGAACAAGTAATGCATAAATAATAATGGAAATTGAAATAAAGGTGAAAATATAAGAAATAAGTGGAGAGATGTGGGTTTGATCATAATAGATGATATTTCAAACCCCACATGGATTCTTGAGATACAAGGAATCTAAATAAAGGAAAATAACAAAGTAAGAGAGAGGAAATATGAATGAAGTATATATTATTAAGAAATAACTTGTACATAAAGAAAATGCTCTTTTGCTTTTGAATTATGACCCCAAACTTGGCACACCAATATATTAAGCCATTAATAAGTTTCCCTCAAAATTTGGGATTAAAAGGAGCCATGGTTTGAGAGTTATGAATTTTACAAAATCCCCTAAAGTGAGAGGAATGATAATAAATGTCACAATTTTTCGAAATATTAATCAAGTTATTTATTTTGGCACGCACAACATGGTCTGTTGGATCTTTGATCCAATGGTATCCATGCATTGTCCAATTCTAGCCGAACTAGGAAATAGGCTGATGGGAGGCGAGCTTTCAGTCTCGATTTCCTCGCAATCTATTCCATGTGCGGATGAGAAGATTGCCTAGTTGGGTTCGAGAGAAGATTCCGAACACCCTAGACCCTACTTTCTCGAGCTTTGGAGGCTTCTCGAAGAAATGCCCAATCTTGCCCAAACTAGAGGGTGACGATGAGGGTTGGGAACTAAAAACCCCACACAAGCCATATATATATGCCCCCCTCGACTTCGGTTGACCCTCACAAACGTAACCGACCGCTCCTCGTGCTTTCTCGTGCCCCTGGTTCATGTATTGAGATTTGTCCGGAGAGTTTGAGATCGCGGCGCCACCGCAAGATCTGTTGCAAAAATGAGAGGGAAACAGGAGCAGACACCGTCCGATCCCAGTTAATGCTTGACTCACAAAGAAGATCGACGACCCTAGTTGCTCCACGCCACAAACAAGCGTGAGTGGGCGCAAGCGATGAGAACCGTGCGATCCCCGCTCGGTCAACGAAGACCCAATATCCAATAGCCGCTATTTTTCTAAAAAATAAAGGTAAGTCGCCTCTCTAGTCAGAATATCTAGAAAATCGATAAGCCTATGTAAATTCATTAAAAATCGATCCTTTGGCCGAAAAATAAAAGTAGATAGTGCTTTTAGATCAGAAAAATATGTAGAACGTAATAAAAACGAAATTGGAGCCTGATATCGCTTGTAATTCAAAATTTATATGAAGTTACCATTCTTAATGCATTATATTATGATAAAACCCTAAGTTGATGAGAAAATCGGATGTAATGATTCTTTTAGGTTATTTTGAGTTATATTTGTTGACCTAGAGGTTATACATTGTCCATATTTTGATAATGACTTAACAATTCCATTCATATGTATCTAATATGTGTACTAAAGATTGATTTCATATGTTAGGTACAAGAAAAGGATCAAAAATCCAAATCCCTAGATTGGGTCAAGTTCAAGTCAAAAAAACTATAAGTGTGTACTTTTGGAAATCTACGTAAACGACCTTAGAACATTTTTGTAATCACTTGTAATGATGAATTGACTTGTAACTTAGTTGAGAAAATTGATTAAGACACTAAATACCAAGTTTTAATCACTTTATATGCACTTTAAAAAATTGACCATAGGCATCCAATCGGTTGAGTTGTAAACTCAACCGATCCTCCTAGATCAAGTTTTTGAAGATAGCATCGGTCGAGTTGTGGTTTTACAGATCTCGACCGACCGAGTACCTGACCAAATTGATCTTCATTGGTCAGTCTAGTTTTTCCAAGACAGACTCGACCGATGATTTGAATATCGACTTTGTCTTTTACTCTATCGGTCGAGTTACCTTTATTGAAACTCGACTGATTGCACTGTACAGAATTTTCTAGAAAAAGTGATTGTGACCGTTGGTGTGTGTTTTGAGCCAAAATAGAGTTGTTTCTTTGAGAAAAAAATGGCTATTTTCATATCTAAGTGTCTCGCAACTTGAGCCCCTTTCTCTCTCTACCTTCAAGTCAAACTTGTGAGTATGAGTGAGATAGGTTCCTTTGTAAGAGAGTTGCCCCATGTGTTGATGTAAATCTCTCCTCCACCATCTTCCTACCCTCTTTCCTATCAAAGAAAAGGTTGAAGATCTTCTCTGAGTGAAAGAGAAGAGGTTGTTGTTCTTCAAGGTTGAAGAAGGCAAGGTGTTCCGGATCTCTGAGTGAAGGAGATAGTCAAGGCAAGTGCTCAAGAAAGATAGGTAATCCCTTAAAGGCTGAAGACTTGAAGAAGGAGTGGGTAAGTCCATGTTGATGGCTAAAGACTCCATGGTTCAAGTGGGTAAGCTCCTTCTATAGGTTGAAGATCTTTGCTTGAGGTACTAAGCCCTTGTATGTGTGGTTGTTGTATCTTGTAATCTTATGATGGAATATAAGAGTGCCAAAATTGAAAATCCTAGAGATTAACCATCTCTAGGTAGTGGATTGACATTGCCCCTAATTAGGATGTGGAACCACTCTAAACCACCTGTCTAATTGCTTGATCTTCATTGTCTCTCATCCTTACTGTGCTTTCTAGCTAAGACATCAAATTTACTATTTATTTAAGTTTCTGTACTTAATATAATTTGGTGGTCTAATCCTTTTTGTGAGATTTGTGAAGCTCTATTCACCCCCTCTAGAGCCCTTGATCCAACAAGTGGTATCAGAGCAGGTCTTCTCCAAGCTTCAACAAGTAGGAGAAGATGGGCAATTTTTCTCTTGGATCCCTCAACCTAGAAGGGAGCTTCTCCATGAGACCTTCAGTCTTCGATGGCACCAACTTCCTATATTGGAAGAGAAGAATGCAGTTATACCTTCAAGGTGTGAGCTATGATATGTGGAAGGTGGTGCACCTCAAGTATGAAGACTCAAAGGGGGAAATCTCCACTTGGACTGAAGCACAAATGAAGCAAGCTCAACTCAATGCAAAAGCAGTGAGCATCATCTACGCAGCCCTCACTCCATCTAAGTTCAACCAGATATCTTCTTGGGACACCGCACATGAAATTTGGAACAAGCTATGTGTCACCTATGAAGGTACAAAGCAAGTAAAGGAAGCCAAGATCTACATGCTTGGTGGGCTACTTGAGAACTTCAAGATGGGTAAGAATGAGAGAGTGGCTGATATGTACACTAGGCTCAATGTGATCATCAATGGATTGGCAGCCCTTAGGAGTGTGATAAACAAAGGCACTATCAACTCCAAGATCTTGAGATCTCTTCCTAAGAGATGGGATCCCAAGGTTACATCCATTGAAGAGGTGTACAAGCTAAGTGAGTTGTCAACCGAGGAGCTGGTTAGTAACATTCAAGCCCATGAACCTAGGATTGATAAACAAGAAGAAGAAGAAGAAAAGAGAGAAGAGAAGGAGTCCAAGAAGATCAAGGACACAGCCTTCAAAGCTCAAATTGAAGAGATGGTTCGGCAGTAATAACTTGCTCTCAAGTCCCCTACTCCTGTCTCAAGTGAAGACGAAGACCCAAATGAGTATGAAGCAAACTACTCCAAGGGCAAGCACTACAAGGGGAAGCCTTCTTCATCAACTCTGAGATGCTATGAGTGTGGCTAAAAAGGCCATTTCAAGAGTGACTACCCAAAGGCTAAGAAGATCTATCACAAGAGCAGCCACAAGAAAGACAAGGAGTACAAGAGAGAAGACAAGTACAAGAGGAAAGAAAAGAAAAAAGAAGATCCAAAGATGTAGCTCATGCAGCTTGGGAGGATTCCTCCTCAAGCTCTTCAAGCTCCAAAAATGGAGAATGCCACCTTGCTCTTATGGCCTCTACAAGTGAAGATGTAGGTGAGGTAAATGAAGTCAATTTGCATGAGTTATCTAAGGAAACTCTTATTGATATGCTTAATGATTGCCGACCATCTTTTACTAAATGGAAATTTAAAAGGAAAAGATTAGGCAAGGTAGTAGATGATCTTTATGCTAAAATTGAGATTCTTGATAATAATGAAAAACTACTCCTTGATAGCATAGATTCTTTGTAAGGGCAATTTCTTGACCTTGAGCTTCAATATAATGGAGTAGAGGTTGAGAATGGGGTCTATCTTAAGACTATTGTAGATTTTAAGGAAGACAACCAAAAGTTCCAAGATGAGTTAGATGTTCTTAAAACTGAAAATGTAGAACTAACTCTCATTAGTGATGCTAGGAAGCAGGAGATTCATGTTTATCAAAAGGAAATTTTGTTGCTTAAATCTGAAAATGCCAAGTTACTTGCTCAAGTTAATGATTTATCTTCTAGACCTATTTTGCAAAGTAATGAAGTTGCTAGCAAAACTTTAGAATGAGATTCCTTTCATAATAAAGCCCTCTATTTAGAGGCCGACCTATTGCATGCTAGAGATGATCTTGCTAGTCTTTCTACTACTATCATTAACCTTAGTGATGATAATTCCAAGTTAAGATCTTCTTTGCAAAAGTTTCTTTTGGGAAAGAAATCCCTCAATGATGTCCTAGAACACTCTACCAAATAAATTGGTACTAGTGGTTTGGGATATGATGGGACTGCTCCCAAAGGTAAGAGCAAAAGCAAGAACAAGGGTAAGAAGAAGAGTGTGGAACCTCCTATCTTCCATTGAGAGACTTCTGGCTCTAAGAACCCTATGGTATGTGTTCATTGTAAATGTGATGATCATTACTCTACTTATTGTCCTTACAAGCCCAACGGGACCAACCCAAAGATGAAATGGGTCCCCAAGCTAACCCTGGATCCCAAAGTTTGAGTTGGGTATCGACATTCTTATTTCTTGTAGGTTAAAAAGAGATGGATTGTTGATAGTGGCTGCTCAAAACACATGACATGTGAATTCAACCATTTCAACAAATTCATGAAGAAGAAAGGAGGATCGATGACCTTCAGGGACATCAAAAAGGGTAAGGTCATAGGTGAGGGTGATGTAGGCTGACACGCTTTTTACGTGCGTAGAAACACAAGTGTACGCGTCACTGTAATATAGACCTTTGTGAGGCCCGAGTCGAACTCAGGGACACGTGAATTATTAGAGACTACTACTAACTACACACAATCATCTAGACCGGTTAAAAAGTTGGAGGTTGTTGTAAAATTAAAAGAAAATAAAACAAAACAAAACAAAGTAATCGATTAAATGTTTAATTTAATCAATTCAAGTGGGAATCTTTAGGATTCTGGTTTCACCGTGGGTTTTCATTGTATTAAATTCTATTTAGTCACTCCGATTTATCTCTCTATCTGGGTAGTGTCCTGAAATCAGAATTGCCCACTGTCATGGTACAATTCACTACCTATGCCTAGGTCGGTTCCACCGTCGTAGTAACCTATACCCTAAACTAGGTGCATTAAAAACGATCTCTCAGTATCCACCATTAACCTTACACCACCTTATTCAAGGGATTTGTCAATTAATATAAATTTCGTCTCTTTTCAACCATTAATTCTTCTTTCAAAATAATTAAGGGCATTAGATTATTATTATGGTGATCAAGCATAACAATATAATTGAGAAAATGAAATTATACCACGGATTTAAGAGATAAAAGATGAATTACTATGATAAAATTGTCATACAACGAATTCCCGGGCTACTCCCGGTCCTAAAGAGAAAGGGGATTAGCCCCGCTTGTTCATCTCAGAGCAAAACATGGTAGAGAAAAAGGGAAACATGGAGAAAAACGTTATTGAGTGGTGAAACCCCTGAACGGAGAAGATCCAATCGCTCCTTGGCATAGAATGCACATTCTCCCACCTTTCGGTGGTGGAAATCATCTTCTTCAGCATCCGGAATAGCTGGGGCATGCTTCTGGGCTCCGTTCTTCTCTCCACACCTTTTCGGGATGTGTGCAGTGGCTAATGACGTGATAGATTGCTCTTGGCCGCCGTCATTAGGTATAATCTCCGAATTAGGTCGCCAAATTACCACAGCCGTCAGATTTAGATCAATCTGAAGCAAACATGTATCTGACGGTGTCAATACCATCGACGCGAGTCGATGGTATCGACCCTGCACGGTATCGGCCGGTCTTCTTTTCTTTTCTTTGTCGCGACTGATGCCACCTCGATACCATCGACGCGGGTCGATGGTATCGACATTCATAGGCATTGGTTTTGTCCTTTTACGTCGCTGTAGCTCCACTCGTCGATGGTATCGACTTTTGTGTCGATAGTATCGACTCTCTATTCTGAAGCAACCTGATGGTATCTCGATACCATCGACTCTCCTGTCGATAGTATTGAGATTTTTCTGCTCCATGCAGCTGGCTGCCTGTGGTCCGGTCGATGGTATCGACCACTGTCGATGGTGTCGACAACAGTATATACTTGTTTTTCCTGAAATTTCAACATGAAACCACATAAGCCGAAACAAAACATATTCTTGTGATAATTTATGCTCAAAATATTGAAATAAGGGAGATTTGACATAGAGAAAGATCATAGACCAAAGTAGATGAATTATGAAATATTAACCACCAAAATGACCAATAAATGCATAAAACACAAATAAAACAAGTCTATAAATGGACTCAAAATCATCGCATCAAACTCCCCTAAGCTTGAACATTGCTTGCCCTCGAGCAACTAAACCTTAGAATAGAATTGCCAGAGTCAACTAAAGAACAGATCATCACAACGACATTACCATATGATCCCCACCAGACATTCACATTCCAGCCCTCACTAACCACAAAATGATAACTACCCTAGAGGTGACAATAATCATCCATAAAAGATATCTACCTCAAAACTGAAGAACACTATCACATAAGGTAGTTAACATAATAAAATTCACCGGTCCAGACTCGGTGCATCTTGTGATCTCCTATACTACGTTGCTCGCCCTAACTACCATCTAAATGGAAGCAGCTCTCCTGATATTCACAAGCGAGGAGAAAATCACAGTGGCCTACCAATTCGAGCAACAGGTGGATGGAATGGGTGGCTAAAGGAAGAAACAGAAGCATTATACAGTTTCAACATGCATAAAACAAAAATGCCCTAAATGATGCATTTGCACATGAAAATTGCCCTAATGCCTAAGATTGGGTGGAATGATGCATGCACTAACATCCCGTCTCAAGATGAGATGGATATCTAACTGAGCTACATCTTGTATTTACTCATCTTAAAATGCAGGTGAGACTATGTTCCTTTCTCCCTCTTATTCTACTTGCTTCTCAATACTTTCTTCTTTTTTTCATTCTTTTTCCATTTTTTTAGGCCCTTATATCCATCAATGATAATGAATTATTTGTTGGGCTCACTTTTTCTGCATAGATCAAAAATTTGAAGCATTTATGAAGGTATGGAACAGGTTAATCACCCTTAAAGAATAAATAAGATACATGATGTACTCTATGCATAAAAATTATGAATGCAACTAAATGACACGCACCTAAGAATAATGTGCATGTATAACTGTTCTAATTTTTTATTTTCATGCAAAACATGTGAAAGTGTTTGCAATGCCAGACCTATCTACATGAGATGCAATCAAAAAGATTAAAACCGTAATGTACTTCCAATTCTTATGGTGGATTGTGAAAAACAATGAAGTGGAAAGATCACAAGACTAATTAACCGAACCTTTGAAAATTATTATGTGTCCCTCCTTATTGACCTGTGTAGTAGTTAAGAGGTCTCTCTCTCTTACTTCAAATTAGAGTCTCATTATCATTTGGTCAGTTTAGGCTCACACAACCAATTCCGTCCACTTTTCATGAATCATTAGGAATGCACAGTTGTGATTTTCTATTTTAGAGTTGACAAAACCAATCATTTTCCTAAGTTATGTGCTCAAAGTTGAACAACACAAGCTTGTGAACACTCAATTTTTTTTAATTTTCCCTTAATCCCCATGTAGTCATTGAGATGACACAAGACTTAAGACATCCACAATTACACTAGATAGAGTGTGGATCCTACAAACAAATTAAGATTGCAAAAACTAAATGACAAGAAACAAAACAATAAAAACCAAAAAGTAAGAAAACTAAAGGATAGAGCTGCTCCAACACCCCCCAAGATTGAATTCAACTATGGCCTCATAGTCAAAAACAATATTAAAGGTTGGAACAGAGGTACCGATCACTCTTCTGGCAGAGACGGGTACTGTGGGGCCGTGGGGTCCCAGGATGGGTACTGCCCCTAAAAGCTAGGATCATACTGGGGCATGGGTGGAGGTTGTGGATACCCCCCAAAGTAGTTCTGGCTCCAGTAATGATCATAAAAGGGCTGCTGCTGCATCTCCATCCTATGCAACCTATCATGAATCTACTGTTGGTTGTCGAGGAGGAGGCGCTCATTCTCAAAGATAGCCCTCTGATTGTCAAGTAACCGGTTCGATGTCTCCTGAACACCGGTGTACACTGCTGTATGGTGCTGCTGCGTTTGTTGTATATCCTATAGCATGGCATACATTCCTTGCATCAAATAAACATCCTCGCTTGGCTGCGAGGGCGGTGGTGGTGGCGGAGGCTGCGAAGATGAAGATGCACCCGGATGCATGCGAGGATGCTTCCTAGGTGCTACTCGTACCCAAAGAGGAGTGTAGACCTCCTCTTCCTCTTCAGCCTCGTCGTCATTATTGTTGTCATCGCCGCCGTCTTCATCGGAGTCTGCAATGGCTATGATGGGCCATCAGAAATGCTGAGCACCCTCAATATGAAAGATGGGGTCTGGAAGTGAACATTCCTGATATGCTTGGTTGATGTGGCAGTGTGCATACGCCAAGCCATCTCGAAGAAGGATAAGATTGGAGCGGTGCAGATGTTGCAAATTGACCTTGCTTCTGTTGGAGAGAGGAGTCAGCTGGGAGAAATTCAGCCCAAGGTAGGAGGCAAACGGTGTGATGAGTCCTCCAAAATGAATTGGCACCTTCCGCGTACTCCTCTTTACCGCCAAAACCCGCTGCAGAAAGAATGCTCCCCAGTTGCACTCTTAGCGCTTTAGGAGTTTATGAAAAAAAAACAAGTCAGTCTCCTAGAATTTGCTAACAGACAGATCACCCCTAGCAAATAGGGTGGAACACAACATCCGATGAAGAATCCGCATGAACGGATGCTCGAAGTCTGCTACCGCTGCATTGTGGTAGCTCACTGATTTGCCCGGCGGCACTGTCACGAGCTCGGTGAAGATAGCGTCGTAGTCGGTCCGGTTGTCTGGCCGCCGATACTGCTCTCGCCCGTGATTCCAGTTATAGATGGAGTTGAACTGCTTCAGGGTGAGAGTGTAGTCAATGTTATACAGCCGTAAAGAAACACGGCCGTTGATCCATTCCCGATCTGTGGCGATTATGTCATTTGGTATGACACAGATGTCCAATGACGCCATGAACTCGGAGACTAGCTCCTTGTATGTCGGCCATTAACCGAAGAACGGTTGGCCGTCGGCATGGAACTCCATCTCATCGGGCCTCCTGCCCGTGTGCCTCGCCTGCCCTTTCAAGATGTAAGTGAGATTAGCGTCGAACCCCAGATTACGTATCATGTCGTGGTCGACGTAACGGGTCGGCTCGATCTTGCACTTCAGCAGTTCCTCATAGACCTTCTTGACTTCCGCGGAAGGATGAACAATCCGCAGATGTGGAATGGATGTAGTCGGTGGAGGAACGAACACCGGGATCTGCATCGGTGTCACGCGTGAAGAAGATGCGCCGACAGTGTGCACCATTGTCGAAGAAGAAGAAACATAAGAAGGAGCTCGGTGCAGGCCGGAGAATATTATCTCCGGTCGGTGAAGAACGTGCTCCTGGATGCTCATTTCTGGGCTCAAATTGTTCTGGAGGACGCACGACACAAGTAGAGGAAGAACTCGTTGAAGGTGTGACGTCATATGACGACAAGCCCTCCCTTATATAACTGACGCCGACGCTGTTGTGTGCCCATCGATACCATCGACGCGGGTCGATGGTATCGACACACGTAGCACAATCCGTACTGTCGCTGGTATCACCAATCGTCGATGGCTGGATGTGGGGACCCGGATCGATGACATGTCAATACTATCGACAGGTGTTGATGGTATCGACCTGTTCCCCAGATTGACTTTCTAGTTACGGCGATCACCGTAGATTCTCTCTCGCAGATCAGTGACGTGTCTCATCGATACTATCAATGCAAGTCGATAGTATCGACTTCGGATTAGGGCAACACCCTCGCGAGGCCCGGCCGCCGCTTTCGGCCTGTAACTGGGTCGATACCATCGACAGGCCCGTCGATGGTATCGACTTCACTGAGACGATTTCTTCTTAAAATCTTCAGAGATATCGATGGTATCGACTTGCATGTCGATACTATCGACCTCGACTTTGCGATCAACCTGTTGGTGTGTCGATACCATCGACGAGGCTGTCGATGGTATCAACGCATAGCGATTTCTACAGTCACCAATCTGTACCCTGGTCGATACCATCGACACAAGGGTCGATGGTATCGACTCTGCCTCAGTCCTGCACATTACCCAAACGATCACGATACCTTTTTTACACTAAAAACAAAGTCAAAACAAACCAAAGTACGAATGTGAAAGAAACTAAACTAAACTACCGATGGCTGGGTTGCCTCCCAACAAGAGCCCTTATTTAACGTCATAGGCTAGACGAAATTAAGCTCCTCTTCAACTTAGAACTTTGGAGAGTGTGCCCAAGGGATCAGGTGGCAGTTTGAACTCAACTCGATCTTGGCCAATACCCAAGGTAAATGTACCTCTCCCAATGGCAGCAACAACATCGGCCGTTGCTTGAAACAGCCTACCCAATAGCATCTCGCAACTTTGAAGCTGAGGCATGTCCATGACCACGAAATCCACCGGAAAGATGAACCTGTCTACCTTGATAAGCACATCCTCACACACTCTGTATGGCTTCACAATGGACCCATTTTCCAACTCAATAGTTACAGACGATTTCTTTATCTCCTTCAACCTAAGCTTTTGAAATGTGGACAGTGGCATAAGATTAATGCTGGCACCCGAATCACACTGTGCTTGTGGAAAATGTCGATCACCTATAGAGCACGGAATGTAGAAGCCTCCTGGGTCTTTCCTCTTATGTGGTAAACTCCCATGGATAATTGAGCCCACCATCTCATTTACCCAGCAAACATCCGTCTTTAATCCGCCTCTTCTTGTTGATGATTTCTTTGATGAACCTCCCGTAGGTGGGAATCTTCTCTATCATTTCCACTAACAGAATATTGACATGGAGTTTTCTGAACATCTCCAAGAACTTAATGTAATGTCGATGCTTCTTCTTCGACCTCGAGCTATCCAGGCTAGACACAACTTCCGCATGTGGACGCTTATGAGGTGAAACGTATGGGCTTTTCGGGGCAATCTCCCCCAAGCTTGCTTCAATGTCACCCCCTGGCGTAGACTTTGGCACATTGTTCTCAACAGTTGTGACTTGTGGCGGATCTTCTCTCAAAGTGGATGTAGCTACACCTTGTCACATGGCCTTCACCTGCTCTTCTTGCATAGGTGCGGGCGTGACCGAGATGGGTGCTTGGCGGGCTTTTCTGCATGGGCAATATCTGCCTGGTAGTCCATAATGACTGTGTGGATACGGTATTTTTGGTGTAGCCTCCGTATAAAAAATCATTTTGCCTTTATCCTGGACCTCTATCACCGGGGCCTCTGCCTCAGTAACCACAGCTATATATTTCACTTGGTGATGTGCTTGAGCAACTTCTGCATTTCCTGTCTGTCTATGTTGATTGGCATGCTTTATGGCTTCCACTTCATTAGAAATTCGGGTCACGTTCGTCTCCAGTGTCCTCATTTGTGCTCCATGACTTTGCAGTGTTTGTCCAAACTTGGTCAAAATATCACCCTGAGACTGCAACTGCTTACTAAACATGCTCATCATCTCCTGATTTTGTTGCACCACTTGCCTAAGCAACTCGGTGCTTTTATCTTCGGCTCTTAGTTGTGGCTTCGCATCTGGATCTTGGAGGAAGTTGTTCAGATCCTTCCATGAGAACTTCCTATCCTTCCTCCAAGCATAATCATTATTTCTATAGCCCTGTTGTTGCATGGATTTGACCTGGGCTTCTTCATCGGACTCGTTATCTTCCTTGGCAAGCAATTTCTTGGCTAAAAGATCTAGTTTATCATTCAGCTCCTTGATGACCCTGGATTCACCTGCGATTTTGACTTGTTCTGGTGCATCCCTATCGCCCCAAGATTGCTTCTTTGCCATATTTTTCAAGATCTCCCAGCACCTTGTGCCTGTGTTGTTCAAGAAAAATCATGAACCTACTGAATCTAAGTTACTTATATCATGCTCAGAAAGAGCAAAATAGAAGATTTTAAACTATTTTTCCTTATCCAAACCATGGTATGGGCACCTCCTAAGCATTATCTGAAATCGCTCCCAGGTTTCAGAATATGTCTCCCCTGCCTTTTGGATGAAATTGTGAATTTTTCTGATCAGATCATTAGTTTTCTCAGGCGGGAAGAACCTTTCAAAGAATACCTCCACCATATGGTTCCATGATTCCACATATTCATCGTCAAGATTGTGCAACCATTCTCGTGCATTTCCTGCCAGAGAACTCGGGAACAGCTTCAAGTTGAGCGTCTCTTGTGGAAATCTGTCGATTTTAATCATGTCGCAATTCTCAACGAATTGGCTTATATGAGTGACTGGGTCTTCATTCTTTAGCCCATGGAAAGCATTCAATTTGACCAAGTTGATTAACGCAGGATCAATCTTGTAAGTTGGAATGTTGATCGCCTGCTTCTTGATTGGCCCCTTTGAAGCAGATGAAGAAGAAGCCTTGATCTTCTCCCATATTGTTTGTTCCTCTACCATTTCTTCTTGTTCGGACTCTGAATCTGTTCCTTTCAAGTGGTCTTGATTGTAATCTTCCTCGTCGTCCGGTCCCGGCGGTGGAACCTCTGGTGCCTGTTGCGTGTAGTCGGTACTACGCGTATGCACCATACACAGTACCTGCAAAATGGTAAATTAAGTTCAGTACCGTGCTAGACAACTACAAGATGCGAAAGATAAGCTATAAATTTTTTGAAATGATTTCAAAATAATAATAAAAAATAAAAAGTGGCCTAGAGTGGCCGCTTGCACCACTCGTAGTGCCGACAATTGCCGTGTCCCCGGCAATGGCGCCAAAAACTTGACACGCTTTTTACGTGCGTAGAAACGCAACTGTACGCATCACTGTAATATAGGCCTTTGTGAGGCCCGAGTCGAACTCAGGGACACGTGAATTATCAGAGACTACTACTAACTACTCGCAATCAGCTAGACCGTTTAAAAAGTTGGAGGTTGTTGTAAAATTAAAATAAAATAAAATAAAACAAAACAAAGCAATCGATTAAATGTTTAATTTAATCAATTCAAGTGGGAATCTTTAGGATTGCGGTTTCACCGTGGGTTTTCATTGTATTAAATTCTATTTAGTCACTCAAATTTATCTCTCTATCCGGGTAGTGGCTTGAAATCAGAATTTCCCACTGTCGTGGTACACCTATGCCTAGGTCGGTTCCACCGTCGTAGTAACCTATACCCTAAACTAGGTGCATTAAAAACGATCTCTCGGTATCCACCATTAACCTTACACCACCTTGTTCAAGGGATTTGTCAATTAATGTAAATTTCGTCTCTTTTCAACCATTAATTCTTCTTTCAAAGTAATTAAGGGCATTAGATTATTATTATGGTGATCAAGCATAACAATATAATTGAGAAAACGAAATTATACCACAGATTTAAGAGATAAAAGATGAATTACTATGATAAAATTGTCATACAATGAATTCCCGGGCTACTCCCGGTCCTAAAGACAAAGGGGATTAGCCCCGCATGTTCATCTCAGAGCAAAACATGGTAGAGAAAAAGGGAAACATGGAGAAAAATGTGATTGAGTGGTGAAACCCCTGAACGGAGAAGATCCAATCGCTCCTTGGTGTAGAATACGCGTTCTCCCGCCTTTCGGTGGTGGCAATCGTCTTCTTCGGTGTCCAAAACAGCTGGGGCATGCTTCTGGGCTCCGTTCTTCTCTCCACACCTTCTCGGGATGTGTGCATCGACTAATGATGTGATAGATTGCTCTTGGTCGCCGTCATTAGGTATAATCTCCGAATTAGGTCGCCAAATTACCACAACCGTCGGATTTAGATCAATCTGAAGCAAACATGTATCTGACGGTGTCGATACCATCGACGTGAGTCGATGGTATCGACCCTGCACGGTATCAGCTGGTCTTCTTTTCTTTTCTTTGTCGTGACTGATGCCACCTCGATACCATCGACGCGGGTCGATGGTATCGACATTCATAGGCGTTGGTTTTGTCCTTTTATGTCGATGTAGCTCCACTCGTCGATGGTATCGACTTTTGTGTCAATAGTATCGACTCTCTTTTCTGAAGCAACCTTATGGTATCTCGATACCATCGACTCTCCTATCGATAGTATCGAGATTTTGCTGCTCCTTGCGGTTGGCTGCCTATGGTCCGGTCGATGGTATCGACAGTAGCAGATACTTGTTTTTCCTGAAATTTCAACATGAAACCACATAAGCCGAAACAAAACATATTCTTGTGATAATTTATGCTCAAAATACTGAAATAAGGGAGATTTGACATAGAGAAAGATCATAGACCAAAGTAGATGAATTATGCAATATTAACCACCAAAATGACTAATAAATGCATAAAACACAAATAAAACAAGTCTATAAATGCGACTCAAAATCATCGCATCATAGGCGATGAGCTATGTATCAAGAATGTTTTGCTTGTTGATGGCCTACATCACAACTTGATTAGTGTAAGTCAACTATGTGATAATAGATATCGTGTGTTTTTTACATCTTTAGAATGTTTGCTTATAGATTCCCTCACTTACAATGTCATATATAAGGGAACTAGAAATGGTAATCTTTATGTTATTGTTATTGATGCTCTTAAGCCCATACTTGATAGAAGCTTAGTAGTGGATAAAAATGATATTTCTCTTTGCCATCGTCATTTGGGTCATGTGAATATACATCTAATGAAGAAGTTGAGCAAAAAGGATTTGGTTCGAGGACTTCCCAAATTGGATTTTGAAAAGAATGAGGAATGCCAACCTTGTACACAAGGAAAACAAACCAAATCTTCCTTCAAATCCAAAGGAGTCATGAGTACCAAAAGATCTCTTGAGCTTCTTCATATTGATCTATTCGGGCCAATGAGAACGCAAAGGATTCGTGGTTCCAAGTATTATCTTATTATTGTTGATGAATTCTCTCGATATACTTGGACCTTCTTCCTCGTCTCAAAGAGTGATACTCTTGATGTTTTCTTGAGCTTTTGCAAATGGGTTGAAAATGAAGCTTCTTGTCAGATTGTTTCTATCCACAATGACCATGGGGGAGAATTTGAAAATGATATTTTTGAACATTTTTGTGAAAAAACTAGTTACTCACACAATTTCTCTTCTCCTCGTACGCCTCAACAAAATGGGGTAGTAGAGAGGAAGAATAGGTCGCTTCAAGAGATGGCGAGGCCAATGCTTCTAGAATATGACATTCCTAAGAAGTTTTGGGCCGAAGCCGTTAGTACCACCTATTTTGTGCAGAACTGAGTTTTCACACATCCTTCTTTGAAGAAAACTCCCTACGAGCTATGGCGTGGTAGAAAGCCATCCATTGATTTCTTTCATGTTTTTGGATGTCCTTGTTTTGTTTTAAACACAAAGGATTCTCTTGACAAGTTTGATCTGAAATCTTATAAGCCTTTCTTCCTAGGATATAGCACTACAAGTAGGGCTTATAGAGTCTTCAACATTGAATTGTCTAAAATTGAAGAATCTATTAATGTTAAGTTTGTTGAAACTAACCTTGTTGTTGGCAAGCATGTTGTTGATAATGATGTTGTAGATGACTTGATTCCTATCTTGAAAGACCTCAACATAGACAACAAAGGTAAGTAGGTGATAGAAGCTGAAGATGAAGAAAAAAAGGATCCCACTCTTCGCTTTGCAAGGAACCATCCCAAAGAGCTAATCATTGGCAACCCATTTGAGAGAGTGAAGATACGAGCTGCCTACAACAAAGAACAAGCAGACAACGCCTTCATCTCATAGCTGGAGCCAAAGAACATCAAAGAAGCTCTTGGTGATGACGAGTGGATCCTAGCCATGCAAGAGGAATTGGAGCAATTTGAGAAGAATCGCATGTGGACTCTAGTGCCAAGACCAAGTAATAGAAAAATCATTGTGTTACGACCCCATCTGAGCTTAACTGGTAAACTAGGGTTTACCTAGACAATTGCAAAGATTAATTGGAATAATCATTCTTGAAATATAATTAATGACGATAATACAATTAGGATGTTTTAACTATGATAAGAAGTCTAAATGTTCTTTTGACTTGAGAATTAGGGTTTGAGAAGCATAGACCCTAATCGGCCCAAAATAGGGTTTTAATGACATATGAATACAGAATTTGATAAGTAGAATGTCTCACTAAATGATTTTTAGTATTTTATATATAACTCTGATTTACTTAAAATTTGGATATGATTTGTATATATAAAATTTTAACAACATTGGAAAATATCAGAATTTTTGAAGAATGTTCTGACCTGTTTATCAGTCGAGTTTCAAATTCGACCGATCATATTTCCAGATTTATACAGCAGTGTGGTAATTGAATTTTATCTTTTTATTGGTATATCCAATTGATCTCAAATTTTAACTGTGCTTGAAAAACACAGTTTTAGACATTCTGTTAAATTGGAATAATTTTTGGATGACTTTTGATCTCTACAGTGAGGGTGTCGGTCGAGTTCTGTGCAGGGCAAACTCGACCGAATCTGCTGCAGACTGCAATATAGCAGTGCACTGTTCTATTTTTAATTATTTATTGGTAAATCCAAATGATCTAAAATTTTAACTGAAGCTTTATCGATCAATTATAAACAACTTGATAAATTCCCATAATTGTTGAAGAAGGTTTGATCTCTGAAATAAACGAATTACAGTAACTTTGTATAACTGAATATTCAGCCAATATAATTAAAGTTGAGTGTTGGGTCAATATGCAATTGACCCAAGCAGCTCAAATTGACTTATATGATCGACCACACACACACACAGCTCTCATTATTCGTCATCCATCCAAGAGAAATGAAAATCTAGAGAGAGAGGGAGAGTTAGGGCTTGAGTGGAGAAAGAGGAGGAATTGCTGACCTAGGGTTTTGCGGTCCGAGGAATGGTGAAATCAAGTAAGTTTGGATCCTTTGCATAGAATTTTATGGTGAATCTTCTCTCTCATGTCAAGATTCCACCCATGCTCTGATTTGATCCAAGATGATGTCGAAATTCCCTCTTTTCTCACCCTTTCTTCATAATCCCTCATTTTCAATGTTTCCTAGTTGAATGGAAGAAGAATTGGGAGATTTGCTAGGGATTTGATATGAGTTCGCGATCCCCTAAGTTGAGCTACAGTTTTGAGGTGTTTTCACATCTTAGGGTGGTGGGTTCTTCCTTTAAACAGTATAATGCACAAAATTTGATTATAGCATCCAAATCCCTAATTGCTTGGTATGTGATTCTAAACCCTAAAATGTCCGTTTAATTTAAATTGTTGCAATTTGATATGATATGGATTCCTTCTCTGTTTGAATGACTCCTTGATGGTAGATTCACATCAGAAACGTATACAACACATCCTAGAAAGAATGCTTTTCAGATTTATACCATATGATGTAATTAGGGTTTAACCTAATTGAGATATCTCTAGAGTTTCAACCTTATTGAAAAGGACTAGTAATCTTATAAGTGGTTAGGATGTACCTCATGGATTACCTTATTTGAATTTTATCCTTGGTGCATGATATCTCAGTGAATAGCATGGAAACCTAAATTTAGTTCAATTTCCATGGTTTCATACATATATCGATTGTATATGATTTGTTGAAAACAATCTTTATTTAGTGAATGCTTATATCCTATGAAATCCTTATGAGAGCCATGTGACAAGTGAATGAGGTAAATGAAAAGGTGAATGAGGCGAATGAAACCCTAAGAGTAGGGTGTTGGCATGTGATGAATGAATAAGGCAAATGAAACCCTAAGAATAGGGTGTTCAATGAATCATGTTATGGTGACATGAAAGGTCTCGATATGAGATGTGGTGATACTTAACTGTTGAATTGTATGTTTCTAGTGCATTTAACTTTATGTGCTTGTTCTCTCTGAGTTGATATCTACATACTGCAGGGCTTCTTATATTTCAATACATATCTCGTAAATTGCAGGTGATGAGATATGACATGCCCTAGAAAGGGATGTTACTGAGACATGGTATATGTTGAATACATGAGCTATGATGTTTTATATGATATGATATGGCAGGCCGTGTGAGCCTTGTGAGAAATGTAAAATGAGTTATGATTTCTGTTTTACATGTATCTATAATATTGATGTTAGACTTAGGTGCCCTGAACACCGTAGAACCCCTTCGAGAGATCTGCTTCTTAGGGGTGAAACTCGTGTTGCAACATTAACCGTGCAGAGTCATGGTGGCACGAGGACAAAGAGACAGTGTTCAACAATAATCCGTGCGGAGTCACGGTGGCACTGGAGAAAATAGGGGTTATTGCAACAAGATCCGTGCAGAGTCATGGAGGTAACCCCGTGAGACTCTCCGTCTATGTGCTCAGGTTAGAGGAGGAGTCTAGAGCACTCGGAGTAGTGCATTGAGGCCGGAGAGCCTGTGGTCCTGTGGCAGAACAGGGCTGGCGTCAGACTTAGCATTTCTCGGGTGTGTCGCTAAGTCATGTACGGTGTGGCCGTAGTGCACTGCGAGTCTCTATGAAGAGTACACTGCATAGATCAGGGCATAAGCTAAAATATGATCATATAGGTTCACAGAGTTCCTTATAAATGAAAGAGTTAAGGAAGACTAGAGCATAGTCTTCTAGTAGTTATTCTTTGGATGCAATATTTACATTCTTTGTTATTTCAATTATATTGTTTTAGAACTGCTCAGTGTAGTATTTATTGTTGTTAAATTTCATAACGTATATTCAAAGTTATATCTGTAATCACATTAGTGCCTTAGACTGTTTCCTTGAAGTACTCATTCACTGAGCGAGTAGGCTCACCCCTCTACTCAAACGTTTTAGGGTTAACCGCGTGGACTTGAAGATGGTCAGAGCATCAATGTAGATCTGCTACAAGAGTTAAGTACAAGATTAGTTGAGTCAGTCGTTCCTTGTCACTCTAGGTCCTCAGTAAGAGATAAGAGAGAGAGTTGTAATTACGATGTGTAATATTGTTCCTCTTTTGATATGTATGCTAATTAGCAAGTTTTATGTGCATAAGGTGTGAGAGACATCATGAATGTTTATACATGTACCTTTACTATTGAAGTTTGATTAGTAAAAGAAATGTTCAGATTCCTTTGTTAAGATGTTATATGGTTCAATGCGGGGAAACAAGAGTTTTAAAGAAAAGAAAAAAGTTAAGGGTGTTCTTTGTGTTACATATAAGTCCTATCTTATGCCCTAATCTCATGATTTGAGGAAATTGTGAGATCGGGGTGTAACAGCTTGGTATCAGAGCTTAGGGTGAGTTGTCAAGGACCATTAAGTTAGTAAGTTAGAGTCCTATGTGTGGCAGATAGGAGATGTTTTGATGTTAGCTTTGGGGATTTTAGTATTTGGATATCCTGGCCCGATATCTGAATACTTGGATCAACCAGTACAAGCTACTCTATCTATTCTCTCACGTATACCCTGGCCAGGTATACAGTGGAAGAATGGGCTAGAGAGGAACCCTAGAAATGTTAGGGTTAGAAAACGAGAAAAGAAACAAGAATTAAGAGCATAAATGTAAAAGGAGTTAGAACTTACATTTCATAATGTTGTTTTTGTTGGAAATGTATAGAAATGCTCTTATATGTTTGAATTGAAATGTTCAGTAGTTTGAAATATATATGGGTCTTTAAGATTTGTTGCACACTATGCAGTTGTAGAATTTATTGATTTCATTCTTTGTAACAAGTAGACTAGAATTGACCTTTGAATGAGCTTTTGTTAGTGGATAAGTTTTCTTCCACACTTCTGAGATGAATAGGAGTTGAGTAATCCTTTGTAGTTCTTGGCTTCAGGACTTCAGGTTTGGCCTGGTCCGGCTGGCAGGATGCGTTACTGGGATCTAATGACTCCTATTAATAATATAATAAGAATAGACTCTGGATAATTAGACCCACATTAGAGTGAGAATGTACATACTGTAAGATGTTGAAACATATGGGCAAGATCAGAACAACTAAGAATTAGTTGAAACTGATATCTGAGGTTCAATTTTGGGGCCTCATATGACAAACCCTTAATTGGGAATAAAGGAACATGATATGAAGTTCATAATCAGTTTATTGATTAATATTATATGAACTATACATATGAAATATAGAAAAGATATGTGAAATGTATGTATGGTTCAAGATAGCAAGAATCAATCATGAAGAATGAATCATAGAATAGAGTATAATGCTTTTATGAACTCTAAAGCAAAGGCTAAGTAGAGAATAGGGTTGAGCATTCAATAGGTCCATAGAAGTAAAGAGTCTTCAAAAGAGTAAAAGTGAAGAGGATCGTATGAACATGTAATTCATAAGACTAGAACAACAAACTAGTTTCTAAGCAAAGAACATAGGTGTAGTTTAACGAATGAATAAGTCATACAAAGGTAGACTGTATTCAGGAGAGAAAAAACTTGATTGAAAGAGAAACTATGTTTGACCCATGCATGATCCACTTGATTTAAAAATGAAGAATATGTAATGTATTCAACATGAGGAAAAACTAATAGAAGGGATATTAATTTAGAACATTAACTTCACAATAGTATAAAGATAAAGGAGGAAATATGTGCAACATGGTATACATGACCATACATATGAATAAGCAACATGGTCATAAGAAAAAAAAATTAGAATTAAAGATGACGGGTTAAAGAGTAGTATATGGTAAGAGGACTATGAAACGTAAGAAAGGGTTTTAAATATGATGGAAAAGTTATAAATAAAGAGGTTGTGAGATTCAAGCAAGTGCTAATTAATCAAATATCTCTGTTGATAACTAAGTAAATCTACATACGAGAATGTATTAAGGGAATGTTTGAGTACAAGTATTCCAAGTCTTAAAATCATCTTCTCTTTCATATATTCCTTAATGAGAGTAAGGTGGGAATGAAATGATAAGAGAAAATGAATCATATACGGTGCATAACTACCTTGGTGGGGTCATCTAGTGAATGTAATAGTGACATACATTATGATGGAGTGCGATAAGAAATAAATTCTTGTGTGATAGCAAGAATGATGAATAATCTATTCTTACCTTGAATGTTTTAATGTTAGGGATGTTTATTGTATATAATCATATGAAAAGGATAGGTAGCAAAAAGTAAAGAAGTAATGAATGAGCAGAGAGATATGGGAAAACACTAGCTTTGTATAATATGTGAATTTTTTTTTACATGTATGATTTGTTGAAGGCATATTAAGGTATGAAAGTTGGTTCGACATATGATTTCAGGGTATTTGTGTAAGCTATATGTTAAATTAAAGGCGTATGATAGTTGTAGTAATTCATACCTGATATGCATCTTACTATTGTGTATTTGTGATATGGTGATACGATTTGGATGATGTCAGAACACATGGAGGGATATCCTAAATAAGGTAGTTATACCTATTCACTCATATTAATAGAAAGGGATGATAATCATATTGTCTGGACAAATAACCCTAATGAGGTGTAGCTTGTTATACCTAGATCTAATATAACTGAGTGATGGTAATTGAGTATGATTAATGCTTGAATGACTGATACAATTGTGGATTTCTTTATTACTGTGGTTGAAACCCTAAAATGATATAATACGACGGTTACACTTTGAATTGTGTGTGGGCCCATAACCCACAGGTCCCAGGATCGAAACAGGATAGTATGGAATGAGGTGGTAATACTTAACCTCATGCATCCATGACCCAATGGGGATGCCAAGAGTAGTATTGTGCAATTGATTGTTGAATCTAGTCTTTTAATTCAAGACTGTTTTGCTATTTGGATAGCACTTTATTAAAGTTTAAAATAGCATGGTGGACTCGCTTTTGTCACTTAAAGGTGATACATAACAATAGAACTTTCTGAGCCGCATAAGTTGAGATAGTTGTATCAGAGTATCAGAGTTGCGCAGAGAAAGCGTGGTGGTTTATCTTTGCATTCTATGTTTGACTGTGGCATAAAGAATTTGCTTGATATCATTGAGAACTATTTGAAATATGTTGTGATTTAGTAAAGGATTAAAAGATCTAATGTTGAAAACTACATTCAGGTATGAAATACAAGAATATAATGACATAGAAGGCTTTAGAAGCTTAAAATAACCTTGAATGTATCTTTCTTGTGAGTTTATGTTTCGAGGACGAAACATTCTAAGGGGGGAAGAGTTGTTACGACCCCATCTGAGCTTAACTAGTAATCTAGGGTTTACCTAGACAATTGCAAAGATTAATTGGAATAATCATTCTTGAAATCTAATTAATGACGATAACACAATTAGGATATTTTAACTATGATAAGAAGTCTAAATGTTCTTTTGTCTTGAGAATTAGGGTTTGAGAAGCATAGACCCTAATCGGCCCAAAATAGGGTTTTAATGACATATGAATACAGAATTTGATAAGTAGAATGTCTCACTAAATGATTTTTAGTATTTTATGTGTAACTCTGATTTACATAAAATTTGGATATGATTTGTATATATAAAATTTGAACAACATTGGAAAATATCAGAATTTTTGAAGAATGTTCTGACCTGTTTATCGGTCGAGTTTCAAATTCAACCGATCATATTTCCAGATTTATACAGCAGTGTGGTAATTGAATTTTATCTTTTTATTGGTATATCCAATTGATCTCAAATTTTAACTGTGCTTGAAAAACACATTTTTAGACACTCTGTTAAATTGTAATAATTTTTGGATGACTTTTGATCTCTACAGTGAGGGTGTCGGTCGAGTTCTGTGCAGGGCAAACTCGACCGAATCTGCTGCAGACTGCAATATAGCAATGCACTGTTCTATTTTTAATTATTTATTGGTAACTCCAAATGATCTCAAATTTTAACTGAAGATTTATAGATCAATTATAAACAACGTGCTAAATTTCCATAATTGTTGGAGAAGGTTTGGTCTCTGAAATAAACGAATTACAGTAACTTTGTATAACTGAATATTCAGCCAATATAATTAAAGTTGAGTGTTGGGTCAATATGCAATTGACCCAAGCAGCTCAAATTGACTTATATGATCGACCACACACACACACAGCTCTCATTCTTCGTCATCCATCCCATATAAATGAAAATCTAGAGAGAGAGGGAGAGTTAGGGCTTGAGTGGAGAAAGAGGAGGAATTGCTGACCTAGGGTTTTGCGGTCCGAGGAATGGTGAAATCAAGTAAGTTTGGATCCTTTGCATAGACTTTTATGGTGAATCTTCCCTCTCATGTCAAGATTCCGTCCATGCTCTGATTTGATCCAAGATGATGTCGAAATTCCCTCTTTTCTCACCCTTTCTTCATAATCCCTCATTTTCAAGGTTTCCTAGTTGAATGGAAGAAGAATTGGGAGATTTGCTAGGGATTTGATATGAGTTCGAGATCCCCTAAGTTGAGCTAGAGTTTTGAGGTGTTTTCACACCTTATGGTGAGTGGGTTCTTCCTTTAAACAGTATAATGCACGAAATTTGATTATAGCATCCAAATCCCTAATTGCTTGGTATGTGATTCTAAACCCTGAAATGTCCGTTTAATTTAAGTTGTTGCAATTTGATATGATATGGATTCCTTCTCTGTTTGAATGACTCCTTGATGGTAGATTCACATCAGAAACGTATACAACACATCCTAGAAAGAATGCTTTTCAGATTTATACCATATGATGTAATTAGGGTTTAACCTAATTGAGATATCTCTAGAGTTTCAACCTTATTGAAAAGGACTAGTAATCTTATAAGTGGTTAGGATGTACCTCATGGATTACCTTATTTGAATTTTATCCTTGGTGCATGATATCTCAGTGAATAGCATGGAAACCTAAATTTAGTTCAATTTCCATGGTTTCATACATATATCGATTGTATATGATTTGTTGAAAACAATCTTTATTTAGTGAATGCTTATATCCTATGAAATCCTTATGAGAGCCATGTGACAAGTGAATGAGGTAAATGAAAAGGTGAATGAGGCGAATGAAACCCTAAGAGTAGGGTGTTGGCATGTGATGAATGAATAAGGCAAATGAAACCCTAAGAATAGGGTGTTCAATGAATCATGTTATGGTGACATGAAAGGTCTCGATATGAGATGTGGTGATACTTAACTGTTGAATTGTATGTTTCTAGTGCATTTAACTTTATGTGCTTGTTCTCTCTGAGTTGATATCTACATACTGCAGGGCTTCTTATATTTCAATACATATCTCGTAAATTGCAGGTGATGAGATATGACATGCCCTAGAAAGGGATGTTACTGAGACATGGTATATGTTGAATACATGAGCTATGATGTTTTATATGATATGATATGGCAGGCCGTGTGAGCCTTGTGAGAAATGTAAAATGAGTTATGATTTCTGTTTTACATGTATCTATAATATTAATGTTAGACTTAGGTGCCCTGAACACCGTAGAACCCCTTCGAGAGATCTGCTTCTTAGGGGTGAAACTCGTGTTGCAACATTAACCGTGCAGAGTCATGGTGGCACGAGGACAAAGAGACAGTGTTCAACAATAATCCGTGCGGAGTCACGGTGGCACTGGAGAAAATAGGGGTTATTGCAACAAGATCCGTGCGGAGTCATGGAGGTAACCCCGTGAGACTCTCCGCCTGTGTGCTCAGGTTAGAGGAGGAGTCTAGAGCACTCGGAGTAGTGCATTGAGGCCAGAGAGCCTGTGGTCCTGTGGCAGAACAGGGCTGGCGTCAGACTTAGCATTTCCCAGGTGTGTCTCTAAGTCTTGTACGGTGTGGCCGTAGTGCACTGCGAGTCTCTATGAAGAGTACACTGCATAGATCAGGGCATAAGCTAAAATATGATCATATAGGTTCACAGAGTTCCTTATAAATGAAAGAGTTAAGGAAGACTAGAGCATAGTCTTCTAGTAGTTATTCTTTGGATGCAATATTTACATTCTTTGTTATTTCAATTATATTGTTTTAGAACTGCTCAGTGTAGTATTTATTGTTGTTAAATTTCATAACGTTTATTCAAAGTTATATCTGTAATCACATTAGTGCCTTAGACTGTTTCCTTGAAGTACTCATTCACTGAGCGAGTAGGCTCACCCCTCTACTCAAACATTTTAGGGTTAACCGTGTGGACTTGAAGATGGTCAGAGCATCAGTGTAGATCTGCTACAAGAGTTAAGTACAAGATTAGTTGAGTCAGTCGGTCCTTGTCACTCTAGGTCCTCAGTAAGAGATAAGAGAGAGAGTTGTAGTTACGATGTGTAATATTGTTCCTCTTTTGATATGTATGCTAATTAGCAAGTTTTATGTGCATAAGGTGTGAGAGACATCATGAATGTTTATACATGTACCTTTACTATTGAAGTTTGATTAGTAAAAGAAATGTTCAGATTCCTTTGTTAAGATGTTATGTGGTTCAATGCGGGGAAACAAGAGTTTTAAAGAAAAGAAAAAAGTTAAGGGTGTTCTTTGTGTTACATATAAGTCCTATCTTATGCCCTAATCTCATGATTTGAGGAAATTGTGAGATCGGGGTGTAACACATTGGCACTAAGTGGGTCTACCGCAACAAGCTAGATGAGCAAGGTAAAGTGGTAAGGAACAAGGCAAGGTTAGTAGCACAAGATTACAATCAACAGGAAGGTATTGACTTTGATGAAACTTATGCTCTTGTTGCTAGATTAGAATCTATTAGAATGTTACTTGCTTTTGCTAGTTACAAAAATTTCTTGTTATATCAAATGGATTTTAAAAGTGCATTTTTGAATGGTACAATCGAGGAGGAAGTATTTGTTGCTCAACCTCCGGGCTTTGAAAATGACAAGCTACCTAATCATGTTTATTTGTTGCAAAAATCTCTCTATGGACTCAAGCAAGCACCTCGAGCTTGGTATGAGAAATTAAAGAACTTTTTGTTAGACAATGGCTATGTCATGGGCAAAGTCGATTCTACTTTATTTCTAAAACACACTTCTAGCAACTTTCTTATCATTCAAATTTATGTTGATGATATCATTTTTGGCGGGACTGATCTTAATCTTTGCAAGGAGTTTAGTTCTCTTATGCAGAGTGAGTTCGAGATGAGCATGATGGGTGAGTTGACTTTCTTCCCCAGCTTTCAAATCAAGCAAACAAAAGAAGGAAACTTCATCAACCAAGGCAAGTACACACATGAACTACTCAAATGCTTTTTGATGGAGAACATGAAGCCGATGGATACTCCCATGTCCAATACTGCCAAACTTGATAGAGATGAAGAAGGTGAGAAGGTAGATGAGAAGCTCTATAGAGGTATGATTGGAAGTTTACTTTATTTAACTGACTCTAGACCTGATATTATGTTTAGTGTTGGCTTGTGTGCTCACTTTCAATCTAGCCCTAGGAAATCACATCTTATTGCCGTTAAGAGTATTTTGAGGTACTTAGCCAAAACTCAAAATTTTGGACTATGGTATCCTAAGTCAAGGGACTTTACTCTTGTGGCATATAGTGATGTGGATTATGCGGGCTGTTTGGTTGATAGAAAGTGCACAAGTGGCACTTGCTTCCTTCTAGGACCATGCTTGGTGTCTTGGTTTTCCAAGAAACAGAGCACCGTGGCATTATCAACTACCGAGGCTGAATACATAGCAACCGGGAGTTGTTGTGTCCATGTCCTATGAATGAAGCAAATGCTCCAAGACTTTAACATACATTTTGATGCTTCTCCTATCTATTGTGATAATACCAGTGTAATCAATCTCTCTTATAATCCTATATTGCATAGTAGAGCTAAACATATAGAGGTTTGCCATCACTTTCTTTGTGATCACATTGCCAAGAAGGATATTTATATCACGCATGTGGACAAGGAAAATCAGTTGGCGGACATTTTCACTAAACCTCTAGCTAGAGAGCAATTTAACTTTATTCGATCTAAACTGCTCATTGTTGCTTTGGATGATATTGATATGTGATCTAGCTAGTTGTTTCCATCCTATATGTTTTACTCATGTTTTTCCTCATATTGCTTGCCTATATATGCTTAAAATGTGCTTAACTTGCATGTTGACATGCTTAGTTTTTACTTGTTTTTGTGTTTTTCTCTATTTCTTGGTTTTATCACAAAATAGTACCCAATGATGAGTGATATGTGCCTAAGTATGTTCAATGTACATAATAGACTTGAAAATTGAATTTAATCAGCATGTATATGGCTAGAAATTAAGATTGATGGTTTTTGGTCAGGTTGACCATCAGTCGAGTTTCCCCCAGGACAAACTCGACCGATCAGGAGTCGAGAGTTGTTCTTCAGAGAACCAATCATTCGAGTTTCTGACTCTCAGAACTCAAACGATCTGCAGGCTAAAGTCACTTAAAAGTTAGGTTCGGCCGACTATTCTCCCTCTCAACTAGAGAATAGATGACCGATTCCTCTTCTTATAGCCCTAAGCTCTCAACCCCAACCCTAAACCTCCCTCTCCTAGCCCTAGTTTGACCTAGATAGCTTGACCTAGACCTTCTCGGGCGCTCCCTGGTGGTTTTTGAACGGCGTTTGAGGTTTGTTTTACTTGTTTGCTCATTTTCTTCCTCCATTTTGCCTGCATGGCATCCTAAAGGAGATCACGACCTACTCCAAGCAATGTACCTTCATCTTCGTCTTCTAATCACTTGATTCCTTTTGACAATACCTCGTTTATTTTGATTGAGACTGTTAATCGGTACAAGGAACTTCTTCCTAGGAGTCCTTTTCCTTTTCGCGCCTTGATTGATCCATCTCCTAGGCGTCAAGCGGTTATAGATCAAGTCACTAGGTTTCTTGCTGTTCACCACCTCTTCACCTTGGCCGTCGAACATGATTGCTTTAATAATTCCATGTCTTGCACTAAAGCAGTGCATGAGTTCTATGCTAATTTGCATTGGAACTACAACTCCCTCGTTCCCCTGCATAATACTCAAGTAATCCTCACGTCGATGATCCTGGGAAAGCATTTCCAAATCTCAAAGGATATATTAAATGTCTTCTTTTCCAGAGATGAGGAAAATGACATCCGACGTAAGGATTATGGCGAGTATTTCGACCTTTTGGACCCGAAAGGTTTCTATAAGCAAAATGAATTGACTCTCCCTGATATTCATCATTACTTGAAGAAACCTGGTGTTCCTTACAAGAAGAAGAGAACCCTTCCTTCCTCCTCCCTTGACCTTAGGAAGCGCATTCTGGCATTGGTGATCAACTGCAATATTCATCTGAAGAGAAATCAAACAGATATTGTAGAGAACACTGCCATCATTATGTATTGCCTTTTAGAGAACATCAGTGTCAAGTGGTCTAGATACATTCTAAACCACATGACCTGCTTTGACACTGGTAATAACACCAAAGGCACCCACCCTCCCTACCCGACTTTGATTTGTGGTTTATTCCAGTTTGCCACTGAGAAATCCCTCTTTTATGACTTTCATTACAAAGTAGCCAGAAAGGGTGTTTGTATCAGTGAGACCACAATTCAAAAGTTTGTGCCTATGTTTGCCTCCTCTACCCATGGTGCTTCTCCCTCTACCTCCGCCTCTGCATCCCCTGCCTCCTCAACCTGAGCTCCACCTCCTCAGCCTCCTCCTAGACCCAGCCGTGCTTCGTTCCGTGTATCAAATGAAACCCTTATGGGCTACATGATGCACCAACAAGCATACAACCAACAAATTCAGGACCACCTACATCAGGATTTGTGTTCTATCATGTCGACCATGAACCAATCCTATGCTTCACCCTACCCCACCTACCAGCCATACCCAGGTAGTGATTATGCTTCATATGCATACAATCATTACTACCCTACTCCTGAGCCTTCTACTGCTGCTCCTCCACCTCCACCTTTTGTTGCTGGTAGCTCCGCTCCTGCCTACCTCCCGTTGCCTACTGGTCCCCTGGCCACCTTGCTTGCCAGCCTTGGAGACTCTACTCTGTCCTTTCCACAGGCCAATGAGCTTCACACTATTGGTATGTCTTGGGCTGAGCAGAATGCTCGTTGGCCCAGTCGTGCTTTCGGTCCTCCTACTGATGAGGAGATGCCTGACCAGGCTGATGATGTTGATTCTAATTATGGTGACGATGGTGATGGAGAGGATTCTTCTAATGATGGTGCTGGATCTGGTGATGAAGGCACTGTTGCTGCACCCTCTAATGGAGACGAGGACTATGAGCCAGGAGCCGATGATGATGATACCGTTGATATAGATAGTTGAGATGTTTAGCTTGTTTCTTAGTTTTTAGTCTAGCATGCTGATCATATACATCTTTCTAGGCTATTTTGTATAAGAAACATCTAGGCACATTTATCTGAGTTGTACTATTTTATCTTCTGTTTTCATCATTTCTTGCTTATAGTTGTTTTTATGAGAACATGCATCTGAGTTGTAATATATGTGATGTGCACTCTTGCTATTTACTCTGATATATCTTATGCTTTCGTTCCATCTTTCACCATATTTTGATTATGATTGGGATTGTATGTTGCTTTCATCTCTGTTTGCTATATGATATGAGATTGCTTGTATGTGTATCTGGTTGACTGTGTTTTGGAGAAGACCTATATTTTTTTACTCTTCTACCCCCCCTACTTTTTGATAATGTCAAAAGGGGGAGAGATATTTCAATGGTTTGAAACTCAATCATATTGTTATTTGTGGTTATACTATTGCTTATTTTCTTATGAGATCCTTTTCTTGTTCATTTACTATTTTTATCATGTGACTTACAGAGGATCACATAGTGCATATATGCTATGATTACTATGTGTAGATAGACGAACCATGCAGGTTAGAGGAAGCATATATTGAGGGGGAGCAATTCACATTGTTCACATCTTGAATCCCCTTAATTCACAAGGCAAAGCTATAACTTCTATATCCATTTCAATATGTTTAAGGAATGGTTTGTCATTGTCAAAAAGGGGGAGAATGTTGACCTAGAGATTATACATTGTCCATATTTTGATAATGACTTAACCATTCCATTCATATGTATCTAATATGTGTATTAAAGATTGATTTCAGATGTTAGGTACAAGAAAAGGATAAAAAACCCAAAGCCCTAGATTGGGTCAAGTTCAAGTAAAAAAAGCTACAAGTGTGCAATTTTGGAAATCTATGTAAACGACCTTAGAACATTTTTGTAATCACTTGTAATGATGAATTGACTTATAACTTAGTTGAGAAAATTGATTGGGACACTAAACACCAAGTTTTAATCACTTTAGATACACTTTAGAAAATTGACCATAGGTAGTCAATCGGTCGAGTTGCAAACTTGACCGATCCTCCTGGATCAAGTTTCTGAAGATAGCATCAGTCAAGTTGTGGTTTCACAGAACTCGACCGATCGAGTATCTGACCAAATCGATCTTCATTGGTCAATCAAGTTTTTCCAGGACAAACTCGATCGATGATTTTAATATCAGCTTTATCTTTTACTCTATCGGTCGAGTTACCTTTTTTGAAACTCGACCGATTGCACTGTACATAATTTGCAGAAAAAGTGATTATGACCGTTGGTGTGTGTTTTGAGTGAAAATAGAGTCAGTGCTTTGAGCAAAAAATGGCTATTTTTGTATCTAAGTGTCTCACAACTTAAAGGGGCACCCTCAACTATAAATAGGACCTCTTAGAGTTCATTCCAAGGTTGCTCATTCACTACATGCTTGGTCCTAGCCTAGTTGAGAGTGTTCTAACCCTTTGAGCCCCTTTCTCTCTCTACCTTCAAGTCAAATTCGTGAGTATGAGTGAGATATGTTCCTTTGTAAGAGAGCTTCTCCATGTATTGATGTAAAGCTCTCCCCCACCATCTTCCTATCCTCTTTCCTATCAAAGAAAAGGTTTAAGATCTTCTCTGAGTGAAGGAGAAGAGGTTTCTATTCTTCAAGGTTGAAGAAGGCAAGGTGTTCCAGATCTCCGAGTGAAGGAGATAGTCAAGGAAAGCACTCAAGAAAGATAGGTAATCCCTTGGAGGCTGAAGACTTGAACAAGGAGTGGGTAAGTCCATGTTGATGGCTGAAGACTCCATGGTTCAAGTGGGTAAGCTCCTTCTATAGGTTGAAGATCTTTCCTTGAGGTACTAAGCCCTTGGATGTGTGGCTGTTGTATCTTGTAATCTTATGATGGAATATAAGAGTACCAATATTGCAAATCCTAGATATTAACAACCTCTAGGTAGTGGACTGGCATCGCTACTAGTTAGGATGTGGAACCACCCTAAACCACCTGTCCAATTGCTTTCTCTTCCTTATATCTCATCCTTGTTGTGCTTGCTAGCTAAGACATCAAATTTGATGTTTGTTTAAGTTTATATACTTAATATAATTTGGTGGTCTAATCCTTTTTTGTGAGATTTGTGAAGCTCTATTCACCCCCCTCTAGAGCCCTTGATCCAACAATATTAACCTAATGAAAATAAAAGAGAAGTTGAATCCGAAAAAGATGATATTATTCTTGTTTTAGGGTTTTATACACATGTTTATGTCTTAATGGATTAGAAACCCTAATTTAGGAAAATATGGGTTTTAATGGTTGTAATCCGAAATTATAAATATACCACAGAGATATGCTGATTTTGAACCTAATTGGAGATTAAAGAACCCTTAATGAGGATAATTGGAATAATTAGGGTTTTGTGAATAAGGAATCTATTTTAGGTGTTTTAGTCTAAAAAGGGAGAATTGGATAAAGTAACCTAAGAAATCCTAATGAACCCTAAAGCCTTAGAAAACATCCTCATGTCATTAGGAAATAGTTTAGAAGATGATAGTGACATTAGGTAATCTACATGTTTTAGGGATTAAGGGTTGCTTGCATTAAGTGATTGCTTGGATATCTTGTTGATTTTGGATTCTATGCTCAAGAACAGGTATGTGGTTACATCTATGGTTAAATCACTTTAGTTTCATGACAATTCCCTAGGTTTTATCGGTTGCTTGGAAATAATTGCTTGATTATCTTTTATTTCATGCAACTATAAAGTGACTATGACTATCACCATAATTATATGAGCATGTATAGCTCAAATCCTGGTCCTCCTCTGTAGCTCTAATGATGATGAGATAGATGACCTAGTACATGGTCTACCCGTGAGGTAGGATCATCAAGTTATCAGGAGTCGATGTGTTGGTCTACCCTTGGGTAGGACCATACGACTCCACGACCCTATGTATTGATCTACCTATAAGGTAGGATCATGGGGTTTAGTTGAGATCTACCATATGAGAGGTAGTATCCACGTCCACTACAGGGATAGCACAGAGGCTAGGGTATGTAAGGATTGTGTAATCATGTTTAAAACATAATGTTTGTTTTGTTAAATCATAATTGCTTGCAATATATTGTTACAATTAAATACAAGATTATTGGTTCCCCCACATACCGGTATAATTCGTTATACTGACTGCCATTTTGTTTGCTGGAAATTTAGGTAATATCTAAAATTGGGCAAATAGTAAAGTGGCACCTGTAAAGATTAAAGTTAAATTAATGAAGGAGGATTTAGGTAGATAGATTTCTGCTTCAGGTAAAAGTCCCAGTTACCTAATTTTGAAGGTATGATAGAAGAAATTTTTTATTCTAGTTTTCAGTTTAGTCTTTAGTAGAATTTATTAATTATTTTTGATTATTTGTAAAACCACTGATCCTATTTTGGGATAATGCTCTTGACTTCTTGGTATCCCTTAATTGGGGGTTACCGGGGAGTGAGGTCATTACATTTGGTACCAGAGTGTGGTTTTCCATTTAATCTCTAATAATTATTACATTTTACAAACTCTTTAGAGCCCAAGGGAGTTATTAGAGGATTTTTTGAGGATGGAGGTGTCTAGAAAAGGATTACGGTCTGGGGGCTGGCAATATTTTCCTATGACCCGCTACTCGGTCTATGAGAACTCCCAGATTATGTGTGACTGCCTGACCAAAATATGAGGAATTGAATCGAAATAAGACACCTCTAGGTCTTCTCGTCTATTTTTGTCCCTTCTTTACCTCTTATTTTTAGAGAAACATTAATTACTCAAGATTTTCTCTCTCTCCACCACCTCCTATGTTTGGGAATAAAAAGTGTTAAGGATTAATGGATCCTCCACCAAACAATAAAATGCATGTAAATAAGATGACATGGAAGTAAGTTTAAGCTTATATATCTTCCAAGTTATAAATATGTGTTTAAAGGATTTTTAACTTGTGTGAAGTAGCATGGCTCATGTGAAGACTGTAGCTATCCCCGAGGCCACCGAGAACCCTGCTAGGGGTTGGCCTCCCCACAAGAGGAAGGGATCTTCTGAGAAGAGGAAGAGGGATTGCGATGATGAGTCCTCAAAGAAGAGAAAGAGATCTGGGGGAGCCTCAGAAGAAGGCTCAGGCCCTAAGCTGATTCCCTTTGATGACCCAGAGATGGACCAAGAAGAGGAACACAAGTCTGGAGATGAGGTCAAGTTTGAGGAGGACCGGAATAGTGGTCCAAGACCTACAATGGCAGTTCACACCCCTGATGCCCTATGGATGGAACAATAGAAGAAGCTAACTGAGGCCATTAGTGCCCTGGCCCTCAGGGATATAGCCAGAGATGAAAATGGTGAACCACTTTCCGTCTGTCCCTGACTTGGAGTCACCATTCTGGACTTCATCAAGCTGAACATTGAGAAATTCTGGGGAGAGGATAAGACTGAAGTGGTAAACAAAGTAGATGCTTGGCTGTTAGCGATCGAGAATGGTTTCCGCATGCTGGAGGTGTAGCCAAATAAGAAGGTCCCTTTTGTTGCTCACCTCTTGGAAGGAGCAGACAAGATCTGGTGGGAAAACCACATCATGGGTCGAGATCTGAGTGTGGACCCAATGGCATGGACCAACTTCAGAACTATCTTCACAACAAGATTCATTCCCACCTTAGCTAAGAAGGAGAAGGAAAGAGAGTTCACCAACACGATCCAAGGTAGCTTATCAGTCACAAACTTTGGCTGCAAGTTTCGCATCTTGGAGCGTTTTGGGAACATGATGACTGAGGAGATGCAAGTGGACCATTTTGTCGAGCGTCTTCACCCTGCCATCAAGCCTCACGTGATGGTGAGTAAACCAAAAACTTTCACCGAAGCCTACAACACCGCCTTGGACATGGAGAGGACAGTGATGCCTGCTCAAAACCCACCCAAAGGATATTTGGGTTTCACTGAAGGTATCTATGGTCAGAAGAATGATCACAAGAAAGGACAAGGGCACAATCAAACCAAAGAAAAGCATGGAGGTAAAGGAAAGCCCCACTATGAGAACAATCGGCCTAGGTGTCACACCTGCAAAAAATGGAATTCAGGCGAGTGCCTCTACAAGAAGAGGATGTGCTACCATTTCCAGCAAGAGGGACATCTTCAAGCCAACTGCCCTCTGCCAGACCCAAAGGGGCCAGGCCTAGTAGTAGCCCAGCCTGTAGCAGCCCAACCTGTAGCTGCAGCCCCACCTGCTGGAGAAAGAAGACAAGTTCAAGTTTTGTCTATTGATAATGAGGAGGCTCAACCTAATGATAATCGGTTGATAGAGGGTAATAACCCTTAGATTTTTGTTTTATGATTTAAGATAAGCATGTAATGGTCTAATGTATGGTGAAAAACAATGTAGGCATGCTTGAAGTCATGGGACACAATGTAAAAGCTTTATTTGACTCTAGATCTACTAACACTTTTATTTCAAGGAATCTCACAACTATGCTCTGTTTGGATATCAAGGATTTAGGGTATATATTGGATGTCACAACCCTAAGTGGTCGAATATTTACATCCCTTTTGAAAACTCCTGTGATACCTATTAAGTATCGAGATCATGAGTTCCCTACAGATTTTATCCTCCTTGACATTAATGACTTTGATGTGATCATTGGTATGGATTGGATTTATACCTATAGGGTAAATATCGATTGTAGGGAGAAGAAGTTAATCATAAAGAGACAAGGTTACCCACCATTCATTATTAGGAGTAGGAAAGATGCTACCACCAACCTATATGTGTCGTCCTTGAAGGCAGAACAGTTGATAACCAAAGGGTGTCAAGCTTTCCTAGTAGTTGTTACCGAGCCGGAGCCCAAGGTGCATCCCTTAGAAGAAATAGAGGTAGTTAGGGACTATGCATATGTATTCCTGGATTATTTACCTGGGATCCCTCCTGAGAGAGAGGTAGACCTTTTGATAGAGCTAGCTCCCGGGACAAAACCCTATTTCAAGAGCACCTAATAGGATGTCCCCTGCTGAGTTTCTCGAGTTGAAGAAACAACTACAGGAACTACTAGACCCCCACTCGGTCAACAAAGATCTGAGATCTAACGGCTGCTATGTTTTCGAAAAAAAAGGCAAGTCGCCTCTCTAGTAAAAAAATCTAGAAAATCAATAAACCTTGGTTAATTCATTAAAAATCGATCCTTTGGCTAAAAAATAAAAGTAGATAATGCTTTTTGATCAAAAAATATGTATAATCTAATAAAAATGGAATTGGAGCCTGATATCGCTTGTAATTAAAAAAGTATACGAAGTTACCATTCTTAATGCATTAGATTATGATAAAATCCTAAGTTGATGAGAAAATCGAATGTAATGATTCTTTTAGGTTATTTCTAGTAATATTAACCTATTGAGAATAAAAGAGAGGTTGAATCTGAAAAAGATGATATTATGCTTGTTTTAAGGTTTTATACACATGTTTATGTCTTAATGGATTAGAAACCGTAATTTAGGAAAATATGGGTTTTAATGGTTATAATATGAAATTATAAATATACCACAGAGATATACTGATTTTGAACCTGATTGGAGATTAAAGAACCCTTAATGAAAATAATTGGAATAATTAGGGTTTTGTGAATAAGGAATCTGTTTTAGGGTTTTTAGTCTAAAAAGGGAGAATTGGATAAAGTAACCTAAGAAACCCTAATGAACCCTAAAGCCTTAGAAAGCATCCTCATGCCATTAGGAAATAGTTTAGAAGATGATAGTGACACTACGTAATCTACATGTTTCAGGGATTAAGGGTTGCTTGCATTAAGTGTCTTGTTGATTTTGGATTCTCTGCTCAAGAATAGGTATGTGGTTACGTCTATGGTTTAATTGCTTTAGTTTCATGGCGATTTCCGAGGTTTTATCGGTTGCTTGGAAATAATTGCTTGTTTGTGTTTTATTTCATGCAACTATAAAGTGACTATGACTATTACCACAATTATATGCGCATGTCTAGCTCAGATCCTGGTCCTCCTCTGTAGCTCTGATGATGATGAGATAGATGACCTAGTACATGGTCTACCCACGAGGTAGGATCATCAGGTTATCATGAGTCGATGTGGTTGTCTACCCTTGGGTAGGACCATACGACTCCACGACCCTATGTTTTGATCTACCTATAAGGTAGGATCATGGGGTTTGTTGAGATCTACCATATGAGAGGTAGTATCCATGTCTACTACAGAACACAGAGGCTAGGGTATGTAAGGATTGAGTAGTCATGTTTAAAACGTAAATTTTGTTTTGTTAAATCATAATTTCTTGCAATATGTTGTTACAATTAAATACAAGATTATTGGTTCCCCCACATACCAATATAATTCGTTATACTAACCGTCGTTTTGTTTGCCTGCATTTTAGGTAATATCTGAAATTGGACAAACAGTAAAGTGGCACCTGTGAAGATTAAAGTTAAATTAATGAAGGAGGATTTAGGTAGATTGATTTTTGCTTCGAGTAAAAGTCCTAGTTACCTAATTTTGAAGGTATGATAAAAGAAATTTTTTATTCCAATTTACAATTTAGTCTTTAGTAGAATTTATTAATTATTTTTGATTATTTGCAAAACCACTGATCCTATTTTGGGACAACGCTCTTGACTTCTTGGTCTCCCTTAATTGGGGGTTACCAGGGAGCGAGGTCGTTACACTGCTTGTATGTCCTTAATAATTTAAGGCCATTGACACATGAAGAGCTACTAGGACACCTCAAGTTTTTCTTTTTCTTTATCCTAAAGTTTAATATAACTATCCTTAAGCCCCCAAACAAAATATTTGGTCTCCTATCTATTCTTATATATCCAGAACTTGTCTTTCCCCTACTAATAGGTGGAGGACCTGCCCGAGGAAAAAGAATGTGCTAATCTACTTGGTGGAAGCACCTAGGGTTTTGTTTTGCTTCCTTTAGGGTTTCTAAAGCGTCCTTTTTGGTGATCTTGACCTAAATGAGTCCTTCATTTCTTTCTCTGTTCTTCTTCCTCCTACCTTTATCTAGGTTGAAACTCTATTGTTCCATGGTGGAAGTTGCTCTAGAACTCAAGTATCTACCCTTCTTACTTCTTCTTCTAAGGTTTTGCTTCTTTGTGGAGAAAAGTGCCTACTTGGCCAAATTCAGATCTATATCAAGTGTTTTCTTGCCTTCTTTGTTTGAGACTCTTTCTATTTGGGATGTGAACTACTCTCTAGAGGCGAGTTTTATAACCCTCTTTACATATATTGCTTACTATGAGCTTGTTAGCTCATGTTGTTGCTTAAAAATGGTGATTTAAGCCTTACGAAGCTAAGCTTGCTTGAGATTTCGAATTTTATGGTGTTCCCTATTATGTTCCAGTCATAGATGAACCTATAAATAGGTGTATGTCCTTTCTAAGGTAGAGGATTATCTGGGATAGGTTGATAGCACAACCGATGGTGCTAAGCACCTAACAATTGATGGTCTAAATTAGGGTTTTCAAGCTATTTCCTTCACTACCACACAACTGATGGTGATACCACGCAACAACCGATGGTGTTGCTATCTTGACAACTGACAGTGGGGATCAAGGGTGTCAATCGATGGTGACAACTGATGGTTGCCCCTTAGGTCATGTTTTGGCTTAATTAGAAGCTTAATGATCTACCACTGAGTACCCTAATGATGTTGTCAATAAATGATGACATGAGCTTAATATCTAATGTGTTAAATGAATATAGTGTTGATCTAACAACTGATGGTGACTCTATGATGACAAATGATGGTGGATCAGGCCACCACAACTGATGGTAATTTAAGACTTTAGATGTAGATTCAACTAAGCCCTAAACCAATAGTTTCTTGGGTTAAATGATTCAAGGGTTAGACCTATACTCTAATGGATGGTTTTGAAATATGAACCCGATCCAATGGTTAGGATGTAACACTTTTTCATCTAATAGTTTTGAATAATGGACTTTATCCAATAGTTGAGATTGAATTCTTCAACATCCAATGGCTTGAATTGAAACCTATTGTATTACATGTGATTTCTAATAATGTGAATTTGATGGTTTCCCTTATGTGATCAATTTAAGGAGCTTGATGGTTGAGATGACATCTTGCTTAAAATGTACAACCAATGATGGATTTTAACCCCACAACCTATGGTGCCCCTTCATGTTATTAATTGAGGAATGTCTATAGTTATATGGTGACTCTTTCTAGGGCACAACTCAATGACTTAATTGGTGGGTTATTCAAGGTGTTTACTTATGTAAATAAATAATGGTCTTATCTTTTCAACATCCAATGGTTCTGGTGATTTTGTGGTATGGTGATATGGGTTGAATTATGTTGTAACTAATGGAGGTTTTCCCTTAATAAGGTAGTCTTACCTTTTCCCTCATATTAATAGAATGAATAATGAACATAATGTATTGATATGTAATCCTAATGGGTTATAGTTTGTTACACTTAATTCTAATGAACTCAAGTGATTGTGATTAACTATGATCAACCTTCCTTAGTGGAATAATACAACAATGGAGTACTCTCTTATTGTTATGGAACACTAATATACTATAATCTAAGGGTAACATCATGAGTTATGCATGGATCCATACTTGATAATGGTATGGAATGTGACGAAGATGCTTTGTCTTATGCATCCAATATTATATATAGGGATTCTATGGGTGATGGTTTGTGAGTGAATGTTGAACTATAACTTCAATGTAACCTACCTTGCTAAACCTAACCCTAATGCAAGTAGAGAATGGTGGATAATCATGTTATCCTTTCTTGAATGATTAATATAATGATGAAATATCTTTCCTAATGATTGATGAAAACTCTAGTCTGTTAACTGGTGGTCATCTTAGCTTTATGATCTATGATTTCTTATGTTAAACTTGTACACTATAAGTGTGATGATCACCAATAATACCTGGTTTCCTTATATGTTGATATAATAAAGGAATGCTCTTAAATGCTAAGATAATCCTACAATATCATCTTGTGAACATATTTTAGTTATTTAATGCAAATTATCCTGAGCCTATGAATCACATGTGTTGTGATGTTTGTTGATATTTTTAATAAGGCATAGAAAGATAATGATGAACTTGCATGAAATGATATATTGGTCTTAGTGACCTTTGGGCACGGTTGAGCAATGAATGACGTATAATCCTCTTATGTTGATAAGGATTGATACCCTATCATGTCATGCTAAGGATTTATATTCTATGATAGTATGATGATAAGTGTAGTCTCATGAATGGCAAGTCAATTGTACCATATGTTGATGAGATGAGGAACAATATGTCTCATACATTTTATATAGTCTGAAATTGTTATAAAGCAATGTTTCTTAGAGATGAATTAGGATTTATATGTCCGCTTGTTTGATGCAGCCTTAATGCACCCAATTGGCAATAACTAATCAAGTAAAATTCTAATCATGTAGTCCCCTGTATTGTAGAACCATCTTCAGCGTCAGAACTTGCTGGATGATGAAACTAGTATTCCTAAAGGAAACTCGAAGCACATACTGTTGAGTAAGCGGGGGTGATAAGTTGAGGGAATATCCTTGTCATCCACAATTGTAGGTTATGGAGGATGATTGCGATTGTGCCTCAGATATCGTTAAATGTGAAAGGCGGCAGTATAATTACATGTGTCCCTTATATAACAACCATGTGTGAGCCTGTTGTCTAGTGTCATGACCTATACCAAGGGTGGACTAGTTGTTAGTATCTTGACTATATGTCGATGTTAGTGGCATCCTTGAATGATATGTCACTGCCTTTTTACTCATACTGACCGAGGGGAAGAGATCTTAGGATACCAAATCTCCTAGATCTTGTACAAATCATCAGTAGCCCTTCACAAGGGGTGGTTGGACTTTGGGTGGTACGATTCAAACTCCCCAGGGCATAATAAAAGATGTAATACATCCATGTAGCATATCTGTTTAGGGTTATACACAACACTTCATATTGGATGACCACCCTTGTTTGCTTTCCTTACATAGAAATAATAGACATGCTTATGATGTAGATGTACTTATGTTGTAAACATGCTTATGTTGTCAAATATATTGAAAACTAATAGTTAATATTATGCTACTATCCATGTCTAATACTCCTGGCCAGGCTTTTGTAGTTATAAATGCTCAAACTTCTAATAATGCTTATTCAGTTAGTTGTTCTTATGATGATAGCTCTACTTATGATGTAGATTTGTTCCCTTTATTAGAATGCCAATATTGATAGCCATATTATGCTACTAGACATATTTATGATGTTGGAAACAGTTATGTGACATGTATTTACTGTGTGTTATACGCAAGTGAACGTATCAAAGTAATATATGCCTTTTTAAGGCCTGAGCTGAACACAGGGAAACATTCTCTAGAATACTACTACTAACTATGATCTAATCAACTAGTCCGGTAAAAGTGAATTGGTTTGATTGAACAAAAAAAGCACAAACAAAACAAGATTAAAGATTAAATTACTCAAATTTAAGGAAATTCCTTGGGACAATGGTTTCACCACAAATAACATTGCAATTTACTCCACGCACTAATATCTATTACCCCTATCCCTGGATAAAGATCATGTTGCCAGAACTACCCACTCCCAATGTGTAGTTCACTACCTATTCTAATGTCAATCCCATTTCCATAGTAATTGGTTGATTAGTTAGGTGCTTTACAATTAATTTCTGGGTTTCTCCTCCCATTTATTCTCCACCTTTCCCAAGGGGTGCAATAAATAGGTAAATCTATGCTTTTCCAACCCTTAACCTCTCTCTTGAAATGATTGAGGGTCTGATAATCTATCTATGGTGATAAATCATAAACATAACAAGACAACTTCATAGATTTATATCCAGAAAATAGGGATAAAGATGATACTAATGCATAGAAATCAATTATAATGCATATCTGGGTTACTCTTAAATCCTAAGGAATCAAGGGATTTATCCCCACATGGTTTTCATTGACGAATACATGGTAGAGAAAGAGAAAAATGTGGGAACCATTAGACAAACTAAGTAACCCCTAGAGAATGGCTGATCCGGATGATCCCCTACATCGTGCATGCAATCTGCTATCTTTTTCTACAGATTCACCTTCCTGAGGTGCTCGGATCGTCCCAGATGAAGCCTTCAATTCCTTTCTCTTCTCCCCTCTCTCGCCGGTGTCCTATAACAGAAAATGGCTGTCTCCTTAGGTCTGGCCGAACTCCCCTCAAGTCATAGGAATCACTTAAGGTATGAAAATAGCACCAGGTGCCGTTGGATTAGAGTGCTATCTTTAGATTTCTTGATCAGACAGACTCAGTAGTACTGACTGGAAAGTCAGTAGTATTGAGTTTCTAAGGTAGCCACAATTAATCAAAATGTCGGTACTATTGACTCATCACGATAACACTGAGTCTTTAGGTCGCTCTAGCATGCCTCTCTAATGCCATCTCAGTAGTACCGAGTTTGTGGACTCAGTAGTACTGAGTTTCTGTGATTCATACTTGTGATTTAATGATGAGGTTTTGGTACTACTGACTTTGGGTGTCGGTAGTATTGAGTCTGGGTGAGTCTTCTGGTCCAACACTGAAGTGAAGTCGGTATCACTAACTTTTGGTGTCGGTAGTACCGAGTCTCTGAAGCCCTATTGTATTTGAAAATGCACAAGAACGTGGATGGGTAATTGAGATGAATATTAAACCATCTTAATCATTAAAAATCATATAATTTGATGCATTTAGATAGAATAGGCCATTGATAGAATTTCATGCATAATTAATCAAATAAATGACAAATCAACACATAAAATCAAGGAAAATATGCTTGTGAAAATGACTAAAAACCCATACATCAAACTCCCCTAAGCTTAAATGTTGCTCGTCCTCGAGCAAAACTCTCTTAGATCTATTTGATGTAAGTCAGTAGAAGGATATAATACTTGGACTCTTTTCTTAATCATGTCCACCAAACAATCCCTAAATCGACCTTCAATGACCATTGAACCAATAACTGCTATACATCAACCAAAAATTTCCATAGAAGATGTCCACCTTTTGATAAATGAACATTATCAAGAAAGTAGTTAATATCATAATTACTCAGGTATTCACTTGGTGTATTATGTGATTCCCTAGTCTAAATTGCTCTCTCCTAACTACCAACTACTTAGAAGCAGATCTCCTTGTAATAATGGATGAGGAGATAAATCATTTGAGTGGCCTACCAATGAGAGCAATTAATGATATGGGATGAGTGGCAATTGAAGAATCACAAGTACATCCAACTTATTTATACAACCAGAATGATGACCTACATGAGTGAAAAGAATGTCATGCATGAATCCTAATGCCTATTGTCTCTTTATTTTTTCTTTTTAACAAATGAAGCATGTATGAAGCTATCTAAAAAAAATGAGACTAAAAAAAACAAACAAATGCGTCGTGTGGATTAATTCATCTCTTCAAGAAGACTGAAGGACAAACTTTATCCCTAAAAAAATTATATTGTTTTTTTTCTAACCCATAATTTTTCTTATCTTCAACATGATTGGATTTATGCTTGGGCTTTCAGTTCATACTCCTCCCCCCTTTTTTCCTTTTTGATGTGGAGGTATGCCCCTACTTCAATCTTCATAAATGGATACTACAATCCACATGACAAAAAAATTGAGTGCTATGAAATGTATGTAATCTACATGCAATTGCTATGCAACTAAGATGGTATGTGTAATATACCAGAACTAGAACCCTACCTTAGTATTTTGACCCTCTTTTGACTTAGCCAAACAAGGATAAGATAATATGTGTAATTAATCCAATAATGAAATCTAAAATGTGTCACAAGAAGTGTAACATAACAAATCATGCTTAATAATCATATATGACACATATGGAGATAATAAGAATATAATTGTTTGAATAATGAACTAATGGGACATATGACCTATCTCATAAAAAGAAGTTCCAAAAGTAAAATCTAAGTTTAAAATCGTGTTCCTTGGGTCCCAATTGCCTTGGGAGTCAAGTTTCACATTATTCACATAATAATAATTCATTTAATTCAAATTGGAAAAGAAGATGTGTGTTTTGCCCAAAATATCAAATAAATAATAAATAACTCCAAAAGAGGAAAATAATATTAGCTTCGTAATCTACATACCAAATATAGACTTTGGGTGAATTTTCATCCAATCTGGAGAAAGTTTGCTTAAAAGATGAAATCAGGAGAGAGAAAGTGTGTAGAACCTTCAAAATATTAAATAAATATACAGATAACTCCAATATGTAAAATTGATGGAAAATTCATACCCAACACATTAAATATGACTTGTGTGTGAAGTTTCACCAAAATTGGACAATCCTAATGTCATTAATGCATGAGGAAAGAGAAATTAAGATTTGATTTATTTAATGCATCAAAAGTTCCCAAAAGACAAATCTAATTGCATAATCCGAATCTACATGCCCTAATTGGCTTCTGTGCCAAATTTCTCCTAATTTGGATAATGTTTGGACCCTCTATTGGTAAGAAAGATAAAAGGAAATAATGTATTCACACTTTATTAAAAATCTGATTTGAATTTGATAATTGTCACGCTGTCACGCTAAGATAATTTGATTTTTGGATTTCACTTATATGTGTTTTCCCTACAAACCTTGGATGAGAATCTTATAGAGGGGAGATCATCTCCTACCTCCAATAAGACTCTCTTTTTACGACTATAGTGATCTGATTTGTCACTCGCGATCATCTCTCCTATGTTTCCTTTTTGTCTGAATCCAAGTTTCTTTTCATCATCACTGCATCTTTCTAGATCTGTAGGACCCTAGATTTGCTAGGTTTCCTATAATCAATCTCCCGGTCGACGAAAAATCTTCTCCCCCTCCGATGTCTTCTGATTCGGCTGGTGTCCTGGTCACCCTTGGTTTTTCCCTTTGTATATATCCCTTTCGACACCCTCCCTAGGCTTATTGCAAGCAACTAGGGCGGTTCCCTTGGTCCAGGATGCATGAGAGTTAGCCTCCCCTACCCCGTCTATCATTACCTAGTACTCGCTAGTCAACCCAATCCCTGAGACTCTTGAGACCAACATAAATGATGCTTTATACAACCTGATGTCTCTGAGGAGCTTTTGCCACTGCCAATTCTGTTTCTTCCTCCTGATAAGTTTTACACCCCTTTCTGCTCAGTTTTTGCCTTTTTCGCAATTCGCAAGCTCCATGCCACCGCTCTTTAGGGTTTTGACGTCTAAATCTTTATTCTGCCTTGCCAAACATGTCTGCGGTATTTATTTGCTATCTTGCTTATTTTGCCTCAAGATCCCATACTCCTCCTTCTTGCTCGTTACAGCAGAGGTTTTGGTCCCCTCTTTGGTGCCTCACATGACTCAACCTGGAGGTCGTTGGGTCCGTAGGAATCCCTAGAATCCGAGTACGAGGTTCGTTCCTAGATTTCTTCTCTACATCTTGGTTTTGTAGGATCGATAGGTAGCTAGTTGAGCAACTTCCTCTCGAAGAGGTCCTGGACAATCACGGTAATGAATTCGTAGTTTTGCCCTCATGTTTTCCCTTTCATTCATTTTTTCTGTTGGAGGGTATTTTGGTAATTTCCCATGATTTTATTTCTTCTCTATATGTTGGTGTCTCGCTGACGTATTTGAGTGGCTAGCCGAGTTGGCCAGCCCTGATTGGGCCAACTCAGATGTGCAACCCACTTTCCCTCTCTCTCTTTTCTCTCTCGATGCTTTTTGCTTACGTGGATTTATTTGATTGGTTAGATTTCTAAAATGTATATCTAATTATTTACTGAGCCAAAAATTACAAATAAATAGTCGTTGGATTCAGAAAAATAAGGGCTAACTAATGGTACTAGTTTTTTTTGCTCTAATGTAATATATATGATTTTAATGAATTTATGTAAATCTATAATAACTTGTAAAATTCATAACTAAATATTTAAAAGTCAGAAAAATATAATAAAATATGTTTTGAACTCAGAAAAATATAATATAAAATATGGTGTGATTTTGATAACCTAATTCACCAATAAAAAGGCAATTTTTAGGGTTTTGAATAATCAATGGAAACCCAACCCTAATTCCACATATATGCATCATAGGTTCTTTGGAGGCCTAGACTTGGATCTAGGACTGACTTGGATGGTTTAGACTCTAAAGTTGAGGTATGTTATATCCCCTATTCCTCTATGTTAAGAAATTCACCTATCTTTTCATTCTTTTGACTTTGACATACACATATGTCTATTCTCTTGATATCATGGTTCATGTGAACTATCTTGCTTGTTATGACTTGGATATTCTCTTGATACCTATCTTGTGCCTTGTTGCATGTTGGTCTTATACAATGTTATGTGCCCACTTTGAAGTGGATGTTTATATGTTTGTGTTGTCCATTGTGTGATGGCAACATTGTAGCATCTGACTATAGTTTTTACTTGCCTCTACATTTTACATGCTATGTGATTCAGTAGCACTAGAGTAGTGTAATTGCATTGGTTTTTGGGTGTGTTCCCTTTATGCTTTTGGGATGGTGGTGGTGGTGCTCCATACTTGATTTTTAAGGATGTGAAGCCTTGGATCAACTTTATATATTGGGAGTTTGGTAGTGCATCATTCTCTATCAGGTTTCAAGGATGTGAATCCTTGGCCGCCATTATTATTTATATTGTTCTAGGGCTATGTTTATCTCACATGCATGCAGGTTGATTTTTGTGGGGTGTGTTCCCTACTTTCTTCATATGTGCTAGTATGACACCATTTTATTTGTTTGGTTATGGCAAGTATCTCTTTTATTGTTGTTCTTTTTACTTTTATGCCCTATCTGAGTAGTCCTTGTCTTTCTATGGGAAGCCATTATATTTGTTGTCCTTTATTTCATAATATTACTCAAGTTCCTTTTTATTATGCACATACCAACCTTTGCTGATGTCTTCTATTTTCTCTCCCTGTGGGTGAATATGGTTGACATGGCATAAAGTTTTGGACTTAGCTTAAGGAGTTAAAGCTTGGAGACAATCTTGATGTGGTTTAGATTTCCCTCTATATGGATCCACATGATGTACCTTTACGTGAAAGTTTTAGATGTCATTTTATAACCTTTTGAGAAATTGAATATAGTCATTGTTTTTGTTCCTCTAGTTATTTTGTATACCATTAATAAAGATTTGAAAATTTTACACCCACTCCAAGCATACCTTTGAAGTGTGTTTTTGGACTGTAGGTTCTATTGTTTAAATTTTTAGTAGAGAGGTGGTTTCACTTCTTTACAGTATGCACTAAAGTTGCTCATGCATACAAATGCAACTTTTTCTTCTTGTTTTTTTTCCAAATGCAAGCAAGAATAAGCTAATCTATCATGTCACCTATTATGTCATGCAATGCAATCAAAAGAAATAAGTTGGAGTACTCATTCATCTTGAGGTGGTGAGTCAAAATTGGATGGAAAAGATGGATGGAATCACATTACTAAGAGACAATGCCTTTCATAGGATTATGATATGTCCCTCTTTAATGACTAGTGCACATGGTAATCTTAAGGTTTCTCTCTTAGATTTCCATTTAAGATCTCATTAAAGGTTTGATCAGCTTAGGCTCAACAACATCTTTATTCACATTCCCAGTTGATTTGGATGTTAATTCATATCCTATATACTAGAGCTGACTTAACCAAACACTTACTCAAGTGGTGTTGTAGAAAGATGTCACAATTAAGCTATAAATATGTGACCATTTATTTGCACAAACACCTATGAATACAATCTATTTGACATATGCAACCTTGCATTACTACTACACAATTACACTAGATAGGTGTGGATCCTAACATTGCATAACCCAAAATAAAAATAAAACAACTAAGATAAAAATGCGATAAAAAATAAGATAGAATGTTGTTCCAGCACCCCCAAGCTTCAATAAGACTATGTCCACATAGCCAATACTCACACTCAAGAGGTGGAACATTAGTACCATTGCTCAAAATGGAGGTGGTGGCTGTGGCATATTGGGGTCATGGGGAGTAAACATATCCTGAAAAGATAGATCTAACTGTGTCATCTACAGTGGCTGCGGGTACCCTCCAAAGTACCCCTGGTTCCAGTAATGGTCAAAGAAGGGCTGTTGATATTGCTCCATTTGCTGCAGGCACATGTGGACATTCTCTTAGTTGGCTAAGAGAAGGCGCTCATTCTCATATATCACCTGATGATTTTGGTACAACCATCCTTGTATCTACTGCACACCAGCCAGCGTTGCCTGATGCTGTTGTTGTCTTGTCTGGATCTCCTACAACATCCCATACATACCCACCATGTTGTATGAGTCTTGCTTCTCTTGAGAAGGGGGCATGGTAGATAAAGTTGAGGTAGCTTAGGTGTGGGCCCATTTGCGTGGGACTGCTCTCTAGGTAATGGGGATGGTGGCCTCCACCTCCTCAACCTCATCGTCAGTGTTTCCATCATCACCTTTTTGCTCATTGTCATCATGAGGTGCTACCATGGGTGTGTCTTCTTCCTCTCCCTCGTCCAACGACCACCGAAGATGCACCACTCCTTGCAGGTTGAAGATGGGGTCGGGGAGGCTACAATCTCGGAACCGTCCTCAATGTAGGAAGCTTGCATACACTGTGTTATGGTGTAAACTAAGGAGGCTTACCTTGCGGAAGTGCTGGAGGTCCAGTTTCTTCATAGATTCCATCGGCACAAGGATGGACAAGTCAAGGCATAGATGCAATGAAATTGGGGTGATAAGACCCCCAAATACAATCAACACTTTCCTCCACACATTGCGCCGAATTGAGATCATATGGATGAGAAGGAAGGACCCAAAGTTGACGGTTTTTCCCTCTAATATCCTGTAGAGGAAGTAGAGGTCTGCCCTTTGGACCTTCCCTTGGGCTAGGCCAAAACAAGCAAAGATAGTGTTGGTGTAGAGGCGGTGAAGAACTCGAGCCAAGGGGTGCTCAATGTCAGTGACAGAGTTGAAGTGCCAGCTGATGCGAAAGCCTTCTGGCACCTCAGTCAGCTGCTCTCAAGCCAGGTCATAGTCAAAATATGAAGGGGTCGAGTGTTCCAGGACATGAGCCCAGTTGAAGATGTGGTTGAACGCCCGTAAAGTGATGGAGTAGTTGGTGTTGAAGAGGCAAAAAATGACTTTGCCTTCCCACCATTCACCTCATAATTGTTGCTCGGGGGCAACAAGAACCTCCAAAAATGCCAAGAACTCGAGCAAAAGTTCTGGGTAAGTCTTCCAGTCACTGAAGAAAGGATTGTCTCCATCCATTAACTACTTCTGACATACCCACCACATGTTGTTGGTGAAGCCTGCTCGCTCCATCAAAGCACAATCTCCATATCACGTTGGCACTATTATCCTCATCTAAAGGTCTTCATAAACTTTCTTGATCTCTGAGGATGGATGTTGAATGTATGTTGGTCTAGGGACCAACTCTCCTTGCTCTGCCAATATAGAAGGGCCTCTCCTTGGTGCCATGATGATGATGCAAGAAGGAGTATGGGGGAAAGAGAGGCTTGGTGAAGATCGTCGGCGCCCGCTGCAACTTTGCTCTGAGTTGTAGGAGGAGTGGAGGAAGTGGTGTGGAGAAAATGGATTCACCACCCTTCCTTATATAGCTGAGTTGGGCAGAGTCGGTACTACTGAGTTTTGAGTCGGTAATACCAAGTTCCAAGCACAAATCGTTGGCTCAGATGTATCGACGACTGACGTTTGATGATATCTTGAGCGTAGATCACTCAGAGTCAGTAGTACCGACTTGAGTTGTGGATTGATGCTACCAAACACACGATGAAGACCACATCCATCGTTGAATCGAGTGTCCATGGATTGCTGACATCACGTGTCGGTACTACCGACTTTTCCATCAGTAGTACTGAGTTGGCAATTCTTTATCAGTATTTTTGAATTTTCATCACGGTATTTTGAACCTGGGGGCACCAAAAAGTCAGTAGTACTGACTCAGATGTCAATACTACTGAGTGCTTATCAATTAGGTGCTTGAAAATCTTCAGAGACTTGGTAGTATCGACTAGGAGAGTCAGTAGTATCAATTCTATCTTTCTTTTGCGAATGACTCACTGATGTGAATTTGGTACTACCGACTTGTGAACTCGATAGTACTGACTCTGTATAATCTGCACACCCCAACAAACGAGTCAAGGTACCTTTTTTCAAGAAATAAGAATGAAAAGACAATTACAATGCTAAAATGAACATAAATAAAGAGAAATGAAGGTTGGTTTTCCTCCCAACAAGCATCCTTGTTTAACATCCTAGACTAGACGCTTCGAAGAGAAATAGTCTAATGGATTTCCATAAGTTGCACTTCTTCTTTTCTTGTCTCCACTTCCAAACCATAGTAGCTCTTCAATCTCTGGCCATTAACAAGGAATGACCAAGTCCCATCTATAATCTTCACAACACCATGGGGAAAAACGTGCTCAATCACAAATGGTCTGCTCCATTTGGACCTCAATTTGCCTAGATGTAACTTAAGTCGAGAATTAAAAAAAAAGAACCTTTTGTCTTGGGAGAAAGACCCTATTAAATATATGCCTATCATGAATCTTCTTCGTCCTCTACTTATAAATTCTATAACTTTCATAAGCATCCATCATAAGATCATCTAGTTCATTCAGCTCTAATAGTCTCTTCCTACCTGCATCATCCAATCTGAAGTTTAGCTTTTTCAATAGCCATTTTGCCAAATGCTCAGGCTCTACTGGTAAATGGCAAGAATGTCCATAAATAAAACTAAAAGGCATTGTTCATATGGGTGATTTATAAGCCGTCCTATATTCCCAAAGAGAATCAGTAACCACAAAACTCCAATTTATCCTATTAGTTGAGATTGTCCTTTCCAAAATCTTCTTCACTTCTCTATTAGACACCTCAACTTGACCTTGCCTCTGTGGGTGGTAAGGAATACCCACTTGATGTTTCATCCCATATTTACTCAATAAGGCTCCAAATTTTCTATTGGTGAAATGTGATCCACCGTTACTATTAATCAGTCAGAGGACCCCAAATATGTAGAAAATGTTATCCTTCACAAATCTGCACACAACTTGTGCATCATTGGTGCAGGTTGGAATTGCTTCCAACCACTTAGATACATAGTCAACCGCAAGTAAAATGTAGGGATTAGAATTAAATGACACGAATGGGCCCATGAAATCAATGCCCCATAGATCAAACACTTCAACCTCTTAAAACACATTTAGCAACATTTCATGTCGCTTAGAAATGTTACATGTGCGTTAACATGCATCACAATGACGAATAAAATCATGTGCATCTTTAAACACTGTTGGCCAATAGAAACCAATCTCTAAAATGTTGGCCACAGTCCTAGAGCTAGTTGATGCCCTCCTATAGGTAAAGAATGGAAGTGTGACAAAATGCTCTCAACCTCACATTCAGGTACACACCTCCTCAACAATCCATCCATACATTGTTTAAGAAGAATCAGGTCATCCCATATGTAAAACCTCAATGAATGGAAAAATATCTTCTTTTCTAAGTATCCCCAATTTGTAGACATCTCTTTGCAGGCTAAATAATTAACAATATCCACAAACTAGGGATCTTTGTTCTTAATAGCAAAAAGTTTTTCATCTAGAAAATCCTCAACAATAGGGATATCTACATCTTTTTCATTCACTCTTTCCAACCTAGATAGGTGATCTGCTACCACATTTTCCAACCCTGCCTTATATTTAATTTCTATGTCAAATTCTTGTAAAAGTAAAATTCACCTAATTAATCTAGGTTTTGCATCTTTCTTTTGTAATAGGTATTTGATGGTGGCATGATCGGTCCAAACAATCACATTAGCCCCAACTAGGTATTGGCAAAACTTCTCAAATGCAAAAAAATCACTAAGAGTTCTTTTTCTATGGTTGTATAATTAAGTTGCGCATCATTCAAGGTTTTGGACACATAATATATGACTGTAGGAGCATTATCTTTGGTTGAACCAACACAACTCCCACTGCATAATCAGATGTGTCACACATCAGCTCAAACGGTAGGCTCCAATAAGGAGCTTGCACAATATGCATGGAGCTAAGATTCTCCTTTAGCACCTCAAAGGCGTTCAAGCATCATTCATCGAAAGAAAATTCAACGTATTTTTCCAACAATTCTGACAAAGGTTTAGCAATTTATGAAAAATCTTTGATAAAATGACGGTAAAGCCCAGTATGTCCCAAAAAGCTCCTTACTCCCTTCACCGATGTCAATGGTGGTAGCTTGGAGATAAATTCTATCTTAATTGGGTCTACTTCCATACCCTTGTTGGACACCTTGTGTCTAAGCACTATACCCTTACTCACCATCATATGACACTTCTCCCAATTCAAGACTTAAGTGAGTGTCCTCACCCCTTTGCAAAACCTTATCCAAATTGTACATACAATCATTAAAAGAATCCACATACAGAAAAAAACATCCATGAACTCCTCCAAACACCGCTCTACCATATCTAAAAATATGGCAAGCATATAGCGTTGTAAAGTGGCAGGGGCGTTACAAAGGCCGAACGACATCCGTCTATATGAAAACGTGCCATAAGGAGAGGTGAAAGTAGATTTCTCTTGATCCTTTGGCTCAATCAAAATCTGATTATACCCAAAATATCCATTGAGGAAGCAAAAGTGTGAACGACTGACTAGTCATTCCAAAATTTGATCAATGAAAGGTAAAGGAAAATGATCTCTTAAAGTGACGACATTCAAATGTCAATAATTTATGCATACTGGCCACCCCATCACCAACCTAGTTGAAATCAACTTGTTAGCATCATTAGTTGTGACAATGATCCCACTTTCTTAGGAACTACTTGAGTTGGGCTAACCCTCATAGAATTCAAAATTGCATAAATGATACCTGTCGATAGGATCTTGCCCACTTCTTGCTCCACTACCTCAGTCATGATCACATTTAGTCACCGCTGAGGTTGAACTATCACATTGGCTCCTTCTTCCAGCCAAATTTTGTGCTGACACAAGCTTGGAGAGATTCCTTTGATGTCTGCTATGGACCGCCCAAAAGCAGCTCAGTGGTTCTTTAGTGTAGCAAGTAACTACTTCTCTTCTTCATCGCTTAGGGTTGATGATATGATAATCGGGAGCTTCTCTTATGCATCCAGGAAGACATACTTCAGATGTAGCAACAACAACTTCAATTCCAACTCAGGTGATCCAGTAGAGATGTGACCAGTGTTGGGGGAGGCGGTCTCAAATATTCAAAATATCTTGTATAATAGCAAGGTATCACCTTCAACTTCAATACACACTACTCTAGAGAGCGTATCTTTGTGCTATCCTCCACTTTATTCATCAAGAATGCTTCCAATGGTAACTTTGGATATGTCTGTAGCAAGGAATCAGTAGTGACCCCCTCTATGGTAGCCAGGTCATAGTCTTCTTCTCTATCATCTGGGTCACACATTGCTTTTTTTAACGAGATCACCTTAGTGTTTTCCATTATATCAACTGCTAGAGTGTCTTTTTCCACCTTGGTCAACACATGGGCCATGTCAAGGAATGGCTTCTCCAGACACAAAGAAATCTTACCCTCCATGTGCTGCAGCATATTGCACTATGCTCCTCTTTCTTTTGAGTACTCATGCATCTTAATATCAAACCGATCATCATGGGTGCCCATGGTTAGACGTCCTCTGCCCATTTCCAAAATCATATCAGTAGTGGCTTGGGCTGTCCTACCTAGCAAAAGTTTATTGCCTTTATCCTCCTACATTTCCATTACCACGAAATCAATAGGAAAAACAAATCTATCCACTTTCACAAATGCCGTATGGCCTGACCATAGAGTTGTCTGCCAATTAAATAGTCATACTACTTTTCCTAGTCTCCTTAAGATCTAGCTTCTTGAAAGTTTACAAAGGCATGAGGTTGATTCTAGCCCCTGAGTCACATAGAGCTTCATCGAACTTGGTCATTCCTATGAAGCACGTGATGTTGAAACAACATGGATCTTGTCTTTTAGGAGGTAGTGTTTCTAGATTAAAATCCATCACCTGCTCCTTTAAAACTACCATATCAACCTCAGGTATCCTTCTCTTCTTATTGATTAGGTCTTTCAAGAACTTGCTGTACGATGGTATCTGCTCAATTGCATCAATGAGTGGAATATTGACAGATAATTTCTTGAAGCCGTCTAAGAATTTCTGGAACTATCAGTCTGCTTTCATTGCCTTCAAGCTGTTTGGAAAGGGCACTGGGATCACAGGTGTCCTCTGGTAAGGCGGGACATATGCTTTTGATCTTGTATCCTCCACCTCATTAGTGTGCTCCTTAGTTGTCTTCTCATGTTCCAAGACATTTGGTTTATCTATATATGCTGTCACAGTCTAAGTTGTTATTCCAGCAACTTCACCTACATCTAAGCTTTCTGGTGCATCATTCAACAATGTATTACCATTGTAGAGTAGGATTGCCTTGACATGTTGATTTCCAGAAGGCACATTAGTATTTGCTGGGAACTCCTACTGGTTTGGCTACTTCAATGTACCCACATCCACTGCTATTTGAGAAATCTAAGTTTCTATGCTATGGATCCGTGCCCCTTGGTTCTGGAGTTTTCTTTGAGTTTGACATATAAGCACTTCATTATGACTGACTAGCTTTCCAAGCATTTCTTCAATATGGTCAATCTTCTTTTGTTCTTGTTGATATCGTGCTTGGCCACCAAACTGTTGTGGCTTGGGTTGTTGCACCCGATATGGGTCTTGTTGGAAATGTTTGGGATCCTTCCATGAAAACTTAGGATCCTTCCTCCATGTGTAGTCATTGCTCCTATACTTTTGTTGTTGGCGCACAAACTTGCACTCTTCATCTTCTTCTTCTGAAGGTGGTCCGTCATTAGCACACAAATTTTTAGCAATCAGGTCTAACTTCTTATTTAACGCAGAGATGACCTTGGACCCCCCGACACTTTTTGATGGTTTCTAAAAGCTCTCTCTCATCGCCCCAGGCTGGTTCTTGGACATGTTCTTTAATATCTCATGACAGTGGGTGGGTTTGTTGTTGAGGAAGAAACCTGCTCCTGCACTATCGAGCGTGGTTCTCTCTCCTTTGTGCAAACTGTAATAGAAGATCTTTGCTTGCCCCAAAAAATCAATACCATGATGAGGTACCTTCCGCAACATATTTTGGATTCTCTCCCATGCTTCCAAATAGGATTCGTCGGCCTTCTATCTAAAATTATGGATCTTATTCACCAAGTTGTTTGTCTTATGTGGAGGAAAGTAATGCTCAAAGAAAGCGTCAATCATTTAATCCCATGTCTCGATACACTCATCATTGAGATTGTGAAACCACAACTTTTCCCTATCTGTTAGAGATGATTGGAATAGTTTTAGATATATGACAGTCACCGGTACTTTATCTATTTTGACCATATCATAGTTCTCAACAAAGTTACTGATGTGCATCATCAGGTCTTTGGAATTGTTTCCATGTAAAGCTTGGGATTTGACTAAAGAGATCAACCCTGGATCGATCTTGTAGCTACCCACATTGATGGATTGTCTTTTGAATGGTCCTTTCTGAGCTGTTGAGGAAGAGGCTTTGATCCTCTCTCATATCGTCTGCTCTTTTGCCCCATCACCCATTTCTATTGACTCAGGTTCCTCTGGTGTTTCATATCCTTCAAGAGGAGGTGTCAGTGGTGGAGTTTAGTTGAATCTTCCTACAGATCTTCCAAATTCCCTTTCTCTATGAAGGAGTTTTTCTTGCCCAAAACCCAGTGAAGACAGATACACTAGTACTTGAAAGTAGTGAAATAATTGTTAGAACACGATAGTGGAGCTAGAAACAATAATGATATTATGATTTATCTTTAAGTGAAATAGAACTAAAAAAATAGAAGGGTTGGCTTAGAGTGGCTGACCACAACACTCGTAGTGCTAGATGTTGCCATTTCCCTGCCACCGGTGCCAAAAACTTGACACATGTTTACTGTGTGTTATACGCAAGTGAACATATTGAAGTAATACAGGCCTTTTTTGAGGCCCGAGTCGAACACAGGGAGACGTTCTCCATAATACTACTACTAACTAAGATCTAATCAACTAGGTCAGTAAAAGTGAATTGGTTTGATTGAACATAAACAATTGCAAAAACAAAACAAGCTTAAAGATTAAGTTACTCAGATTTAAGGGAATTCCTCAGGATAATGGTTTCACCAGAGATAAAATTGCAATTTACTCCATGCACTAATATCTATTACCCCTATCCCTGGATAAAGAGCATGTAACCAGAACTACCCACTCCCGCAGTGTAGTTCACTACCTATTGTAATGCCAATCCCATTTCCATAGTAATTGGTTGATTAGTTAGGTGCTTTATGATTAATCTCTGGGTTTCGCCCCCTGTTTATTCTCCACCTTTCCCAAGGGGTGCGATAAATGGGTAAATCTATGCTTTTCCAACCCTTAACATCTCTCCCAAAATGATTAAGGGTCTGATAATCTATCTATAGTGATCAAGCATAAACAGAACAAGACAACTTGTTACAACCCCAATTTTTGGGTTCATATAGTGTGAGTTACAATTTCTCTAATAACATGTATGATCGTGAAATGGTATGATTTATGTGTAATGAGTGGATTTCTTTGATAATATTTCCTTTAAATATATGATTTTGTGGATCATAAAATGATAATGAGTGCAATATGCTTAAAAAGAAAAATAAGAAATCAAATAATGCATTATTAAGAAGGAAATTTGAGATAAAGATGAAAATATGAAAAATATGTAGAAAGATGTGTGATTGACTCATCATGGATGAGATTTCGAATCCACAAGATTTCTAATGGTAAAAGAAATTTGAATAAAGGAAAATAAAAGAGAAAGAGAGAGAAACTAAAAAAAATAAAATTTGCCTTATTAAGGGAGTACTCTAGAATTCATGATCGTCTTAGCCAATAAAGTGCTAAGAAATTATGTACTTTTGTTTAATGTCTTTTAGTTGCCAGATCAAAATTCTAATAAGAATAGAGTAGTCTTTTTTGTAACCTTTGGCAATAGAATAAAGGAATGTAATTAATGAATATACTGAATAAAAAGGAAGGGGATAATAAGAGGGGACACATGATAAAGTCCTATACTTTGGTACATGGTCACAAGATAATATAAGGAAACAATTAAGTGTTTGACATAATGGTAGAAGGAATATGGGCAAGGGAAGTACAAGAGGATATTTCTATAAATATGACTCATATATCTCTTGATATCCATCCTAGCCTCCTCCCTCTCCCTTACCTCTTTCTCTACCCCGACCCAAAAATCCCATTGGGTTGGCAAGGTCATTGATGTAGCTGTGAGAACCTTAAACCAAAAAACTGCCCCTCTCTATCTACTGCACAACCCTTACACCCTCCTTCTTCTTGTGCCTTAGGGGAGGGGCTATCCGACCTTCAAGTTGCATCGGGAGGCATGACAAAGACCAATGCAAAGAACAACCATACCAAGATGTGATGGCGGCATGTCGACCATCCTCTCTAGCTATGGTCGTGCGAGGAGGAAGCCATTGTGAAGCTTCCAATTATGTCCATATCTGATCAAGGAGCCTACAATCCCCTAGAGATCCTCCACCATGAGTCGATGTCGACAACATGTTAGGTAAGGGCATGTAACATCTTCTTCAATTATGTAGCTAGGTTTTTAAACCAGACCTTCTGGAGTTCTGTTCTCATGGAGACAGTCACCCAAATCCGCTTCCAGTGACCTTCTAGTCTGGGAAGGGAGGCCAAACATGATGGCAACTTTGCCCGGCTACAGGGATGATGAAGGGAGCATGGCCAAGTCAGAGGTTTCCTCCGCGGTGGGCTGTCCGTCGTCGTTACGAGGTTGGGGGTGAAATAGACCCGAATGACCATGATGCCCTCACATGTACACACGAATAGAGGGGGTAATGTGGTCTTTTAACCCCTAACTCAAGGCGGCCGAGCCATTTTTTTAATATAGTGGTTTTCCACTGACATGTCAACATCATATTGGCCAGTTATTGCTTACATTGTTTATTTCTTAGAAAATTAACGATAACTCAAATCAAGACATATAATATATGAATTTTGATTAGGAGAATGTGAGGAATTTAATAAAAATAGTTTTATATCCTAAATCTGATTGTAGTTCTAAAAGTGGCCAAAGTTACCATTATTAATGTATGGAATCACGGTCAAAACCCTAATTTGTGATAGAAATCGGATTTAATGACTTGATTAGGTTATTTTGAGATATAGTAACCTATTGAGAATAAGAAGAAGAATCAAATCTGATTAAGATGATAATATGTTTGTTTTAGGGTTTTGTACACATGAATATGCAATAATGAACTTAGAAACCCTAATTGAAGGTTAATGATTTCTTATGTGGTTTAATTCAAAATTCATCATAGGGAAGTGATACTAAGTTGATCCTAAGCATGTTAGGAAGATTTTAATGATATAATTAGGGTTTGCATCCATTTTTACTATTTTTAGGGTTTGTAGTTATATTGATGGAAACTTAAAGATAAAACCCTAATGAAACCCTAAAAAGGAGTAGAAAACCCCAGGAAGCAAGTTCAAGTCGAATAGATGGAATCTTGATAAAGTGTGTAGTAAATAGAGTACATGTGCTTTTCAGGATCCTTGATTGTGTGGTTGAACTACTTGCTTTGATTGATTTCTTGGTTGGAATTGCTATTAGCTTGTGAAATCTACTGAACAGGTATGTGGTTAAATTATGAATAGTTGAATTATGTTTTACGACATTTTGTCAAAGATTGATCGATTGCCATGAACCCTAAACTGCTTGGTTGTTTTAATTCTACAATCTCATAAAGTGACTATGTGTATATCAACTAAGAATAAGTGTGACTGTCTCAAACCTACATACCATCCCTGATGTATGATGCAAGACCAAGCCCTAGAGGGAAGGTCTGAGTTGGTCAAGCCCCAGAGGGAAGACCATTTGGCACCTAGAGAGGTGACCCAGGCACCAAGCTTAGGATGGAGAAGGTGGCCTTATGTCCCTTGTAAGCGAAAAACCCTAAGAGAGGGTATTCCAAGGTATGTGTAAAAGCGGTTGAGAAGTTACATTGAAAATGTAATTTGGCTTGTTAATCAACTATTTGATTTGTATAGGTTGTTAGAGCCTAATTATGATATTTTTTTTGTCCCCACATACTGACATATTCATTTATGCTGACTGACGTTTTGTATTGTCGGGAATTTTAGGAATTATCTAAAATTGGACAAATGGTAAAATAGAATCTGTGAAGATAAAGTTAATTATTCAGAGGAGGATTAGCTAAATAGATTTCTACTATAGATAGAAGTCTAGTACCTATTTTTGCAAGGTATGTAAAGTTAAATTTTATTCCAACTTTTTAGTTTAGTAATAGTAGAATTTGATAATTATTTTTGATTAAATGTCAAACCATGAATCCTAAAATATTAGGATAGCATCTCTAACCTCTTGGTCTCCCTTGATTGGGGGTTATTGGGAGGCGGGGTCATTATATTTGGTATCAGAGCCAATGGTTTCTCATTTAATCCTTAATAATTATTAAATTTTAAAAACTCTATAGAACCTGAGGGAGTTATTAGAGGATTTTCTGGCGACAGAGGTGTCTAGAAAAGGATCATGATCTGGGGGCTGGCAATATTTTCCTCTTCCCCGCTAGTTGGTCTACAAGGAATCCCAAATATTGTGTGACTTCCTGGCCAAAGTTTGAGGTTCTGACTTGAAATAAGATACCTTTAGGACTCTCTCATCTACTTTGTCCCTTATCAACCCTTATTCAATTAAGGTTCTAAGGTTTAGAGTTCTTTTTCTCTCTCTTCCCCACCCGCTTGAGGTCAGGGTAAGTACGATAAGGATTATGGAATCGTCCACCAAATTAATGAAAAGCATGTAACCAAGATGTTATGAACATAAGTCTAATAGTACAAGCGTAAACTAAAGATTAGTACATTTAAGGTTGTATGGTGTGTGTTGTGTGCCCTCAGAAGAGATCTAAGGTTAGACCTTCTTGTAGGAGGATGAGGAGAGAGTTAGCATGGAGGCAGAGGCCTCCAGGGAGAGGTAGAGACCTGACACACCCTCTAAGGATGATGCTAACCCTAACCCTAACTTGTAGTTAGGGAGAGAGATGACAAGATGAGTTGCATATCATAGTCGACCATGCAGGTATGTACGTGGGTTGACATGCATATAGGTTTTGTGTACCCATGAGAAGCATGAGCTAGGTTTGACCTAGTGCCTTTTGGCAACCCGACCTTGGGAGGGTCATGCCTGTTAGGAAGGAAGGATAGCTCCTTCATTGAAGAGGTTAGTGGTGACCATATAGGAATCCTAACAGGCATATATGAGCACAGAGAGGCATGAACCTATGTAGAAGAGGTCAATGACAAGGAAGACGACAAGTTTTAGACCTAGGCCAGAAGGGTTATTACTGATGTTCATGAGAGGAACACGCGGGCCTGGGATGATCTTGGCCGAACATATATAGTGCGTTTCACCCATGTAGGGTAGACATGTATCCTAAGAGCTTGACCCATTTTCTAAGAGAGAGAACCTCCGATTGTGGAACCCATTGTAGGGTTATCTCTAGAGAGAGAGAGAGAGTGACCTGATGTAGAAGGTTGGAGACCTAGACTCCGAGACATGGATAATCATGAGCAGTTGGGTATGATAAGGCTTAGAATGGATGACCCACGTGGATGTATGTGGTTGCTCATGAATGATCCTTGGAAGCTTGATGTACCTCAGTTGCCTTTATAGGAACTAAACCCTAGAAAGAGAAAGAGAAAGAGGCTTCTTGAACCGATGTACAGATGTTGTAGGTACCCACCTTACCTTTTAGGTATAGGAAGGAGAGTTCCTTAGACCGAGTAGGTATGGTAACAAGTTGTGAGGCCTCACACCCAGTTGGTTGTTCTTGTGTAGGACTCTGAGGTATGGTTCATGTGGAAGAATAGTACGAAGTGCATGCTATACCTTTTACATGTATGGTTCTTGGTTAAAAAGTTGAGCATGCGGTTAGACAGTTGATGTATAGGAAGTAAACCTGGGGTTCCTAGACCTAAGAGGGGAAGTAGTAGTACCTGGTGCACCTGATGCTCACGAAGATGGTTGAGTTCCTATGGATTTGAGCATGGAACCCCCTCATGTTTAGAGGAAAAGGAAACCCCTTGGACTAAGGTATATGTTTGATGAACCCCTCACACATGTTGGTGATATATGTATGAGTTTGTCCAATTTCAAGGAATAAGGAACAAGTATGACATACCAAGGGATGTAACATGGTTTAGTAGAATGTGTTCTTGCTAGCTACGTGTATAAGTTGCATGATAGGGCTAAGCTTGTATATGATGATGTAAACCCTAGAAGTAAGGGTGTTTGTGACCTTTATTACTATCAAGAGATAGTTTCTCCCATCCTAGGAAGGGACCCTTATGTAGGGTGAGTACCAACTTCGTTTAGGTTCAAGGTAACCTAAAGAGGTCTCTCATAGGAGCTTGATGATCTAAGTGGAGAGCACATAGTTGTTGGGTTTTAGGGGAGACAAAGAAGGCAGCAGAAACAATTTTTTTTTCTTCTCCCCAAACCCAGAATAAAGGAATCGTGTCAACATATATATAGTAGGAAGGATGGTTCGTAGAGACATACCTTGTCCCAAGGCTTGCTCGACGATGTTACCTCGTGGCTTGCGCGGTCTTCACCTCTGGTCTTGGACGGTGTATGTGCAACTCCTGGTCTCACCGGGACTGTCAGGATTGGCAGTTGTCGTGCGAGCGGAAGAAGTCTCCTGCCTCTGAAGTAGTCCACACAGACTACCTGGAACTCCGATCACCTTGTTGCACAAGGCACTGAAAGGAGTCGTACCCTCCTGTCAGTGTACTAGTCACCGACACACTCTCCTGCCACCAGTCGCCTTTCTGTAGTTGTCTTTCCCTTACTGTGCCTCCCTTGTCGGGTAGCACTTTCTCAGGCTCTCCTGGTTACCACAACTAGAGAGAACAAAAACTTTGTAGAGCAACTGGTGTTCTATGTTGTACTTGAGAAGCCCCCAGTACCCCTATATATAGGAGGGTCATGGGATAGGATTCTCTACCCTGGGCAATGTGGGATTAATAGTAGGAGTAGAAGGGTTCGATATTTTCCACAAAACAACCAACTATGCCAGCTGAACCGATTGTTTCAAGCATGAACCGATCGGTTGGGGACCTGAGCAGATCGGTTCACACCTGAACTGGTCAGTTGGGGAAGTTGAGCTGATCGATTCAAGTCTAAACCATTTGGTTCACTCCCCAGATCAGTTCCCAATTGACTTTTCCTCTTTTGTTTCGAATTGATCCAAATACCAATCATTGTTTCAATAAATTTGGACAAATGAAATGAAGAGAAATTTCTTGCCAACCTGACTTTCCCAACTCGCTCGGTTGGACCAGTTGAGCCGATCAGTTCAACCCTTAAACCGGTTGTCTCAACCTGTCCTGAGCCGATCGGTTCATGACATGAGACGATCGGTTCACCAACCTGAGCTGATCTGTTCATCATATGATCCGATCGGTTGGGAGTGCAGACTGCGCAAAAATCAGTCAATTGTAGTTTCAATCAATCCGATACTCTAATCAATCGGTCCAACACTTTGAACACTATGATACTGAGTTATTAATTGATTGAGTGTTTAATTGAACTACTAAACTCCTTTAGTAATCAATCTAAACATCATTTGTGGATAAACTCATCTTCCAGGTTAAATCCTATGTGTGTGACCCTATAGGCCCATTTCACATTGGCAATGAAAGTCTATAACACTTAAGACTTCACAAGCAAAGAGCGGTGCCTAGTCGCACATCAGTGCTACCCAAGTGAAAAGGAAAGTTGGAGAACAAATTTCAATCCTACAATCCGTGAATGGTGTTACATCGAATGTATAATTCCTTTGTCACTGATATCCAGAATGAACTCAAGGCATGGAACAGTCATGCTGTCAACGTTCATTCACTTTCTTGACCTCAGAGTAGATTGGAGGATATATGTATGACATCAATATCACATAATGATTCACACATGCATGCGCACACCTATCTCAATCCTACTCATCAAGTGGCCATGGATATCAAACTCCCTTAGGAGGGACAAATCCCATATCTATCACTCACCCCTTAAAAGCCCCATGTGTCAAAGCCACCCAATCATCACCTTTATATCAACCCATGTTTCTGGACTGTGTTTGATAATGTCAAAGTGTACCCAACAACATGTGTTGAGTGTAGTGATTTTAGGTCAAAGAATCACACTCACCACCATCACTGTGAGAACTAACTGTGACTACCATGTCATGGTTCCATGTGTCAAACTCACGGTGGGTCTGTCTGGTACACTTGTTCTCTAACAAGTACCTATGTGTTTGGTTTGATATCTCCATATCATGACTAATGAGATTCTATCATCAACCAACACCACAATCTAGTCTTGTGTGTCATAGTTGTCTATCTACTTTCTACAATGACATCCGACTAGGGACATAATAAGAATGTACAAACTCTTAGCATATGTATGATCTCATCGTTCAGGTCCTCAACCTGAAAGCATACGTCATTGAGTAATATCATTCTCTAGACATTCAATCTGTTCTATCATTATCTCATATGATTGGACCATAAAGAATTGGAAGCTTGCCTTTGATGTTTATCAAATCAATCTTAATGTATCCCACCAATCATCCCATGATTGGCTCTCAGGGCATACATACCGACAATAATGTGAGCGTGAATCTATAGACCCATGTGTGACCATCTCTAAGGGGCATGAGGATATGTTGATATGGCAGTAACCTACAGTATGGGGCCAAACCGAGATAGGTAGGTCACCATATTTCCCATGAAGGGGTGAAAGATTATCTATGAGTGCCTAGAGGGATGATGGCATTTTGGGTAAGGTTTCAAGTTTGTGATGTACCATCATAGAATCCTAAGTCAATACTCAGGTCAGGTGGGGATAAGACTGATGGGAGTAGGAGTTTTCTATTCCCTAGATGAACAAGTACTTATCAAGATGATGGCGCTTTTCCTTTTAAACGGCTTTATTGGAACATTTCCATTTATCAAAAAACATCCACTTTTATATATCCCATATATATTTTGCGATTAATCTTCTGTCCTTTTCGGAAGTTCGCATCAGTGTAACTTTTTACAGTGAATCCTTCCTTATTTCCATAGAACTAGTACTTCTCAAGTACTTATCAAGTTCTTATGGTATTCCAGTAACCCTTATTGGAAATAGACGAACATCCACTCATCATGTTCTACATACAAGTTATCAGGATGAGCATATCATATTGTCATGTCCTACATACAAGATGATAAATGTATTGTGTTCTTTCCATGTCCATACATGCAAGATAATGGGATGATTACATACATGATATATCCATATCTATTCTTAGTGTTCCCATTCTTTATAAGAATTGGACACTTGGCCTTGGGATACTAACTCCATGTAACATGGACAAATTTTCTCCCACTGAATCTATGCACACTGAACCCTTCAGTATAGATTTCCAATGTATGCTATCTCTTTTCAGGTCAAGAGGTTTTCAAGAACTATCTCTATAGATCTCTATTACTATCACATAGGAAACATCTCTATCTTCCCTAAATATAATTTCCACAAAAGATTCCATTCTAGAACATCTCATTCCTCATCGACATGTGGAATACAAATACGCTCCCACTAAATCACAGATCCCTTCTTTATCTTTGTCATATCAGTCAAACCTTTTGACTATATTATCAAAGTAAAGTTCCAACTCTGAGTTTCTTGTACTCAATCAATCACATTGATTAGTCCATTGTAACTTATAGACTTCATTTGCATTAGTGGATTCATAAACCTTATAGGTTGTGTCACGTACACATCCTTATTTTATTCCTCATAGGAATGCATTTTTAGTATTCATATGCAAATCTCTTAGTCATTAAGTTGCAATAAAAAAGCATCATCCTTCTCAAAATGTTATCCATGTGTCTTAACACTTTAGACTCATTCACACTTATGGATTTCATCCCAATGGGTGCTACCATCAAGGTCATACCTTATGGTTCACATGGAAGTCATTTAGGATGTAATGGTCATAAACCATAACTCAAAATCTGGTTCCTCAATACCATTTAGATTGTTGATTCATCACATGACCAACTCATCACATAGATAATCGAGGTGTATCTTTCAAGGATATAAGAACTCACAACCCTTTGTGATTCTTAATGTACTTTATTAGTGTAGGGTATTCTTTATTTAAGAAGAAATTAGTTATTTGATAATCATCCTCTAACTCCTTAGAGTATGACTCCTTGTTGATTTAGACATCACCATGCCTTAATCATGAGTTCACTATGATACACAATCATAATCACTCATAAGGATCTCAAACATTTGGTCCAAGTATTTCATTCATTGATCTCATCAAGAATTAACACTTTACCAAATTCGTACTTCATCTATGATATTCTTGAACACTTCAAGATATTCATATTAGTATTTCTCTAAACACTATTTGAATTACTAGCATTAACTCTAATAGGTATGTAAATACATCACATGTATTATACCTAATAAGATAATCATTCTCCCACTACCACTAGTGAAGATTGATCAATCATGTCTAAGAGATTCATGTCTCTTACTGGTTCTCTAACCAAAAGAGTCTAGATTTATCCATCATATGGAAACCAGAGATGAATTTCTCATGATAATGCTAATTCGTTGTTTGAGTTATCAGTAACTTTTAGGTATCATTTTATCTTATGCATACCAAGTACCACAAGATAAACAAGGCATTGCCACAAGGAAATATCAACTTTATTAATTGCCATTATTGTCATACAATATGCAAAAATAAGGTGTTTCTATCCATGGGCAAATATGAAATAGCAATTTATAACTCTATTACATGCCTTCAAGGCTGAAAATAAACTAAAGTACTCCTATCTATGGCGGCAACTCTTGCCCCATTTATTGGGTTCTTTACACTTTATATCTTGGTATCATATACCTCAAAAGTGTTATAAGTTTATTTCATGACACCTTCAGGTAGAGACGTCTGTCGCCTCCTTCTTCTTTAGTTCTTCCAGATAGAGTGGACAATTCCTTTTCTAATGTCCTGGCTTTTGACAATGGTGGAAATTTCCTCTCTTGGTCACGCCTCCCTTGGCCTTAAGAGTTGAAGATGACTTGGGCTGTTGGCTAGCATCAGAGCCTTTCTTAGCCTTGCCCTTGCCCTTGCGCTTGGACTTGCCTTTCTTGTTGCTGATCATCATCACAGATTTAGGCTTGTCCTTCTTCATCTATGCCTCGACTGTCCTCAACATGCCCAACAACTCTGTCAATGGTCTGTCAAAGTTGTTCATGTTGTAGTTCATCACAAATTGACTATAGGATTCTGGCAATGATTGCAGTATCACGTCAGTAGCCAACTCTTGGCTCAGGGGAAATCCCAGTCTTGTTAGGTTCTCCACATACCCAATCATTTTGAGCGTGTGTGGACCAACTGGATCTCCTTCTGTCATGACACACTTGAACAACACCCTGGAGACATCATATCTCTATTACCGTGCTTGATCTTCATACATGTTCTTGAGATGTTGAATCATCTCAATGACATTCATGTTCTCATGTTGTCTCTGCAACTCATGGTTCATGGAGTACAACATCAAGCACTTTGCATCAATGGCATCTTCAGAATGCTTCTTATAAACATCCCTTTCTACCTTTGGTGCGGTAGGAGCAGGTTCATCTGGAGCCGGAGTATCCAGGACATAGAGCTTTCTCTCTTGAGTGAGAACAATTCTCAATGTCCTAAACCAATTGTGGAAGTTAGTCCCATTCAGCTTGTCCTTTTCAAGGACCGATCACAACGAAAAGCGATTGTTGTTTGATGTCATTTGTACTACAAAAGGAAATATATGCAATTTAGTCCAAAACTCAATTTTGACTTATTTGATTGATTTGAAAGGTTAACGATATAATTAGAACTTTAATTAATTATCGCTCCCACTATTATTGTTCAAATTGACAACCCTCGCCATCAATTCGGAAGATTGCAGCGTACAACCTTCTAGTGAGAAAGATCCATATTTCATCAAGTCATGAGTCAACTTTGGCTGATCGCCTACAACTTAACTATTTAGGTAGACCATTATGCCAATTGCATCATATGCAACTCATGGATAGATGACATGCGCAACTCCTTGCCATTCATCCCATACCTCTGGGCTTAAACGCTCTAAGAGTCACCAATTAAGTCTAACCCAAAAGCCTACACGGTAAACATGCATCCTACTTTGGCAGATCCTACATGTCTACCCTTCATACTTCCACAAGATGGACGGCACACCACACTTTGGCATAACCTACGCTTGGTCGATCGAGTTTTTCATGTGTGCCGCTAATGGAAGGCATATAAGACTTAATATTTAATGAGAGATTTGGTTTTATAGATACATATACATATCCAATCACCACAATATATAATACATAGCATATACATGCTATATCCTATAGAAAACATGCGAAACGATAAAATCAATGATTATGGCCATCCTAATGTGATTCCTCAAGCCAAGAGGAATCACTATCATATAGGTCTACATCACATGCAACCTGTACAAGATGAACTCTGCGCTTTGGCGTTCTGGGTTTGATCAACTCATCTCCATAATTGATCGGCTCACCATCAGGCCGATCATTTGGGTGCCACCAGTCGATCGATTGGCTCCTCCAACCGATCGGTTCACTAGTCGTCGTACATCTCCTCAGCTCGCCACCTGCTTGTCTCGCTCCTCGAACCGGTCATCTAGAATGCCAATCGATCGATTCATGCCTTGAACCGATCATCTCAGTTGTTGTCAGGTTGTCCGATGTTCTTTGACATAACAGGAAATAAAAGTTCTATCCTATTTACATTTGAATTGAAAAACCCCGAGTTACATTCGGGGGAGCAAAGGTAGGAAAGAAATCTGGAGTTATCTCAAGTTACATCTGGAATAAGAGACAAGGAATTGGTGCACAGACCGAGATACAAGCAACCACATTCAACCAAGCACAAATACATAGGGTTTATTGGCCATAACCACACTATAAATCCACCACAAAACTTGTTTAAGGGTGACGCGTATCAAGTGCATTCATATTACATATCATATATGTATATTGAGATTTGTGGATTTAGTATTGGACATGCATAAATGCAATTTTATTCGCATCGTATGCAATAAATAAAGACGACAAACCAAAATCGATCACATCGATAATCTTAAAGTATAGAGAAGTTGACGTGGCTCTGATACCACTGTTGGGTTTTAGGGGAGACAAAGAAGGCAACGGAAACAAAAAAAATTTCTTCTCCCCAAACCCAAAATAAAGGAATCGCGTCAATGTCTATACAGTAGGAAGCATGGTTTGTAGAGACATACTTATCCTAAGGCTTGCTCGACGATGTTACCTCGCGACTTGCGCGGTCTTCACCTCCGGTCTTGGATGGTGTCAGTGCAGCTCCTGGTCTCACCAGGACTGTCAGGATTGACAGGTGTACTCTGAGCGAAAGAAGTCTCCCGCCTCTGAATTAGTCCACACGGACCACCTGGAACTCCGATCGCCTTGTCGCACAAGGCATCGGAAGGAGTCGTACCCTCCTGTTGGCATACTAGTCACCGAAACACTCTCCTGCCACTGGTCACCTTTCTGTAGTTGTCTTTCCCTTACTGTGCCTCCCTTGTCAGGTAGCACTTGCTCGGGCTCTCCTGGCTACCACAACCAGAGAGAATGACAACTTTGCAGAGCAACTGGTGTTCTAAGTTGTACTTGAGAAGCCCCCAATACCCCTATATATAGGAGGGTCATGGGACAAGGTTCTCTACCCCGAGAAATGCGAGATTAATAGCAGGAGTAGAAGGGTTCAAGATTTTCCACAAAACAACCAACTGCGCCAGCTGAACCGATCGTTTCAAGCATGAACTGATCGGTTGGGGACCTGAGCCGATCGGTTCACACCTGAACCGGTCGGTTGGGGAAGTTGAGCTGATCGGTTCAAGTATGAACAGGTCGGTTCACTCCCCAGATCAGTTCCCAATTGAATTTTCCTCTTTTGTTTCGAATTGATCCAAATACCAATCCTTGTTTCAATCAAATTGGACAAGTGAAACGAAGAGAAATTTCTTGCCAACCTAACTTTCCCAACTCGCTCAGTTGGACCAGTTGAGATGATCGGTTCAACCCTTGAACCGGTTGTCTCAACCTACCCTGAGCTGATCGATTCATGACATGAGCCGATCAGTTCACCAACCTGAGCCGATCGGTTGGGAGTGGAGACTGTGCAAAATCAATCAATTGTAGTTCCAATCAATCTGATACTCTAATAAATCAGTCCAACACTTTGAACACTATGATACTAAGTTATTAATTGATTTAGTGTTTAATTGAACTACTAAACTCCTTTAGTAATCAATCTAAACATCGTTTGTAGATAAACTCATCTTCCAGGTTAAATCCTATGTGTGTGACCCTACAGGCCCATTTCACGTTGGCAGTGAAAGTCCATAACACTTAAGACTTCACAAGCAAAGAGGGGTGCCTAGTCGCACATCAGTGCTACCCAAGTGAAAAGGAAAGTTGGAGAACAAATTTCAATCCTACAATCCATGAATGGTGTTACATCGAATGTATAATTCCTTTGTCATTGATATCCCAAATGAACTCAAGGCATGGAACAGTCATCCTGTCAACGTTCATTCACTTTCTTGAGCTCAGAGTAGATTGGAGGAGATATGTATGCCATCAATATCACATACTAATTCACACATGCGTGCGCACGGCTATCTCAATCCTACTCATCAAGTGGCCATGGATATCAAAATCCTTTAAGAGGGACAAATTCCATATCTATCACTCACCCCTCAAAAGCCCCATGTGTCAAAGCCACCCAATCATCACCTTTATAACAACCCATGTTTTAGGACTGAGTTTGATGATGTCAAAGTGTACCCAATGACATGTGTTGAGTGTAGTGATTTCAGGTCAAATAATCACACTCACCACCATCACTGTGAGAACTGACTGTGACTACCATGTCATGGTTCAATGTGTCAAACTCACGGTGGGTCTGTCCGGTACACTTGTTCTCTAACAAGTACCTATGTGTTTGGTTTGATATCTCCATATCATGACTAATGAGATTTTGTCATCAACCAACACCACAATCTAGTCTTGTGTGTCATTGTTGTCTATCTACTTTCCACAATGACATCCGACTAGGGACATACTAAGAATGTACAAAATCTTAGTATCTGTATGATCTCATCGTTCAGGTCCTCAACCTGAAAGCATACGTCATTGAGTACTATCATTCTCTAGACATTCAATCTGTTCTATCATTATCTCATATGACTGAACCAGAAAGAATTGGAAGCTTGCCTTTGATGTTTATCAAATCAATCTTAATGTATACCACCAATCATCCCATGATTGGCTATCAGGGCATACATACCAACAATAGTGTGAGCATGAATCTATAGACCCATGTGTGACCATCTCTAAGGGACATGAGGATATGTTGATATGGAAGTAACTTACAATATGGGGCCAAACCGAGATAGGTAGATCACCATATTTCCCATGAAGGGGTGAAAGATTAACTATGAGTGCCCAGAGAGATGATGGAGTTTTGGGTAAGGTTTCAAGTTTGTGATGTACCATCATAGAATCCTAAGTCAATACTCAGGTCATGTGGGGATAAGACTGATGGGAGTAGGAGTTATCTATTCCCTAGATGAACAAGACCATAGGGTCGGGAGGTAACAACTATCTTTGCCCGAGGACCATGGGTTAGGAGATTGATCAACTTCATGAGTTCATGGGACCCAAAGGGCAAAAGAGGTAGGCACTCCATGGATGCATAAGGGAAGATGGATGACCCCAAAAGTACCGGCACCCTAGCGACCTTGAGGAAAGGACTAAGGATTATGTATATATGAGTAGTATATATACCCAAGAGTGCTTGGGAATATTTTTCCATGGATGTAAACCTAAAATCGAGATGCTTGTGATGTGGAGGAATGTGATGTACGTTTCAACTTAGTTCGACAAGTATATTGGCGATGTGTGATGCACCATGTCTACTCTTGGAATGGGATGAACTATGTATTTGGATTGCAGCCAAATGCTTATTTCCTCTCATTATGGGTGTGAGAGATAGGGAAAAACACATGCCATACACTAAGGATAAAGATGATTGAGTTGAAACATTGCGATGATGTTTGAGGATAGAAAAAGTAGGATACCTTTTTGGAGAGTACTTAGAATGGATGGTTTACAAACACGAGGAGAACTAAGGTAGTCATCATGAGGACGTTCTTATCAAGAGCAGTATGGAATTTATGAGTTATATAAGTTTGAGTTTGATAACCAAGATTATGAGCTCAGAGTTTTCTTGACTCACTTAGACCTAAATCCCAGACAAGGATGATGAGCGGAGTATATAAAGGTTTATGTCTTCACTGTTACCTAGCACATAAGGATGTAAGGTGGTAATGGATGCTCTGTGATGAGACACAACTGTCTTGTTAGCCAGTAGAGAGGCTAGAAGAGGTTGTTAGGTGAAACCTAAGTTCATGAGACATGTGTGGCTAACACTTAAATACAACCAAACCCTTTGGTCGAGTTGGTGGTTGCTTAGTTAGCCAGCCTAGAGCTTGAGGAGATAGAAGGATGGTGGTAAGAACCTCATATGCACTTCTTTGGAAAAGGAAGGTAGTGAAACCCACTGCTAGAGTGTCTTAGGGTTTCTGAGGAGTCAACCTTGAGGAATCATGTCATACAAAAGGCTCATGATATTGAGTACACCGTACACTATGGTACTACCAAGATTGTAAGTTTGTAGTAGTGTTTGAGGACCCAAGATGAATAAGTATATGGAGTTGTATGGGGCTTGTTGTCATACATGCCAGAGGGTGAAGGCCGAACACTAGTAACCCATTAAGTTGCTACGGATAAGGAAGAGTCCCCGAGAGGGAATGGGAGTAGATCACCATATACGTCGTGGTGGGTCTCCCCTGGACCAAGAGAGGTCATGGTGCAATATGGGTTATGGTAGATCGCCTTACCAAGTTGGCCTAATCCGTTGCCAAAGAGAGAGAGCACTATCAATATGACAGATCTGATTGAACTATACATATACGTGAGAGAGAGATAGTTCAATTAAATCGTGATCTGAGTTCAATATCTTGAGCATGACCTCAAGTTCACTTCCATGTGGTGGAAGTAGGTAGATGAAGAACTTGATGCTAGATTGAAGTTTAGTACAACTTATCACCCCTGACTGATAGACAGTTAAGAGAGTATGATCTAGACTGCAAGGTCTGATGAGAGTGTGTGTGCTCATTTAGGGTGATACATGGGAACAATTCTTTACCTAAGAGAGTTTTCTTATGATGATAGCCGCCATAGCCATTATCGAGATGTAAGAAGCTCTGTAAGGGAGGCTGTGTCGGTCACCACTTCACTTGGATGATGGCGGTGAGAGGACATTGTGAAGGTCAGAGAGACCACATTGTGTGCAGATGAATCACTTTAATTGAGCAATGGCTGAAAAAGACCATGGGTGACAGGAGTTGTGAGCTGATGCGAATCAGACTGACTTGTAGTTCACTGTGGGAGAACATGTGTTATGAAAACCCGACCCCTCTGAGCTATAGATGAGAAAGATGAGTCCCCGATATATAGGTCCATTTGAGATGGATTGGTGGAGTTACTTATGTTTAGCCTTACCCCTCAGGATAATATGATGTATGAGGTGTCCATGAGTCTGATCTAGAGCACTATGTGATGTACCCGAGCCATGTGTTGAGCCATGAACCTATTGAGCTTCAAGAGAGGATGAAATATCCTAAGTCACCTTGAGGATTCTAGATACCAAGGTGAGAGAACTCATATGTAAGAATATAAGATGATAAAGGTTCTTTGGAAGCACCATGGAGAGGATGAAGTCACATGGGAGCCGATGATGGACATAAGAAGGTCTTATCCTGATTTGTTTGTATGTTTGATGGAATTTTGAGGGCAAAATTCCTATAAGAGGGATAGGATGTTACAACCCCAATTTTTGGGTTCATATAGTTTGAGTTGCAATTTCTCCAATAATATGTATGATTGTGAAATGGTATGATTTATGTGTCATGAGTGGATTTCTTTGATAAATTTTCCTTTAAATATATGATTTTGTGGATTATAAAATGATAATGAGTGCAATATGATTAAAAAGAAAAAGAAGAAATCAAATAATGCATTATTAAGAAGGAAATTTGAGATAATGATGAAAATATGAAAAATATGCGGAAAGATGTGTGATTGACTCATCATGGATGAGATTTTGAATCCATAAGATTTCTAATGGTAAAAGAAAATTTGAATAAAGGAAAATAAAAGAGAAAGAGAGAGAAACTAAAAAATAAAAATTTGCCTTATTAAGGGAGTACTCTAGAATTCATGGTCGTCTTAGCCAATAAAGTGCTAAGAAATTATGTACTTTTCTTGAATCCCTTTTAGTTTCTAGATCAAAATTCTAATAAGAATAGAGTAGTCTTTTATGTAACCTTTGGAAATAGAATAAAGGAATGTAATTAATGAATATACTGAATAAAAAGGAAGGGGATAATAAGAGGGGATACATGAGAAAGTCCTATGCTTTTGTACATGGTCAGAAGATAATCGAAGGAAACAATTAAGTGTTTGACATAATGGTAGAAGGCATACGGGAAAGGGAAGTACAAGAGGATATCTCTATAAATATGACTTATATATCTCTTGATATCCATCCTAGCCTCCTCCCTCTCCTTTACCTCTTTCTCTACCCCGACCCAAAAATCCCATTGGGTTGGCAGGGTCGTTGATGTAGCTGTGAGAGCCTTAAACTAGAAAACTCCCCCTCTCTATCTATTGTGCAACCCTTACACCCTCCTTCTTCCTTCGCCTTAGGGGATGGGCTATCCGACCTTCAAGTTGCATCAGGAGGCATAACGGAGACCAACACAAAGAACAACCAGACCAAGATGTGATGGCGGCATGTCGACCATCCTCTCTAGCTATGGCCGTGTGATGAGGAAGCCACTGTGAAACTTCTAGTTATGTCTAGATCCGATCAAGGAGCCTACGAGCCCCTAGAGATCCTCCATCATGAGTCAATGTCGACAACATGTTAGGTAAGGGCCTGTAACATCTTCTTCAATTATGTAGCTAGGGTTTTAAACCAGACCTTCTAGAGTTCCATTCTCATGGTGACGGTCACCCCAATCCGCTTCCAGTGACCTTCCAGTCTGGGAAGGGAGGCCGGACACACTGGCAACTTTGCCCGACCATGGGGATGACAAAGGGAGTAGGGCCAAGCCAGAGGTTTCCTCCGCGGTGGGCTATCCGCCGTCGTTATGAGGTTGGGGGTCAAACAGACCCTAATGACCAGGATGCCCTCACATGTACATGTAAATAGAGGGGGTAATGTGGTCTTTTAACCACTAACTTAAGGCCACCGTGCCGTTTTCTTAATATAGTGGTTTTTCACTGACGTGTCAACATCCTATTGGCCAGTTATTGCTTACCTTCTTTATTTCTTAGAAAATTAATGGTAACTCGAATCAAGACATATAATATATGAATTTTGATCAAGAGAACGTGAGGAATTTAATACAAATAATTTTATAGCCTAAATCTGATTTTAGTTCTAAAAGTGGCTAAAGTTACCATTACTATTGTATGGAATTATGGTAAAACCCTAATTTGTGATAGAAATCGGATTTAATGACTTGATTAGGTTATTTTGAGGTATAGTAACCTGTTGAGAATAAGAAGAAGAACTAAACCTGATTAAGATGATAATGTGTTTGTTTTAGGGTTTTATACACATGAATATGTAATAATGAACTTAGAAACCCTAATTGAAGGTTAATGATTTCTTATGTGGTTTAATTCGAAATTCATCATAGGGAGGTGATACTAAGTTGATCCTAAGCATGTTAGGAAGATTTTAATGAGATAATTAGGGTTTGCATCCAATTTTACTATTTTTAGGGTTTGTAGTTATAATGATAGAAAGTTAAAGAGAAACCCTAATGAAACCCTAAAAAGGAGTAGAAAACCCCAGGAAGCAAGTTCAAGTCAAATAGATGGAATCTTGATAAAGTGTGTAGTAAATAGACTACATGTGCTTTTTAGGATCCTTGATTGTGTGGTCGAACTACTTGCTTTGATTGCTTTCTTGGTTGGAATTGCTATTGCTTGTAAAATATACTGAACATGTATGTGGTTAAATTTTGAATAACCGAATTATGTTTTATGACATTTTCTCAAAGATTGATCAATTTCCATGAAACCTAAACTGCTTGATTGTTTCAATTCTACAATCTCATAAAGTGAATATGTGTATAACAACTAAGTATAAGTGTGACTATCTCAAACCTACATACCATCCCTAATGTATGATGCAAGATCATGCTTCGGAGGGAAGGTTTGAGTTGGTCAAGCCCCAGAGGGAAGACCATTGGACACCCAGAGAGGTGACCCCAGGAACCAAGCTCAAGATGGAGAAGGTGGCCTTATGTCCCTTGCAAGGACAAAACCCAAAGAGAGAGTATTCCCAGGTATGTGTAAAAGCGGTTGAGAAGTTACGTTGAAAATGCAATTTGGCTTGTTAATCAACTATTTGATATGTATAGGTTGTTAGAGCCTAATTGTGATATTTTGTTTGTCCCCATATACCAACATATTCATTTATGCTGGCCGATGTTTTGTTTTGTCGGTGCTTTAGGAATTATCTGAAATTGGACAAACAGTAAAATAGAATCTGTGAAGATAAATTAATTATTTAGAGGAGGATTAGCTAGATAGATTTCTACTATGGATAGAAGTCTAGTACCTATTTTTGCAAGGTATGTAAAGTTAAATTTTATTCCATCTTTTTAGTTTAGTAATAGTAGAATTCGATAATTATTTTTGATTAAATGTCAAACCATGAATCCTAAAATATTGGGATAACGTCTTTGACCTCTTGGACTCCCTTGATTGGGGGTTATTGGGAGGAGAGGTCGTTACACAACTTCATAGATTTATATCTAAAAAATAGGGATAAAGATGATATTAATGCATTGAAATCAATTGCAATGCATATCCGGGCTACTCCCCGATCCTAAGGAATCAAGGGGTTTATGCCCACATGGTTTTCATTGACGAATACATGGTAGAGAAAGAGAAAAATGTGGGAAACATTAGAAAAACTAAGTAATCTTTATAGAATGGTTGATCCTGATGATCCCCTACATCGTGCATGCAATCTACTATCTTTTAGTTACAGATTTTCCTTCCGGAGGTGCTCAGATCATCCCAGGTGAAGCCTTTGAATCCTTTCTCTTCTCTCCTCTCTCTCCAATATCGTGCAATAGAAAATGGCTGCCTCCTTAGGTCTGGATGAACTCCCCTCAAGTCATAGGAATCACTTAAGGAACGAAAATAACGCCAGCCGTTGGATTAGAGTGCTATCTTTAGATTTCCTGATTGGGCAGACTCGGTACTACTGATTGGAAATTCAGTACTACTGAGTTTCTAGGGTAGATGCAATTCACTACAATGTCAGTACTATCGACTCATCTCAATAGAACCGAGTCTTTATGCCTCTCGAGCATGCCTCTCTGATTCCATCTCGGTAGTATTGAGTTTGTGAACTCGATATACCAAGTTTCCGTGATTCATACTTGCACTTTAATGATGAGGTTTCAGTACTACTAACTTTGAGTGTCGATAGTATCGAGTCTAGGCAAGTCTTCTGGTCTAGTAATGACGTGAAGTCAGTACCACCGACTTTTGGTGTCAGTAGTACCGAGTCCGTGAAGCTCGATTGTACCTAAAAATACACAAGAATGTGGATAAGTAATTGAGATGAATATTAAACCATCTTAAATAGTAAAAATCATATAATTTGATGCATTTAGATAGAATAGGCCATTGATAGCATTTCATGCATAATTAATCAAATAAATGACAAATCAACACATAAAATCAAGGAAAATATGCCTGTGAAAATGACTAAAAACCCATGCATCATTATGCTACTAGATTGCTTGTGTTGTTAGCAAGGTAGATGATGATAGTCAGACGAATGATGATGATGGTTATTAGATGCAATCTTATGAAACCTAAATAGATATCTAATATAAGAAATGAACTTATCTGTTACATGTATATACATTGATAATCATACTTGTTGCTAAGCTTATTTTCTTAACCTATTTAGCATACTTGAACTGTTCAACCTGCTCAATTGACTATTAAATACTCCAACAGCTCAATTATTTATTATTTAATATGATGTAATGAATATTTGTTAGAGAGAGTTATATCTCTCATTGGGACTGGGTCTCACCTCGAGGGTCACCACTTTTTTTTAGGTGATCGACAACAGAGGCATCAAAACCATGACAGCAAGGAGAAACCAAGGTGATGAACCCTAGAGATGGTTGTTTAGTTATCTAGTGTAAACTAGAGCCGTCCCTGAACTCTCAGGCCTAGATGAAAAGTTTATATACGATGTTTCCTTTGAATCATGTTTTTGATAGCATGTTGATGCTTGTATATGTGGAATATGTGGATAGTGTTCCTTTATAAAATTTATGTTGTAGATGAGGCTACATAGAAGTTGTAAAGGATATTGATCATTATATGAAATAAAGAGAGTTGTTGGGGTTCTATGTAAATGTTTTCGAGCAACTAGGAAATGTTGAAATTGATTTTAATATACCCTATTTTTTGGGTTTGTGTTTAATTAATGTGTAATTATGTTTTGTGTTTTGAGTAATCTCATTTAGTGTAGCAGGTTCTAACAAATTGGTATCAGATGTCTAGGTTTTCTAAGTCTACAGGGACACTAGGAATGAGGAGTAGGATGATTTCTAAGTTAGGAATATGACATAAAAATATGATGCATACTACCTAATCTTAGTACTTGGATGCCCTAGTTAGGTATTCAATTATTGATGAAAAGGTAAGTATGGAACTCTTAGATTGTTATCTTTCTGATTACTCTAATAAAGTAGTCATTTTTAAACAATATAAAGAGCATAACAAATCAGAAATATGGTGCAAATATCTCAATCTTACCCTAAAGAAGATGAGAATTACATCATAACCTATCAAAACTTGAATATTTGGTAACTATAAGAGAAAGATACAACACCATGAAACCTAAATATGAATACAAATAAGTAAAAGAGGAGTCCTTGAAGCTATAATTCAAGAAGACAATAAAGTAAAAGACAGATAAATCTTTGCTAATAAAGTGGTTCAAGATATGAAATTCACATAAGAAGGAGAGAGCTCTTGTTATACGTATAATATGAGAAAATGAATGAGAACAGTGGCAGATGAATAAAATGGAACCTGAGTTAATCTCAAACCAACCTATGTGTGTTAGAAGTGTTAATGTAAAATCTTCATGACATATGAAAGAAATTAAGGGAGATGATCCATGTCTAATGAATAAAATGTGGAATATGATGATCTATTCCTTGATAAGTGATTGAGAAACATGATAACATGAAACAACATACATATGAATGATGAAGAGTTAATGAGAAAAGAGCGCTAAGATGGGATAATCTTAATAATTTTTATGCTAATGGCAAGGAACCCATGATATAAGAGGTAAGTTGATACATAAAAAGTGTAACCTTCATGGAAAAAATAGAATTGGTTACCTTTTGCTTGTGACCATAGACAATGTTGCAGTGATATGGGAAGTGTGTTTTCCTTTGTGTTTCTTCTTTTTGAAGTGTAGCCTTTAAGTGGATATTATGCCACTTGGTACAGGTGGATTTACTAAAATCCTGGGGATGGATATCTTGATATGATGTGTGGTTACCTTGGACTATAGTTCCAAAATATTTATGTTTTGTAACGAGCATGCTTTTTGATCCCTCCAAGAGTTGGGGGGATTTCTCCTATATGTTCTTAGCTAGTTATGATATTGAGGAAGTGGATGAGACCAGGGTATGAGTTCTTTATAGCACATGTAGTTGATACCAAGGTAATGAATCCTAGTACCCAGAATGTATCAGTTATATATGAGTTAAAGCTATCTATTAGATGAGTTGTCCAGTGTTCCTCTCCAATAGAGAGAGAGAGAGTTGATGTTGATCCTCCAAGTGTTGTTTGGAAAATAAGAGTGATTCTATAATGTTGTGTATGCTCTGCTGACAGTTGGGCAAGACCACTATCCATGATAGATGGTTTGTTGATCAGTATACGTTCTACTGTGTTCCTTTAAAATAAACCTAGGATTAGAATATCAATGGATTAGAGTTAGAGTGGATGCCATAAGTTACATGAACATAATGAGTTTAGGGTTATGTAATTTATACTAACTACTATACCAATAACATTCATAAAAAGGAGGAACATAGTAATCATATTATGTCTCATTTTTGTGACAAGCTTTGAATGATGACATCTCAAAGTATTTCAGAAATGGTCAATATCACGGTTAACATCTGTGCTAAATCTTAAGAGTGTTGAAGCAACTATAATTATGTGTGACAAGTTCAGCAAGAATGATTTAGGGGTTAACTAGAGTACCCTCTTATAGTTATGGTACATCTGCTAAGTGGGTTGTGTGAATCTTGATAAGATGAAAATAGTGTCGTTGTCCTACCCCCTAACAAGGTCAATCAGGAAGTTATATTTGATTATGGTTGCAGAAAAGTATGACTCTTCAAATTGATATATGGCTAGTCCATCATTGAGATTATTGGAAAATCCTCTAAGAATGCCTTATAGTTCTTGACAATTAGGGGATTCTCACCTGATTGATTGAGTTGATAATTACAACAACCATCAAAGGAACATAGAGATGAAACTTTGTAAAGTCACATATGATAAGAGGTACATGATGTTACGTGTTTGGTAAAAGCTAGGAAGTATGGCCTTTGAGTGATGTATGATACAATAGATATAATAGTTCAGTACAACAACTAGAGTCCCAAGTTGGGAAGGTACTACCAGAGTTGTACAAGTGGCACAATAATTCCTATGCTGAACCAAGGTGACACATGCGAGAGTTGAAGGAGAAGAATATGAATTTTATGAGAATGATGTGGCATAACCATGAGATAAAAGTAACCATGTGGAATATTGAGAATGATTTTAATGATAAGTATCCATCTTTGTCTACCTTAGATTTTGGGGGAAAAATCCATGTTAGGGATTTATGGTTAAGAGACTCATAACCTTGCTTAAAATATTGAACAAGTTTAATTATCATAACTAAATGATTATAACCCTAATATAACCTTATGATATGCTTTGTAATCATAGGACAAGCTTAAGTTTCAATTTTGGCCCAATTTGGACATTGTTTGTGTAAGTTATGCAATTTTACACACATTTTGGACTTTTATGAAATTTACCAAAATATGAGGTTTACTTGAAATTTTTCACATGAATTATGTTCCTTATATGTTATCTTATAATTCTTGAGCTTTTTGAGACATGGGGCGCTTATTTCAACCTTGGGTTGGAGGTGTTTTCTTCAAGGGTATTTTAGGGTTTACCCCTTTATGGATGAGCTACCTTTAGGAGCTATCAACCAATGGTTTATTTGATTGGGTTTTAAATTCAAAAAACAACATATAATAGGTCTCCATGAATGGTGGGGGAGATTATTGTGTTTCTTCTAGTATATCCTTAATAGTTTTAAGGGCATGGGCACATGAAGAGCTATTAGGACACCTTAAGTTTTTCTTTTTCTTTATCCTAAAGTTTTATATACCTATCCTTCAACACCCAAACGAAACCTTTTATCCCCTATCTGTTCTTATATCTCCAGATCTCATATTTCCCCTACTAATAGGTGAATGATCTGCCCAAGGAAGAAGAAGGTGTTGATCTACTTGGTGGAAGCACCTAGGGTTTTGTTTTGCTTCCTTTAGAGTTTCTAAAGCTTCCTTTTTGGTGATCTTGACCTAAACAAGTAAGTATCTCCTTCTTTCCTACATTTATTTATCTATTCTTATTCATCCTACCTTTCTCCAGGTCAAAACTCTACCGTTCCATGGTAGAATTTGCTCTAGAACTCAAGTATCTACCTTTCTTGCTTCTTCTTCTAGGGTTTTGCTTCTTTGTGGAGAAAAGTGCCTACTTGGCCGAATTCAGATCTATATCTTGGGTTTTCTTTCCTTATTTTCTTGAGACTCTTTCTATTTTGGATTTGAACTACTCTCTAGAGGTGAGTTTTATAACCCTCTTTACTTATATTGCTTACTATAAACTTGTTAGCTCATGTTCTTGCTTAAAAATGGTGATTTAAGCCTTAAGAAGCTAAGCTTGCTTGAGATTTCGAATTTTTATGGTGTTCCCTGCTCTGTTCGAGTAATAGATGAACTTGTAAATAGATGTACGTCCTTTCTAAGGTATAAGATGATCTAGGATAGGTTGATAAAACAATCGATGGTGCTAAGCACCTAACAATCTATAGTCCAAATTAGGGTTTTCAAGCTATTTCCTTCACTACCACACAACCGATGGTGTTGGTATCTTGAGAACTGATGGTGGGGATCAAAGGTTTCAGTCGATGGTGAAAACCAATGGTCACCCCTTAGGTCAGGTTTTAACATAATTAGAATCTTAATGATCTACCACTGAGTACCTAATGATGTTGTCAATCAATGATGACATTAGCTTAATATGTGATGGTGTTAAATGAATATAGTACTGATCTAACAACCAATGGTGACTCAATGATGACAAATTATGGTGGATCAGGTCACCAAAATTGATGGTAAGTTAAGCCTTTATATGTAGCTTCAATTAATCCCTAACCCAAGAGTTTCTTGGGTCAAATGATTCAAGGGTTAGACCTATAATCTAATGGATGGTTTTGAAATATGAACTTGATCCAATGGTTAGGATCTAACACTTCTTCATAAAATAGTTTTGAATAATGGACTTGATCCAATAGTTGACATGGAATGCTTCAACATCCAATGTCTTGGATTGAAACCTATAGTATTACATGTGATTCCTAATAATATGAATTTGATGATTTCCCTTATGTGATCAATTTAAGGAGCTTGATGGTTGAGATGATGGCTTGCTTAAAATGTACAACCAATGATGGGTTCTAACCCCACAACCTATGGTTCCTATTCATTTTATTAATTGAGGGATGTCTATAGTTAGATGGTGACTCTTTCTGGGTCACAACTCAAAGACTTCATTGGTGGTTTATTCAAGGTGTTTACATATGTAAATAAACAATGGTATTACCTTTTCAACATCCAATGGTTCTGGGTATTGTTGTGTTATGGTGATATGGGCTGAATGATGTTGGAACTAATGGATGTTAGACCTTATTAAGGTAGTCTTACCTTTGCCCTCATATGAATAGAATGAATAATGAACATATTGTGTTGATATGTAACCCTAATGGGTTATAGTTTGTTACACTTAATCCTAATGAACTTAGGTGATGGCGATTAACTATGGTTAACCTTCCTTAGTGGAATAATATAACAATGTAGTACTCTCTTATTGTTGTGGAACACTAATGTACTATAATCTAAGGGTAACATCCTAAGTTATGCATGAGATCAATACTTGAGAATGGTATGGAATGTGATTAATATGCTTTGTCTTATGCACCAAATATTATATATGGGGATGCTATGGGTGATGGTTTGTGAATAAATGTTGAATATAACTTCAATTTAACCTACCTTGATAAACCTAACCATAATTCAAGTAGAGAATGGTGGAAAATCATGTTATCCTTTCTTGGATGATTAATATAATGATGGAATATCCTTCCTAATGATTGATTGAATCTCTAATGTGTTAATTGGTGGTTATATTAGCTTTATGTGTTGGTATGTATGCCCTGAGAGCCAATCATGGGATGATTGGTGGGATACATTAAGATTGATTTGATAAACATCAAAGGCAAGCTTCCAATTCTTTCTAGTTCAGTCATATGAGATAGTGATAGAACAGATTGAATGTCTAGAGAATGACAATACTCAATAACGTATGCCTTCAGGTTGAGGACCTGAACGATGAGATCATACGGATGCTAAGAGTTTGTACATTCTTGTTGTGTCCCTAGTCAGATGTCATTGTGGAAGGTAGATAGACAACAATGACACACACGACTAGATTGTGGTGTTGGTTGATGACAGAATCTCATTAGTCATGATATAGAGATATCAAACCAAACACATAGGTACTTGTTAGAGAACAAGTGTACCAGACAGACCCACCGCGAGTTTGACACATGGAACCATGACATGGTAGTCACAGTCAGTACTCACAGTGATGGTGGTGAGTGTGATTCTTAGACCTGAAATCACTACACTCAACACATGTCGTTGGGCACACTTTGACATCATCAAACACAGTCCTGAAACATGGGTTGTTATAAAGGTGATGATTGGGTGGCTTTGACACATGGGGCTTTTGAGGGGTGAGTGGTAGATATGGGATTTGTCCCTCCTGAGGGAGTTTGATATCCATGGCCACTTGATGAGTAGGATTGAGATAGGCGTGCACACATGTGTGAGTCAGTATGTGATACTGATGTCATAACATATCTCTTCCAATCTACTCTGATATCAAGAAAGTGAATGAACGTTGACAGGATGATTGTTCCATGCCTCGAGTTCATTCGTGATATCAGTGACGAAGGAATTATACATTCACTGTAACACCATTCACGGATTGTAGGATTGAAAGTTGTTCTCCAACTTTCTATTTCACTTGGGTAGCACTGATGTGTGACTAGGAACCACTCTTTGCTTGTGAAGTCATAAATGTTATGGACTTTCACTGCCAATGTGAGAAGGACCTGCAGGGTCACACACATAGGATTTAACCTGGAAGAGGAGTTTTGTACACAAACAATGTTTAGATTGATTACTAAAGGAGTTTAGTAGTTCAATTAAACACTCAATTAATCGATAGCTCAAAATCATAATGTTCAAGGTGTTAGACAGATTGATTGGAGTATCGGATTGATTGAAATTGCAATTGACTAATTCTGCACAATCTGCACTCCCAACCGATCGGCTCATGTGATGAACCGATCGGCTCAGCTTGGTGAACTGATCGACTCAAGTGTTGAGTCGATCGGCTCATGGTCAGGGTGAAACGATTGCTTCAAGTGTTGAAAGGATCGATTCAACTGGTGCAACCGAGCAAGTTGGGAAAGTAGGATTGGTGAGAATTTTCCTTTCGTTTCAATTGCCCAATTTGATTGGGAAATAGGATTGGTATTCAATACCAATTAGAAACAAAAGAAGGAAAGTCAATCAGGAATTGACCAGGACCACCAACTGACCGGTTCACTTGTGAACCGATTGGTTGAGGGGTCCCAACCGATCGGTTCAGGTGTCAACCGACCGGTTCAGGTCCCCAACCGACCGTTTCAGTTGTGAAACAATCGGTTCAGGTTGCGAGTTGATTGTTTTGTGGAAAATCTCGAACCCTTCTACTCCTGCTTTTAGTCCCGCATTGCCCGGGATGGAGAACCCTGTCCCATGACCCTCATATATATATAGGGGTATTGGGGGCTTCTCAAAGTACAACTCAGTGCAACCAGTTGCTCTGCGAAGTTGTCATTCTCTCTAGTTTTGGTAACCAAGAGAGAGGCCGAGCAAGTGCTACCCGCAAAGGGAGGTGCAGCAAGGGAAAGACAACTGCAGTTGCAACTGGAGGTAGGAGAGTGTGTTGGTGACTAGTACGTCAACAGGAGGGTGTGACTCCTTCCTACTCCTTGTGGGACAAGGAGTGTGGAGTTCCAGGTGGTCCGTGTGGACTACTTCAGAGGCGGGAGGTTTCTGCCGCTCAGGAGGACAACTGTCAACCCTGACAGTCTGGTGAGAGGAGGAGTCGTCAGTCCCGGTGCGACCAGGAGCTGCACAGACACCGTCCAAGACTGGAGGTGAAGACCGCGCAAGCCGCAAGGTATTGTCTCCGAGCAAGCCTCGGGACAAGGTATGATTCCACAAACCTTCGTTTCCTATTGTATAGACGTTGACACGTTTCCTTGTTCTGGGTTTGGGGGAGAATTTTTTTTGTTTCCGCTGCCTTCTCTGCCTCCCCTAAAACCCAACAGTGGTATCAGAGCCACGTCAACTGTTCTATATTTTAGGAATATCGATATGATCGATTTTGGTTTGTCGCCTTTATTTATTGCATACGATGCGAATAAAATTGGCTTTATGCATGTCCAATCCTAAATCCACAAATCCCAATTTACATATATGATATGTATTATTAATGCACTCGATACGCGTCACCCTTAAACGATTTTTATGGTGGATGTATAGCGTGGTTATGGCCAATAAACCCTATATGTGTATGGTTGTATGTGGTTGCTTTCATCTCGGTCTACACACTGATCTTCCTTCTCCTATTCCTGATGTAACTCGAAATAATTCAAGATTTCTTTGCTACCTTTTCTCCCCTCGAATGTAACTCGAGGTTTCTCTTTTACAATGTAAAATAGGATAGATTTTATTTCCTATTATGTCAAAGAATGAAGGACATCCAAAAGACAGCTGAGACGATCGGTTTAAGACGTGAACCGATCGGTTGACGTTCTAGACGATCGGTTCAAGGAGTGAACCGATCGGTTGATGACTGGTTTGAGGAGTGAGACCAGTGGGTGGTGGCCATGATGAGATGCACGATGACCGGGCGAACTGATAGGTTGGAGGAGCCAACTGATCGGCTGGTGGTACCCAGACGACCGGGCCAGAATGAGCAAGTCAATCATGTGATGAGTTGATCTACTCCGAAGGCAAAGTACATAGTTCATCTTGTACAGGTTGCATGTGATGTAGACCTAGATGACCGTGATTCCTCTTGGCTCGAGGAATCACATTAGGATGGCCATAATCATCGCTTTTATCATTTTGCATGCTTTCTGTGGGATATAGCATGTATATGATACATACTATGTATTGTGGTGATTGGATATGTATATGTATATAAAAACCAAATCCCTCATTAAATATTAAGTTTTAGATGCCTTACAAATGCGAAACATGTGAAAAGCTTGATCGACTAAGTGTGGGCACGCCCAAGCGTGGTGCACCGTCTATCTCATGGAAGCGTGAAGGATGAATGTGTGGGTCTGCCCAAGAAGGGTGCATATTCATCGTGTTGGCTTTGGGTCAGACTTAACAAGGTGACCTAGATAGGATCTAGCACCTTGAGGCATGGAGATGCTCATGGCAAGGAGTTGCATATGACATCTTATCAAGAGTTGCATATGATGCAATTGGCAAGTGTTACCTACCTGAGAGATCTAAGTTGTGGGTGACAGCCCAAGCTGGTCCATGACTTAGAGGATTTCAGGATCTTGCCCACTAGAAGGTTGTATGCTGCAATCTTCTGAATTGATGGTGAGGGCTATCAATTTGAACTAAAATAGTGGGAGCGATAATCAATTAAAGGCCTAATTATATCGTCAAATTTTCAAATCAATCAAATAAGTCAAAAATGAGTTTTTGGACTAAAATTGCATATTTTCCTTTTGTAGTACAAATGGCAACAAACAACAATCACTTTTCTTTGTGATCGGTCCTTGACAAGGACAAGCTAAATGGGACAAACTTCCACGACTGGTATTGGACATTGAGAATTGTTCTCACTTAAGAGCGTAAGCTCTATGTCCTGGATACTCCAATTCCAGAGGAACCCGCTCCTAATGCACCAAAGACAAAAAGGGATGCTTACAAGAAGCATTCTGATGATGCCATTGATGCAAAGTGCTTGATGTTGTGTTCTATGAACCATGAGTTGCAGATACAACATGAGAACATGGGTGTCATTGAGATGATTCAACATCTCAGGAACATGTATGAAGATCAGGCACGCCAAGAGAGATACAATGTGTCAAGGGCGCTGTTCAAGTGCGTCATGACAGAAGGAGATCCAGTTGGTCCTCACACACTCAAGATGATTGGGTATGTGGAGAACCTACAGAGACTGGGATTTCCACTGAGCCAAGAGTTGTCTACTGACGTGACTGCAATCATTTCCAGAATCCTACAGTCAGTTTGTGATGAACTACAACATGAACAACTTTGATAGGCCACTGTCAGAGTTGTTGGGCATGTTGAGGACAACCGAGATACAGATGAAGAAGGACAAGCCTAAGTCTGTGATGGTGATCACGGGCAAGAAAGGAAAGTCCAAGCGCAAGGGCAAGGGAAAAGCTAAGAAAGGTTATGATGCTAGCCAGGAGCCCAAGACGTCTTCAGCTCTCAAGGCCAAGGGAGGCGTGACCAAGAAAGGAAATTGCCACCATTGTCAAAATCCAGAACATTGGAAAAGGAATTGTCCTCTCTATCTGGAAGAACAAAAGAAGAAGGAGGCGACTGATGCCTCTACTTAAAGGTGTCATGAAAGTAAACTTGTAACACTTTTTGAGGTATATGATACCAAGATGTAAAGTGTAAAGCACTCATAATTGGGGCAAGTGTGCCACCATAGATAGGAGTACTTTAGTTTATTTTCAACCTACAAGGCATGTAATACAGTTATGAACTGCTATTTCATATTTGCCAATAGATAGAAACACTTTATTTTGCATATTGTATGCCAATGATGGCAATTAATAAAGTTGAGTTTTCAATCTTAAAGATATGATCTTTGTGGAAATGCCTTGTTTATCTTGTGGTATTTGATATGCATAAGATAAAATGATACCTAAAAGTTATAGATAACTCAAACAATCAAATTAGCATTAATCATGAGAAATTCACTTCTAGTTTCCATATGATGGATGAATCTAGACTCTTTTGGTTAGAGAACCAGTAAGAGACATGAATATCTTGGACATGATTAATCAATCTTCACTAATGGTAGTGGGAGAATGATTATCCTATTAGGTATAATACATGTGATGTATTTACATACCTATTGGAACAAATGCTAATACTTCAAATGGTGTTTAGAGAAATACCAATATGAATATCTTGAAATGTTCAAGATTATCATAGATGAAGTGCAAATTTGGTAAAGTGTTAATTCTTGATGAGATCAATGAATGAAATACTTGGACCAAATGTTTGAGATCCTTATGAGTGATTATGATAGTGTATCATAGTGAACTCATGATTAAGGCATGGTGATGTCTAAATCAAGAAGGAATCATACTCTAAGGAATTAGAGGATGATTATCAAATAACTGAATTCTTCTTAATAAAAGAATACCCCACACTAATAAAGGACATTGAGAATCACAAGGAGTTGTGAGTTCTTATATCCTTAACGGATACACCTCAATTATCTATGTGATGATTTGTTCATGTGATGAGTCAACTATCTAGATGAATATGAGGAACCAAAATTTCAGTTACAGTTTATGACCAGTACATCCTAAATGACATCCATATGAACCATAAGGTATGACCTTGATGGTAGCACCCATTGGAATAAAATCCATAAGTGTGAATAAGTCTTAAGTGTTAAGATACATGGATAACATTTTGAGAAGAATGATGCTTGTTTATTGCAACTTAGTGATTAAGACATTTGACATATGGATACTAAAACCACATTCCTATGAGGAATAAAACAAGGATGTGTACATGACACAACCTGTAAGGTTTATGAATTCACTAATGCAAATGAAGTCTATAAGTTACAATGGACTAATCAATGTGATTGATTGAGTACAAGCAACTCAGAATTGGATCTTTACTTTGATAATATAGTCAAAGGGTTTGACTGATATGTCAAAGATAAAGAAGGGATCTGTGATTTAGTGGGAGCGTGTTCACATTCCACATGTTGATGTGAAATGGAAATGTTCTAGAATGGAAATCCAATAGTGGAAATTATCTTTAAGGAAGATAGAGATGTTTCCTATATGATAGGAATAGAGATCTATAGAGATAGTTCTCGAAAAATCTCTTGACCTGAAAAGAGAGAGCATACATTGGCAATCTATACTGAAATGTTCAGTATGCACAGATTTAGTGGGAGAAAACTTGTCCATGCTACATGGAGTTAGTATCCCAAGGCCAAGTGTCCAATTCTTATGAAAAATGGGAACACTAAGAATAGATATGGATCTATCATGTATGTAATCATCCCATTACCTTGCATGTATGGCAAGAAAAAAATGCATTCGTCATCTTGTATGTAGGACATGGCAATATGATGTGCTCATCCTGATAACTCGTATGTGAGACATGACGAGTGGATGTATGTCTACTTCCAGTAAGGGTTACTGGAAACCATAAGAACTTGATAAGTACTTGAGAAGTACTAGTTTTGTGGAGATAAGGAAGAGTTCAATGTAAAGAGTTACATTGATGCGAACTTCCGAAAGGACAGAAAATTAATCGCAAAATATATATAGGATATATAAAAGTGAAAGTTTGTTGATAATTGGAAGTGTTCCAATAAAACCATTTAAAAGGAAATGTCGAGTATCCGTGTGTTAGAGAACATCAGTGGATACTATATGGATCTGGAAGTTCATGAGATGAACTTATAGATATTCCGCTCATTGATGACAAGTATGGAATCCTTGATCATGCAATGTGGCTAAAGGGTAGCAAAGGAATACTAGAGCACATATTACAGTGACTCCATCTCATACGTGTGACGTACAGTGAAGAGATGTGAGACATGCAATTTATACTGACTTTGGCAAGGTGTTTCCATAACTCACTATGTTCGCACTAAGAGCACAGTAACATGTGGGACATGTTTGAAGATCACTATGAATATGATTCAAGGGTGATTGGCTCGCAGTGCAAGTGGGAGTCTATTGGTATGTATGCCCTAAGAGCCAATCATGGGATGATTGGTGGGATACATTAAGATTGATTTGATAAACATCAAAGGCAAGCTTCCAATTCTTTCTGGTTCAGTCATATGAGATAGTGATAGAACAGATTGAATGTCTAGAGAATGACAATACTCAATGACGTATGCCTTCAGGTTGAGGACCTGAACGATGAGATCATACAGATGCTAAGAGTTTGTACATTCTTATTGTGTCCCTAGTCGGATGTCATTGTGGAAGGTAGATAGACAACAATGACACACAAGACTAGATTGTGGTGTTGGTTGATGACAGAATTTCATTAGTCATGATATAGATATATCAAACCAAACACATAGGTACTTGTTAGAGAACAAGTGTACCAGACAGACCCACCGTGAGTTTGACACATGGAACCATGACATGGTAGTCACAGTCAGTACTCACAGTGATGGTGGTGAGTGTGATTCTTAGACCTGAAATCACTGCACTCAACACATGTCGTTGGGCACACTTTGACATCATCAAACGCAGTCCTGAAACATGGGTTGTTATAAAGGTGATGATTGGGTGGCTTTGACACATGGGGCTTTTGAGGGGTGAGTGATAGATATGGGATTTGTCCCTCCTGAGGGAGTTTGATATCCATGGCCACTTGATGAATAGGATTGAGATAGGCGTGCACGCATGTGTGAGTCAGTATGTGATACTGATGTCATAACATATCTCTTCCAATCTACTCTGAGATCAAGAAAGTGAATGAACGTTGATAGAATGACTGTTCCATGCCTCAAGTGCATTCGGGATATCAGTGACAAAGGAATTATACATTCACTGTAACACCATTCACGGATTGTAGGATTGAAAGTTGTTCTCCAACTTTCTATTTCACTTGGGTAGCACTGATGTGTGAATAGGCACCGCTCTTTGCTTGTGAAGTCATAAATGTTATGGACTTTCACTGCCAATGTGAAAAGGACCTGCAGGGTCACACACATAGGATTTAACCTGGAAGAGGAGTTTTGTCCACAAACAATGTTTAGATTGATTACTAAAGGAGTTTAGTAGTTCAATTAAACACTCAATTAATTGATAGCTCAAAATAATAATGTTCAAGGTGTTGGACAGATTGATTGGAGTATCAGATTGATTGAAATAGCAATTGACTGATTTTGCAAAATCTGCACTCCCAACCGATCGGCTCATGTGATGAACCAATCGACTCAGCTTGGTGAACCGATCGAGTCAAGTGTTGAGTCGATCGGCTCATGGTCAGGGTGAAACGATTGCTTCAAGTGTTGAAACGATCGATTCAACTGGTGCAACCGAGCAAGTTGGGAAAGTAGGATTGGTGAGAATTTTCCTTTCGTTTCAATTGCCCAATTTGATTGGGAAATAGGATGGTATTCGATACCAATTAGAAACAAAAGAAGAAAAGTCAATCGGGAATTGACCAGGACCACTAACCGACCGGTTCACTTGTGAACCGATTGGTTGAGGGGTCCCAACTGATCGGTTCAGGTGTCAACCGACCGGTTCAGGTCCCCAACCGACCATTTCAGTTGTGAAACGATCGGTTCAGGTTGCGAGTTGATTGTTTTGTGGAAAATCTCAAACCCTTATACTCCTGCTTTTAGTCCCGCATTGCCCGGGATGGAGAACCATGTCCCATGACCCTCCTATATATATAGGGGTATTGGGGGCTTCTCAAAGTACAACTCAGTGCAACCAGTTGCTCTGCGAAGTTGTCGTTCTATCTGGTTTTGGTAACCAAGAGAGAGCCCGAGCAAGTGCTACTCGCAAAGGGAGGTGCAGCAAGGGAAAGACAACTGTAGTTGCAACTGGAGGTAGGAGAGTGTGTTGGCGACTAGTACGTCAATAGGAGGGTGTGAATCCTTCCAACTCCTTGTGGGACAAGGAGTGTGGAGTTCCAGGTGGTCTTTGTGGACTACTTCAGAGGCGGGAGGTTTCTGTCGCTCAGGAGGACAACTATCAACCCTGACAGTCCGGTGAGAGGAGTCGTCAGTCCCGGTGCGACCAGGAGCTGCACAGACACCGTCCAAGACCGGAGGTGAAGACCGCGCAAGCCACGAGGTATTTTCGCTGAGCAAGCCTCAGGACAAGGTATGATTCCACAAACCATCCTTACCTATTGTATAGACATTGACGCGTTTCCTTGTTCTGGGTTTGGGGGAGAAATTTTTTTGTTTCTGCTGCCTTCTCTGCCTCCCCTAAAACCCAACATTATGATCTATGATATCTTATATTAAACTTGTACATTATAAGTGCGATGATGACCAATCATATATGGCTTCCTTATATGTTGATATAATATAGGAATGCTCTTAAATGCTAAGATAATCCTACAATATCATCTTGTGAACATCTTTTAGTTCTTTAATGCCAATTATGATGAGCCTGTGAATCACATGTGTGGTGATGTTTGTTGAGCTTTGTAATAGGGCATAGAAAGATAATGATGAACTTGCTTGGAATGATATGATGGTTTTAGTGACCTTTGGGCACGGTTGAGCCCAGAATGGTGTATAATCCTCTTATGTTGACAAGGGTTGATACCCTGTGATGTTGTTCTAAAGATTTATATTCTATGATAGTATGATGACAAGTGTAGTTTCATGAATGGCAAGTGAATAGTGCCATGTGATGATGATATGAGGAACAATATGTCTCATACATTTTATATCTTCTGAAGTTGTTACATAGAAATGTTTGCTAGAGATGAATTAGGGTTTGTATGCACACTTGTTTGATGCAACCTTAATTCACTCAATTGACAATAACTAATCAAGTAAAATTCTAATAACATAGTGCCCTATGTCGTAGAACCATCTTGAGTGTCAAAACTTGCTGGATTATGAAATGAGTATTACTAAGGGAAACTCAGAGTGCATACTGTTGAGTATGTAGGGGGTGACAAGTTGAGGAAATATCCTTGTCATCCATAATGGTAGGTTATGGAGGATGACTGTGGTCATGCCTCGAATATCATGAAATTTGAAAGGCAGTAGTATAACTACAGGTGCCCCTTATAGAATGACCATGTGTGAGCCTATTCTCTAGTGTCATGACCTGTACCAAGGGTGGACTAGTTGCTAGCAAATTGACTATATATTACTATAGTGGCAACATTGACTGATATGTCACTACCTTTTTAATCGTTCTGACTGAGGGGAAGAGATATTAGGATACCGACTCTCCTAGATCTTGTATAGAACCATCAGTAGCCCTTTGTAGGGGGCGGTAGGGGGCAGTTGGACTTTGGGTGGTATGACTCAAACTCCCAGGGCATAATAAAAGATGCAATACAGCCGTGTAGCATATATATTTAGGGTTATACACAACACTTCATATTGGATGAAAACCCTTGTTTTCTTTCCTTACATAGAGATAATAGTTATGCTTATCATGTAGATGTGCTTATGTTGTAAACATCCTTATGTTATCAAATATACTGACAACTAATAGTTAAGATTATGCTACTAGCCATGTCTCATATTTCTACCCATGCTTTTATAGTTAGAAATGCTTAAACTGCTAATAATGCTTATGCAATTAGTTGTTCTTATGTTGATAGCTCTACTTATGATGTAGATCTATTCCCTTTATTAGACATGCCAATATTGATAGCCATATTATGCTACTAGACATATTTATGATGTTGGAAATGATTATGCTACTAGATTGCTTGTGTTGTTAAAAAGGCAGACAATGATAGTCAAACTGCTGATGATGATGGTTATTAGATGCAATCTTATGAAACCTAAATAGATATATAATAGAAGAAATGAACTTTTTTGTTACCTATATATACATTGATAATCATACTTGTTGCTAAGCTTATTTGCTTAACCTATTTAGCATACTTGAACTGTTCAATCAACTCAATTGACTATAAAATTCTCCAATAGCTCAGTTATATATTGTTTAATCTGATGTAATCAATATTTGTTGGAGAGAGTTATATATCTCGCTGGGACTGGGTCTCACCTCGAGGGTCACCACACCTTTTTAGGCGATCGACAATAGTGGCAACAAGGAGAATTGAGGTGATGAACCCTAGAGATGGTTGTTTAGTTGTCTAGTGTGTCCTACAGTCGTCCATGTACTCTCAGGCCCATGTGAAAATTTTATATGCGGTGTTTCCATTGAATCGAGTTTTCAATAGCATGTTGATTCTTGTATATGTGGAATATATGGATAGTGTTCCTTTGTAAATTTTATGTTGTAGATGAGGCTACAGAGAAGTTCTAAAGGATATTGAGCATTATATGAAACAAAGTGAGTTGTTGGGGCTTTATGTAGATGTTTCCGAGAAACTAGGAAATGTTGAAATCAATTTTAATTTACCCCTTTTTGGGTTTGTGTGTAATTAATGTGTAATTGTGTTTTGTGTTTTGAGTAATCTCGTTTAGTGTAACAGGTTCTAACAAGTTGGTATCAGAGATCTAGGTTCATTGAGTCTACAGAGACACTAGGAATGAGGAGTAGGATGATGTCTAAGTTAAGAATACGACATAAAAATATGATGCATACTACCTAATCTCAGTACTTGGATGCCCTGTCTAGGTATTCAATTATTGAAGAAAAGGTAAGTATGGAACTCTTAGATTGTTATCTTTCTGATTACTCTAATGAAATAGTCATTTTGAAATAATCTAAAGAGCATAAAAAATCAAAAGTATGGTGCAGATATCTCAATCTTACCTTAAAGAAGATGAGAATTACATCATAACCTATCAAAACTTGAATATTTGGTAACTATAAGAGAAATATAGAACACCATGAAACCTAAATATGAATACAAATAAGTAAAAGAGGAATTTTTGAACATATTATTCAAGAAGACAATAAAGTAAAAGACATATTAGTCTATGCTAATAAAGTGGTTCAAGATATGATGTGTGGTTTCCTTGGACTATAGTTCCAAAATCTTTATGCTTTATAACAAGCATGCTTTTTGATCCCTGCAAGAGTTAGGGGCATTTCTCCTATACATTCTTAGCCAGTTATGATGTTGAGGAACTGGATGAGACCAAGGTATGAGTTCTTCATAGCCCATGTAGTTGATACCAAAGTAATGAATCCTAGTACCCAGAGTGTATTAGTTATATATGAGTTAAAGATATCTATTAGATGAGATGCACATTGTTCCTCTCCAATAGAGAGAGATTTGATGTTGATCCTCAAAGTGTTGTTTGGAAAAGAAGAGTGATTATATAATGTTGCATATGGTCTACTGACAGCTGGGAAAAACCACTATCCATGATAGATGGTTTGTTGATCAACAAACATGTTCTATCATGTTCCTTTAAAATAAACCTAGGATTAGAATATCGATGGATCATAGTTAGAGTGGATGACATAAGTTACATGACCATGATGAGTTTAGGGTTATGTAATTTAAACTAACCACTATATTAATAACATTCATAAATAGGAGGAACAAAGTAATCAGATTATGTCTCATCAGCTGCGACAACCTTTGAATGATGACATCTGAGTATTTCAGAAATGACCAGTAGCATGGTTAACATCTTTTCTAATTCTTAAGAGTGTTGAAGCAAATATACTTATGTGTGACAAGTCCAGCAAGAGTGAGTTGGGGTTAACTAGAGTACCCTCTTGGAGTTATGGTACATCAGCTAAGAGGGATGTGTGAATCCTGATAAGATGAAAATAGTGTCGTTGCCCTACCCCTAACAAGGTCAATCCAGAAGTTATATTTAATTACAATTGCAGACAAGTGTATGATTTTTTCAAATAGACAGATGGATAGTCCATCATTTAGATGATTGGAGAATCCACTAAGACTGCCTTATAGTTCTTGACAATTAGGGGATGCTCACCTGATTGATTGAGTTGCTAATTACAACAACCATCAAAGGAACATAGAGATTAAATTTGTAAAGTCACAAATGATAAGAGATGCATGATGTTACATGTTTGGTAAGAGTTATCAAGTATGTCCTTTGAGTGATGTGTGATACAATAGATATAATAGTTCAGGATGGCAGTTAGAGTCCCAAGTTGCGAAGGTACTACCAGAGTTGTACAGGTGGCACAATAATTCCTATGCTGAACCAAGGTGACACATGAGAGAGTTGAAGAAGAAGAATATGAATTTTATGAGAATGATGTGAAATCACCATGAGATGAAAGTAACCATGTGGAAGATCGAGAATGAGTTGCATGATAAGTATCCATCTTTGTCTACCTTGGATTTTAGGGGTGAAATCCATGTTAGGAATTTATGGTTGGGAGACCCCTAACCTTACTTAAAATGTCAAGATTAATTATCATAATTCAATTATTATAACCCTAATCTAACCTTGTGATATGCTTTGGAATCATAATACAAGCTTAAGTTTCAAATTTGGTCCAATTTGGACACTATTTGTGCAAGTTATGCAATTTTACACACATTTTGGACTTTTATGGAATTTACCCAAAGCTGAGGTTTACTGGCAATTTTTCACATGAATTATGTTCCTTATATGTTATCTTATCATTCTTATGCTTTTTGAGCCATGGGGCGCCTATTTGAACCTTAGTTTGGAGGTGTTTTCTACAAGGGTATTTTAGGGTTTACCCCTTTATGGATGAGCTACCTTTAGGAGCTATCAACCAATGGTTTACTTGATTGGCTTGAAAATTCAACGAATGATGTCTAATAAGGTCTCAATGAATAGTGGGGTAGTTTCTTGTGTGGTTTCTTGTATATCCTTAATAGTTTAAGGCCATGGACACTTGAAGAGCTACTAGGACACCTCAAGTTTTTCTTTTTCTTTATCCTAAAGTTTTATATACCTATCCTTAAGCACCCAAACGAAACCTTTGGTCCCGTATTTGTTCTTATCTCTCCATATGTCATCTTTCACCTACTAATAGGTGGAGGATATGCCCAAGGAAGAAGAAGGTGCCGATCTACTTGGTGGAAGCACCTAGGGTTTTGTTTTGCTTCCTTTAGGGTTTCTAAAGCTTCCTTTTTGGTGATCTTGACCTAAACAAGTAAGTATTTCCTTATTTCCTCCATTTATTTCTCTATTATTCTTCATCCTACCTTTATCTAGGTCAGAATTCTGCTGTTCCAAGGTAGAAGTTGCTCTAGAACTCAAGTATCTACCTTTCTTGCTTCTTCTTCTAGAGTTTTGCTTCTTTGTGGAGAAAAGTGCCTACTTGGCCAAATTTAGATCTATATCTTGGGTTTGCTTTCCTTATTTGATTGAGAATCTTGCTGTTTGGGATCTGAACTACTCTCTAAAGGTGAGTTTTATAACCCTATTTACTTATATTGCTTACTATACACTTGTTAGCTCATGTTCTTGCTTAAAAATGGTGATTTAAGCCTTAAGAAGCTAAGCTTGCTTGAGATTTCGAATTTTTATGGTGTTCCCTATTCTGTTCCAGTCATAGATGAACCTATAAATATGTGTACGTCCTATCTAAGGTAGAGGATGATCTAGGAAAGGTTGATAGCACAATCGATGGTTCTAAGCACCTAACAATCTATGGTCCAAATTAGGGGTTTCAAGCTATTTCCTTCACTACCACACAACCGATGGTGATACCATGCAACAACCAATGGTGTTGCTATCTTGACAATTGATGGTGGGGATCAAGGTTGTCAGTCGATGGTGACAACTGATGTTCACCCCTTAGGTCAGGTTTTGGCTTAATTAGAAGCTTAATGATCTACCACTGAGTACCCTAATGATGCTGTCAATCAATGATGACATTAGCTTAATATTTGATGGTGTTAAATGAATATAGTGCTGATCTAACAACCAATGGTGACTGAATGATGAAATCTTATGGTGGATCAAGTCACCACAACTAATAATAAGTTAAGACTTTAGTTGTAGCTTCAATTAAGCCCTAACTCGATAGTTTCTTGGGTCAAATGATTCAAGGGTTAGACCTATACTCCAAAGTATGATTTTGAAATATAAACCTGATCCAATGGTTAGGATCTAACACTTCTTCATCAAATAGTTTTGAATGATGGACTTGATCCAATAGTTTACATTGAATGCTTCAACATCCAATGGCTTGGATTGAAACCTATAGTATAACATGTGCTTTCTAATAATATGAATTTGATGGTTTCCCTTATGTGATCAATTTAAGAAGCTTGATGGTTGAGATGATGGCTTGCTTAAAATATACAACCAATGATGGGTTTTAACCCCACAACCTATGGTGCCCCATCATGTTATTAATCGAGGGATGTCTATAGTTATTAATAGAGGGTAGTCTTACTTTTTCCCTCATATGAATAGAATGAATAATGAACATATTTTGTCGATATGTAACCCTATTGGGTTAAAGTTTGTTACACTTAATCCTAATGAACTCAGGTGATGGTGATTAACAATGGTCAACCTTCCTTAGTGGAATAATAGAACAATGCAATACTCTCTTATTGTTGTGGAACACTAATGTACTATAATCTAAGGGTAACATCCTGAGTTATGCATGGATCAATACTTGAGAATGGTTTGGAATGTGATGAAGATGCTTTGTCTTATGCATCCAATATTATATATGGGGATGCTATGGGTGATGGTTTGTGAATGAATGTTTAAATTTAACTTCAATGTAACCTAACTTGCTAAACTTTACCCTAATTCAAGTAGAGAATGGTGAATAATCATGTTATCCTTTATGGAATGATTAATATAATGATGGAATAACTTTCCTAATGATTGATTGAATTGCTAATGTGTTAATAGGTGATCATCTTATCTTTATGATCTATGATTTCTTATGTTAAACTTATACATTATTATTGTGATGAGGTCAATCATATATGGATTCCTTATATGTTGATATAATAAAGGAATGCTCTTAAATGCTAAGATAATCCTACAATATCATCTTGTGAACATCTTTTAGTTCTTTAATGCCAATTATGCTGAGCCTGTGAATAACCTGTGTGGTGATGTTTCTTGAGCTTTGTAATAAGGCATAGAAAGATAATGATGAATTTGGATGAAATGATATGATGGTCTTAGTGACCTTCGGGCACGGTTGAGCCCTGAATGGTGTATATTTCTCTTATGTTGACAAGGGTTGATATCCTGTGATGTCGTGCTAAAGATTTATATTCTATGATAGTATGATGACAAGTGTAGTTGCATGAATGGCAAGTGAATAGTACCATGTGATGATGAAATGAGGAACAATATGTTTGCTAGAGATGAATTAGGGTTTGTATGTCCACTTGTTTGATGCAATCTTAATTCACCCAATTGACAATAACTAATCAAGTAAAATTCTAATCATGTAGTGCCCTATGTCGTAGAACCATCTTGAGCATCAGAACTTGCTAATTGTGAATCAAGTATTACTAAGGTAAACTCAAAGTGCATACTGATGAGTATGCGAGGGTGACAAGTTGAGGGAATATCCTTGTCATCCATAATTGTAGGTTATGGAGGATGACTACTATCATGCCTTGGATATCATGAAATGTGAAAGGTAGTAGTATAACTATAGGTGCCCCTTATAGAACGACCATGTGTGAGCCTATTCTCTAGTGTCATGACCTGTATCAAGGGTGGACTAGTTGTTAGAAACTTGACTATACATCGCTATAGTGGCAACATTGACTGATATGTCACTACCTTTGTACTCATACTGACCGAGGGGAAGAGATCTTAGGATACCATCTCTCCTAGATCTTGCATAGATTCGTTAGTAGCCCTTCATAGGGGGAAGTTGGACTTTGGGTGGTACGACTCAAACTCCCCATGGCATAATAAAATATGTAATACAACTGAGTAGCATATCTATTTAGGGTTATACACAATGCTTCATATTGGATGACGACCCTTGTGTGCTTTCCTTACATAGATATAATAGATATGCTTATTATGTAGATGTGCTTATGTTGTAAACATGCTTATGTTGTCAAATATAATGACAAATGATAGTTAAGATTATGCTACTAGCCATGTCTAATACTTCTTGCCATGCTTTCCTAATAAGAAATGCTTAAACTACTAATAATGCTTATGCAATTAGTTGTTCTTATGATGATAGCTCTACTTATGATGTGGATCTGTCCCCTTTATTATACATGCCAATATTGATAGCCATACTATGCTACTAGACATATTTATGATTTTAATAACAATTATGCTACTAGATTGCTTGTGTTAATAGCAAGGCAGATGATGATAGTCAGACTAATGATGATGATGGTTATTAGATGCAATCTTATGAAACCTGAGTAGATATTTGATAGAAGAAATGAACTTATCTGTTACTTGTATATACATTGATAATCATACTTGTTGCTAAGCTTATTGCTTAACCTATTTAGCATATTTGAATTGGTCAATCTGCTCAATTAAATTAAATACTCCAACTGCTTAGTTATTTACTGTTTAATATGATGTAATCAATATCTGTTGGAGAGAGTTATATCTCTCGTTGGGATTGGGTCTCACCTCGTGGGTCACCACATCTTTTTAGGTGATCGACAACCATGATAGTAAAACCATGGAAACAAGGAGAAATTGAGATGATGAACCCTAGAGATGGTTGTTTAGTTGTCTAGTGTGTCCTATAGTTATCCTTGTACTCTCAGGTCCATGTGAAAAGTTTATATACAATGTTTTTATTGAATTGAGTTTTCAATAGAATGTTGATGCTTGTATATGTGGAATATGTGGATAGTGTTCCTTTGTAAAGTTTATGTTGTATATGAGGATACAAAGAAGTTGTAAAGGATATTGAACAGTATATGGAATAAAGCGAGTTGTTGGGGCTTTTTTAAAATATTTCTTAGCAATTGGGAAATGTTGAAATCAGTTTTAATTTACCCTATTTTCTGGGTTAGTGCTTAATTAATGTGTAATTGTGTTTTGTGTTTTGAGTAATCTCGTTTAGTGTAATGGGTTCTAACAATAACCATCGCTCTTGTTTTATAATTGCGTGTTTTATTTGTGGATATTATATGTATATGATACATATAAGTATGTGGTGATTGAAAATGTATATGTATTTATATATAAATATAAAATCTCTCAATCCAATATTAAGTCTAAGATGCTTTCCATAAGAGACACACATGAAAAGCCTGATTGACTAAGCATGGGCACGCCAAGCATGGTGCATCATCAATCTCATGGAAGTGTAATGGTAGTCATGTGGGTCTACCAAGCATGATGCATTACTATCGCGTTGGGGGTCTGACTTAACTAGGTGACCTTAGTGAGATTAAGTGCGTAGAGGCTTGCAGATGGACTATGTCAAGGAGTTCCACATTCCATCTATCCAAGAATTGCATGATATGCAATCGAAAAACACTGCCTACCTTAATAATTGGTTATGGACGCTGATATTGGTTAGGCAGTAACTTGATTGCTTTGGGTTTTGGCTCACTAACCGTACATTGCAATCTTCCAAATTGATATGTGAGGGTTATCAATTTGAACAAAATAGTGGGAGCGATAATTAATTAAAGGCCTAATTAAACATCGTAAAATTTATTTTAATCAAATCAAATAAAAATGTTTTGGTAAATTATAAATTTTCTTGTTGAAACAAATGGCAAATAAATCATCATTACAATCAGTCCTTAAGAAGGACAAACTTAATGATAAAAAATCCCATGACTAGTTTTGAACTTTGAGAAGGGTTATCAATTATGAGCATAAGCTCTATATCGTAGATACACCAGTTCCAGAAATACATGCTCATGATGCGCTCAGGGCTGAGGTGGATGCATTTTGGAAGAGTGCCAACAATGTGTTAGACATTAAGCACCTTATGCTATGTTGTATGAACTATGAGTTGCAAGAGGAGCATTAAAACTTGGGGATTCTTAAGATAGTAACACATCTTAAGAACATGAACCAGAATCATGCAAAGCAAGAAAGGTACAATGTCTCAAAGATGCTCTTTGAGTGGAAAGTGACAAAAGGAGATCCAGTAGTGACCCATGTGCTCTATATTATTGGTCATGTGTAACATCTATAAAGACTGCGATTCCCTTTGAGGTAAGAGTTGGACATGGATAAGATTCTACAATTGTTGCATGAATCATATAACCAATTTATTGAGTGTTATTACTTGAGTAACTTGGCCAAACCACTGTCAGAATTGCTTGGTATGTTGCTAAATGCCAAAGCATGAATGAAGAAGGACAAACCTATGATGATGATCAATGAAATGGAGTCCAAGGAAAAAGGCAAGGCCAAGAAGAATTTTGAGGCTAAGGCAAAGTCTAAGTCTTTAGCACACAAGACAAGGAGAAAGAAAAGTGCAATAGGAATCTGTCCTTTGCACTTACATGGATTCAAGAAGATGAAGTAGGGGATATAGATATCCACTTCAGGTATATACATTATTGAGATAAATATGCATTCTTCTTCATCATGCGTATGGGATACCAGATGTGGATCTCACATATGTTTGAGTATGCATGATCTGAAAAATAGTAAGCCTTTAAGAAAGGGTGAGGTCCAACTGCACGTTGCAAATAGAGCAAGAGTTGTTGCCACTGCAGTTGGAACCTTTAATTTATCTCTACCAATGGGGATTGTGATAGAGTTAGAGAATTGCTATTTTGTACCTATCACTAATAGAAAAATTATTTATGTATCTTGTATGGACAAGAATGGATATGATTTTTATATAAAGAATGGTTAGTGTTCTATTTCAAAACATGAGATCTTTTATGGTAGTTCCCTAATGTCCTATGGTCTTTATTTTCTAGATCTAGAGACAAATGTTTATAACGTCAATACCAAAAGATTATAACTTGATAACTCAAACAAAGAATACATTTGACATTGTCGTCTAGGGCACATCAATAAGAAAGACATTTCTAGACTCCATAAAGATGGATATCTAGACTCTTTTGATTTCAAATATATAGAGACATGTGAGTCTTGTTTGTTGGGCAAGATGACAAAGAATCCATTCACTGGTAGTAGTGAGAGGGCAAGTGATCTATTAGGACTCATACATACTGATGTGTGTGGCCCTTTTAGAACAAATGCTAGAGGTAGTTATCAGTACTTCATTACCTTTACTGATGACTTCAATAAGTATGGTTATGCTTACTTGATGAAACATAAGTTAGAAACCCTTTAAAAGATTAAGGATTTCATGAATGAAGTACATAACCAACTTGGTAAAAGTATTAAGGCACTTTGTTCTGATCAAGGTGGAGAATACTTAAGATGAGAGTTTGAGGACCTCCTATGAGACTATGGTACCATATCACAATGGACTCCACCTAGAACACCACATCATAATGGTCTGTTAGAAAGAAGGAGTCACACATTTCTAGACATGGTGTGACCAATGATGAGTTTTGTTGATCTTCTTTTCCTTCTGGGGTTATGGTCTAGAAACCATAATTTTTACACTAAACTACGTGCCATCTAAATTGGTTCAAAAGACACCATATGAGATATGGTATGGAAAGCATACTAATGTGTATTTTATGAAGATTTGGGGATGTGAAGCTTATGTGAGAAAATAGTCTCCTAAAAAGCTTAGATCTAAATCAGAAAAATGCTATTTTGTTGGATATCCTAGGAAAACCAAAACATACAAATTTTGTACTCCATCTGACAATAAAGTATTTGTTGCCAGGGATGATGTATTCCTAGGGAAGGAATTCATCTCCAAAGGAATCAATGGGAGGAAAGTAGAAATTGAAGAAGTTCAAGATAAAAAAGAAAACATTGGACCTATAGGGGTGTAAGAGGAACATAGAGAGTCACAAACCATTGTGGAATCTCAAATTCCTCACATAACATAGGAACCTCATAGATCTAGTAAGACACGCCTTCATCCAGAAAGATTTTGTTATCTTGTGACTCAAGAAGGCAATGAGTCAGTCATTGATGATGAGCCAACAAACTACCTAGAAGTTGTTAAGCAATCATAATATGAGAAATGGCTTGAGGACATGAGATCTGAGATGGAAGTCATGTACACCAACAAGGTATGTGTAACATCCCTGACCTGGGTTATGCCATAAACCTAGAAGTATTTCTTAAGTAAGTTATTTATAAACTTGTTTTAATATTTTGAAAAGTAATTAAGACTCACAGAAAGTTTAATTTTCAAGTTTGAGCTTATTTGCAATCTGTTTGTGCATTATATGATAGTTTGGGTGTAATTGGAAATTTACCCAAAATGAGGGGTTATATTGCAATATGTCACATTTTAAACATGCTTCAAGTGCTTTAGAATCATAAGAGAGATAATTATGCTAAGAGGTGGCTTGTGGAAAGCCTAAGTTCCAAGTTGGAGCTTGTTTGAATAATGCTTGTGCCTTGTGTACCAGTTTTGGTGCAATTTGTAATTTACCCAAAATGTAGCGTTGATATGCAAATTACAACATCTAAAGTGTTCCTACTATCTCTTAGAATCATCTACAGGAGATAGAAAGAAAGAGGCACCATGTTGAATCATATTTGAGTAATGATATTCTTAGTGATGAAAAGACCAAGAAGAATTGTATAGTTGAAACCCTAAAATGAGTTGTATTGAGTTGTAGAGCTTATATGGGAATGCCTGACAGCCAAGAAGACATAGAGGAGATCCCATATCGTTTTTTAAACTCTTGTAAAGGTCAGGATGAGTTAATCACCTCAAGAAGGTTATGGATATCGGTTTACAACTTTCCTTGGAAAAGTTGTATTGGTTTGTGAATAAAGTGATGTTGGGTTGAAATATCTTATTCAACAAGATAACTAATGGATGAAATCTTATCCCTAGATATCCCCAAGAGTTTTTCATGTCAAGATAAATATGTGTTCATGCATGGACACGTGTCAACCCATGCATGGACATGTGTCACCTAGTAGTATAAGGTGATGACACCTCTTATACACTCTCTCTCATGAACCTCAATTATATATACCACTCCTTTCACCTACTAGTGAAACTTTTCAAATACTACAACACTCTTTCTCTTAGATATCATTCATAGTAGTTGAGGAACAAGGAGGAGCTTGAGCCTTAAGCTTAAGGTGAAGCCATGGTCATCTTCAACCTTGATTGAAGCATGAATCTCGGGTTGTGATTCTTCCTTTCTTTTCTTCTTCACCAAGTTCTTATCTATGTATTCTTTGCATATAGAGGAGTTGTGAACAAGTCTTGGATCTTTGATAAGTTCATCTTCAACCTTGGGAACGTGAAGCTTTGGATCTTGGAGCTTTGAAGTTGTTCTTGAGGTGGGTTATATAACTTGAACCTAATCATGTTATTATTCACCTTCAATCTTACCATACTTGACGATCTACTTTCAATTTCGAGTTTTCTTGAATAATTGTTGAATCCATGAGTTCTAATAGTTTCATAGGACTGTTGTCCATGAACTAGGACAATAAGGACTGCAAGTCTATAGCTTGATGATGATGACATCATCATGGCACAAACTGATATCGGGTTGAAGCACCTCTAACCCGATATGATGATGAAACCCAATATGGTGTGAAGCACACACACACCTTTTGGACAATATGGTGTGACACACACACACCCCTCTTACCCAATATGGTGTAAGAACACACCTCTTACCTGATATAGTTTAAGCACACACCTCTTGCTCGATATGGTGGAAGCACACACCTCTTGCTCGATATGGTGGAAGCACCTCAAAACCAATATGGAGGTGAGCACCTCAAATCCGATATACTTGATTGAGTAACACATGAAGTGTGTTATGTCAAATGATACATTAATATGTAAAGAGTTTAATGCATTTTCATAAGTGTAGGCCAATGTACCTTGAGAAAAGGGTTATGTCAAGTTAATAAAGTGTGATGTAATCAATGTCCTAGTGAGGATGAGAGAGAAACTCATATTTTATGAGATAATTCATTTAATGAGAATACATTGATGCTCCTAATATGTGTGGAGCTATGAATCAAGGTTTTGATTCTTGATAATATGAACTTGAACCCTAATCGACTTGAAACCCTAATCGGCTTGAAAGGGAAACCCTAACCCTAATAATTGGAAGCTTGTATTTCTCTTGTATTGCATGGTGATGTTATGTAGTTGATATTGTTTTTTATCATGAAATACTAACCATGCAAGTATCACGAGATGATGAGCATATCTAGGTATGAGATATGATGTTTCATATGATATAGATTTAAATGGGCCTTGTGAGCCATGTGAAATACTTGTGCAATAAGTATAATGTATACCTAGTATGAGGACCTAGAGGTAATAGTTACCTGAGAAGATGTGACAATGTTCAGTGATGAACTAAGGGTTTGAATACCCAGATCTAGCAATCATGATGATGATAATGTTAAGGGATGATAATTCCCAGTAATGTGATAAGGGAGTGAGATCCCGAGTGTTATGCATTCAATGGGTTCCAAAGATTAAGAAAGTACTTGATAAATGTATTACATCTTTCTTTGTAGCATATGTTATAATTCATGCTTATAACTTGGTTGATGCTAAAAGATACTGTAATGAACCTAATTAATCAAGTGGACCCTTATCATGTAGTTTCCATGGCCATAGATCCATTCGGTGTCAGGATTTGCTGAATGGTGAAATGAGTTTAACTCAGAGTGCAAATTTTCAAATATGTGGGGGTGACGGACGAACATATCCTTGTCCATATAGGGATTTTTGTGCGATATCCCCAAGGAATACCAGGGTTGTTGTGTGATCACCCTGATGAAAATGTACCGGGGTTGCTGTGTGATCTCCTCAAAGAGAGTGCATGATGTGGCTGTAGCTCTATAGAGAAGATGCCGCTATACCCCGACAAGCTAGTTGCAGTTTGACATTATGTCACTGCCAGTGGTCTCGTACTGACCGAGATGGGTGAGGACTTGGTAGTCGGCTCTTCCATTAACCTTGTATGGTACCGATTTTGAATAAGTGGTGGTTGGTTGGAGCATGAGTGTTATACCTCATCTCCTCTGGGCATAAGTGTGATTGTAAATATGTAATCAGTCGTGTAGCTTATCTACTTAAGGATTGAATAAGGAAACATTGGTTGATGTTACATTACTTTTATACATCTTAAATAGATAGATGTTGTATGTGTTCTTTGTATTCCTTATAAAGTGATTAGATGATTTATTGCTCTATATTAGCTAGCTGTAATGCTTTAAAAGATGATATTGCTCTGTTCTATGATTAAATAGTGATTAATCTTGATTATTAAAAAAAGTTTCTCTGCTCAGTTTTATAATATTACTTGTGATAATAATATTGTTGGCAGAGAGTTATATCTCTCTCTAGGACTTTTATCTCACCCCGTTGGTCCCAACATTTTTAGGTGGATGCGGATGAGGAGGTAGAGACCGTACTACAGAGGGAGGAGAACGACAATAGGGATAGTAATAACAACTCAGGTTGAGTGTGCTGTCTATCGTGTGTCTTGTAGATAGAAGTCCTATACTCTCAGGTACTTGGGAGTTAGTACGTAATGGTTTTATAAATGATCTAAGATTTTGTCTTGTATGCCTCGAGGTTTTATGTTGCTTATGTATATGTTTGGGCAAAACTACTGGTATATGTTATCCTCGAGATAAGATGGTACAATGTGAACCATGATGTATGTATTGCCTTGGTTCTTTCTTTAAGAGTTTCCTGGCAATGGATCTCTTTGCAAAATGATTTTAATTTTTTAGTGATATTCATTAGTCTGCTACTAATGGTTATTATGTGTAATTACTATGACAATTTGACTGTCGGTTTGATAACGGTCGTAACAAGTTTTGGTATCAGAGCCTAAGGTTCACAGAGTCTACAGAGACATAGGATTAAGGTTGTTGAGTCTGTTCTAGTATCTTCCAATTTATCTTATAGTGACTTCTACTCATATAGGAGAAGAAGTAAAGCTGAAAGATGGCTGGAGCACACGAAGAACATGTTGCTGAGAGCAGTGTTGCTTCACCAGGAGGAGGTGCAAGGGATCGAGCTAGAGAGGAATTAGTGCATGAGAATCCCCATCTTGATCAAGCCATGCTAGAAAACCTAGCCTTTCATGCTCTTTTTGGGCAGTTCATGACCAGAATGATGCATATGACAGATCGGATGCCAGCACCAGCACCAGCACCTAGGGAACCAGTTCCCAATGAGGGACATGGATATGGAAAGACCTTTGAGCAGTTACACCGGATAGGAGCCACTGAATATGCCGATACAACTGACCTAACAAACACAGATTTATGGCTCATTGAGCTAGAAAAAGCCTTTAGAATCCTTAGTATCCCAAAAACTCATAAAGTTAGACATGCTGTGTACCTTTTAAAAGGAAGTGCTGGCCATTGGTTGGCCATTGAAGAAGAGAAAAGACATGGTGTTGAGTTTAGATGGCATGAATTCTGACATGAGTTTTTCAGTAGATACTTTCCCAAGACTTATCTAGATGAGAAAATCTCACAGTTTGAGTGGATTAAATAAGGAGCGATGAAGATTAGTGAGTATGAAGCTAAGTTTATGGAGCTTCTGTAGTTTTTTCCACACATGGCTACTATAGATGAGGAGAGGATTCAACATTTTGAGAAGGGTCTGAACAATGAGTTAACCACACCTGTAGCTGCTCTAGAGAATAGAGAGAGGTTTGCCACCTTTGTAGAATCAGTTAGGAGGATAGAAAGGTCTGTGATTGAGAAATGTGAGGCAAATAGCAGGGAAGGACCTACCCAGTTCTAGGGATAGAGGTTTGGAAGTTTCAAGAAACCAAGGTTTCTTGCACCATTAGCACCATATAGGTTCAATGCATAGATGCAATGGACGTCAAGAAAGGGTAGAGGTCATAGTTTTATGCCAATTAGAGCCCATAGTATGGCATCAATGTCAGTAACAGGACCATCTAGACCACAATGGGACATAAACTTCTTCAAGTGTGGGCAGATAGGACATATGATGAGAGAATGTTTAGTTAGAGACATGGAGGTAACCCAACCACTAAGGCAGAGTCAATAAGGCTCTCAGAGGCAACCGTTTAGCAGTGTCACACGAGGATGTGGACAGGCATCCCAAGAAGGTCCATCTGCACTGAACAATAGAGCATGGAGTCAGCAACATGCAACATCAAGATTCTATGCTATGAATTAGCCAAAGGCAGTAGTCAATCCACGAGTCATGACAAGTCAGATGGAATTGTTTCATTCTAAGCTATGTTCACAGACAGTGATGAGACATGGGTCTTTCAAGGGGACAGAAAGATTCTTCCAACCTATCTAGTGTCAGCAATGGTAGCTGAGAGATTGATGTGCCAAGGATGTGAAGCATTCTTGGCACATGTGGTAGACACCAAAGCAGAGAGTCCTAGTCTTTCGGAAGTTCCTGTTGTCAGAGAATTCAAGGATGTGTTTCCTAAAGAATTTCCAGATATTCCTACACCTCGAGAGATTGATTTCAAAAATTAATTAAGAAAGGCATTAAGTGCATAAATTGAGTACTTAATTTACAAATAAGGAAAGAAAATATACCATATTTTCAATGGGTGAGACAAATTCAAATTTGCAATTGTCATACCTTAATTATTGTACCTAGATATTTGATATCCATCATATGTTAGTTGCACTCCCTATTAAATTACAAAAAGAATGATGTTACGTGAATAAGGTTTAATTAACTAATTTATCACATTGAAATTTCATGATCCATTTATTTTCCTATTATAACTAATTTCGGGTACACAACCCATTGCCCAAACACCTAATAGGATGGCCCATGTTGAGATGTTAGAACTCAATAAATAGTTACAGGAGTTACTTGAGAAAGGTCGACCGAGTACTTCTCCATGGGGTGCTCCAGTTCTTTTTGTTAAAAAGAAGGATGGGTCTATGAGATTATGCATAGACTATAGACAACTTAACAAGGTGACTATAAAGAACAAATATCCTCTACAATGGATAGATGATCTATTTAACCAGTTGTGTGGTGCAACAGTGTTCTCTAAGATAGATCTAAGGTCAGGATATCATCAGTTACGTATCAAGGAGAGTGACATACCTAAGTCAGCCTTTAGGACAAGGTATGGTCATTATGAGTTTGTAGTTATGTTGTTTGGACTAACTAATGTGCCAACTACATTCATGGAGCTGATGAATAGAATCTTCCAACCATTCCTTGATCAGTTCATAATGATCTTCATAGATGACATCCTGATATACAATAGAGATGGTCAACAACATGAACAACACCTTCATCAAGCCTTGAATTTGTTGAGACAACATCAGCTATATGCTAAGTATATCATGTGTGAGTTCTGGTTTTCAGAAGTGTCTTTCCTAGGACACGTTATATCCGCTTCAGGTATTTGTGTTGATCATAAGAAAGTAAAGTCTGTTGTAGACTGGGAACAGCCCAAGACACCAACTGAGATTTGCAGTTTCCTAGGTCTGGCAGGTTACTACAGAAGGTTTATTAAAGTCTTTAGTTCTGTAGCATCACCCCTAACTAGGTTGACCAGGAAGGAGGTTCCTTTTGTCTGGAATGACAAGTGTCAGTGTTCTTTTTGGTTGTTGAAAGAAAGGTTGACTAGTGCACATGTGTTGGTTTTACCTGAGTAGGAAAAGGGATACATTGTTTTCTATGATGCCTCTAAGAATGGTCTAGGATGTGTGCTGATGCAGAGTGATCATGTAGTTTCTTTTTCTTCCCGACAACTTAAGAAACATGAGGATAATTACCCGACACATGATCTAGAGTTAGATGTAGTGGCCCACACGTTGAAGATTTGGAAGCATTATCTTTATAGAGAAACATGTCAGATTTTTACAGACCATAAAAACTTAAAGTACATTTTCTCACATCACGAGTTGAATATGAGACAACACCACTGGATGGAATTAATCAAGGACTACGATTGTACAATTGATTATGATCCAGAAAAAGCTAATGTAGTGGCAGATGCACTAAGTAGAAAATATTCATCTCCACCCATAGATAAAGCACATTTAAATTCTTTAACGTGCTTTAAACGGGACATGTTTATCTCTTTGAGACAAATAAATATACAGCTAAAAGTATCCTTGTTAGCTGGATTGCTAGCCGAGATGCATATGAAACCTACTATGAGACACAGATTAAAGAGGCACAATAGGCTGATACTGTGATTCAGCAGATCAGGTCAGAGTATAGTAGTGAGAAACATGACACTTTCCATGAGTCAGAGGATGAATTAGTATGTTACCATGGTAGGATGGTAGTACCTGATGCCAATGACTTAAGAAATATAGTTATGGAGGAAGCTCATTCATCCATGTATGCAATGCATCCAGGGAGTACTAAAATGTAAAAAAAAAATAAAAACATATGTATTGGTGGCCTAGTTTGAAGAAGGATGTAGCTGAGTTTGTTATGCAGTGTCCAGTGTGTCAGTAAGTTAAAGCAGAACACCAGAAGCCTGTAGGAACATTGCAACACTTACCTATACCACAGTGGAAATGGGATCACATGATAATGGACTTTGTGGTTGGTATACCTAGAACAACCAAAAGTCATGATTCCATTTGGGTGATAGTTGATATGTTGACTAAGTCAACACATTTTCTTCATGTTAGAATAACCTATACTACTAAAAAACTTGGACAGATCTACATAGATGAGACAGTGCAATTGCACAGAGTTCCAACCACAATTGTGTCTGATAGAGGTCCCCAATTCACAAGTTATTTTTGGGAACGACTACATTAAGCCTTGGATATACAGTTAAAGTTTAGCACAACTTTTCACACTCAAACAGATGGACAATCTGAAAGGACTATACAAACTTTGGAGGACTTTCTTAGGGCATGTGTTCTTCAGTTAATAGGAAGTTGGGACTTACACTTGAGCTTAATAGAGTTTACCTACAACAATAGTTATCAAACTAGTATTGATATGGTACCATATGAAGCATTATATGGTAGATGTTGTAGATCTCCATTATGCTGGTATGAGACAGGAGAATACCAACTTTTGGGTCCTGAATTAGTGCAATAGACAACTAAAAAGATTAAAGTAATAAAACAACAGTTGAAGGCTGTACATGATAGACAAAAGTCATATGCCGATAAACGTCGTAGACCTTTAGAATTCCAAGTTAGAGATAGAGTGTATCTCAAGGTTTCTCCTTGGAAAGGTGTTCTCATATTTGGGAAGAGGGGTAAGTTAGCCCCTAGATTTATGGGACCTTACCCAGTTACAACAAGAATTGGAAAGGTAGCCTATAGGTTGGAGTTGCCATCTGAGCTACATAGACTACACCTAGTGTTTCATATATCTATGCTGAGAAAGTGTCATCCTGATATAGAGTTGGAGTTGCAACCTGTAGAGGTAGAATTGAATGAAGATATATCCTATGTGGAAGGTCTAATGATGATTCTTGACAGAAGAATCAAGAAGTTGAAAAAGAAAGACATCATTCTTGTGAAAGTTCTCTGGCATCACTGTGGTGTTGAAGAAGCTACATGGGAGATGGAGGAAGAAATGAGGAGAAAGTACCCTTCTCTTTTCTCTTGAGATTTCGAGGACGAAATCCCTGTTAGGGGTTGATAATTGTAACATCCCTGACCTGGGTTATGCCATAAACCAAGAAGTCTTGCTTAAGTAATTTATTTATAATCTTGTTTTAATCTTTTTAAAAGTAATTAAGGGAATGCTTGGTTTGTTGGATTTTCAAGAATCCTGCATTTATGCCATCCTGTATTTGCAAAATACCGCATTGTCAAAATCCCACCAACACACATTTTATTTTTGGTTTCCCGGATTTGTAAAATACATGATTTTTTTGGGTCCACGGGCCAGCCACAACTGGATTTTGGTGTCCGGGAGAATTTTGATGGAAACCAAACTATGAGATTCCTATTATGTTCGGAAATCCTGGAATTAGCTCCTTTTCTGGAATCCTATAAACCAAACATAAACTTTCTGCAAATGGATGCCAAAATACAATCCAATACTGAAAAATCCTAGAACCCAAACATGCCCTAAGACTCAAGGAAAATTTAATTTTTAAGTTTGAGCTTATTTGCAAACTATTTGTGCATTATATGATAGTTTGGGTGTAATTGGCAATTTACCCAAAATGAGGGGTTATATTGCAATATGTCACACTTTGAGCATTCTTCAAGTGCTTTACCATCATAAGAGAGAATGATGCTAAGGGGTGGCTTGTGGAAAGCCTAAGTTCCATGTTGGAGCTTGTTTGAATAATGCTTGTGCCTTGTGTACCAATTTTGGTGCAATTTGCAATTTGCAATTTACCCAAAATGTAGGGTTGATATGCAAATTACCACCTCTAGAGTGTCCCTACTCTCTCTTAGAATCATCTAGAGGAGAGATAAAGAAAGAGGCACCATGTTTGAATCATATTTGAGTAATGGTATTCATGGTGATGAAAAGATCAAGAAGAGTTGTATAGTTGAAACCCTAAAATGAGTTGTGTTGAGTTGTAGAGCTTATATGGGAATGCCTATCAGCCAAGAAGACGTAGAGGAGGTCCCATATCGTTTTTTCAACTGTTGGAAAAGGCCATGCCAAGTTAAGCACCTCAAAAAGGTGATGGATATCGGTTTACAACTTTCCTTTGAAAAGTTGTAATGATTTGTGAATAAAGTGATGTTGGGTTGAAATATCTTGTTCAACAAGATAACTTATGGCCAAAATATTATCCTTAGATTATCCCCAAGAGTTTTTCATGTCAAGATAAATATGTGTGCATGCATGTCATGTGTCAACCCATGCATGGACATGTGTCACCTAGTAGTATAAGGTGATGACACCTCCTATACACTCTCTCTCATGAACCTCAATTATATATACCACTCCTTTCACCTACTAGTGAAACTTTTCGAATCCTACAACACTCTTTCTCTTAGATATCGTGCATAGTAGTTGAGGAACAAGGAGGAGCTTGAGCCTTAAGCTTAAGGTGAAACCATGGTCATCTTCAACCTTTGTTGAAGCATGAATCTCGGGTTGTGATTCTTCCTTTCTTTTCTTCTTCGCCAAGTTCTTATCTATGGATTCTTTGCATATAGAGGAGTTGTGAACAAGTCTTGGATCTTTGATAAGTTCATCTTCAACCATGGGAACGTGAACCTTTGGAGCTTGGAGCTTTGAAGTTGTTCTTGAGGTGGGTTATATAACTTGAACCTAATCATGTTATTATTCACCTTCAATCTTGCTATACTTGATGATCTACTTTCAATTTCGAGTTTTCTTAAATAAATGTTGAATCCATGAGTTCTAATAGTTTCATAGGACTGTTTTCCATGAACTAGGATAGTAAGAAATGAAAGTCTAGTGCTTGATGATGATGACATCATCACAACACAAACTGATATCGGGTTGAAGAACCTCTAACCTGATATGATGATGAAACCCAATATGGTGTGAAGCACACACACACGTCTTAGATGATATGGTGTGACACACACACACCTCTTACCTGATATGGTGTAAGAACACACCTCTTGCCCGATATGGTGTAAGCACACACCTCTTGCCCGATATGGTGGAAGGACACACCTCTTGCCCGATATGGTGGAAGCACACACCTCTTGCCCGATACAGTGGAAGCACCTCAAAACCAATATGGAGGTGAGCACCTCAAATCCGATATACTTAATTGAGTAACACATGAAGTGTATTATGTCAAATGATACATTAAGATGTAAAGAGTTTAATGCATTTTGATAAGTGTAGGCCAATGTACCTTGAGAAAAGGGTTGTGCTTATTTAATAAAGTATGATGTAATCAATATCCTAGTGAGGATGAGAGAGAAACTCATACTTTATGAGATAACCATTTACTATGCATACATTGATGCTCCTAATATGTGTGGAGCTATGAATCAGGGTTTTGATTCTTGATAATATGAACTTGAAACCCTAATTGACTTGAAACCCTAATAGGCTTGAAACCCTAATCGACTTGAAAGGGAAACCCTAACCCTAATAATGGGAAGGTTGTATTTCTCTTGTATTGCATGGTGATGTTATGTACTTGATATTGTTTTTATCATGAAATTAATACAAACCATGCAGGTATAATTAGATGATGAGCATAGCCAGGTTTGAGCTATGATGTTTCATATGATACAGATTTAAATGGGCCTTGTTGGCCATGTGAATTACTTGTGCAATAAGTATAATGTATACCTGGTCTGAGGATCTATAGGTAATAGTTACCTGAGAAGAGGTGACAATGTTCAATGATGAACTAAGGGTTTGAATACCATGATCTAGCAATCATGATGATGATGATGTTAAGGGATGAGAATCCCTAGTAATTTGATAAGGAACTGAGATCCTGAGTGTTATGCATTCAATGGGTTCTAAAGAATAGGAAAGTACTGGATAAATGTATTACACCTTTCTTTGTAGCATCTGTTATAATCTATGCTTGTAACATGGTTGATTCTAAAAGATAATGTAATGAACCTAATTAATCAAGTGAAACCTCATCATGTAGTTGCCCTGGCCATAGATCCATTCGGTGTCAGGATTTGCTTAATGGTGAAACGAGTTTAACTTGGAGTGCATATTTTTGAATATGTGGGGGTGACAGATGAACATATCCTTACATCCAAATAGGGATTTCTGTGTGATCTCCCTGAGGAATACCAGGGTTGTTGTGTTATCTCCCTGATGAAAATGTACTGTGGTTGCTCTGTGATCTCCCTGAAGAGAGTGCGTGCTGCGGCTGTAGCTCTATAGCAAAGATGGCGTTATACCCCGACAAGCTAGTTGCAATTTGACATGATGTCACTTCCAGTGGTCTCATATTGACCGAGACGGGTGAGGTCTTGGTAGCTGACTCTTCCATTGACCTTGTATGGTACTAATTTTGACTAAGATGTGGTTGGTTGGAGCATGAGAAGTATACGTCATCTCCTCTGGGTATAAGTGTGATTGTCAATATGTAATCAGCCGTGTCTCATATCTACTTCAGGATTGAATACAGAAACACTACTTGATGATACATTACTTTTATACATATTAAATAGATAGATGTTGTATGTGTTCTTCGTATTCCTTATAAAGTGAATAGATGATTTATTGCTCTATCTTAGATAGCTACAATGATTTAAAAGATGATATTGCTCTGTTCTTCTATTAAACAATGATTAATCTTGATTATTAAAATAAAAGATTTTCTACTCTGTTTTATACTGTTTACTTGTGATAATAATATTGTTGGCAGAGAGTTATATCTCTCATTGCGACTTTTATCTCACCCTGTTGGTCCCAACATTTTTAGGTGGACACAGATGAGGAGGTAGAGATTATACTATAGAGTGAGGAGAAAAACTATAGGGACAACAGTAATAGCTCAGGTTGAGTGTGCTGTCTGTCATGTCTTGTAGATAGAAGTCCTATGTGTCATCTCTGTACTCTCAGGTCCGTGGGAGTTAGTACATAATGGTTTTATAAACGATATGAGATTTTGACTTGTATGCATCGAGGTTTTATGTTGCTTATGTATATGTTTGGGCAAAGCAACTGGTATATTCTATCCTCGAGATAAGATGGTCCAATGTATGTACAATGTGAACCATGATGTATATACTGCCTTGGTTCTTTCTTTAAGAGTTTCCTGGCAATGGATCTCTTTGTACAATGATTTTAATTTTTAGTGATTTTTGTCAATCCGTTACTAATGGTTATTCCACGTAATTACTATGATGATTTGACTGTCAGTTTGATAGCGGCCGTCACAGTATGAACCTTGGTGGATCCACCTGAAGGGGTAAAACCCATAGGGTGCAAGTGGGTCTTCAAGAGGAAAACTTACATGGATGGTAATGTGCAAACTTTCAAATGCCGATTGGTTGCTAAGGGTTTCAGACAAGTTCAAGGTGTTGACTATGAAGAAACCTTTTCTCCAGTTACCATGGTTAAGTCCATCCGGATCATGCTTGCCATTGCAGCTTATTATGACTATGAGATTTGGCAGATGCATGTTAAAATTACATTCCTTAATGGGAATCTACTTGAGGATGTGTACATGACACAGCCTGAGGGTATAAATCCATATGATGCTAATAAGGTTTGTAAGCTACAAAGGTCAATATATGGATTGTACCAAGCATCTCAGAGCTGAAATCTTTGATTTGATGAAATAGTCAAAGAGTTTGTCTTTAGTCAAAATAAATATGAAACATGTGTTTAGAAGAAGGTTAGTGGGAGCATGATTGTATTCCTTATATTGTATGTATTTTTTTTAGTTAAGTCAGGAGGTCATTCTATTCATCCCACCCTCCTCGTGTGAGCATAAAAGGATTCAAATACAACTCCTGCTTATAAAATGCAGGTCAAACCCCCACGTGACCCCTCAACAACACAAGGACCACAGCAAAAAACCCTCATACAAAACGACCAAACAAGACAGACTCCAAAAACAACACCTCAACCAAGCATTATGGATGCTTAATCTTCAAAACCACGTAAGGTGTGTGGTTTCTCTCGAGGAAAACCATACCACGAACTCTAGCCGCCAAGCTGCTAGGATCGGAAATCACAATCAGATCCTGACTGAGAGCGCCCCATCTACCAATCTCTCTGGGAATGGAATTGATGGCCCTGTGAACAAGCGATCCAACAATGCCTTCATCCTCCATATAGCTCTTCAACTCCCTGACAATACGAAACATCCTCCATGGAATACATGACGTGCCCCATAGCATGTGATATGTATTGACATCATCTAATTCCACCACAGCGATCCGCAAGGATTGAGACTCTGCCAACTTCAATCCTACTGCACATGCTTGAAGGGACGCAGAAAGATGATCAGTTGCAGTCAACCATGCTCTAGCAGTCTGATAGATTGCAGCCCGGTGATTCCTGATGATACTAGCCATCCACCACCTGTAATGTCCAGAAGAATCTCTGCTTCTACCAATCGTGACATTCGTCTTCAAAGAATTGAGGTCAGGAGTCATCCATCTCATAAGGTGAACCTCTCTAAGAGCATAGTTTGGATCATCAATGCCATAATGATTAAGGCATCTATGATCCTCCGGCTGAGCAAGGACGCGGAACCACCTCTTCTTCAACATAAAGTTGAGCTGTGCAATCATGCAGTTCATATCCTGGGCAATAGGAGACTTACACCCGTCGTATCTGGCGCGGCATCTCCATCTCCAGATATAGAAAGGGGTAAGCGTAGCAAGGCAAGCTGCAATCCACTCCATGACAATGGACGATCTCCCTCGAGCGCAGAGAGACAACAGCTCGGAAAATTATAAGGACGGGCTCTAGCAGTAAGGAGAGAGAACTTGTTCCGGAAAGTAGCAGCGAGGTTTCCATGAAAGAAAAGGTGATCCATATCTTCAGTAACGGGATCATCACAGCATTCACATTTAGAAGACATAGCAATATGGCATCTAATAATGTTGTCATCGGTTGGAAGGGCTCTATGAAAGAGCTTCCAAATGAGCGTGCAGGCCTTAGGCGCGTCGAGGTACCAAATCTTCTGAGCAGCGGAAGGAGCATCACTGTGGTCCATAGTCAAAATCTTCTTCACAGATTTTATAGAAAACTGACCCGTCACCTCCGGACACCAAACAAGCATATCATCATCTTCATTTATCTGCTGGTCTGCCTTCATTATCAGATTTATGCCGTCCTCATCAAGAAGCTGCCTCAAGGTCAACCAGTCCCAACCTTCATTATGGATCCAGAAGTCACAAACGAGGAAATGGTGGTTACGATCACTCGTATGCAAAGCATGATCAAAGAGCCTCTCATCACACCATAAAAAGTCCCAGAAATGGATATGTCCCTTCCCAACTCGCCACCTGCAATGAGGGAGAATCAGAGGAAACAAATTCCACATATGTTTCCAGTAAGGAGAGGCCGAAATACTGTATCTAACATTTTGCGGATACAACTCAGATCTACTATGCGCCCTGCTCGCATATTTCTCTCTACAGAATCTTGCCCAGATCGTGTCCTTTGCTAAAATCTCCCAACAAGCTTTAGCCATGAAAGCCTTATCAACTAATCTCGTATTGTGCAGGCCCAAACCACCATACTCCACAGGCTTAGCAACTTTGTTCCAGCCGATCCACGCCTTAGGATTATGATTTTCTCTATCTGCCCAAAGAAACCGAGCAAGGATAGCGTCAATGCGATCAGAAACTCCACAAGGGATACCAATGGCAACAGCAGTATGGACAGTCATCGACGAGAGGACATGAGCTATGAGCAGCCTCCGACCAGCAAAGGAAAGGAGCCTAGATTTCCAGGATTCCATCTTCTGTTTAATCTTCTGAAACAGGCCCTCAAAGTCATTTAGAGCATATCTTCCCATTCTGATGTTAACTCCCAGATTAAGAAATGAATCCGCAGTAGTGTCAATCTCAAGAGTGTGCACAATGTTGGAGATGATTACGTCACTCTTGCTGCCCACCGTGCAAATGGACTTTGCACGATTGATCTTCTGTGCAGATGCAGCTTCATAAGCCTTCATAGTCTGCTGTACACGTTGCAAAGTGTCAGGATGCGCATTCAGGAACAACACAACATCATCCGCATAAAGAAGGAAGAGAGGAGCAACGCCGTTGCCGCGAGTACGGAATCTATCCAACTTGTGAACATGGTCAATGTGATGGATGTATCTACTGAGAAGCTCTTCATAGATGATAAACAGAAAGGGGGAGATCGCATTCCCTTGTTTGAGGCCCCTGAGCATAGGAAAGAAACCATCATACTCACCCCCAATGGAGACCGTAGCCCACGCGTTGGAGAAGAAGCTAAGGCAAAGCATGCAGAAATCATCCGAGAACCCAAATCTCATCATAATCTTCTTGAGAATAGGCCATTCTACCCTGTCAAAAGCCTTCGACATATCTAACTTGATCATCACGTTTGGCTGCTCTCCGCCCTTATGGATATCATGCATTAACTCTTTAGTCATCCTGATGTGGTGAGTGATCTCCCTGCCATGAATGAAAGCCGCCTGCTCCTCAGAAATAATGGAAGGCATCAACTGGGCCATTCTGTTACTAACAACTCTAGCAAGAATTCTCAAGGAAACATTTTCAATGGATATAGGACGGAAGTCTTTCTCAATCTTTTTAGGATTCTCTATCTTTGGAACAAGAAGGATTCTGCAGCTAAAGAGGCTCCGGTGACAAACAAGGCCTTTAAAGAACATCTCAGTCAACTTCATGAAGTCCTTCTTAATGGTATCCCACATAGCAGTGTAGAAGGGAATAGTAAAACCGTCAAGACCCGGGGCGGTGTGCGTATCCATCTGCAGCAGAGCAGCTCGGACCTCATCCTCCATAGGAATGGCGGTGAGGGAGCTGTTATCATCCATAGAAACCATTTCAGGAATAGACTGCAACATCTCATCAAGGGTATCTTCATCATACGTGGAACAGTCTTTATAAAAATTATTGTAGCGCTCAGCTGCGTACTTTGCAATTTCACGCGGATCCTCCAAAACCGAACCATCATCCAGCAGCAAACTACGGACACTGTTATGCTTCCTCTTAGCCTTGACGATAGCATGATAGAATCTAGTGTTCCTTTCGCCATCATTAAGCCAGCTTATACGGGATTTCTCTCTCCATATGCATTCTTCGGTATCCAGGACCTCCTGAAGCTCATACTCCGCTTTTCTGAGATTTGTTTCATTTTCAAACGAAGGATTGTCATCATAAGCAATATGAGTAGTGTAAACAATGTCTTCCAGATCTTTTTTCCTCTGCTCAATATCACTAAAGGTTTTCTTGTTCCACGTCTTAAGAGCTTCTCTGACCATCTTAAGCTTGAAAAAGAAAGACTCGGACGGGTTCCCCCACGAAACCATATCCCAAGTCTCATTTATAAGGTTATGACAACTCTCATGGCTTAACCACATCTGCATAAAAGAAAAAGTTCTTCTGCTCCTGAAGTTCCTCGTGATCCCAGGCTGGTAAAGAATAGGGCAGTGGTCAGAAACGCTGTACCGGGTAAGGTGAGAAGACATTGCATTAGGAAACTTTGTGCACCATGCGTCATTAAGAAAAGTTCTGTCCAGTCTCTCCCAGATGGTAGGGGTACCATACTGCTTGTCAACCCAGGTGAACTTGCTACCTTCAAAAGGGACCTCCCTTATATTCACATCATGAATGAAAGAGTTGAACTCCATAATCTCTTGGAAACCTCTGTCAAGGCCCCCTCTCTTCTCCGCGTTGTCTCTAATGATATTAAAATCACCCATAATCATCCAGCCTGCATCCCCCATCGCCGTAGAAAGATCGCCGATATCCTCCCAGAGATTTCTTCTAGTCACGTGATTGCAGCTAGCGTAAACCATAGTAACAAAGAAACCAGAAGTATTCTCCACATTAAGCTTTAACGTAATGTGCTGCCTATGCATGCGAACCACAGTGGGGCTTAGCTCCTTGTCAACGTAAATCCATAGCTTCCCGCCTTCCATCTCATTGCTGGTTGTCCAGTCAAGCCTAACAATATCAAGCAGCTCCTCTGCAACAAGAGCATGGAGGAAAGGTTCAGCAATGCGAACAATCTTCGGGGAGTGTCTTCTACAAAGCCTGCCCAGGACTTTTCTAGTCTTGTTATTCACCGCTCCTCTGATGTTCCAGAATAAGATTTTAGAATCCATATGATTTGATCAAAAAAACACACTACTATAAGCAGCCAAATCAGAAATCTTCTCTTTCTCTATCAATCCAGTCTTCATCTGAGAAAGGAGTCTCGCCTTCAGATAATCTTCTTCTGTGCCCATGCGATCGCTGACCATGTGTCCTGCTATCAATCTGATAGGAAGGGCCCTCTTCACGAGGAAGTCTTGCTCGACGCCTGCTACCATTAGAAGTTGTTCTAGAACTCCCATCATCTATGTGAATGAAGTCTTTCACACTGCTCAGCTGTAGACGGACCCTATTACCTTCACCGTCAAACACAAATCTACTGTGTTGTGTCGCACGCTGCTGCTGACTATCATCTTCTCTTGCTGGTTCATCTTCAACTACATGCAAAGGCTGCTCATCCTTCTTCTCGGGCTCTGTAAACACTGCTGTTGCCACAGGAGTCTCCGGCTGTATGGCGGTATTGACGTAGGCAGTTCTATGTATAGAAAGTGCTTCCAAAGGAATGGATGACATGCTATTGTTGGGGAATGATATCCCTACTTTAAAGATGGTTAAGATCGGCTAGGAAATACAATCTCAATGAAGGACTTAGGCAAAGCATCCTATATCTTATGAATCAAGATCTATATAGATATATCTAGAAGCCTTCTTGGCCAAAGCCAGAGTACATACATTGACAAAGTGTTGAAAATGTTTGACATGGAGAATTCAAAGAGAGGAAACTTATCCATGTCTCATGGTGTTAGTATCTTTAGAGCTCAATTTCATCATTTTGAAGAATAGAAGCACGTGAGTAATATTCCATATACATCTACAATTGAATCTATCGTGTATACACTTTCCCTGATGTCTCAAATGCCTTGAGTAAGACTAATAAGTATCAGTTAAATCCTGGTGAAAGTCACTAGAATTCCGTAAAGAACACCCTTAAGTACTTGAGAAGAACTACAGATTAATTATCTAAGGTGGTGAGGAAGAGTTAGTGGTAAATGGTTAGATCAATGCAAGCTTCCAAACTAAAAAAGATGACTATAGATCACAATCTAGATTTGTGTTTGATTTGTGTTTTGCCTAAACAACGAAGCTGTAGCTGGAAGAGTTCCAAGAAATAAATAGTTTTTGATTCTATAACAACATCCGAGTATATTGCTGCATCCAATGAAACAAAGGAGGCTATTTGGATCAAGAAGTTCATTTTTGAACTTGGGGTGGTTCCAAGAATCAGCAGTGCATACAAATATATTGTGACAATAATAGAGCTATTGCACAAGCTGAGGAACCCATACCACATCAACGTTCCAAGCACATACAATGGTATTTTCATCTCATACCAGATATCACACAACAAGGAGATGTGAAGATTTATAGAGTACCAACTGAAAACAATGTTGCTGAACCCTTGACAAAAACACTTTCACAACAGAAGAATGAAGGTAGTGTTAGGTCACTTGGGATTAAATTCATGGGTGATTGGATATAAGTGCAAGTGGGAGTTTGTTGGTATGTATGCCCAGAGAGCTAGTCATATGATGATTGTAATGGCATATCTTGTAAACTATTTGATTAATAATAAAGGCAATCTTCATCTACATGTTTGTTCAATTATGTGATAATGATATAACACAAAAGATGTCTAAAGAATGATGTTACTCGATGATGTATGTATTAAGGTTGAGGACCTAAATGGTTAAATCATACAAATGATAAGAGTACATACATTCTTGTTATGTCCCTAATCGAATGTTATTGTGGAAATAGATAGACAGTGGTAACACATAAGACTACAGTGTGTTTTGGTTGATGACGAAATCTCATTAGTCATGATATGTGATATCAAACCAAGCACATAGGTACTTGTTAGAGAATAGTGTATCACATAGACCCACCTTGAGAGTGATGCATGAAAACCATTGAATGGTAGTTAGAATCAACTTTCATAGTTATAGGTGGTGATTGTGGTTCTTAGACCTGAAATCACTATACTCATCACATGATGTTCGATGTACTTTGACATCATCCAACATGACCTTGAATAAGGGTTACCATAAAGGTGATGCTCGGATACGTTGTGACACATGGGGAATGACTATGAGTGATGTAGATGGGATTTGTTCCTATTACAGGAGTTTGATATCTTGGACACTTGATAAGTGAGATTGAGAAATGCATGTCCATACTCATTTGAATCTATATGTATGATATGTAAGCTCACATGTATCTCAGACAGACTACTCTAATTCAAAGACCATGGATTGAATGCTGAAGAGGATGACAATTCCATGTGTCAAGTTCAATCTAGATATCAGAGACAAAGGAAGGATACAATCACTATAACACTATACAAATTGTAGGTTGAAGTTGTTCTCCAACTTTCCAATTACTTGGGTAGCAATGATGTGTTGCTAGATACCACTCATTGCTTGTGATGTCATAAGTCAGTTATGGACATTCACTTCCAATGTAACTTCAGAACTATATGGTGGCACACATAGGATACACTTGGAAAAGGAGTTTACTAATGAATGTGATTTAAACTTGATTATTAAAGTGTTAGGTATTCAATTTAAACAAAATTGACAATTAGAAATCTGAACCGACTAGTTTAGTAAATGAACTATTCAGTTTAGATGTATGAACCAATCGGTTCATACATCTGAAGGTTCAAGTTGTGAACTGATTGGTTCAAGTTGTGAACCGACCGATTGGTTGATCAATAAGACTAGATCAAGGATTGATGATGACTTCATGTTGTGCATTAATTGAATATTGAAAGCCAATATGATTGAGAATAGGGAATATGGTGAACTGATCAATTCAAGAGTTGAACTGATCGACTCACATGTAAACTAGTTGATTCAATGGTGAATCAACTGGTTCATGGTTCACAGGTTCTATAAAATTCATGAAATCTCATGTCTTCAACTTCTAGTTGATATGGAAATTCTGACCCTGACCCTCCTATAAATAGAGGGGTACTCGAGGCTTTCAGAAGATACAACATTAAGCTATGATAATTATTGTCTTCTCACAGTTGTGGTAACTTTAGAAATTGAGAAAGTCTTACCCATAAAAGGGAGAGACAACGAGGGAGAAACAACAAGGGAGAGTATTCAAGGCTAGCATGTTCACATCAAAGGGACAACTCCTTCTTGTCTGTTTCAAAAAAATGACAGGACTTCCCAGTGGTCTGTGTGGACTACATAGAGGTGAGGAGGCCTTTTCCACCTACTAGGAGGATTTATTTAACCTCTGTCCATGGTGATAGACCTAGATGCCTCCACCAATGCCCATCTAGGTTCTACTTGTGAAAGAAGCACGTTGTAGCTGTTGGTATGTATGACCACAGAGCCAATCATATGATGATTGTAATGGCATAACTTTAAATGATTTGATTTAATAATAAAGACAATCTTCCAATTTATTCTATTTTGAGATAATGAAATAACATAATAAATGTCTAGAGAATGATATTACTCAATGACATATGTCTTCAGGTTGAGGACCTGAAGAATGAGATTATACGGATGTTAAGAGTATATGCATTCTTGTTATATCCCTGATCAGTTGTTATTGTGGAAGGTAAATAAATAGCAATAATACATAAGACCAGAGTGTAAGTTGGTTGATGACAGAATCTAATTAGTCATGATATGGATATATCAAACCAAGCACACATATACATGTTAGAGAACAGTGCATCGGATAGACCCACCATAAGAGTGATACATGGAAACATTAACTAGGTAAGTCAAAATCACGTCTTATAGTGATGGTGGTGTTTGTGGTTCTTAGACCTAAAATCACTGCACTAATCACATGTCATTGGGTACACTTTGAAATCATCAAACCCAATCCAGAAAGCACATATATACATGTTAGAGAATAGTGTATCAGACACTATAAGAGTGATACATGAAAACCTTAACTAGGTAAGTCAGAATCATGTCTTATAGTGATGGTGGTGTTTGTGGTTCTTAGACCTAAAATCACTACACTAATCACATGACATTGGGTACACTTTGACATCATCAAACCCAATCCAGAAACATGGGTTGTTATAAAGGTGATGATTGGGTGACTGTGACACATGGGGACCAACTGTGATTGATAGAGATGAGATTTGTCCCTCCCATGGGAATATGATATCCAAGGAAAATTGATTTAACAAGACTGAGAAATATGTGGCCATGTACGTGTGAGTCAATATATGATATTGAGCTTACACATATCTCATACAACATGCTATAGCTATAAACATAGATTGAATGTTGAAGAAGATGACATGACCATGCCTCAAGTTCATTCTGAATACTCAAGTTCAATCTAGATATTAGTGACAAAGGAACTATACAAATAGTGTAAAACCATACACAGATTGTAGGTTGAAGTTGTTCTCCAACTTTCCATTTACTTGGGTAGCAATGATGTGTGACTAGGCACCACTCATTGCTTGTGATGTCATAAGGTGTTATGGACATTCACTGCCAATGTAATATGGGACCTATAGAGTCACACACATAGGAACTCATCTAGAAGAGGAGTTTGATCTTGAACAATGATTGTAATTACTAAAGTGCTTAGGTATTCAATTCACACAAAAAATCAGATGACTGGAATGCCAAATGATCAGTTCAAGTGTTGAGACAGTCGTTTGGAGTGTTAGGCTGATTGTATTGTACATTGGTTCAAATTTATCCTGACTCGGGTTGCAAGATGACCATTTCACATGGTGTGAGACACCCATCTCATCTGCTCCAAACAGACAATTTGGGGGTGCAATTCGATTGCATCAAGGATTGGTGCTAAGGTCATGTTATGCATTAATTAGAATTGAATTTTTGACATATGTACAAAATTGGGAAACTGTGAGATGACCGTCTCACGTACCAGATGATCGTCTGGGTTTCCCGTTGACCATTTCAGTGGCCACAGGCTATGAAGTTTCTAGAATTTTTGTAAAAAATTGAGATCTTCCAGTCCCTTCCTGTAAAAGACTGAAATCACCCCTTTACTACAAATGTGAAGAATTGACATCCATTCCAAACACTCTCATAGGTATGATGGAATGGACATAAATTTTCCAAATTTATTAAACATTAGTATACAAAATACCATTAGAAAGTAGCGGAAATAAAAAAATAACTGACTATATTCAATTTTTGACAAAAGGTTTACAAAAATACATCAAAATCTCCCATTAGGATTTACAATAAGACACAACAAAAGGATCTAGATAGAGGAAAATCTAGACTACTACAACCTTGTCTCCAAGCAACATCTCCATCAACCAAGTCCAAGCCAAAAGATAAGATCTTCCTTGTCTTATCCATCACCTTGCTCAACACCTGGGTGGTTGGGAAGGCACCCAGCAAAAAGGGAAAGGGAAGAAAAGTATGTGTCACAAAACTAGTCTAGGATATCAAGATAAGTAAAGCAAATAAAAATAGGCTAGGGTTCATTATATGATGAAGATAACAAGAGTATGAGGCTATATAATAAAGAAGCTTGCCATTAACAAATATAATAAAAAGGATTTACATGTAAGATAATTATGTCTACCTAACTAAGTAGGGTTCAGGCACCTACCGTACCTCTAACCTTAGGTGAGGGGAGAATAAGACATTCCCAATCACCTACAATATTATGGGGAGAATAAGACATTCCCCAAGGTGATTATTTACATGCCCTCTGTGGGTGGTTGTACATAGGTACCACTACTTTATTTTAAATAGAACATAAATCCACATGGTAGAAAAAGTAGTCATGGTAAGAATAATTATATGAATCAATAAACATTGCAGTGGGGTACCAAGACCCAAGAATAATGCTCCAAAACTGATTTATTAGGCAAGTATAGCAAAAGATTCAAGAGTATATGATATATGGTTTAATAAAGCCTCATTATAGAAAAACAGGTTAAGGAAAAATTATTACCAACTTAAGGGGTAAATTCACATACCTCTCTTACTAATATCAATTACTAACTTTCACCACTTTAATTGACTCCAAGTTCCACTTTGCCTATTTTCAATGTATTAACATGTATTAGAGTACATAGTGCACATTAATGTATAGAAACCCTAATTTTAGACCTTTTTAGAAAAACTTGGATTTAGACTCTTAAAACATCACCAATAAATGTATTAAGTTCTCTTGATCAATAAAACATATTTTTATGTTAATTTTGGAGTTATGGTGATTAAGATGTAATTTTTATGGATTTTATGCATTACATTCATTTTACAAAAATCACCCTTCGTCAAACAACGAAATCAGACCTTGAATATATTTTTATTAGATGGAGATTAATTTTCCAATTCCAAAATACATTTATTTGTCAAATTTGGATAAGCGGTTTAGAAGATATGAATTTTTCAATACTAACCAATAGGAAATTGCCACATCATCAAACCGATCGAGATATTTGAAGAGAGAGGGAGAGGAAGAAAACACCATTTGACCCAAGATCGGGTTTGAAGTTGCATAGGTAACCAAACTAGAGCTTCTAGAGAAGATAAAACAACAAGAAACCAAAACCTTAGAAGAACATGGTAAAAAGAGACGGAAATCATCGATTTTTAACAAAGAAGCATGGGTTTTAAGCATGTAATAATCAATATATGAGAAGGGGGTTAACCAAACTTGCCTCTAGGAAGGTAAGAAGGTCCAAACAGAAAGGATCCCGAGATTAGAAGGTTTGGTTGCTCCAAGCCAAACTCCTTTCTTGAGCAAAGATCGCCTTCTCCACTTTAGAGGTGCAAACCCTAGCAAAAGAGCATGGAAATGACATGTTTTAGGGTTCTAGGTGGAGTTTTACCATGGAAAGTCATGGTTCCAACCTGGAAGAAGGTGGTATGAATACTAACAGCATGAAAATAGGGAAGGAAAGGAGGATTCTTATTAGTTTTGGTCAAAATCACCAAGGAGGAGCTTAAGAAATCCTAAATAGAGAGATTTGGAACCCTAGGAGCCTTCTTCACCAAGATAGGTACCCTCTTTTACCTTGGCATAGAAACTTCGTGGACAAACATATAGGGGATGATGCTCTAAGATGTGAGAAAGAGAAGAATAGGATTTCTTCTTGGATTGGGAGGTGGGAAGGGGTAGGCATGGCTTTATAAAGAAGGGGGCAAGCATGAGGTGTCTATGTGACTTTCCATGTGTCCTTAGGCTCTGGCTTCATGGCCATGCAAGAGGACAGATCATAGACTCTTCTTGTATACCAAAGGTTGGTCCTAAGATCCCCTAGATACTTCTAGGCCATCCCCACCATCCTTCAAACAAAGAAATAACCCCATTGGTTGACAACTTTTAAAGATAATCACATTTATAAAGAGGGTAATCCCTATAATGCCCTTGAAAAGTAACACATTCAAACCAAGGTGTAACCAGGTGCCCCATGGTTCAAAATATCGTGAATGGTAAGGGAATATCTAAGGATTAAAATCCAGGTGATAATTTGCAAAGAAAACCTCCCAATTGGTTAAATTGCATAAAAATCCAAAATGTGCATATAATTGCATAACTTGCACAAACAACATCCAAATCAAACCAAATTTGAAACTTAAGCTCATTTTATGTTTTCAAATCATATCAAAAAGTTATAGTAACGTTTATAGCACTTAATTATGGTAATTTATCTTGTTTAATACATTAATCAAGGTTTAGGGCCTTGCACTTTTAACACAAATTAATATACCATTGTTCTACTAAAGTGGTGATTTTACATTTTAGATCATTAAATAAGATTTCACCGAGGTATTTTGTGCATAAACCCTTCCATTGGTATAATTAGTGAATAAATGTTCACTAAACCACTATAAATTCTACTAATTAAACATAAACAACATAAAGGATAGAAATGAAAGGGAAAGATGGGAAAGAGGGTCAAAAGACAAAATTCTAGAATTTGATATGTTACAACACTCCACCCCTTAAAGAGGATTTCATCCCCAAAATGACTAGCAAGAAGGGAAGGGTGAGTGTGCAACATCTCATCACAAAACCTCAAGTTATTTCTCCAACCTTAACTTCTACCAAACAACTCATCAACATATACTCCACAAGCATTTTGACATAGGTTAGGTTCTTAAGGATCACCTAGGTTCCATTATTTAGATATTATTTTTAGGAGATTTAACATTATTTACATTTTTTGCTCATTAACATTATATTCATTATGATATCACATTATCGTGATTATTTTAATTATGTCATGTCATAATCACTTTATTACAAAGGAAGTTATATTTAATTATCATCCATGAAACATCATATATATATATATATATATTTCTCATTTATCTTACTATGAATTATAGCAAAATTATGAGTTACTCGATTCCCTCAATATACTTGATCATTATCCTTAACATTTTGAACTTCAACTTCATTATCCTTATACTATCATCACATTAAGTTATAATGAATTATTTTGCATGAATTTTTCAATTTGTCATTAAATCTTCATTCAATCCAAATTATGTCACATCAATTACATATATTTATATTAAACATTATCTCATTGCCACATTATATTTATTGCTCACATTAATGTCATCATTAATCATTTTCTAATATTTATTTATATTATTGATTTTCACATTTATGTGAATCAAATCACTTCATATTCATATTGAATCCATTCTATGTATTTTAATGTTCAAGGTGAGGCATATTACAAATTGATTCACATTAAGTGACTAATCATGTGTGTATTAGATAAGAAGGTAGCATACCATGCATTTCATATTGATGACTTGATTAATATGTGATTAGATGATTATATATCATTTATGTGTATCAAAGTATGTTAACTAATTATGGAACCTAATGTCATTAATGTATCATTAAAGGCATTAAGGATGTATATGTTAAGGTTAGATGATTACAACTTAGGGTTCAGGTTAATATGATCACTATATTTTACTTAGCATGTATTAAGTCCAAGATTAGGTTACAATCATCTTGCCCATCATATCATTAGGGTTTGTTGGTTTATGACATGGGCAACATCATGATTATCCACTATTAGTATTAAAATGTGAGTTACTCTTATTATGTGCTTTAGATATTCATTAGGGTTCAAACATATGAACTATTCATTATATGATCATTATATGTTCTTTTGGATACCAAGAAACATGTGGTTATAACTATAATTTGTTTGGTCAAAACTAAGGATTCAAGCACACTAACTTCCTAATTAGGGAGTCAGGGTTTCTAAAGTCAGAGTAGCTAGATTTTAGTATGTTACATGACTCCATCCCCTTGGAAAGGATTTCATCCTCGAAATCTAACTGCCCAAACATCATCAAACCAACTATTCTCCACCCCTTAAAAGGTTTGACCTACCAAGCCAAACTAATCTAGAGGTAAAAGGGTGACTCTAACTAAACCATATATAAGATACATCACGCTTCACTGAACACTCTGATTACTTACTAAACTACAAACTTCAAAGTCTAGGTTCTAGGGATAACTATCCAAACATGTGATATTATTGGTAATAAGGGAACTATATTAGGTATCCATCCTCAAACAAGTCATCATACACCTAAAACTTAGGGTTCCCAAAGATATACAACATAGATGTCTAAGGTCACTATTGCCTAAAAGAAAACTATTTCAGACAATCCATTTTATCTTAGGCCAGGTCGGTATCATATGGATCTGGGAGTCCTCGTAAACCAAGAAAGTGGCACAGACGAAAATATTGCCAGCCCCCAAAACCTAATTCTTTCTAGACACCTTTGCTTCAACTTCATGCCCTAATAGTTGCCTAAAGGCAAACCTCAACAACATTAAGTTATGCATATTTTAGTTATGAGTATTTTAGGGTTTTATTCATCATGATACTAATGTGGAACTATTGGATCCTAAATCAACCTTTCATCATTTATAGATCAACTGTAGGGAAACCATGTCACCTAAAGGAACTATGTAACGCAGTGATTCTAGTTAGGGAGAAAAAACTGAAATAGTCAGATTCTGACTACCATGGGCACTGATACCATGTTGTAAAAGAGTGAAATCACCCCTTCACTAAAAATTTGAAGAATTGACGTCCATTCCAAACACTCTCTGAGGTATGATAGAATGGCCATACATTTTCCAAATCTATTAAACATTGGTATACAAAAGACCATTAGAAAGCAGCGGAAACAAAAAAATATTTGACTATATTCAATTTTTGATAAAAGGTTTACAAAAATACATCAAAATCTCCCATTAGGATTTACAATAAGATAAAACAAAAGGATATAGATAGAGGGAAGTCTAGACTACTACAATCTTGTCTCCAAGCAACATATCCATCAACCGAGTCCAAGCCAAAAGCTAAGATCTTCCTTGTCTTATCCATCACCTTTCTCAACACTTGGGTGTTTGGGAAGGCACCCAACAAAAAGGGAAAGGGAAGAAAAGTATGTGTCACAAAACTAGTCTAGGATATCAATATAAGTAAAGAAAATAAAAACATGCTAGGGTTCATCATATGATGAAGATAACAAGAGTATGAGGCTATATAATAAAGAAGCTTGCCATTAAAAATATAATAAAAAGGATTTGCATGTAAGATGATTATGTCTACCTAACTAAGTAGGGTTGAGGCACCTACCAGACCTCTAACCTTAGGTGAGGGGAGAATAAGACATTCCCAGTCACCTAAAATATTATGGGGAGAATAATACATTCCCCAGGGTGATTATTTACATGCCCTCTGTGGGTGGTTGTACATAAGTACCGCTACTTTATTTTAAATAGAACATAAATCTACTTGCTAGAAAAAGTAGTCTTGGAAAGAATAATTATATGAATCAATAAGCACGGTAGTGGGGTACCAAGACCCAAGAATAATGCTCCAAAACTGATTTATAAGGCAAGTATAGCAAAAGATTCAAGAGTATATGAATTAGGGTTTAATAAAGCCTCATTATAGAAAAATAGGTTAAGGCACAATTATTCCCAACTTAAGATGTAAATGCACATACCTCTCTTACTGATATCAATTACTAACTTTCACCACTTTAATTGAGTCCAAGTTCCACTATTTTCAATGTATTAACATGTATTAGAGTACATAGTGCACATTACTGTATAGAAACCCTAATTTTAGACCTTTTTAGAAAAACTCAGATTTAGACTCTTAAAGCATCACCAATAAACTTATTAAGTTCTCCTGATCAAGAAAACATTTTTTATGTTAATTTTGGAGTTATGATGATTAAGATGTAATTTTTATGGATTTTATGCATTAAATTCATTTTACAAAAATCACCCTTCGTCAAACCACAAAATTAGACCTTGAAAATATTATATATAGATTAATTTTCCAATTCCAAAATATATTTATTTGTAAAATTTGGATAAGCGGTTTAGAATATATGAACTTTTCAATATTAACCAATAGGAAATTGCCACATCATCAAACCGATCAAGATATTTGAAGAGAGAGGGAGAGGGAGAAAACACCATTTGACCCAAGATCAGGTTTGAAGTTGTATAGGTAACCAAACTAGAGCTTATAGAGAAGATAAAACAACAAGAAACCAAAACCTTAAAAGAACATGGTAAAAATAGACGGAAATCATCGATTTTCAACATAGAAGCATGGGTTTTAAGCATGTACTAATCAATATATGAGAGGGGGGTTAACCAAACTTTCCTATAGGAAGGTAAGAAGGTCCAAACAGAAAGGATCCCGAGATTAGAAGGTTTGATTGCTCCAAGCCAAACTCCTTTCTTGAGCAAAGATCACCTTCTCCACTTTAGAGGTGCAAACCCTAGCAAAAGAGCATGGAGATGAGATGTTTTAGGGTTCTAGGTGGAGTTTTACATAGAAGGTCATGGTTCCGACCTGGAAGAAGGTGGGATACTAACAATATGAAAATAGGGAAGGAGAGGAGTATTTTTACTAGTTTTGGTCAAAATCACCAAGGAGGAGCTTAAGAAATCCTAAATAGTGAAATTTGGAACCCTAGGAGCCTTCTTCACCAAGGTAGGAACCCTCTTTTACCTTGGGATAGAAACTTCATGGCCAAACATATAAGGGATGATACTCTAAGCTGTGAGAAAGAGAAGGAGAGGATTGCTTCTTGGATTGGGAGGTGGGAAGGGGTAGGTATGGTTTTATAAAGAAGGGGGGCAAGCATGAGGTATCTATGTGACTTTCCATGTGTCATTAGGCTAAGGCTTCATGGCCATGCAAGAGGACAACTCATAGACTCTTCTTGTATACTAAAGGTCGGTCCTAAGAGCCCCTAGAGCCTTCTAGGCCATCCCCACCATCCTTCAAACAAAGAAATAACCCCATTGGTTGATAGCTTTTAAAGATACAAGGGAGAGACGATTGTGAGAGAGTGAATGAATCCTAGCAGATTGATATTTAAAAGGATAACTCCTTCCTATTGGCTCTAGTAGTGCAATGTGGAGTTCCTGATGGTCTACATGGACTACTCTAGAGGCAAGGAGGCTATTTCCTGTTGCTAGGAGGATGTCATTATCTGCCATATAAGGTGTTGCACCAGGAGGCCGCTATTGATGACTGCTCGAGTGCCGCTTGGAGAAGCACGTTGGTACTTGAAGAAAGGCACACACTACCACAAGGGTATTATTGTTGGACTTGCTCCAGGACCAGGTTTAACCTTGTAAACCTACCTTCCTAGATACATTTTTTTTGACGCAATCTTGCTGATTAGGAAATCATGTATTAAATTTTTGTTTTCACGGCCTTATCTATCACCCCAATTTTCCAACACCTGAACCCTTCCTCTTTAACTTTGTTCCTTCATTTTCTCTCAGGCTTACTCATAGATCTCCAACAACAAATTTCACCAACTCCCTTGTTTTACCCATTCTCGGTGAGGTGGTTCAGTGTGTCTATGACCCTGAAAAACTTGATCGATCTTGTCCTGGTATCCTAAAGAAGCTTCAAGGGGGTCATGGCCATTCATTATCGATAATTCATTCATCTTTTCGGTGATTTTACTTTACTAACATGAATTCCTATTGTGGTTCCTCGTGAGGTTAGACCCCTCTACACTACAGTTTATGCATTTTTGGGTTTCACTGTGGTTTTTCGACATTATCAAAAGTGGAAGTAGTGTATGATCCATCGAGTTCATCACATACTTGTCTTCCATGCTTCAAAACTCCCAAATGAGTTGACAACACCCCTTCTCCAATTACAATGACTCCCCTAGATGAGCTTAGGCTTTGTAATTTTGCTGAGATCCTAGGAACGCGAGGGTCTGATCCATTTTGTGTGAGGGGGATCACATTTGAAGTTGACCCATGCCAGAAAGCTCCAACGAAGCTGCTTCTGACCATGGTGCAAAGGTCATAAAAGGGAGAAACCCCCTATGAATGTTCTCTCTCACCCCCATGTCTCTTAAGTCTCTAGTTACACTAAGGATAATTTTGGTCTTTGAAACATATGTATCAAAATCGCCCTCGTGAACTTGCATTTCCATTCAGTGATGAATATCTCCTGCCACATGTGATTAGTTGATAACTATATATGAGGCCATATCAGTTATTTGGCCATCAAATTCTATTAATTATTCATAAATCAATTTAATATTATAAAAATCATCACTAATTAATGGTTAATAAAAATATAGAAATATATGTTTTTGAAATTAGGAAAATTAGCCCAATCTTCTGGTGGTGTTTTCTGAGTCAAATTTTGATCTTTATAATGAAATCATCTTTAGGGTTAATGCATTTATTAAGGATAACTAATAAACATTATATATTTCTATATGGTAATTAAGTTTGGAAGCACTGTACCTGATCCTAGAAGTACTTTTGATCGAGTAGGCCTGACTGTAGGGTATATACATCCTCTATTTTATTTTGTACATTCTTTACTGAAATATATTCATTTTAATGAGGAATATCTTGAATTGTTAATTCATTTGGAAATCTAAATCCTAGACATTTTTACTTCTTGATCTAAATTCATTATATTCATGTGATTATTAGACCATCATGATTATATGGGTTATTGGACCCTCCTACTTTGATTGTTGTTTTATGTGGAATTGACTAAATGCTAGTCTTGCCACTCTATTTATGCATGCAACATGTTTGACTAGAATATCTAGAATAGTGGTATTTTTGTACAACCATACTTATAAAGGGTGTGTGTATTTTGCTCAGGGTGCACATTTCCACCATTATTACTTTTTATGCCATGATCCTATGGTGTTATTGCCCCATTTTAGGTATATTTAGTCTACATTATTATGCATGCAAAATTTATTACTTTATATTGAGATTGTTGATACCTTTTATGGCAAGGGACTTCTATTCTCATGTTTATAATCTAAATTTTAATATGCCTCTTTTATTTTGTTACAATTCTCTTGGACTTACCTAATTTCATATAGCCCCCTTCTTGAGGGAACATCTCTTTTGCACTTATATCCCAATGTAATGCCCAAAGTATTTATTATATGTACATACTCAGCCTTTGTTGAGCTATACTTTGTTTCCTATGTTATGGGTGATGTTCCCTTCCACCCAGGTGTAGGTACAATAGAGGAAAAGGATGCAGAGATCGTATAAAAGATACTAGACCTAAGGATAGCTTGGAATGGTTGAGTTGTCCTCTGCAATATGTCTTGCATATGATTGATTTGTTATATATGTACCTTTTTACTTATGTATACCACCTTACATGGTGAGGAATAAATGTATATGAATCATCATGTAACTTTGTAATAGTCTTATTTCTGTTGCTTTATTATTACACATCTCTTATATTGTATCATTTGAGTGGATCCCCTATCAGATTCCACTCTTTACAAAATGGTATCAGAGCCTAAGCAGTTGGTAACTTGACTATTTCAAGTTATCATAAGAAGACTCTTTTTAGGTAGGTGACCATTAAAGGTTGTTGGTACACCTATTTCTTAGTAGTAGAATACCAATTAGGGTTTCCAACCCCTAATTAATTTGGTCACTCCTCAAACCACCTATTTGGATGTGAGTCTGTCTTTATAACCCTTATTATCCCTACATGTGTCAATATCATTACATTGGAATTGACCCATCTAGATATTAATTCATATCTCAAGAATTTTGGAGGCTATCTAGACTACAATTAAGTGTTGGTTGACTTGAACTTGCATAGATAGTCTTAACCCTAGTTCCTACCTAGACCCTTCCCATTCTATTTTTATAGCATGTCCTGTATGCATCCCATGGGAGGTTAGCATGTATGTATGATAAACATAGAACTCTAGTGAAAAATAATAGTTGAATGGTGATGATTTCCTTAATATTAGGTGAAGGCTTGAGTTAGCTATGTTATGTTAGTTGTGCCTTTCCTTCAAGATGGAGTATGACTGCATAGTTCTACCCAAAACCAACTATCTAAGGGTTGGATACCATCCTCATTGAGCTTGTTATGCCATCATATATGAGAATTGGTTGATGAAAACTATGAGTTTTATTAGATATCCTTAAGTATTTACCTCAGTCATCTCCAATATTGTTCTTGGTTTATCTAGTCTTTGAGATGATTAGGTCGACTATTTAGGTTACCTTGTCTTGTGAAGGCACTAAGGATGCAAACTAGCCAGTGATGGGAAAATCCTAAACCTCTTCCTATAACCTTGGGTAATCTCATGACTCCCATAGGTCTTAAGATGAGGTAGTGTGAATTATGATTAAGAGAGACAAGGGGAATGGTGGGTGTCATTCCTTGTTAGGTTTTGATAGATGCTATCGATGCATAATACGAAACATTTACCTTCTTATGCTTACACATTAGGTATATGGTCGTATGACCTTTTAGGTGAGAGGATAATTAGAACTTTTTTTGGAATGAAGTGATGATAGAATAATTATATATGTGTTGTGTTGTGGAAGGTTGATGAGTTGGTTCTCAGATCAATTTTGGATTTTCAACGCAACATTTTCATCATTAAAAGTTATTTTTATTAATAAATTATATGTAAAAGAAAAATAAGATTTCAAATTTTAGCGATGGTCTTCAGAACCAAGTCAACATCACAAGAAAGTCTGAGTAGTAGAGAAACCTCTATCTAGCATGATTTACCATGAGACCCTAGGTCTAGAGCGAAGTAGTGAGTGCTAAGAAGAAGTGGGGGATATATATGACCAATATTCATGCTTTTTGTCCCTATAGATGATTAGATAAGTCATAGATTAACCTTTTAAAGGGGTAGTGTCTTATGCGCTTCGATTGTAGTTTTTTTTCCAGCACTAAGAGTGTAGCTTATCTTAAGGAATAATCCAAATTAATAGTTGTTGCTATAATTCATACTTGGGTAACTTGTAATAACGTCAAACATATGTATCTACCTTGTAACCAGGATTAGTACCACCATAACAGTTACCTTGATAGTTAAAATACATTTCAAAGTGTGTCTTCCCTTATTTGAAAAAGATGAAGTTAATTTGGGTAAAGACTAAGATAGGTACATAAAACTATTGATCTATACTTAAAAAGATTGAACATAAATTCCCACACACTTCGTAATTCCTAAAATGAATGGTATGGGTGACACTACTCTATGAACTAGGTTGAACACCCTAAGGATTAAAATTAACAAATGTACATCTTGCCATTTGATCACAATAAATGAAAGAGAAAATGAACTAAGTACACCTTAAAGACAACATATGTAGTATATTGTGTTCCCTAAAACATGGATGGTTAGTTCACTACTAGCATGAAATATACTAGATTACACAAATATAAATGGTAAACCATGGTTACTAAAAAAACCATAGTTCTACACCTTAATCCGATTCGCCTAATAGTTTATAGATAATAGCTTGGTAGTCTGTCAGAAATTAATTGCCTCTCATGGATAAAATATGTAAATATATCCAACTTAAGCTATGACCCCAATATTGAAAGGAAAAGAAAACTTGTATGCATGTTATACACTACTTTGTATATGCATCCAATATTTAACAAACATGGAATCACAAAAATTTAATTAATAGTAACAATGACAAGAATCATGATGATGGTGTTTGAGGATATATGTTTATACACAAGTTTAGTCCACCAATTAGGCAGTCACAGCTGAATGGTTGTATGGCAAGATCTATTTATGAAGATTAGTCATTCATGCTTAAGTGATGGAAAATGAGGAACTCTAGAACAACCTAGTGACAACACGTGTGTAGTGACATGGTTCATGTAAGCATACAATGAGACCAACATAACAAAGTATTTAACCTTAATGAATATAGTACCACTAAGATAATATATGTATCACTGTAAAATTTTCCTAGCTCAACCTAGGATATGAGAAAAAACTATGGGGACTCCAGGCATGAAATATTGTAGGTTCACTATGAGATTTTGGATATAAGAATGACATGGAGTGGGGTACCATAACTCATTATATTAAGTGTATCTCAAATAATATATTAGTTTGACTTAGCACACCTTGATAGTTTCAAATGGATTTTGGGGATGAAATCCTTTTTAAGGGGTGGAGTGCTGTAACATACTCAATTCTAGGCAAGTTGATCATCCATTCTTATAGGCCCCACTCAACTATGTTGTTATCCACTCTCCTTCTTCCTCTTTTCTTGACCTTTTTTGATTAAATGCCTTTGAGTATCCTTATATCCCTATTTTAGAATATGTTAGACGTTGTTGGGATCTCTTAACCCTAATTGACTCACTAATATTCCATGAACATAAAAATCATAGTATGTTATGACCCTAATCTTGAATTATGGTAATTGTGAACAATAATATCTACCCATTTCTCGATATAATTAAATTCCCGATTATAATACTACGATCTTAAAGTGAGGACTTTTGGAATTAATGCAAGAAGCTCACCCTATCTGGATATTACGTTAAGATAATTACCCTATCTAAGTGATTAATGTATCATGGGATAAATACGACACATATAATATCAAATTATAAAATCAAGCCCAAATTCATATTCCTCACACCCAATTTATCTAACCTACCTATTTTGGGCTTAATCAGATATCAAACACACCCTTAATGATGGTCTAGAAGTAAAGATATAAGTTATCATGGTTTTTTTTATTTCAATCATGTGTCACACTAATTTTTGAGTAAAGTTTGAATATCAGTAGCTATCACACATGTCAGTTGGATTGCTTTTGGGTCGAGTATCCTGGAGGTAGATTGCGTCCCCTTCCACCGACTTCCTCACCATGTGTGACTTGTAAAGCGCCCCGACCTCCTCATCTCGGTTCTCTCACCACAACCAATGATTGCTTGTGTTTTCTTTGCCTTTAGGTTCGTCTTTCTTCACTGTGTGACTTGTAAAGCGCCCTAATTTACAAACTCTCTCACTTCAAATATAAAATGCACGATTCCCTTTCCTCTTTCTTCACTGTCGCCACTTCTAGTGATCTCAACACCCCACTGAACCAATTACCAAGTAGTCTCTAACTACCTAATAGACATCATGTCCTCCTCCTTCACCTTTCACCCCAGTCAATTGGTACAAACTGCCTCAAGCTCACCCTGTCAGACCGAGTTTCCCTCTCCAGTGGACTCCTCACCCTCCCACTAACTTGTGTCTTATCTATTCAATTAGCTGCAAGGTAACAATCCTAAACCCTTTCCTCTTTAACTTTGTTCCTTCATTTTTTCTCAAGCTTAGTCATAGATCTCCAATGACAAATGTCATCGGCTCCCTTATTTTACCCACTCTCCAGTGAGGTGGTTCACTGTGTCTATGGCCCTGAAAAACCTGATCAATCCCATCATGGGACCCTAAAGAAGCTTCAAGGGGGTCCCAAACATTCATTATTAATAATGCATTCATCTTTTCGGCAATTGTACTCTACAATCATTAATTCATGTTGTGGTTCCTCACGAGGTCGGACCCCTCCGCGCTGCAATTTATGCATTTTTTTTGGCTTTATTGTGGTTTTCCAGCGTGACCGGAAGTGCAAGTAGTGGTTGATCCAACAAGTTCATCTCATACATATCTTCTCTACTTCAATCCATTCATATGAGTTGGCAACACCCCTTCTCCCATTACGATGACCCCCAGGCTGAGCTTAGGCTCTATAATTTAGTCGGGATCCCAGGAGCACGAGGGTCTAATCCATTTCGTGTGAGGGGGTCACATTTGGAGCTGACCCAGGACAGTAAGCTCCAATAGAGCTTCTTTTGACCATGACGTGAAGGTTAGGAGGGGGACAAACCCCCCTACGAATGTTCTCTCTCACCCCCCGATATCTCGTCAGTCTCTAGTTACATCTTGGGGGTATTTCGGTCTTTGAATCATTTATATCAATATCACCCTCACGAACTTGCATTTCCAGTCAGTGATGAATATGTCTTATCACATCTGGTTAGAGTTGGCAAAAGTTGACCTGACCCGTCCTATCCACAACCCGACCCGATTAAACCCGAAGAAAATATAAACCCGAACTCAACCTGAACCGACCCGATGTTTACCTGAAACTCAATATTACCCAGAATTGACAAACCCAAACCTGACCTGACACTCGACCCGATGATATTGCGTGACTCAAATCAACCTGGAAAAATCACAACCGACTTGACCCAACTCGATATCAACCTAACCTGACATTGACCTGACCCGACATCAACTCACCTAACACCAACACAACCCAATGTCAACCCAATCCAACACCAACCCGACCCTATGTCAACTGGACTTGACGTAAAACCAACCCTACACTGACCAACACAATGTCAACCTGATCCAAAATCAATCCAACAGAATACCAACCCGACCCAATGTCAACATGACTAAGTACTAGCGAGTAGCAACTAGTGAGAAGCCGAGAAGTGAAGTTTTAGTTTTACAATAGATTTTTGTGTAGCTTTATCAATATATTATTTATAAGAAATAGTTTGCTTGATATTTTGATTGTAAGGAAAAGGAAGGGGGAATATAAGAGATATTGGATAGTAAAAAAGAAAAATAACAAGTAAAAAATATTTTCTTTATTTTTTAATTAATGCAACATATTAGTCATTACTCATTATCACAAATCACAACGTGACCTGAATAAGGACCAACTCAAAAATACTTGATTATACAAAAATACAACCCATGCAACACCAACTTGATATCTATCCAATTCAAAATGATTAGATTCAAACTTGAGTTAGCCCTAAGAAATAGTGAAAATTGAAATGACCTGAAGTGATTTGACGTGAACCCAAACCAACCCAATAAATGAATTTGAACAAACTTGTACCAAAATTGACCCGATCCAGACACGAGTTGACCCAAAAAAGCAAAATGAACTGAAGGGACCAAACATATACTAACCCGACTCGACATGAAAGGATAAAATAACCTCAATTATCTTCAACCCATAATGACTATGGACAAACCTAAACTGACCCATCTGATTGCCAACTCTCTAACCTAAACAGACTGTGACCCAACCCAAAAACACTAGACCTGAACAAAAAATACAACCCAAGAAAACTCGATCTGATTACTACCCAACCTAAAAATGATTCGACCTAAAATCCAAGTAGACCGAGGAAATAGTTCAAATTGACCCGACCCGATATTAAGACGACTCAAAATGATTTGACTTGAACCCGACCCGACCCGATAAAGTAACCTGAAAAAGTCTATACCTAAATTGACCCGACCCAAACCCGAGTTGACCCAAATTACAAAATAACCCGAAGGGACCCAACCCGATCCTAACCCGACCCAAACCTGATCGACCCGAAATAATAAAATAACCTAAATTATCTCTGACCCGTAATGACCCGACCTGAATTGACCTGACCCGCCCGATTGCCAGCTCTACATCTGGTTAGTTGATAACTAGATGTGAGGCCATATCAGTCATTTGGCCATTTACTTCTATTAATTATTTACAAAATTAATCTAATATTATAAAAATTATAACTAATTATTGGTTAGTAAAAAATATAAAAATGTATGTTTTTTAAATCAAGAAAATTAGCCAGATATTCTGGTAGTGTTTTCAAAGTCAAATTTCAATCTTTATAGTGAAATCATATTTAGGGTTAATACATTAAATAAGGATAACTAATAAACATTGTATATTTATATATGGCAATTAGGTTTAGAAGCATTGTACCTAATCCTAGGAGTACTTTTGATCACGTAGTCCTGACCATAAGGTATGTACATCCTCTATTTTATTTTGAGCATTACTTGACTAAAATCTACATTCATTTTAATGAGGTATATCTTGAATTATTAATTCATTTAGAAATCTAAATCCTTGGACATTTGTAGTTCCTGATCTGAATTCATTATATTCCTATGATTATTAAACCATCATGACTATATGGGTTCTTGAACCCCTTATGCTTTGATTGCCATTTTATGTGAAATTGCTAAAATGCTAGTCTTGTCACTCTTTTTATGCATGCTACATGTTTGATTAGAATATCTAGAATAGTAGTACTTATTTACAACCATACTTATAAAGGGTGTGCATATTATGCCCAGGGTGTGCGTTTCCACCCTTATTACTTTTTAGGCCATGATCCTATGGTGTTATGACCCCATTTTAGGTATATTTAGTATACATTTATTGTTTTATATTGAGATTATTAATAATGGTTATGGCAAGACACTTTTATTCTCATGTATGTAATCTAAATTTTAATATGCCACATTTATTTTGTTACAATTCTCTTAAACTTACCTAATTGCAAATAGCCCTCTTCTTGTGGGAACATTTCTTTTACACTTATATCCCAATATTATACCCAAAGTTTTTGTTATATGTTTATACTTATAATTTGATGACCTATACTTTGTTTCCTATGTTTCTAGTGATGCTCCCTTCCACCCAGGTGTTGGTACAATAGAGGTCAAGGTTGTTGAGTTCATATAAAAGATATTGTACCAAAGGATAGCTTGGAATGGCTGAGTTGTCCTTTGCAATAGGTCTTGCATGTGATTAGATTTGTTAGATATGTACCTTTTTACCTTGTTATACCGCCTTATATATATATATATATATATATATATATATATATATATATATATATATATATATATATATATAGAGAGAGAGAGAGAGAGAGAGAGAGAGAGAGGTGAGAAATAAATGTATATGAATCATCATGTAACTTTGTAATAGTCTTATTTCCGCTCCTTTATTACTACATGGCTCTTATATTGTATCATTTGAGTGGATCCCCTATCGGGTCCCACTCTTTACACATGAGCTCTACTGCATCATGTCTCAATCATAACTAATACATCAACTTTGTGAATTTTCTGCACTCATTGATTGTAAATTTTTTTGGGAGGAACAAGCCCCTGAACTTTCTAAATTGTAAACCTCGTTTGAGAAAAATCAGTAGGGAGTGACCAATAAGGGAAAGGTTCAAGAGGTGTTTCTTATGCAAATGGCTTGATCATCATTGATTCATGCATCCTCTTAGTTTGTGACATCTCATAGTCAAGCCTTTGTTTTGGGCCTCCCTTTCCAACAACATTGGGTAAGGGTTTATATTTTCCCTTCTTCCTTTCCCTATCTAGGATGCCAAAAGTTGAGTATGATAGACTATCATTTAGTTCCTTAGTATAAGTTAACACTTACTAGATTTGTTATTGTCTGTTGCACCATGATTTGTGTAGTAAGTAGTTGACCATATGATTTCTGGTGAATGTTTTGACCATCTAATACCTCATCCACGTCAAGGTTGATGGTGGTATTGTTTTGATACCCAACATCATCATTGGATTTTTTGTAATGTTGAGTTCGTCTTTCCCTCCTTAGTTGCTTGGGATTTTGTGATATGTGTCGAACTCATATATCATCATGTATTGCTCACAGTCGGCAGTTGAGGACCATCATCAATGAGGGGTTCAGACTGGTTTGTGTTTAGGTTTCCTTCATCACCCGTTTTAGGGTTTTTTTCCTTCCTTTCTTGGCTTCTACCATTCTAGACTTTTGGCATGCATTGCCATAGAAAAGGAGGACATCGTCAATGTTTTCACTTGATCAAATGAATGAGATTTTTCTTCAGATGGAAGGAGAGGGACATGGGTATCCTTCTGATCAAGCACCCGACCACAACGCATACAAATTAGAGGTATGCTCTCTCACTCTAACTTGAAGTACTCATTGTTGAATTAGCTCACCAGGAGGAGGTGTTTTGTTGTCTCAATGACCATAGAAATTTTCGCAAACTTCCACATGTGACCAAGAGACGTGGTGGCGTCAGTCTTGATAGTATTTCCAATTGCATATCCTATGTTTTTGAGGATTTCATTCTGATATATATATATACAACGCAAAATTGGGGACTACCAAAATGACAAGGTGCTTGGGGATTGGATCAGATGGTCAAAATGCCGGCATCCATGAATGCATCGAGATATAGATGTGAAGATGATCCATGGCCCGCCGGTCATTTTCTTGACAAAGTTGTGAATTTTAGTGAATTCTATGATATAATATCTAATTTCTAAGTCAATGAATTAGATTTTCTCAGTCGATAGCCAAAGGATCTACAGTTGATTGACAAGAGTGTGGACACCTATGTTCAATCTTATGACCTTGATAGCAATGAAAATCTTCCAAGGTTCTAGGAGAGTTTACAGATGGTCTAGATGGACGTATATTGTTAGCAAGTTGCCTCCATGATCGATGTTGACAATAGAGGTTGGAAGGAGATATACTGGCATTATCTTGATGTTGTTCTTGTTTCTTTTATTTCCCATAGTCATCTTTGCATAGGAAGGGTCGTATGAACTTTTGTTAGGGTCTCTAGTATTGGAATGCACCTTATATTTGCTAAGTTTGTGCATCGAGCCCTCTAGGTAATTATTGATCTTTCCCTAAGGGTCATCTAGGGGTTGTGACTCTCTGCCACTATGTCCTCTCTTCCACCTTGGACACCATGTCTACCACCTCGACACACAAACCATGACCCTTTTGTAAAGTGAATGCTTTTGAGAAGTAATATAGAACTTGTTGAGTTGATCAAAGCATGTTTAATTTTAAAGAGATACTGTGTGAACCTAGACAACTTTTATAAACTAGAAATCTAAAAAGCAAGATGCAAATGGCTGCATTTATCTTGTTAATTTCTTCTAAATGCCACTTATTTTGTAGAATTTCTTGTTTATATAACAACACATTCATGTCTATCAAGTTGTCAAGTCTCCTTCGTGAGAAGTGCATAGATTCATGGTAGTTGGTAACACGATTTAATGCTCAGGATACTGGCATCAATAAGTTATTTTGAGAAAAAATTGGTTAACTACCACCAAAAGTTTGATGTATGTCATTGCTTAGGAGATTTGCAAGGCAAGAAGTAAAATTTATTTGATAGTCAACCTATTTGGGATAAAGAGAAACATTATATCCTCCTCTCTCACACCCATTGTAGAGGCTGAACGTCCAAGAGGGTAGTAAACTAAGACGACAACTGAGATTCAAATTCGGGTCCCTTTGTTATGGGACATCGTGCTTGACCATTTGAGCCGCCCCTTGTCGACACAGTGAACCTATTTGAAACATAGACAACTAACAAATCAATTGATCTTGAATGTGTTTGTTACACATACATTATTTAAGTACCACATGGGCTTCCGTAGGCACTACCATACCATTAATAAGGAAAGTTTTATCTTCAAGGGAACGAAGGCAAGATGGTTTAGATCACAAATGTGAGCATCTCACATGTGTTAACTTCGTTTCAACTTAGATAGGTGTGGAAGTTTGTGGCAACTCTCAGGAAGTTGGTGAGTAAAACTGTGATGCATTTTAAGCTAAAAAGTAATGCATTAAGTGGGAATTGGACCATAAGCTAAAAATTGCATCCATGTACGTACATCAATGCCACATGCATAAAACTCACGTGTGTCCAATATGTGTAAGCCTTATATACATCACAATAAGAATAATATTATACTAACAAAAGTATGACTTTAGTCCGAGGTGTGAACTGGTGTTGTGTCTGCACCAAATCCCGTAGAACTACTTGTAAATCTATATATCAATCTTTGTATAAAAAACTATGAAAAAGGTTACATCAATGTCAAGAATTGTTTCCTATCACGTTTGCTAAGCCGTCATATGTACGTAGCAACAACTACGAATAACTCCGACGAAGATAGATTTTTTGAAGCGGGTTGGGTTGTTGTCGTCGACAACATTCACCGACACATGTAAACAACCAAGCCACAAGATGAAGCATGAAAGTTTACTAAGTTTTGACGTCAACATCCGTAGACGTGGACGACATTGAGCATTAATAGCCAGATGTAAGGAGCCAAACGAGAGAAACTCCTCCAACATGCTAACTCAAATTCAAACTCAACTTGACATAGAGCTAGTTCTCCTTAAACCCTATATTGCCCCCGTTTGACAACGGATTGGGATTTTAGAATCCAGATTGAGTTGGTCTGGTTGATCCGACATGTGTAGTCATAATTGAGATAATTTGTTGATAACTACACAATCTGATTGGAATCTAGTTCTTTCTAGTGAAGTGTAATGTCAAAAAGAAGATACCAATTGAAATATGCTAGGTGAACACTATTTTGGAACCAAAATGGAATCACACTCATTCTCCACCACATGTTTGAAGGTATAATAAATAAAATATGTATTTTATTCGTTATATTTTCAAATGTGTGGTGGAGAATGAGTGAGATTCCGTTATGTGTTTCAAAATTGGTCTAGATAGCAGACCTCATACCAATTTGAATTGCACTACGAAATCTGGAAAGGAGCAAGATTTTACAATCTGAGTTGGATCTCGAACTGAGGTAACGTACACCGTTAGCCAAACTTCCAACCCTATTTCTCATCTATGTTACTTGAGCCCAGGGCAGTATCATCACATATATCAAAAGACTCAAACCCAGCTTGGATCTCGGACATAGTCTCGTACCAATCAGGGAAATGCACGTAAAATTTTGTGACACGATGAATCTAACTAAGATCCCAACCCGGTCTAAACATGGACAATGACAAGCGTTCTTTATGAAGAAAGATTTTTAATCTTGCCAGTGAAATTTCAATCAATTGGATAGCTATAATGTGCAGCCTTTTCTTTTTACAGAGTTGATGGGTCCCTGTAAAGACTACAAAAAGATATAAGATGGTATTCTTAGCTATGTCCATGATTGTGCGTCGTCTACATGCGCTGTCTTCTGAAACATGTACCTTTCCCTGCTTGGTTCTAAAAGCATAGGTCAATGTGTGATCCACTAATGACTTGCGGGCTTAAATTTGTTGGTAACCATCCTTACCTCTGTTTTGTTTTGTGTAAATTACATGGAATCCATAAAACAAGCCAAGGACGGGAAAAGAGCGTTGGACGAACCAATTAGTGAATTAACGGATAGGTTGGTAACGAAAGGCGCACTTGCGTAGATTTTGAATGATACCCAACCACGTCTTCCAAATGCCTTGCCCCCTAAGGCTCTCTTTCCTTCGATAGGTAAGCCCTTTCTGTCTACTCTACAGCAAACTTCGAACTCAAGCACCTGCAGGCCGCACGTTCCGAACTCATGGCATAGACAATGTACATCAAAACCGCTTTGGACATCCCAAATCCCAATAAAAAGAAACCCCAAAACAATCCTTACGTGTTTACCATTGGCGTATGAAGAGAGATATATACTTATTGAGTTGAAGATGAGTAGTTTCCTCCCTTAGCCTTCTAACAGAAAAGAGACAACCAGACATCGATACTGTATGGACCAAACTGGGAAATCGGCAATGCACCTACTACTGATACAAGCATCCTACCTTTCATAAGACGTACAGCAGGAGCATTAGAGCATACACTGGAATGTGCAAGTTACTGTCACCTGTCAACTTCCAAACAAACAGCTTTCTATAACAATTAGGTCTCTGCTGAACTGGTGCACCTAGTAGCTTTACTGGATATGAATAGCAAAATGGTGCACCTAGTGACCGGACCGGACCACACCCTCTCATGCCTCGAGAATTTACCATGTCGGGCTCGTCCGGAGTAGGTTCTCTCGGTCACCAAAAAAAAAAATAGCAAAATGAATATAGAAAGAGGATGAAGAAGAAAAAAGATATCTTCCGCCAAGATGGTTGGTGGCACTTTCTTTCTGTATTCCAGAGGAAACCGCCCATCATTCTTCCAGATCAAAGGTAGCTTTTCTAAACCCCACCTCCCAACCAACCAACTCACACTCCCCTTCAACCTGTTTATAAACGCAAACAATGACAAACATAGTGGGTTCCTCACCGGAACACAAAACCAAAACCAACTTGGCTGTATTGACAGGATTGCAGGAAAGGAGAAGTGGATCTGCAACCCTGACACCTAAGAAGAAGCAGCAGATGGAGACACCAGGGACGGAGCAGCAACAGCAGCAGCTTCAGAGAATCAAGAACAATGGACACGCTCACAGAGAAAGCTCAGGGAGCGACGACAGAGATGAAGACGAAATGTCAAAGTCTGCGCTTACTGCCTTCCGTGCAAAGGAAGAAGAAATAGAGAGAAAGAAGATGGAAGTGAGGGAGAAGGTTTTCACACAGCTGGGCCGTGTGGAACAGGAAACAAAACGCCTCGCAGCAATCAGAGGAGTAAGTTTCAGTACTCAATCAAGCACTCATAGCAATAGCAGTGTTGTTGATTTATATAGACCTAGAATAGATATTAACATTTGGCATACGTAGTTGGTTGTCACTATCGAGATTTATAATAGAACTAACGGATTTAGCTGATGGTATTGCTAGACAACCAGGCTCCGTAAAACCAAACCAGCCGTGAGTTTTCCATCTACTCTCTAGGTATATGTAACAAAATAATGCCCTAGCAAGATAAACCTTATAATGCAAATTCATTTCAAAGTTTCCAAATGAATGCTTCTGTCAATTACAATAGTGGTGAGAACTTCATATCATCACCATCATCTAAGCCCCAATTTCAATAATTTTGGGTCGGGCACATACATCCTTCTTTTTCAAAAGCTTCCTCTTGTATGGATCATTATCTCATCCAAGATGTAAACGTTCAAAATATCTCCGTCTGGGTTCCTCTCAAGTTAATTAGACAAGCATCTTCTTTTAGCTATGCTTCGGATAGGCATATTAGTCGTCCGCATTTTACATGATCATATCATCTCGAGCTACCATGAGGCGACTTCTCCTCAATACTGTCTCTCCCACTTTGTTTATGATGTAGTCAATTCTCAAGCTATTTATTTTGTTTTGGCAGACATCCATCTCACTATAAACATTTTGTCCACATTTATCTCGTTGAAACCTTGTTTCTTCATCAACATTTACTCCTGTATAGCTTGTTCTTCAATGCCCAACATTTGCTCCCATCTTGGAGAGAACTTTGTTGATGTGGGTATATATTCTAGTTATGCAGGCGCAAGCAGCTCTTTTCTTTTATAAAACTAATTATCATCCTTACAGGAACTTGAAGCTCTTGCAGACCCAACAAGGAAGGAAGTTGCAGCTATAAGGAAACGGATCGACGGTGTAAACCGTGAATTGAAGCCCCTTGGGCAGAGCTGCCTCAAGAAGGTAAATGCAGTACTTTGATCTTATTTTTTCTGTTTGTAGTGCGATAAAACCATAAAAGAACTCCTCACAGTATGTCATTCCTAAAGGAAAAGGAATACAAAGAAGCTCTAGAGGCTTTTAACGAGAAAAACAGAGAGAAAGCACAGCTTCTCGGCAAACTGATGGAGGTGAGACGACTTGAACATTCATAGCAATCTTGAGATAGAGTCGTTTTATATGATATTGATATGCCAGTGGTTAACATTGTTGTCGGATAGCTTGTGAGTGAAAGCGAGAGGATGAGGATGAAGAAGCTAGAGGAGCTCAGCAAGACAGTAGATTCTCTCCACTGAAACAACCACGGGGAGGCGCAATCAATTACAAACCCCAGCTGGTTTGCATTTTCCCGGGACAATCTGGTTTGCAGCTCATCAAATTTGTTCGTTGTGTGTACGAGTTGTTTGGACTTGTAGATTTTGCTTCAAGCTTCGCCGGGGTTCCCAAGTCCGTGATTTGTCTTTACGCCAAAGCATGCACAGGCTTCAGTTGGTCATAGAATCGTTGATAGAGTAAATTGAAAGAAGAAGAAAAAATAGTTCACATTGTTAGAATTTCCAAGGTGGTTGTTAAAGGAATTCGTCCAGAAAACCCTTTGTCCTCTGCCAGCAATGAAATATCACACAAGACAAAATTGTTTGCTTATGGTGACAAAGGGAATTCAAATGTTTTTTTTTCTTTAAATCCAAAGGATGATGTATTCACTGGCGATATACTTTGATTTCTATCAACTCAGTGTGTTTCTATTTTTTTCTTCGTTTATAAAATTGAATGACACTCTTTAATGTCATTGCAAATCTACAATGCAAAGTCACTGGAAGTCTGGAACTGATACACTTATTGGAATTGACTTGAGGTATTGAGAACACATCGCATAGTTTCATACTTACAGTTCAACAGAGATTTGAGGACGCAAGTACAGTATATTGACCACATCAATAAAGAGAACTTTTTTTCAAATGTAATACAAAATACAATGGAAAAAGGAAAAATGCCAAAGCACCTACACGTTGACGCCATATGTAATGGACGGGAGTGAAGTATTGTACAATCCCCCAAGATACATGCAACATATAGCTATCATGATAAGGGGGGCGTCGTTTTTGTGCAAATGTTATAATACAAAGGAAGCAATTCAATGCTAAAAACGAAATAAAAATCTTTAATGGTGGATTTAAACTTGATCACACATAAGAATCTGAAGAAATGGCCCTATCTTGAGATGATTCCGCCATAAAAGATTTCTGGTGAATTATCCACTTGAGTTGCATCCACTTGTGACAGAAACTTCATTTCAAGTGGAAACTAACTGCCTGTATTCATTCAAAAGCTTGGGCACATCGTCCATCCGCAACTGAAATGTACATAAATATGTCAGTCAATTGATAAAGTATCTGCCTACTGCCAGAAAAACAGGAAATAGTATGCAAGTAACCAGTAGATATGATCAGATATACCTGAAGAAAGTGATAACTGAATTTCTTGTATATAGAGTTGGATTTCATTTAAGACTACATTAGGATTATTTCATGTTGTGATTACCAGATAACCAAAGTCAACCAAAATTAAAATTTCTGTGAATCTACCATTTTTGTAGGGGAAACATATGAAATGCTTTGTTTTTCTACATGCTTAGATTTTGGTGGAAATGTAGTCTATTGATTGACGATCCGACATCATCATAATCTAAGCCTCAAATCCAACTATGTTGGTGTCGGCAACATGGATTCTTCTTTTCCAAGAAGCTCTTTTATGGGTCATATTCTGATAAGATGTAGGGATTCAAAATCTCTCTTTAAAAACTCTTCCCAGGTTTATTTAGGTCTGCTTCTACTTCTTTTAATTATGCTTGGCTCAATAGCATTGCTCTGTATAGGTGTGTTAATTGGCCTACGTTGCACATATCCATACCATCTCAGATTCTCAGACAACCCTCATTCAATTTGTCTTCAATACTCATCACCCCCACTTTGTTCCTGATATAATATTTCTCAAGTGATCTTTTCTTGTCTTCCCACACCCATCTCAGCATACGTATTTCAACCACATTCATCTTGTTGAGATCTTGTTTCTTCACCGACTAACATTCACTCCCATGTAGCATTGTACGCCGCATAGTTATTCTATAAACCTACTTTTCAATTTGAGGGATCTTCCGGTCACATAATACTCCAGTTGCACTCTATTTCAACCATCATGCAGTGATCTTGTGACAAACATTATCTTGAACATCCCCATCCGTTTGAATAATAGAACCCAAGTAACAAAGTTATCAAATTTTGGTACATCCACTTCATCCAACTTGGCCCCACCATTCATAATTTCAGATTGGCTAAAATTGCAATGCATATACTCAGTTTTGCTCTAACAATCATCAATCTATTTGATTCCAATACATTTCTCCAAAGTTCAACTTTACCATTCAATCCATCTTAAGTTTCATCAATCAATACTTTGAAAGACAATGAGACTTGGAGAGCTCAGGGTTGCACAATGTGTGCACCCTTCTATTTATAGAAAAAGTAACAATTACAGAAAGGTCCAGATATAATGGAAAATAACATAACATAAATAAAGCAACACATATATTAACACTCCCCCTCAAGTTGGAGCATAGATGTCAATCATGCCCAACTTGTCCATCAAAGCGCCGAAATGCTTCTTAGGCAGCAATTTGGTGAAGATATCAGCAACCTGGTCTTCAGATCGAGTAAAAGGTGTGCAGATCTTGCCAATAAGAATAGATTCTCAAATAAAATGACAGTCGACCTCGATATGCTTGGTGCGCTCATGATAGACAGGATTGTTGGCAATAAAGATAGCAACTTTATTATCACAGTGCATGGGTATAGCAGAAGAAGACTCAACACCGAAGTCTTTAAGAAGAGAGCGTACCCAAAGCATCTCACAAGCATAATGGGCCATAGCCCTATATTCAGCTTCAGTACTAGATTTGGCAACCACATTTTGTTTCTTGGATCTCCATGTGACTAGATTGCCTCCAACATAGGTACAATAGCTAGAAGTGGATTTCCTGTCATTCTGACTCCCTGCATAATCAGAATCAGAATACCCTTCTAGAGAGCAGTGCCCATTTTTTGTTACAACCCCAATTCTTAGGTTCATTGGGTGAGAAATGTAATTTCTCATATTAAAGATATTTGGACAAATAATGATACAATTTGTTTCGAATAAATGGATTTCGTTTACAATAGCCTTGATGATTGTGTTGTGGGCTTTATTGGCTATTGGGCCCAATAACAAGGAAATTCAATTAATAAATGAATAATTGAGTTTTTGAAAAAAGAGAGATGTGGAAACCTATAGAAGGCAAAAGAATGTAATCCAAAGGTGGATTTTGTGCCTCTTGGGTTCCTTGGGTCCCAAAGAGTCCAAAGTTGCAAATAAAATACAATAAGAAAAGAAAAGACCAATTAAGTATTTCTTTATTAAGAAAGAAATTGAAAATGTGAAACAACATGCTTCCCGGTTGATACCATCGACAGGAGGTCGATGGTATCGAGATTATCACAGCTACCGGACAACAGCCCGTCGATATCATCGACATCCATGTCGATGGTATTATCACAGCCACCGGACAACAGTCCGTCGATACCATCGACATCCATGTCGATGGTATCGACAGAACATCAGAGGAGGAAACCGACGATCTGCCACTTGACTGTATTTTTATTATATCATTTGTTTTATTGTTTTTCTAGGTTTTACTCCTTTGTACCACCTTGTATCTTACCCTAATATATAAAAAGGAGTGAGACGGCTATTGCACTCACACACAAGAGCTGCACCTTGCAGCCGCCAACGTTGTCCGTCTTCCTTCTCTCTCGTTTACATGGTATCAGAGCAAGGTTTGCTCTAGGCAGCCGTCTCTCTCCACCGACTGTTCCTCTCTTCCTCCTTATTCCTTCTTGCCCGCCGAATCTTCCCCTTCCTTCCTCCGGATCTTCGGGTAATCCAACGACGATCTAAAATCTAAACCAGAGGACTAGTTTCTCCACAGTTATTCTCCTAGTCACACATCCTCCATGTGTGATTAGGAAAATCATCTGGAGGCTGTGAATGCGTCAGTAACGCATTTCTATTTTTTTCTTGGGTGACGTGTATCTCTCTGTCACCTCAGTCTTCTTTGTGGCGTGTATCAATCCGTCACACAGTCTCGTTCTGTAATGGGGATATCAAGACACCTATGATCTACAACGGGGTGTCACCTATCACCTCCATCAAGCTCGACGGGAAGAATTTTCTTCTATGGATGAATGCCGTCCACACAGTCCTGGAGTCTCGTGACAAGGCGGGACATGTTGACTCAGGTCCTCTGGCCTCTACTAACAAAGGATATGCTGAATGGAAGTGTCATGATAGTCTGGTGAAGACTTGGTTGTGGAACAACATGGAACCTACTATTGCGGCAAGGTTCATGTTCTATTCAACAACTAAGGAGATATGGGACGCAGTGAAGCAGCATTATTCTCAAGAAAAAAATGCGCTTCGCCAATTCATGATCTATGATCGTTTGTTTGCTGAGAGGCAGGGTGATAAATCTCTTGAGGAGTACTTTGGAGCTATTCAGGCACTTGCTCAAGAGTTGAGCTATTATCATCCAGTGACTGTCGCTGAACAGATCAAGGACAGGGACAATCTAGTTATGGCTAAATTTTTATCCGGGCTTAACCCTTCGTGCGGATCCGCCCGGAGTGTCATTTTGGCTTCTGATAAATTACCCGGTTTTGTGGAAGCATATTCAAGAATACAACAATCTATCTTTGAGTCTGTTACTCCTGATCCTGTTATATCTTCTGGGGAGTCTCATGCATCCGTAGCTACTGCGGTACGAGGGGGACGAACTGGTATGGGCAGAGGACGTGGGACACGTCCTAAGTGTACTTTCTGTGACAAATTTGGGACATACAGTGGAGAAGTGCTAGAAGAAACATGGGAGACCTGCTGCACCACCTGTAGGGACAACTCATTATGCCACTACTACAGATTCCTCTTCTTCTTCTGTTGTGGGAACTACTTCTGGAACCGGTATCACTCTTACTCAAGAAGAGTATGATCGGTTTATTCAGGCTACACAACACATGAGTATGGGATCATCATCATCATCGTCAGCAAACCTGGCATCTACTACGGGTAATCAGGCTACATCTCTCATAGCTTCTGGCTCTACTTCATCTTGGGTGGTTGATTCTGGCGCGTCACAACACATGACTGGTATGAGGAGATTGCTCCACACTATTGACTCGTATATCCCTCACAAATCTGATACACTGACAGATGGTTCAGTGAGGAGAGTGTTAGCTAGTGGATCTGTCCCTCTAACACCCAAGATTGATCTCAAATCTGTACACTTTGTGCCTGAATTTTCTTTTAATCTTCTTTCTGTTGCAAAACTGATTGACACTGTAAAATGTACCGTAACTTTTGGTCCTTGTTTTGTATTGTAGGATCTCAAGAGTATGAGAACGGTTTGTGGGGGACCTAGGAAAGGTGATTTCTACCTTTTCCATGGTGACAGTCTGCCTCGCTAAGTATCTGCTCCTGCTTCATCCGTCCTGTTGAGTGGTTCCCCCTTACTATGACATTGCAGATATAGACATCCTTCCTTAGAGAGCATGCGCAAGTTGGAACCAGAGTTGTCTCAAGTGTCATCTTTAGAGTGTCAGTCATGTCAGCTGGGAAAGCATCATAGGTTATCTTATCCCAGTCGTGTCAATAAACGGGCTTCTTGTCCTTTTGAGTTAGTCCATAGTGATGTGTGGGGTCCTGTCAAAGACCAGAGTTATAATGGTTTTCGTTACTTTATTTCCTTTGTGGATGATTTTTCTCGAATGACATGGATCTATCTTCTCAAAAGTCGAGAATCTGTACTATCTATTGTGAAACATTTCCACACTGAAATAAAAGTCCAGTTTGACTGCAATATAAAAATTCTTCAATCTGATAATGCTTTAGAGTATGTACAAAAGGCTATGTCTGATTTTTGCAGCTCTGTAGGTATGATCCATCGAACATCGTGTCCTTACACCCCTCAGCAGAATGGGGTGGCTGAGCGGAAAAATCGCCATCTTCTTGATATTGCTCGATCTATTATGTTCCAATCCAATGTACCTAAGAAATTCTGGTCTGAAGCTCTTTTAACTGCTTGTTTCTTAATTAATAGACAACCATCCTCAGTTCTTAAAGGACAGACTCCCTTCTCTGTGTTGTGACCCACAGACCAACCTTTTTCTCTTCCCCTTAGAGTGTTTGGTTGCACTTCCTTTGTCCATCATGTTGACCCTAAAGCAGACAAGCTTTCTCCTAGGTCTGTTAAAACTTTGTTCCTTGGTTACTCTAGTACTAGCAAAGGATACAAGTGTTATTGTCCTAGTCTTCGTCGGATGTTTGTGTCTAGGGATGTTATCTTCCATGAGACCACTCCATATTTCTCTGATGCTATAAGTAAGGGGGAGCAATTGAGAGAGGGAGTGCCACCAGCTTTTCAGAGTGATTGAGTGGCACCATCTGTGCAGAGTGAGGGAGAGCCACCCATCATTCCTGATTATACTTTTATTCCAGATGAGCAAGCAACAGACAGGTCTGTTATTGAGCATTACCCACATGTTTATAGTAGGCGAGGCAGACTAGAACCGGAAATGGTAGCGACACCAGTCTCTGAGCCTTCATCTTCATCTTCTACTCATGGGATTCATGCAGAAGCATCAGATCTTGACCTTCCTATTGCTATTAGGAAAGGTACTCGTTCTTATACTATTAGACATCCTATTACAAATGTGTGTTGTCTGTCCCACTTATCTAAGCAGGCCCGCGCATTTGCTATTGGGATTGATTCTGTTGATATACCAAGAAATCACTATGATGCTATGAAGGACAGTGGCTGGAAACAGGCAATGCAGATTGAAATGTCAGCTCTTTTGCATAATGCCACATGGGATCTTGTTGAATTACCTACAGGGAAGAAAGTTGTGGGTTGCAGATGGGTTTTCACCATCAAACATAATCCGAATGGATCTGTTGAGAGGTTGAAGGCCAGATTGGTGGCAAAAGGCTACACACAAACCTATGAAGTTGATTTCTTTGAGACTTTTTCTCCAATAGCTCGTCTAAATTCTGTGCGAATTATTATTTCTTTGGCTACCACTTTTGATTGGCCTCTATTTCAACTTGATGTTAAGAATGCCTTTCTACATGGTGACCTCCAGGAAGAGGTATATATGGAGCAACCTCCTGGGTTTGTTGCTCAAGGGGAGTGTCAGAAGGTTTGTAAATTGAAGAAAGCCATATATGGTTTGAAACAGTCTCCTCGAGCGTGGTTTGACAAGTTCAGTGAGGTTGTACTACATATGGGCTTTTCTCGCTCTATGACTGATCACTCTTTATTCTACTCTAGCTCTTCATGTGGCTCTATCATTATGGCAGTATATGTTGATGACATAGTTATTAATGGAAGTGATTCTGCAGGCATATCTCGTGTGAATGAAGGGTTGCAGAGACACTTCCAAACGAAGGATCTAGGTAAACTGAGATATTTCTGGGCATTGAGGTGCTTCGATCTCATGCAGGTATCAATTTATCTCAGAGGAAATATGTGCTGAACTTACTACAGGAGACAGGCATGACTAGATCTAAACCAGTATCTACTCCTATGGATTATCACACTAAGGAGACGGTTGATGATGTTGAGTACTCAGATCCAGGATATTACAGGAGAATAGTTGGCAAGCTAATATATCTGACTGTTACACGACTTGACATTTCTTTTGCTGTGGGAGTTGTGAGTCAACATATGCACTCACCACGACAGTCACATTGGACAACAGTTTGCCGGATTCTGAGATATCTGAAGAGTGCTCCTGGTAAAGGGATCACATATTCCAAACCCAAGGTGCCTCCATCTACTTTGACTCTCACTGGGTACTCAGATGCAGATTGGGCTGGTGATCATATTGATAGAAGATCTACATCAGGCTATTGTACCTTCCTAGGTGACCATTTGATTACTTGGAAAAGCAAAAAGCAGAATGTGGTAGCCAGATCCAGCACTGAGGCTGAATACCGTGCTATGGCCCATGCATGTTGTGAACTACAATGGGTCAAATCCGTTCTCTCTGAGTTAAAAATCACTATTATGCCTTCTATGGAGCTCAAGTGTGACAACCAGTCTGCTATACACATTGCCAGGAATCCTATCTTTCATGAACGTACAAAGCATATAGATGTTGATTGCCATTTTATTCATGATCAAATCAAAGATGGTAATATTGTGACGCCATATGTCAAGTCTGAAGATCAACTGGCGAATATCTTGACAAAGCCTTTGGGTCCGGCAGCTTTTCAAAAATTATGTGGCAAGCTGGGCATACACGATGTGTACTCTCCAGCTTGAGGGGGAGTGTGAAACAACCTGCTTCCCGGTCGATACCATCGATAGGAGGTCGATGGTATCGAGATCATCACAGCTACCAGACAACAGCCCGCCAATACCAGCGACATCCATGTCGATGGTATCGAGATTATCACAGCCACCGGACAACAGTCTGTCGATACCATCGACATCCATGTCGATAGTATCAACAGAACATCAGAGGCGGAAACCGACAATCTACCACTTGACTGTATTTGTTTTATTATTTTTCTAGGTTTTACTCCTTTGTACCACCTTGTATCTTACCCTAATATATAAAAAGGAGTGAGACGGCTATTGCCCTCACACACAAGAGCTGCACCTTGCAGCCGCCAACGTTGTCCGTCTTCCTTCTCTCTCGTTTACAGAAAACAATGATAAAATGTGGAAAATAAGTGGAAAGAAGTATAATTGAGTTATCCTTGATGGAATTTCGTATCCCAAGGATTCCTAATGTTAAAAGGAGCCCCAATAAAGGAAAAGAAAGAGAAAATACCAATAAAGAAAAATAAGATGATAATGTGATGCATAATGAATGAATTTCATGGTATTATTAAAAGGGAGATATTTTCTACTAAAAGAGAATATAATTTCGTGCCAATAAATCAAAAGGCAAGTACAAAGAAGATAAATGAAGAAATTTTTGAAATCCTAATATTGAAAGAAAAATGAATATCAAAAACATGTTTGGGAGAGAGAGAATCTTGCTTCTCAACAAAGGAATTGGATTCCTATAGGGAAAAAGCACAATTGCTTCGTGGGCAAACATCTTAGGGCATCAATACCCTCCCCTATATAAGGGGTAGGGCTTTTGGCTCGAGTTTGAGAGATCCCACACGTCTCACTCTCATCTCCTCCATCTTCTTTGTTCAAACCCTAGTCGAGAAGAGCACGTCTAACCCTGGGGCAGCAAGGACTCGTGGGGTCGCCACGGTCGATGAGATAGGTTCCACGACAACCCTAGGATGATCAGCTATCTCTCCCGCGCTCCCGTCTTCATGCTGCCCAAGCCGAAGGTCTGCCAACCTGCAACAGATCGCGGTCTTGGCTCACGTTCGATCGACCATCTTGGCCGCTAACCGGTGGCGCCCCGCGCGCGCAGGAGCACGACAGAGGCAGGGAAGGGGTCCCCGGTGGCCGATGAGGACTGAGGAGGGGCGGCAGGGCCGCACCAACTCCTACAACAGCGGCCGCACTAGGGCACGCGCGAGGTAGAAGAAGGCCTTGGGCCGTTGGACCGTTCTACCCTTCCGAGATGTGAAGGAGCGACCCACTTAACCAAGGGCAAAAGGGACAAATCGAAATGTTTTCAAACCCAGCCGAACAACGTTGCATGGAGCGGACACTTGGCGCGCTCTGATTGGCCCAAAGTAAGTCAATTTTGTTAAATTCGTATCTCCTTAATAGTAGCTCGGATAAATACACAGAATATGAAAATTGCTCAGAAAAACGAGAGGAATCTAATAAAAATATATTTAGAAGCTAATTCCTCTTGCAATTCAAAAAGTAGTGTTAAGTTATCAACTTTGATGAATTAAAGATTAAGAAACCCTATTTTAAGATGATTAATATATTTATTAGGGTTTAATGGATGATTTAAGTTGGTATTAACCTGTTAATGATAAAAAGGAACTTTAGGAACAAAAAGGATGAAATTTGCACGTAATTGGTTTAATTGGAGTTTCATGTGCATGAATATACTTTAATGGGCCTTGAAACCCTAATATTGGTAAATGCGGCTATTAATGGTTTTAATTATTCAAAATTGTGAATAAAGCTAAGATATAATGACTCTAAGCTATTTCAAGCATTAAAGTTCCTAATTTGTGGATAAATGCCCTTAATGTAGTGAATAGGATTTTCTAATGAATAAAAAGTAGAATTAATGACAAATAGAGTTCATATGTGAATTAGACCATAATGAACTATGAATTAATGATGAATGCGCATAATGATCTTGTCATGGATTAAAAGGATAAAAATAGTAGCTTTAATGTAAAAGAGGCTTAATGGACTTAATTAATGGATAATGATGCCTTTAATCCGGAAATAAGGTTATATGAAAGGTAACCTTAGTATCTTTCGTGAAGAATAGACGAGATAAATAGGGTTTGTGAGTAATGGTATAAAATTAGGGTTTAAAATAGTAAAAGATGAAGGGAAATCCTAATTGCAATGGAAACCCTAAAAGTGAACTAGAAACCCTAGGAAGCGAGCTAGGTTTAATAGATCTTGATGACCTGAGTAATAAAAGGAAATTGCATGATTATTTCAGGATCTTGTATGTGTGCTTGCTTGGATTTCTTACTTGCATGGATTATTCTGTCTCAAATCAGCCTGATAGGTATGTGGTTACGCTTACGAATAATCGCTCTAGTTTCACGGTGATTCCCAAACATTTTATCGGTTGCTTGGAAATAACTGTTGGATGCCTATTTGTTTCATGCAACTATAAAGTGACTATGATTATCACTATAAATGTGCATACATGACTGGCTCAGATCCTGGTCCACCTCTGTGGCTTTGCAAAGGCTAAAAAGGGGTAACCTAGAGCAAGGTCTAGGTTATCGTGAGTTAGAAATTGGGCTACCCACGTGTAGTGTCATGAGACTCTTTAGCATGCCATGAGTTAAGGAGTGGGCTACCTAGGGTAGTGCCATGTGACTCAACCCTAGAAACTGGTTCACCTGTTAGGTGGGATCATGAGGGTTTTAATGGGGATCTACCATAAGGAAGGTAGCATCCAGGTCCACTGTAGGGACAACGCAAATGCTAGGGTATGTAGGGATTGAGCAGTTATGCGGAAAATATAAAGTTGTTTGTTTAAATCATAAATCACTGATTACATTGTTATCATAGTTGCATGATTATTGTTTCCCCCACATACCAACTTTATGCTGACCGACGTTTTGTTTGTCGGCGTTTTAGGTACAAGCCAAAAGGACAAACAGTAAATCGTCATATTGTGAAATACATGAATTAAAATACAAGGAGGATTAGTTAGAGTAGAATTCATATGTGGATAGAAGTTTAGAGATCCAAGTTTTCAAAAGGTACGCAAAGTTTTTATTTTTACCATATTTCAGTATAGTTGGTAGAATTTAATAATTGTTATTGATTATTTGTCGAACATTTGATCCTGTTAATTTGGATAATGGCTCTGACCTTCTGGTCTCCCTTAATTGGGGGTTACCGGGAGGCGGGGTCGTTACATTTGGCATCAGAGCCTAGGTTTCTCATTTAATCCTTAATAATTATTAAATTTTACAAACTCTGTAGAACCCAAAGGAGTTATTAGATGATTTTCCGAAAGACAGAGGTGTCTAGAAAAGGATCACGTCCGGGGGCTGGCAAGATTTTCCTCCGCATCGCTAGTCGGAATACGAGGACTCCCGGATTAGTGTGACTGTCTGGCAAAAGTCTCAGGATTTGACTTGAAATAAGATACCTTTAGGACTCTCTCATCTTGTTCATCCCTTCTCAACCCTAATTCTGTTAAGATTCTAAGGTTTAGGGTTTTTCTCTCTTTTCCTCACCCTCTTGAGGTATGGGTAAGGTTGATAAGGTTTAAGGAATCCTCCACCAAATTAATGAAAAATATGTAAATAAGATGTCATGGACATAAGCTTAATAGATTAAGCGTAAACTAAAGGATGGATACATGCTTAGGTCGTATGACATAAGTTGTCATGCCCTCAGGAGAGACCTGAGGCTAGACCTTCTTGTCAGGAGGATAAATGGAGAGAGTTAGTCTTGGAGGTAGAGATCTCCATTACAAGTAGAGACCTGGCACATCCTCTGAGGATGATGTTAACCCTAACCCTAAGTGAAGGTTAAAGAGAGAGATGACATGATGAGTCAGACATCATGGTAGACCAGGTGTTTGGATAGACATGCTTTGGATGCTATATGAGCCATGAGAGGTTGGATGACCGAGTACCTTTGGCGACCCAACCCTGGGAAGGGTCATGCATGTTAGAGTGAAGGGTAGCTCCTTCATTGATGAGGTTAGAGAAGAACCCATGGAAATCCCATGAGCTTATATGAGCATGGCATAGTAGGCACCCAGGATACATCAGTAGTGCGAGCAGCGGGTTGAAACCCTGGCCAAGGGAGTATGGAGGATAGCTGATGAGATAAGCATAAAGGGCTAGGGATAACCTCGAGCAAACATAAGTTTGAACATAAGTATCACCCATGTAGGGGTATGTTGGTGAGCTTGATCCACCTTCATGGAGAGAGGACCTCTGGTAGTGAGGCTTTTGTATGGTTAGTTCTAGAGAGAGAGAACAGGAACCATGCATGAAGAGGGGCGTTGAGGATGATGCGACCTAAGTGGATGTTTGTGGTTGCCTCATGCTTGATCCTTGGAGGTTGATGATATCTTGGTTGCCATTAGAGGAACCAAACCCTAGAGAGAGGATGAGGCTTATGGTACCTAGGTGCCCATGGTGTAGGTTCTTTAGACCTGGAGAGGTTTAGTAACAGGTTGTGAGGCCTTATACCTTGTTGGTTGTCCTTGAGGAGAACTCCACTCTGAAGTGTTGCTCGAGTAGGAGGATGACAGTAAGTGCATGTCGTACCTTGTACATATTTGGTTCGTGGTTAAGAGGTTGAGCATGCAGTTGGACACCCAAAAGGTGAACCTAGGTATAAGAGGGGAAGTGGTGTACCTGATGCTCATGACGAGATTTGAGTTTCTATAGATTCGAGCATGGTACCCCTCATGGTTAGAGGAGAGGGAAACCCCTTAAGTTTAAAGGTATGTTTGACGAACCCCCACAGCTAAGTGATGACATGGGAAGGTATGATCTTGATCCTATGTTGAGGATGAGAACAAGTATGACCTAGCATGGTTTAGTAGGTGGTCTGCTTGTGCCTTAGTGGCTGTTGGGTTAAGCATGCTCATGTGAATATAAACCCTAAGGATGTTTGTGACCTTGTTGTCAAGAGTTGTAGTTTCCTCCCATCTTGGGAGAGGAACCCTTTGGTAGGAAGTGTACTAGTTTGTGGGTTTTGTGGAAACCTAAAGAGGTCTCATAAGATCGTGAGAAGCTAAGTGAAAAGTACATGGTATGAGAATGAACCTGTAAACCTATAGACAACCATCTCTATGTGCATGTGGATGTGTTACCATGGAGGTAACCGATATGGGGCCTGACCAAGGTACGTAGGTTGCCTAAACCCTATGAAAGGATGGGAGTCAGCCCATGAATGCAGAGAGAGAGAGATGATGAAGGCTTGGGTAAGGTTCTAAGATGGACATTAACTGTAATAGAATCCTAAGTCTATCCTAGGGTCAGGTAGGGATAAGACCGATGGAAGTAGGAGTTGCCTAATTCCCTAGTTGCACATGACCATAGGGTCGGGAGGTAACAACTATCATTGTCTGAGGGTCATGGGTTAGGAGATTGATCAACTTCATGAACTCATGAGACCCAAAGGGCAAATGAGTAGGGCACTCTCTGGATGCATAAGGGAAGAGGGATGACCCCAAAAGTGTCGGCGCCTTATAGACCTAGAGGAGATGACTAAGGATTGTGTGGTGACCCAAGTAGGTTCGAAACCAGTTTTCTATGGAAGTAACTATGATATTGAGAATGATGTTGAGGCATAAGATGCACGTTTCAACTAAGATTTAAAGGTGTACTGACAAGGTGGGATGTACCATCTCTACTCTTGGAACAGGAAGAACTCTGTATTTGGACTGCAGCCAAAGGCTTATTTCCTCTTGTTATGGGAGTGAGAGATAGGACAATACGCATGCCATACACCAAGGATAAAAGATGATGTGAGTTGGAACGTTGCTATGAGGTATGAGGACAGAGGTGATAACATACCCTAGTGGAGTGAATGATACATGGATGGTTTACAAACACTAAGAGGAATAATATATTCATCTTATGAGGATGTTGTTATCATTTGCTATGAAGGTTGAGTTCAAAAAACTAAGAGAATAAGCTCAGAGTTTTCTTGATGAAGATAGACCTAGAGCTGAGATGAGATAATAAGTGGAATACATGGAGGTGTATGTCTTCAACTTTACCTAACATCCAAGGATGTGTAGTGGTAATGGATGCTCTGGATGAGATACAACTGCCTAGTTTAGATGGAGGCTAGAGGAGGTTGATAGGATAACCCCCAGTTGGAAAAAGATATAAGTTTGGCTAACACTCAGAGGTGACAAGATCGGTCTAACAAGTTAATGGTTGTTTGGTTAGCCAGCCTAGGGCTTATCATGATAAAAGGATGGTTGTAGAACCTCAGATGTACTTCTTCGGAAGGTGATGAAACCCCAATTAGAGTGGTTTAGGGTTTCTGAGGAATCGATCTTAAAGAATCATGACAATACAGGAGATCATGATTTAAGATCACCATATACTATGGTACTATATAGATAATAAGTGACAGTGGTACTTTGGATACCTAAGGTGAAGTTGCATGTGGCATGTGGCCATGCAAGCCAGGAGGTGAAGGACGAACATCAGTAACCTAGTGCATTAATATAAAGTATAAAGAGTTCCCGAGAGGAAATGGGAGTTCATCACTATGAATGTTGTGGAAAATCTCCCCTAGACCAAGGGAGGTTATGATGCAATATGGGTTATGGTAGATCGCCTTACCTAGATGACATGAGAAAGAAAGAGTTCCGTCAAGAGACAAATCTGGTTGAACTACACATGAGAGAGATGGTTCAACTACACCATGATGCGAGTTCAAAAGTTTTGAGTATAACCTAAAGATTCACTTCCAGGAGGTGGAAGTAGATACATGAAGAACTCGATGATAGTACAATTTATCACCCCTAACTAATGGTTAGTATGATCCAGACTAGAGGGTCTGATGAGAGCATGTGTGCTCGTTCAGGGTGATACATAGAGACCGTTTTTGTAAGATGTGATGATAACCACCATAGCTAGTATCAGGTTGTAGAGAAGCTCTGTAAGGGAGGATGTGTCGGTCACCACTTCATTAAGATGATGTTGGTGAATGGACCTCGCGAAGGTCAAGAAAGGACCACAATGTGTACAGATGAAGTCGCTTGATCGTGCAATGGTTGAAAGGAGCCCAGAGACGACATGAGTTGTAAGCAAATGCAAAGTAGACTGACATGCAGTTCACTGTGGGGGAATATGTGACATGAAAATCCGACCCCTCTAAGTTATAGTTAAGAGAACTGAGTCCCCGATGCATGGGTTCTTTTGACATGGTTTGGTGGAGAAGGTTAAGTTTGTCCTTACCCCTCAGGATAATGTGATGTGTGATGAGTTTCATGTGTCCAATTTAAAGCACTATGTGAGGTGCCCGGATCATGTGCGAAGCAATGAACCTAGTGAGCCCCAAGGGAGGCTGAAATGACCTGAGTCACCTGTGAGGTTTATAGATGTCAAGGTGAAAGAACTCAGAGAAAAGAATATGTGATGATAAAGGTTCTTTGGAAGCGCCATGGATAAGGTAAAGCCACATAGGGGCCAATGATGGACATGGAAAAGTCTTATCCTGATTTGTTTGTTTGCTTGATGAAATTTTGAGGACAAAATTCCTATAAGAGGGGAAGGATGTTACAACCCCGATTCTTGGGTTCATTGGGTGAGAAATGTAATTTCTCATATTAAAGATATTTGGACAAATAATGATACAATTTGTTTCGAATAAACGGATTTCGTTTACAATAGCCTTGATGATTGTGTTGTGGGCTTTATTGGCAATTGGGCCCAATAACAAGGAAATTCAATTAATAAATGAATAATTGAGTTTTTAAGAAAAGAGAGATGTGGAAACCTCTAGAAGGCAAAAGAATGTAATCCAAAAGTGGATTTTGTGCCTCTTGGGTTCCTTGGGTCCCAAGGAGTCCAAAGTTGCAAATAAAATACAATAAGAAAAGAAAAGACCAATTAAGTATTTCTTTATTAAGAAAGAAATTGAAAACAATGATAAAATGTAGAAAATAAGTGGAAAGAAGTATAATTGAGTTATCCTTGATGGAATTTCGTATCCCAAGGATTCCAAATGTTAAAAGGAGCCCCAATAAAGGAAAAGAAAGAGAAAATACCAATAAAGAAAAATAAGATGATAATGTGATGCATAATGAATGAATTTCATGGTATTATTAAAAGGGAGATATTTTCTACTAAAAGATAATATAATTTCGTGCCAATAAATCAAAAGGCAAGTACAAAGAAGATAAAGGAAGAAAATTTTGAAATCCTAATATTTAAAGAAAAAGGAATATCAAAAAGATGTTTGGGAGAGAGAGAATCTTGCTTCTCAACAAAGGAATTGGATTCCTATTGGGAAAGAGCACAATTGCTTCGTGGGCAAGCATCTTAGGGCATCGATACCCTCCCCTATATAACGGGTAGGGCTTTTGGCTCGAGTTTGAGAGATCCCACATGTCTCACTCTCATCTCCTCCTTTGTTCAAACCCTAGTCGAGAGGAGCACGTCTAACCCTGGGGCAGCAAGGACTCGTGGGGTCGCCACGGTCGATGAGATAGGTTCCACGACAACCCTAGGATGATCGACTATCTCTCCCGCGCTCCCGTCTTCATGCTGCCCAAGCCGAAGGTCTGCCAACCTGCAACAGATCGCGGTCTTGGCTCACGTTCGATCGACCATCTTGGTCGCTAACCGGTGGCGCCCCACGCGCGCAGGAGCACGGTGGAGGCAGGGAAGGGGTCCCCGGTGGCCGATGAGGCCTGAGGAGGGGCGGCAGGGCCGCACCAACTCCTACAGCAGCGGCTGCGCTAGGGCACGCGCGAGGTAGAAGAAGGCCATGAGCCGTTGGACCGTTCTACCCTTCCGGGTAGTGAAGGAGCGACCCACTTAACCAAGGGCAAAAGGGACAAATCAAAATGTTTTCAAACCCAGCCGAACAACGTTGCATGGAGCGGACACTTGGCGCGCTCTGATTGGCCCAAAGTAAGTCAATTTTGTTAAATTCGTATCTCCTTAATAGTAGCTCGGATGAATATGCATAGAATATGAAAATTGCTCAGAAAAACGAGAGGAATCTAATAAAAATATATTTAGAAGCTAATTCCTCTTACAATTCGAAAAGTAGTGTAAATTATCAACTTTGATGAATTAAAGATTAAGAAACTCTATTTTGAGATGATTAATATATTTAGTAGGGTCTAATGGATGATTTAAGTTGGTATTAACCTGTTAATGATAAAAAGGAACTTTAGGAACAAAAAGGATGAAATTTGCACGTAATTGGTTTAATTGGAGTTTCATGTGCATGAATATACTTTAATGGGCCTTGAAACCCTAATATTGGTAAATGCGACTATTAATGGTTTTAATTTTTCAAAATTGTGAATAAAGCTAAGATATAATGACTCTAAGCTATTTCAATCATTAAAGTTCCTAATTTGTGGATAAATGCCCTTAATGTAGTGAATAGGGTTTTCTAATGAATAAAAGGTAGAATTAATGACAAATAGAGTTCATATGTGAATTAGACCATAACGAACTATGAATTGATGATGAATGCGCATAATGATCTTGTCATGGATTAAAAGGATAAAAATAGTAGCTTTATTGTAAAAGACGCTTAATGGACTTAATTAATGGATAATGATGCCTTTAATCCGGAAATAAGGTGATATAAAAGCTAACCTTAGTATCTTTCGTGAAGAATAGACGAGATAAATAGGGTTTGTGAGTAATGGTATAAAATTAGGGTTTAAAATAGTAAAAGATGAAGGGAAACCCTAATCGCAATGGAAACCCTAAAAGTGAACTAGAAACCCTAGGAAGCGAGCTAGGTTTAATAGATCTTGATGACCTGAGTAATAAAAGGAAATTACATGATTATTTCAGGATCTTGTATGTGTGCTTGCTTGGATTTCTTACTTGCATGGATTATTCTGTCTCAAATCAGCCTGACAGGTATGTGGTTACGCTTACGAATAATCACTCTAGTTTCACGGTGATTCCCGAACGTTTTATCGGTTGCTTGGAAATAACTGTTGGATGCCTATTTGTTTCATGCAATTATAAAGTGACTATGATTATCTCTATAAATGTGCATACATGACTGGCTCAGATCCTGGTCCACCTCTGTGGCTTTGCAAAGGCTAAAAAGGGGTAACCTAGAGCAAGGTCTAGGTTATCATGAGTTAGAAATTGCGCTACCCACGTGTAGTGCAATGAGACTCTTTAGCATGCCATGAGTTAAGGAGTGGGCTACCTACGGGTAGTGCCATGTGACTCAACCCTAGAAACTGGTTCACCTGTTAGGTGGGATCATGAGGGGTTTAATGGGGATCTACCATAAGGAAGGTAACATCCAGGTCCACTGCAGGGACAACGCAGAGGCTAGGGTATGTAGGGATTGAGCAGTTATGTGGAAAACATGAAGTTGTTTGTTTAAATCATAATTGACTGATTACATTGTTATCATAGTTGCATGATTATTGTTTCCCCCACATACCAGCTTTATGCTGACCGACGTTTTGTTTGTCAACGTTTTAGGTACAAGCCAAAAAGACAAACAGTAAATCGTCATATTGTGAAATACATGAATTAAAATACAAGGAGGATTAGTTAGAGTAGAATTCATATGTGGATAGAAGTTTAGAGATCCAAATTTTCAAAAGGTATGCAAAGTTTTTATTTTTACCATATTTCAGTATAGTTGGTAGAATTTAATAATTGTTATTGATTATTTGTCGAACATTTGATCCTGTTAATTTGGATAATGGCTCTGACCTTCTGGTCTCCCTTAATTGGGGGTTACCGAGAGGCGGGGTCGTTACATTTTTCCTATAATGAAGTCCCTTGCCAGGAGACTTTTTCAGATATCGCAGAATATGACATAGTGCATCCTAGTGGCACTGTCTAGGTTTATCTAGGTACCTGCTAAGAAGTCCCACAGAAGTAGATATGTCAGCTCTAGTCACAGTTAAGTATATCATTTTACCAATCAATCTCCTGTACTTTTTATTATCAGCAAAAGATGGAGACGAATCATCATCCCAATTGACATTGGGATCTAGAGGAGTGTCAGCAGGTCTAGCTCCAAGCATACCAATTTCCTGTACAAGATCTAGAACATATTTCCTCTGAGACAACACTAGTGCATTAGAGGTTCTGGATACCTCTATGCCCAGAAAATACCGCAGTTTACCCAAGTCTTTAGTAGCAAAGTGCTTGCAGAGATGGGCTTTAGTATCCTGAATAGCAATAGAGTCACTGCCAGAAAGAACAATATCATCCACATAGACAATAAGAATTACAATGCCAGTAGAGGTCTTCTTAGTAAAAATAGAATGATCCACTTGAGATCTCAGAAAACCAAAAGCAATGAGAATTTTGCTTAATTTATCGAACCAGGCACGAGGGCTCTGTTTGAGCCCATAAATAGATTTCTTCAACCTGCAGACTTTGTGTGACTCCCCCTGAGCAACAAATCTAGGGGGTTGCTCCATATACACTTCCTCTTGCAGATCACCATACAGGAAAACATTCTTAACATCTAATTGCAGCAGAGGCCAGTCCAGATTAATAGCAACAGAAAGAAGAATTCTGACTGAATTAAGGCGGGCAACAGGAGAAAAAGTTTCAAAGTAATCAATACCATAAGTCTGTGTATACCCTTTTGCAACCAAGCGTGCCTTCAACCGTTTTATAGTACCATCAGGTTGATATTTTACAGCATATACCCATCTGCAACCTACAGGCTTACATTGAGGAGGTGGATCCACCAACTCCCAAGTTTGTCTGTCAGTAAGAGCACGCATCTCTTCTTGCATAGCAGAAGTCCAGGCTGTACTTTGCAAGGCATCATGAGTATTTTTTGGAATAGTGACAGCAGATAAAGCAGAGACAAAATTGCTAGCATGAATACTCAGATGTGCAGTAGATACATGGTTAGCAATGTTATGAGAAGTGCAGGAACGAGTTCCCTTTCTAAGAGCAATAGGTATATCCAGGTCAGAAATTACCTCAGGTATGGCAGGACCTTCTTGAGGAGATTGGTGTTGAGTGGGGGGTACTTGTTCAGGTGGAGGCCTGTTCCTGCGCTGATAAACAATAAGAGGTGGTGTCGTATTCTTAGGTGGCATTTGATCAGAATTCTCAGACACACATTCAGTAGTAATAGGCAGGGGGAAGCAATAATATCAGGCTCCAGACTATCTTCGCTAGATGAGTAGTAAGGGGTATTCTCAAAGAAGACAACATCACTGCTGATAAACCATTTCTTTGCAGTAGGACTATAGCATCTATATCCTTTTTGTGTACGAGAATACCCTAAGAAAATACATTTCTCAGCACGAGGAGATAATTTATAATGAGTAGGACCAAGCAATCTCACAAAACACGTACAACCAAAAATCCGAGGAGGTACAGTAAATAAGGGTGCATCAGGTTGTAGAATTTGGACAAGTACTTTATTTCCAATCACAGAGGAAGGCATCCGATTAATTAAGAAACAGACAGTCAATATTGCTTCAGGCCAAAACAATCTGGGTACATGATAGTGCATCATAATAGTTCTAGCAACTTCTAATAAATGTCTATTTTTCCTCTCAGCTACTCCATTTTGCTGTGGTGTATATGCACAAGAAGTTTGATGTAAAGTGCCAATAGAACGACAAAACATTGCAACATCTTTTTGGACAAACTCAAGTGCATTATCAATACGAAAAACTTTAACAGGCAGAGCATATTGTGTTTTCACCTCAGCAAAAAAGAATTTAATAGTAGACAGCACTTCAGAACTATTTTTCAACAGAAACAACCAAGTGGTCCGAGAGAAATCATCAATAAATAGTAAAAAGTTTTTGTAGCCAGACAAATTAGGCACATTACAAGGACCCCATACATCAGCATGAACAAGATCAAAAAAGTTGTTGCTACTACTCTGAGGACGTTTAGGGTAAACAACCCTAGTTGTTTCCCTAACTGACATGATTCACACTGAAACTTATGAGTGCCAACACTAGAAATGACATGTCTTAGTTTTTCAGAAGAAGGGTGTCCAAGATGGTAGTGCCATTGTAATGCAGAGACTGATACAGATAATGCCGATAAAGTAGAAGCCAATGCAACCTTGTCCAGACTTGGCAGATCATCCAGATAAAAGAGGCCATCAAATCCTTCATGCTCCCCACCAATCTTCGTCCTCGTGCGAAGGTCCTGAAAAACACACGAACCAGGTATAAAGGTCAGGCTACATTGCAGGCTGCGTAAGATTTTGCTAACAGATAATAAATTCAGCAGAAACGAGGCACATATAAAGCCGACTTCAGAAGAAACTTAGATACAATGTCTCCAACCCCAGAAACTGCAGACTTAGAACCATCAGCAAGCATGACAGAAGAAGCAGTAGTTGGTCTAGATAAATTTCTAAATAAAGCTCGATTTCTAGAAATGTGAGATGATGCGCCATAATCGATAACCCATTTTGTTTTACCAACACTAGAAGATAGAGTACTGAGGAAGGCAGTATCACAACCCGAGTAGGTCACAACATGGGCTCCACTTGTAGTGGCAGTAGAAGAGGAGCTAGTACGCTCACATAGTAGGCGCTCCACCTCAACACGAATGTAATCCGCAGTGGCAGTACCCGAGTCATCAGACAGAACAGGCTGGGTAGGTGTCTCTGAAGTAGCAGTAGTGCCACTGGCCGCATTGACCCATGCAGGTTTACCATACTTTTCCCAGCACTTGTCTTCAACATGATTAGACCGACCACAGAAGTTGCAGAAGCGTTGGCCAGTCTGAGGACGAGCAGCAACAGTAGTAGATCCAAAGGATGCTCCACGACTCGCATAATTCCTCCCCCTGCCAGTACCAAGAGGACGAGCATCATATGAACGACCGCGTCCACGACCACGACCATAACCAAACATCGCAGCAAAAGCAGTCGAATCCCCAGTATCAGTAGGAGTCTCAGATGACGATGTCGGCAAGCGATGTAGTCTCTGAAAGACAATCTGAAGAGTAGGCAGCGGATCATTGGCGAGAATCTGATCCACCACCCCGGCATAGGAATCAGGTAAGCCACAGAGGAACTAGACTACTTGCAACTCCTGTCGCTGTCGTTGCATAGTAGCCAGATCAGTAGACAAGGGATGGTAGGCTTCCAACTCCCCCCACAATCCCTTGAAAGTAGAGAAATAATCCGTCAGATAAGAACCAGAGAAACACAGACGGCTGAGCAAATGTGGGATCAACTTGCCAGTACATATTCACACAGTCAAAAATATAATTATCAAATAACATGCACCAAGGAATATCATCTTGAACATGCTTTGTCAACTCATCATCCATAACAAGAATAAATGGATATAGGCTCACTGTTAATCATCTTGTCTAGGCGGCTAAAGTTTCATCAATCAACACAATATAATTATCAAATAACATGCACCAGGGAATATCATCTTGAACATGCTTTGTCAACTCATCGTCCATAACAAGAATAAATGGATATAGGCTCAGTGTTGATCATCTTGTCTAGGCGGCTAGATGGGGTTTCCCATCCAAGGAAGCCTAGGAGGCTAGGCGCCTAGGCGGAGGCCTATGCATTACGATTTTGCATATGCATTTAGCTATATGCAAATGTATACATCAATCACTATGGACATTTGAATTGGCTATCCTTAAGCTTAATCAATCATAACTTCACCTACATAACACATGTCATGACTTAAGCTAGACCTATTCAGCCTTAATTTGACCTAACACGATCTAAATTGGACCTAATTTAACTTAAGTCTTCTCTAATTTGACCTAAGTCAGATCTATTTTGGCATAACATAACCTAATCAGACGTAACTTCCCCTAGTTTGTCCTACATTGACCTAAATGAGCCCTAATTTTGTGAAATCAGACCTGATTCCCCAAATAAGACATTTTTCTCCAAATCTGACCTATTTCTAGCCCCCCCCCCCAATCAGGCCTAATCGATTGAAATTAGATCTTATTTGGGCCTAAATCAGACCTATTTCTTCTTTAGATAATTAAATTTGATCGAATTCAAAAAAATCCAGACCAAAGCCATGCTAATTTGGTCTTTAAGTGTATTAATTTGGGCCTAAAAGGTCTTAGCCATCCGCTTTAGTTATTAAAAATCCTAGGCACCCAGCTTAAGGCGGCCCACCTAGAGCCTAGGCAGATGGGCGGGAGCCTTGATGGCTGTGGTGTTGATCCTTGATGTACCCTACCTGTGATAAGAAATGTTGGTCTCTCCTCCAGGAGTCTTCACACTTGTCGTCGAGCTATAATTCATGTTTTAATTAAATTAATGTATAGAACCCATACACCCTTTTTCGCCAAAACCATCCACAAAATTTCCCTGGGTACTCGATCATAAGCTTTTTCCAAATCGATAAACACCATATGAAGATCTCTTTTTCTTTCACTATACTTCTTCATAAGCCTCTTTAGCAGGAAAATAACATTTATTGCTAATCTCTCTAGCATGAAGCCAAATTGGTTGTCTAATATCTGCATTATAGATCTTAGCCTTTGCTCAATAATCCTCTCCTAAAACTTCATATTGTGATTCATTAACTTGATACATATGTAGTTTGTGCAGCTCTGAACATCTCCTTTGTTCTTATATGGGGACTATATGAAGATCTATTTTTCTTTCATTATAATTCTTCATAGGCCTCCTTATCGGAAAAATAACATCTGTTGTTAGTCTCTTTGGCATGAAACCAAATTGGTTGTTTGATATCTGCATTATCGATCGTAGTCTTTGCTCAATAATCCCCTCCCAAAGATTCATAGTGTGACTTATCAACTTGATACATATGTAGGTTGTGCAGCTGTAACCATCTCCTTTGTTCTTGTAGATGGGGACTACAGTATTATTTCTCCACTTATTTGGCATCTTCTTGATCTTCATAATCATGTTAAAGATATTTATTAACTATATAGGCTCCTTCATCTCCCACAATTTTCCATACATCGAGGGAAATATCATCTGGTCTGCATGCCTTTCTCATTTTCATCTTTTTCAAAGTCTTCTTGACCTCAAAAAGTGAAACTCATCGTGTGTAAATGATATCTCTTATATGCATGTCACTATGTCGCTTACATTATTCACAGTGTCTCTATTAAAAAGCTTATGGAAGTAGTTTCTCCATAGGTTATTGATATCATCATCCTTCAACAACACTACCATCTTCATTCATGATGCATTTTACTTGCCCCAAGTTTCTTCCTTTAAGCTCTCGTATACGAGTCATATCACATATATCTTTTTCTCATTCTCTTGTGTCTAGCTTCTTATAAATCTCTTCAAAGTATCTAGACCTATATACCAAATTTGACATAGATGCAAAATTTGTCAAAATGTCACTGAAACAGGCAAACTTTCACCTGACAAAAATACTTATCACGGGGTATTATTTCCTTTAGTAAGTATTTTTTCTTTATAAAAGCATCCAATAATCAATATATAAGTTCGATGATATGAATCATTGCTCTATGAATAATATAGATTTAATATACAATTTAATGTAAATTACATTACCCTAATTTTTCATGCCAAATACGTATGGAATGTTTCTATGAAAAAAACTACTATTTTCGCAGGGGAAACATATGAAATGCTAAGTTTTTCTACTTTTTTAGATTTCGGAGGAAAAGCAGTCTGTTGATTAACAATCTGACATATATACAAAATTTGTCGAAATGTCACTGAAATTGGCAAACTTTTACATGACAAAAATACTCATTACGGGGTATCTTTCCTCTAGTTTGACAATATGTGTTGTTTGTAATCTTATAGTAAGTATTTTTAATTAAAAAAAGTATCCAATAGCCATTACGCACCATCTCAGGCTTTAAGTGATATAAATGGTTGCTCTATGAATAATATAGATTGAATATGCAGTTTTATGTAAATTGCATTACCCTAATATCTATAACTTACATCAAGTTTACACAATTCTATTGAATGGGAACACATATATCATCATCATCATCATCATCATCTAAGCCTCAGTCCCAACTATATTGGGGTTGGCTACATGGATCCTTTATTTCCATTCAGCTCTATCATGGGTCATATTCCGGTCGAGATGTAGAGATTCAAAATCTCTCTTTATAAGCTCATCCCATGTTAAGTTAGGTCTTCCTCTTCTTCTGTTAATTGTGCTTGACTCAATAGCATTGCTTCATATAGGCGCATTAGTCGGTCTGCGTTGCACATGTCCATACCATCTGAGTCAGCCCTCACGCAACTTGTCGTCAATGCTCGTCACCCCCACTTTATTCCTGATATAGTCATTGCTCAAGCGATCTTTTCTTGTCTTCCCACACATCCATCTCAACATACGCATTTCAACCACGTTCATTTTGTTGAGACCTTGTTTCTTCACCGCCCAATATTCACTCCCATAGAGCATGGTTGGTCGTATCGTTGTTCTGTAAAACTTACTTTTTAACCTGAGAGGGATCTTTCGATCACATAATACTCCAATTGCACTCTTCCATTTCAACCGTCCTGCAGTGATCCTATGACAAACGTCATCCCTATCTATTTGAATAATAGAACCCAAGTAATGAAATTTATCACATTTTAGTATATCTACTTCATCCAACTTGGCTCCACCATTCACACTGCGAGATTAATTGAAATTGCAATGCATATACTCAATTTTGCTCCTACTAATCATCAATCCATTTGATTCCAATGCCCTTCTCCAAAGTTCAATTTTATCATTCAATCCATCTTTAGTTTCGTCAATCAATACAATATCATCAGCAAATAAAATACACCAAGGAATATCATCTTGAACATTCTTTGTCAACTCATCTATAACAAGAATGAATATATATGGGTTGAGTGTGGATCCTTGGTGTACCCCAACTGTGATAGGAAATGTTGGTGTCTCTCCTCCAGGAGTCTTCACACTAGCAATAGAGTTATCATACATGTCTTTAATCAAGTCAATGAATTGGATTGTTCTTCAAAATCATCCACAACACTTCCTGGGGTACTCGATCATCAGTCTTTTCCCAATCAATAAACACCATATGAAGATCTCTTTTGCTTTTTTTATACTTCTCCACAAGCCTCCTTATCATAAAAATAGCATTTGTTGTTGATCTTCCATGCATGAAACTAAATTGGTTGTTTGATATATGCGTTATAGATCTAAGCCTCTGCTCAATAATCCTCTACCAAAGCTTCATTGTGTGACTCATCAACTTGATACCTTTGTAGTTTGTGAAGCTCTGAACATCACCTTTGTTCTTGTAGATGGGGACTATAGGACTATTTCTCCACTCATCCGACATCTTCTTGGTCTTCATGACCTAGTTAAAGAACATTGTTAACCACATAACTTCTTCATCCCCAATACTCTTCCATACATCAATGGGAATGCCGTCTGGTCCGCATGCCTTTCTCATTTTTATCTTTTTCAAAGCATTCTTGACTTCATATAGTGAAACTCGTCGTGTGTAAATGATATCTCTTGAAGTGGAACACATAACGACAAATTCGGGATTTAGAAATCTTTTCTCTGGTCGGAAAAGGTTGGGATTCGAAAAAAATTGTGAAAAGAATCAATATATTTTGGTCAAAGTTTGGTCATCTATTCGGAAATAAGCAAAGATAAGTCGGCTATATATGTGTATTTATACATATATATACATACATATATCTCTATAAATGGGAATAAGAGAGGCATTCTCTCCCCTTCTCCCATGTCTGTGATGGAGGCCGAACATCCGGGAGGGTGGTAAACCAAGGCAACAACTGGGATTCAAACCCAGGTCCCTTTGTTAAAAGACATTGTGCTTGACCACTTGAACCACGCTAATGGAGAACCTAGTGAATAAAATCTAAGACTAATTATCAAGATCTAAACTAATTTAAAATAATTAATAAAAAGGAATAAATATTCATCAAAAGATTTCATTCATCAAGTTTGCCCTTTTCAGAGAGCCTTACAAAGACTATATATAGGTGTTTAAACCCGACTCACTAGACAACTAGTCAATGTGGGACTAAACCCTATGCTTTACAAGACAAACTGGAAAAATATCAAATAACCCCAAAAATACAAGGAAATTGATTATTATATTATTAAAATTACTAAAATACTATTTACGAGGTTATACTCGTCCTACACCACACGCCTTGTCAGCCATATATTTCTATATATGGGATTAAGAGAGAGATTCCCCCCCCTCCCATGCCCGTGGCGGAGGCCGAACGCCCAGGAGGGTGGTGTGTGTGTGTGTGTGTATATATATATATATATATACATATATATATATATATATAGAGAGAGAGAGAGCGTCAGGCTAGAATACACTCAAGTAGTTTTTCACGATTCAATATTTTTTTCAAAAATCAAATCCATTGATCTTCTTAATCATCTTGTGAATAACTCATATAAAAAATTTGAGCACATTTGGATATTCATAGGTCATGTTATAAAGACCGCAAAAATTATGCATTTCAAATTGTAGTTGCGTGCGTCGATTTTGTTGCCCTCAGATGAGTGACTTACACTCATCCAAATGGGCTCAAAATTTGTATAGAGCCTAATTCTAGTATGACAATGAAGATCAATGGTTTACATCTTGCAAAAAACAGTCTTGATATGCAAACACACTTGAGTGTATTCGTGCGATCTGTACACTCGAGTGTATATGTATACATATATATATATATATATATATATGTATGTATGTATACATATATTTATGTACATATATATATATACATATATGTATATGTGTACATATGTAGACATGTATGTACACACACACACACACACACACACACATATATATATATAGAGAGAGAGAGAGAGAACATTTTTAATACCCGGCGGGTAACAATGTTTGGCTACCCATCAATACAAAAGCGGTGGCATCGATTGTAAATATTAACTTACCTGTCCCACATCCGGCTAAATGCTTCGTCAATTTCAACTCGGCACTCCGCCTTCCAATTATCCCTCTCCTCCGCGGCACCCCAACTTCAATCGGCTACTGGTAGAAGAAAGAGGCTAACGTTGACGGCCCCGAAGGCCCCGACGGATGTTGGAACTGAACCCATCACCGACGGCCCCGACGGCGTCCCTGGAGGCTGACGCGGACGACGAAGGTGGCTTTGGAGGGGAAATGACGACGTCGGTAGCGCAGTCGTTCCCTCTCAAGGAGTGTTGCACTTACATGTTTGTTCCTGGACGAGAGGAAAAGAGGAAGAAGCACCCTGAGGTTGGGTTTGAAGCCGTCAATTGGTCGGTTGGTCGGTGCGGCGGTGGCGGCATCCGGAGCGAGAGAGAGTTAATGATGATGACTCCGCCGTTGTTTGTCGCCGACTTTGGGCAGTACGTTCCTGTCGAGGACCACGTTTGTCGTCGTGATGGTTCGTGGTCCATCGGAATCGATAGGCCCGTTTCGCTTTCCCCTACAATCCCATCCACATCCTGGTTGTCACCACCGCGCGCAACTTTAGAAGCTTTGTCAGAGTACTTCCAGAGGGCGTACGAGGATGAGGTCCTCGAACGCTGCCAATGGCTCCTCTATGTGGTCGAAACGTTTGGGAGCTCCGTTGATACCTGGAGACGGGTGCCGCCTCAGACCTCCTCTTCCTGCCCCTTTGGTCCGCGACAGCATGGTAGAGGAGCCGAAGCTGCAGATATATACATGGATCCTTACTGTATTTATTGGAAATGGTGGGATGATCAACCAAATCAGCTCTGTGTTTTTTGTGGTCCGAAGAGGAGGCGACGAGATTCCCTTTTTTGGTTTTTTGTTTGGGCGACCATAAGTGGGTTTAATGACAAGCATGTTTCTCTGTAACACTTTTTTTTTCTCAATTCCCTATGACAATGGAAGCTACCTGCTCGGGCGTCGAATGTTGCTAAGAAGATGAGGGATGTTTGTGGTTTGGGAAATACAGTCGAATGGTGCTGGGCAATCCGTTGTATACTAATCAATGATTCTAACCATTTGAATTTCTTCTCGACATGTTCATGTTCTTCATTCTGTGCCTAGTGCTCACCAAGTGTTCGATTGCAGTGCTGTCAGTTGTTAGAAGATACATCGCTTTTGATGTATTCTGGGTAAGGAAAGCATTCATAGTTGAATGTGTGCCGATCAGAATTGAAAACTCATAATGATCATCACAGCCTTTTCATAGTAAGAGGTGTTCCACATATGCAAGATTTTCATAGCCTATTCATAGTAAGAGGTGTTTCATATAAGCAAGATTTGCACGGAATAATAAACAGTTCCGTATAGTTTGTTGTGGCTATATATGTCGTATCTACTATGCTCCTGTATAAAAAGAAAAAGTCAAGTATCTACTCTATGCCTCAATATAAAGGTTGAGCTATGTGAAAAGCCTGAACAATAGGCTTCTGTAATTCGGATGGATAACCACTGTGAAAAGCTTGAACAATAGGCTTCTATTATTCTGATGTATAAACTCTGTGAAAAGACTGAATGTACAGCTGATCTTGAATGTACAGCTGTGAAAAGTCTGAATGTACAACTGATCTTGATGTACAGCTCATCTTGAACAATATTGATTTTGCCCTTATATTTTGGCTGAATGTACAGCTGATTAAAATGAATTATTTATTAGTGTGCTGCAAAAAGACTGAATGTACAACTGATCTTGAATGCTTCGAATACATTTATGGTTTGAATGCTTATGTTCTTGAATGCTTTAAATACCCTTATGCTTTGAATGCTGTAAGAGTAACTCTGAAACCACTACGAGTAACTGATACAACCATGCGAGTAACTAAACTGAAAGTAACAGAATGCTTGAGTAATTGAAAAGTAATGCTTGAGTAACTGAAATTAATTCTTGAGTAACTGAGAGTAATGCTTGAGTAACTGAGAGTAATGGTTGAGTAACTGAAAAAACCCTGCGAGTAACTGTCACAACCCTGGAGTAACTGAAAAAATACTGTGAGTAACTGAAAAAGGACTACAAGTAACTGAAAAAACATTGCGAGTAGCTTATGACAATACTGCGAGTAACTGTGAAAATAATGCGAGTAACTGAAAAAACCATGCGAGTAACTGTAATAGCAGTTAGAGTAACTGTGAAAACACTACGAGTAACTGTCACAACCCTACGAGTAACTGAACAAACAATGCGAGTAACTGAAAAAAGCTTGCGAGTAACTGAAACAAGCCTGCGAGTTACTGAACACTGCAAGTAATGGTTGAGTAACTGTCACAAACCTGTGAATAACTGAACAAACACTGCGAGTAACTGTCACAACCCTGCGAGTAACTGAACAAACACTGCGAGTAACTGAAAAAACTATGCGAGTAACTAAAAAAACCCTGCGAGTAACTAAAAAACCCTGCAAGTAACTGAAAAGCCTGCGAGTAACTGTGAAACACTACGAGTAACTATGACAACAATGCGAGTAACTGAACGAGCACTACGAGTAACTCAAATAGCAGTTAGAATAACTGTGAAAACAATACGAGTAACTGAAAAACCACTACGAGTAACTTTGACAACCCTGCGAGTAACTGAACGAGCACTACGAGTAACTCTAACAACAATAAGAGTAAATGTGATAGCCTAGAAAAGAAACACTATGATTCAAACTCAGTTACTCTTATACTTTGTAAGAGTAAATGTGACAACACTAAGAGTATCCATTGCACACAAAGACAAACACATTCTTCAAAAAGAATAACAACTGATCAAAACATATTCTTTGTAACATATTCAGAGTATACATACAGCTGCTGGAGCACAAGGTAACACAAAGATAGATTACAAACACAAGTGAAGTACATAGAAGGTTACAAAATCACTTTCACAAAACTACACAAAAAGAACCCATTACAGATTTGAACATGCCTCACTGACGCACTAATCAACTACAAACTCCACTAAAAAAAGATAGAACCACATATACATCAAAGGCTTGGCTCTGCAAAGGGAGTAAGGTAGACGACGATATGGGGCACGATCATGACATCACAACTTTTTATTTCTACATTTTAAGTTGAAAAGTCAGCAACCTGGATTAATAGCCATGAATTGCGATCATTAGACCTATGGTCCGGAGAGCACTCAAGAGCAACGGAAGTAATGGTCCACCAAATTAAGATATTGAATAGACTATTGCATTGCCAAAACAGAAATAGATAGAGTTTATCGTATTCCAACTAACATACAATCTTAAAGCTACAACATAATTATAGTGAGAAGAAACACGGAAGAGACAAAAGAAATTGTCTAATACACTATTTGATCCCCAAAGGCAACCCCAACTAAATTAAAAGATTGTTTAGGGAAAACCAAATAGGCATTAACGAGGAAACCATGCCACATTGCACTCCATCTAGGGATCCCTACTCTTGCAATCCACATTGACTGTGTCCAGATCCACACTCGCAGCCTCCAACTCTATGACAGACGTGCGTAAGAAATTGTTGAGGTCAACGCTTATGTGGCTTCTATTATTGTCAGGGGCACGACATCCATGAGTATGCCAAACTCCACTGACTCTGTTCCAATAGTTAATTCCGATGTTTTTTTATCTAGACAGTCATTTTGTCAAACACGTTATGATCACTTGCACAAAACACCTTATATTGATAATGTCCAATAAACCAGAACGGTCAGTACCAATGAGGTACGAGAGAACCTTAGGCATCATCGGATTGGAACTGGACACATGTCGGATCAGGCATGGTGAGGACCAAATGTGTGATGACGACACACAATCACAGACACAGATGGTTGTGGATGGCATTGTGTGTGCGCAGTTCGAAGACTCGTCCATTCATGTTTGGTTGACCCAAGCTTGCTCAGATGTCTCTGTTCA